>CM062808.1:721257150-721905287 GCA_031772625.1 Pinus tabuliformis | reverse complement strand
TTTTCATTTCCTTTAGAAGTATTTGCACTACCTCTTCCTCTAGGCCCTTTTCCATGAAATTAGTATTATACTTTCTTTCCATTATTCTCTTCGAACTTCAAGGAAAATTTATAGGATTCATCCACAATCCAGAAGAAAGTTGTGCTCATTTCATCTTGAATTTTATACTTCAGCACAATGAAATCAACAATCACTCTTTGATATTCTAGTTCTTTAATCCTTAACCTCAGTGATTCTACCTAAAAATCTTCTCTTTCTGATTATCTACATTAACCTTCCACAACATATTTTACTAAAATGCATCATGCCTCTTTAACTTTATCATGAAAAATTGAACATGATTAGGATCATAAGTATCCTCACATTCAACTTACCTTTTGAGCTCTTTGATTCAATCAATGAGAATCTTAACATTTTAACTAATGTCATAGCATGCAAATTCTACCTTTACGTTATCTTTGTCATTTAGAAGGTATGTTAAACATACTCAAGGGTCCACTTCCTTAGCGTCTCTTTCTTTTTCAATTTAATCTTTCAACCATGAGTCTACTTCAACATTCCCAATTTTTCTATGTTCCAAATCTTCTATGTTTCTTCTCAATTCCTCTAATTTAATATTCCTTTCATTTCCTTATGCTACTCCCTCTCTATGTGCTAGCATTTCTACAAGTTCTCTACTAGCCCTCAACCTAATTAACATTTGCAAGTTGTATATGAGTTCAAATTTTCACAACTTTCCTTCAACCAATTGCACTAAAAATCCCCTCCTAGGTCCAACCACAACCACATACTAAATAAGGACTAACACAAAACATACCAGAGGAGCTTGAATGAGCTCTAATAGAAGTCGATTAGATGGGGGCTTAGATAGACCTGTAGACAACAACTAAAATAAACCCACTTTCTTCCTACATATTACACAATGAATTTTTTCTATGTAAATGCAAAAGTAATTAAAAGTAACACAAAAAATGAAATTAAGGAGATTTTACACTAGACAAGATAAGTTAAGGAAATAAATTTTTGACCCATATTCACATAGATGGAAAAGTTACTCTTATAGATAAAAGTAAAATTTCATTTTGTAGTATACCTCAACATGCACACCGTTTGTTTCAAACCACACTGAAACTATTGTTATATCTCATTTATTCTAATTGTTCCAACTACACTAGCTCCTTCTTCTAGTCTAGAACTCTTCTTCATCTCCACTAATTTACACTATTTACACTTCTTTTTATTCACATATTTTTCTTCTTTTTGTTACCTTTATATACCCTTTGTTTCTCTTTGTTCACAAAATTCTCTTCTTTTTATCATCTCTATCTTCCCTCTATCTCTCCTTTATCTCCCCTACGCAATTTTATCTTAACCAATGGTTGGAAGATTGAATTGTTACAGGGATTCTATTTTCATAGCCATTTGATGCTAAACAATATTCTTTGATGCTAAACAACCACTATTATTTCACTCTCTAGCTAATCAACACTCCCCTATATCATTCCATAGCTCATAATTAGTTCTTGGTTAGTTGATCACTAATTTTATCCACAAGTAGTACATTGATTCATCTCGAGCCACTTGAGGTATGTGATCTTGGTGCAAGTCATGATGCACAACATCCAACAAAGTCACAATGCTAAAATGCCATATAGTTCATAGCAACATAAATGTAGTAGACATGTTACAACAAAGGTCTTATGGAAACAATGTCACAGTAGTGTGCAACAAGGTGGTATTGTAACAGTGGTGTTACGACAATAATGTTATAGCAACAAAACAAAAATATGCTGCCACAACAATGTGTAACAAGATGCTGTTGCGGTAGGGGTATTACAATAATAGTGTTACAACACCACAACAGTGGGAGGATGTTTCATCATGCTTATATCATGCCCTACACTGATAACTAAAATCAATCGATGTTGAATGTTCTTGCCTAAACACTCTCCTATATCAAATTACTTGTAAATCTGGCTACAACCCTTACCTTCGACACAAACATGGATGACATAATGATGCCTAGTCATGTCTACACCATTTGGGGATAAAGGAGAAGATCATATTGCATATTAAGGATAATATTAAAAATATTATTACATCAAAATTTAAGGAGAAATTGGAGGGTGATAAAGAGCTAGAGGTAAAAAGGAAACTATGATATTGTAAGGAGGTTAGCAATTCAAATCCCAAAAATAAAGAGCTCTTTGTTTCCTATAAAGGATAAAATATACATTATTAAAATAAGAATAACTTAACATGAACTTCGTAGTGAAATTAGATGTAGATCAGTTCCCAAAATACCATGGAATGAAGGGTATGTCACCTTTGCAACACCAAGAAAGTTGAATATAAAAAAAAAATTCTCTTATATTGTAAAGCGTATAGGAATATAAACTTCAAAATATATGCCGCATTACCAATATTCTTGACCTTTTATATTAATCAAACTATGGTTATTTTGGAACACCTTTTCTAATACTTTGAATATAAAATAGATGGTTAACAGTTTCAATTATTTATTGCATTTTTAAGGTTACATAAAGATTAACCATCACCATCATTAATTATATTTGAATAATATAATTCATATACTTCTTGTTGGAAAAATTAAACAATATTGAAAAAAATAAAAGGAAAATAATTGAAAATCTATAATAAAAAAGACTACCATATATATCATCTTTGAATAAGAAAGGTCTAGAAAATATATTATTGTAAATACAATCAACCATTCCAAACAACACCATAAGGCAAAATTAAAGTATTATTTTAAATAACAACACCACGATAAAGCAGAACACAATTCCATCTGCAGGTCCAACTGATCACAAGAAAACAATATAAAGCAGATGGAGAAAACAACAGGAGATTTCATAGGAAGGCCAACTGATCCATCTGACCTAAAATTTACACAAAATTATAACAGATACACTAATTTAGTTCGGAATATCCAGAGCCCTGCCGCTGAGAAGCCCCAGGCAGTCGTCGTCTCCGTTCAGAGAATTCCCGCCGTCGTAATTGGTATTCATGGTGTACAGAATCCTGCAAAACACAGAGACCTCACAGGGCAGAGTGAGAGGGCCCGAGAAGTCAAAACCATATTCCTTCTCTGCCTCCTCTAACAGCATCCGGAAAAGCGGGTGGTTAACCGAATCCGTTTTGATCACGAACCGGGTGCGATCCGGCCCGACGTAGACTGAGAAATACCCTTTCGGAGCCATGCCGTGCCAGTCGCTGTCGGGCCAGGAACGGCGGCGGTGTAGCTTCACGAAAGGCAACATCGGACAAGAGATCCAGATGGCCAAACGAGGCCGTCGCCATGTCCTCGGAATCAGGCTCAACAACCTGTTTATTTTCTCTTTCCCCTGCATGGGATTCGAAGTCACGACCTTAATGTCAACCCAGAAAACCTAAAAAACAGCTTGGTTGTAAACTACCGAGATTCACAGTGCTCAACCTCTGTCATAAGCCATATACACATGCATCTTCGTTCGTGGCCTGGTTTCGTTGATCATAACTATTCAAGTTATCTCTACAAGCTGCGCATAGCTATACGACCACTGCTGGCAATACCCTAACAGTAATAGCAATCCTTGTACCCTCTCATTAACTGCAAGATATCGAACACGCTGAGCTGAATGGATTCGAAACATATAATCGTTCCATAGCTGCAGACAGGATAAAATATTCAAAAAGGCCTAAGGATCGGCTACAGACATTATTATCCAGAGTGATTCTTATCGGAATGACGAAGATGAAAACTCCATTAAACCCCATTTGTTGCCCTCGTGGGCATTCTAATAACTATGACAAAGAAGTCCCTCCCCAGGTTTCAATACCGAGATTTGAAGTAACCTTACCATTAATATAACATTATTATTCTCGAAGTAGATGTTAGAGGTCGGTTTCAATGAATATAATAATGATAATCTGTGAATAATAAATTTGTGTTTAATGTGTTGAATAATTTCCACCGCTTAGTGGGATATACCATAAGAAGTAAGGTCAACGGTAACATCTAAAGGTGAAGACGAAAAATATAGCGAATCTTCTTAAGTTCAACGATGAGATATAATTCCTGAAGTTATCATGGTGCTAATGTAAAAGAAACGAACTAGTCAAGTTTTCACTGTGCTCATGTAGAGAAACGCAATAAATATAATTTTAACAACCTTGTTTTACGCACATAGTTTTGAAGCCAAGTACTCAAGTTTTCACGGTGCCAAAGTTAACAAACCTAATAAACATAATTTTAATCACTAGATTTAAGCACATAATTTTGAAATTATATGTTATTAGATCAAAATTACCATTGGAAAGATTCAATTCAAATTATCATGGTGTAGTTATGATACACAATGTTTTCCTTTAAGAAAGTTTATAATGATCATCCACATTAATATAGTTATTATTATTATTTTTTATGATCTTTGATATAGTATTATTAAATTTAATTATATTTTTAACAAAATTTAAATTAATATCTCAAAGTATCTAGTTATTTAGCTTTTCATTTATATCGAATATTAACATGATCTATATTCAATTATTTCATATATATTAATCAAATTTGTATTAATAATTAGAACTACTAATTATTTAAATATTAATCAAATTTGTATTAAGAATTAGAACTACTAATTATTTAAATTATACATTATTAATATTTATCTAAAGTTATAGCAGAGTTTACTTGTTTTTATATTGTTTACGACATAATATTATTATGGTGTTCCTTTTGTCTTTTATGTTTTCTAGCATATAATTTAAGGTGTGTTGTGAGCTCGCCCTCATGTTGTAAGTATAATTGATTCGTGTGTTTTTTCAACTTGTGAATTAAGTTTTAAAACCTTCTTCTATTGCATTATGTATTATATCAATGATTACACTTATTTATATCTAGTTGATGTTTATATTGCTATTGAAATGTTGTGAAATTATTTGAGAATAGGCTCGATCTTTTTTGTGTGCCAACTATGAGGCACTGCTGGTTGATGGGACTCATTACACCTTGTTATTCGTGAGAACTCTAGGCCCTATGGTCCAAGGTTATTCATCGAATTCAATTGTGGATTTAGAGGATGAGTAGTTACAGAAGTAACCACCTCCCCTCTCTTGCACACCCTGGGTTTAGTGGTCTCCTTGCTCATCGAGGGTTTTCTCTATGAATGCTAGGGTAATCACTTATTCCAAATGGCTTGGCCTATGAGTAGGAAGCTCTACCAGGTACTCACCCCGACCAAGGACTCACATTTATACTGTTGTCTCAATTCTTAAGTGGCTATTTTGTTACATGTTTTAACCCGAGTGAATTAATAGGATATGGTTTTCGGTTACATGTTTGCTTGTCTCATGTACATGGAGTGTTCACTTGGCATATAGTGTTCAAAAGCCTTCCTCAGAGAGGATAAAGGCTTACCCAACACTTCTAACTATGGTTGTAGGTACACTCCATAATTTTTTTTCCTCGAGTCACTCTTTCACAGAAAATTAATTAGTGTTATTATATCATTCTCAACACTATTTTTATGTGCAGGTAGAAGGTTTTTCTGTATCATGGTTACATACAAGTAGGGTTCCAAACCATAACAAGTTATGTTTTACACTATAATTCTAGAGAAAAAATACTTCTCCACCTAATCAATGAGTATAGGTTGCCTCTACTAGACTCCCCATGAGCCAATCTCACTTCCAAAATAGTATTCTTGACAGGAACTAGATCACGTCCACCTAGGGCTTATCTGGCCATAACAACCCCTACGTAAGACTTCTCAGACTCCAGAGATTTGATTAGGAACTCCACTCGCAAACCAGCTTAAGAATAACCTTACCAGCAACACCCTGGCTTTTGTTAACAACATCTTGTCTGAGGTACTAAATTTTCAATTTCCTCCCTTGGTTACCTCGGGCTTCTTTTTCACACCCTCTTGGCTCCCTTTTCCCTAACTTAGATGATTTATCTCTACGGAGAGGAATAATTCTCTTCTAACTATATGGCAAGTGAAAATATCATTTAACATATTTTCCCCCATAATTTCCATGGCTAACCTAACCAATTCTATCAATTAAATTTAGAATAATAATAAAAATTATGTTCATTCACACTGGGGCTTCTATATAGCACACAATCAAAAAAGGCATTTCAACAAATATAAATTAAAATATTTACATTTCGGTGAGGGGTATTAGATATTCGCCCCCTTAAGCGAAACCTCATCCTTAGTGTTTTCTTGGACCTTAAAATAACCTAGGATATGCCTCATGCATAACATTCTCATCCTCCAAGGTAGCGTCTTCTAAGCTGAAGGGTTATCACAACACTTTAACCTAGGTGATTGCTCCCTTTCATAGCATAATTTAATACTTTCTCTCTAATCAAGGATGCAGATAGGGTTGACTAGGATGCTCCATCTAGTTTGACCTACAACCACACTCATTATGGTTTTCATAAGTTTCCATCAATAATTATTTTAAGAAGCATATATATAATCAGTACAAACTTTATTACACACACTACCAATTTTTATCTATGTTTCCAACAAGGGTCATCATCATGCATCACAACCCAAGGAGGGTTAGCAACTTGCACTCAATAAGAGTTAACAACATCATTGTAAGCTCATCATCAATAGAAATAAATCGCTTTTACATACCCAATGGCTATGACAATTGAGAAGGGCCCCACTATGTGCCTCCATTGTAAACTTGAAATCATGGAAGTATTAATTCCATTTGCACTATTTACAATGGAAATAATATTTTAGAATCCATTTACTATTCTTTTTTTAATCATAACTTGTAACTAGTGTATTGTTGTACTAGCCAACATTACTATGTTTTTGTCTTAATTTGAAATGTTACATTTGCATTATTCACCTGAGTAAAATTTAGGCTAACCTCTTTTTTGTTGGGAAAAATACGAAGAGGGTGGTGAATCAGTATTTTCAAATCAATACCTTTTTAAATTTCAAATTCATATTTCTATATGTGACTTTACTGAAAGGAACTCACGTGTGTACGTGACTATTCTTAAGACAACTAGCGTACATCCAGTGAACTTATGATTTAGTTAATTCATCATATGTTGGTATTCATCCATTGCATCAGTAATTTATTAAACATTAGATAAATAGTAATCATGTGTTGTAAGAAAAAAATAAACCATCACACATAAGAAACACACATGAACACCAAGATTTAAGTTGTGAACCCAATGCGGGAAAAAACCACCTGACGTTATTGTCTCTATCTTCTTTTAAATATAAAGAAAAAGCTTTTTAGAGTCTTGTACTGGTGTAGACTCATACTAGTACACATGCACCCACATGCGAAAGGCTACAACCTTCATTTATTCTCCAACTCCTACTGGAAGGGAGCTCCAACCCTTGGTTCTTGTACTGGCGTAAACTTGTAGTAGTACGTAGGCACCAACCTACAAAAGCCTACAACCTACACTCATTCTCCAGCTGCTACTGGAAGGGAGCTCCAACCCCCTAATATCATTACTATCTACTACTGGCAGGAAGCTTCAACTTTCTCACTAAAGGCTCCAACACTTAGCAACATCCATGGACCATGGTTCATGAATTTTCACACTCGATACACTTTCTTCAATACATCATAACTTGTAGGCCACTTTTCATCAAATTTTCAGACTGGAACCATTATTAACACTTAAGCTCAATACCAACAATCAAACTATAACTCATCATTATAACACAATCATCAACCTTTGACACAACTAAATCAACCATTCACTCAAATCCAATCATCAATTTCTGATAAAACTGAATCAACTATTCACTGAAACCCAATCATCAATTTCTGACACAACTATTTCAGCCATTCACTAAAAAACCGAATCAACTCACACTTAATAAAAAATCAACCAATCAACTCAAATAGTCAAATCACTATAATCAGTACGTAGAACTGAACCTAGAGTATTACATCAATATACTGAATCAACTGCAGTCCTGATCATTCAATTTCCAAAATACATACGCTACTTCACCTAAGGAAAACCATATGCATATGGGCTTTTATGTAGAGATGCCCGCATATAGATCTTAAAATACTAAAAACTGAAAACTTGACTAGTGCAATTCTAAAAATAACACTGAATCATACTTAGATCTACTGCAACCCTCTGAAAATTTCAAAAAACGATTTATTATCTTCAATCACAGTAAACAAGTAATCTTAACATTCTTTAATCAATCCATAACCTCATTCAACTTCAACATTCCATCTGTTCTACTTTAGACATTATTAGTCAAACCAAATCATCTTGAGGACATCATTGACAGACAACATAGAAAGAACAACACTAATTAGATTAATCAATCATTTATGAACATAAACCCTTACTTTGTATACACTACTTTGAAGAAGCGAACCTGTCTATATACGTGCTTTTCCCGAGACCAACAAGTGTATAGATCTACATATTTTGACTTAGCATTATCCATCTCTTAAAAACTTTCAAAAATCCCAAATCATAATATTAAGAGACAGAAACATGCATCAATACTTAGATCTAGTTAATCCATGAGCAGATCATAAAATGAAAATTCATTTCAGGTCTCATGATCCTGATCCATCATTGTATTGATTAGTGCATAATTATTTCATATCTATAGGATCTCATCTATCATCAAAATCCCAAGTGCATTCTTAGTTTAGATCAAGAAAAGGATAAAAAACCCATAACATTCATATTTTATTTTGATCTAACTCTTCATAACATTTTCACCACTTGCACACCTAGCACTTTGATCTTCACCTCTTTATATAGTTTAGCCCTTATCCAATACCATGGGTCAAAACTACATTAGTGTTGGTGGTAATATCTGACGAGATCAATATCTGTTGTCGCACTCATTACTATGGGCCAATACCATGGTAATGGATCTTAGTATTTAGAATACAATGGTGTAAAAACCATACACTACTTTTCTTCAGTAAACCCACTTTCATATGTGACTTGACATAAAAGAACCAGCATATAGTTCTTGAACTTCCAACTTTCTCATTCCTATGAACTGCCTTGCATTTTGTCACATCTGTAAATACACCATGTTTATATCTTTAACAAGTAGATTTTCATCAAGAGAAAAATTATCAAGTAGGATTCCATTCATCAAATATTATGTCATCAAGGATAACTCATCAGGTAGGTTGCCACCAAGGAAAATTCATCAAGTAGGTTTCCATTAAGGACAACACCTAATTCATAATGCCAACAATCTCCTCCTTATCAAACTTTTCATTCTGATCTGTAAACCTTTGACCCATCATTAAGGTATTTTTTTCCATCATTTTTTCACCTTTGAACTAACAAATGGATTCATCTAGTTACCATATACTTGTTCTGTTACAAGTGATTTGTCATTAAGGACAACACATGCATCATAATGCCAACAATCTCCCCCTCTGGACTTTATGGCAACCAATCTGGTGTTTGGTCACCACAAGCTGTAAAAAACATCAAGCTGAGCACCAATATTTTCAAAACATCAAGCTACTCTCCCCCTTTTACATCAAGGGAAAGGGGCTAGCCAATGTTAAATGAAGACTTCCATATATGAATTGTTGAATATGAATACTTGCCATGCTCTCCCTGAGCACATGTTGAATTCTCTGATGGATGTATAATGAATTACATGACTCTATGAATAATGGAACTTGTCCTATCACCAAATACTTACATCAATCACCTAATCATAGTGGGTTTTCACATTTGGTATCATTGTTACATAAACTTCCCAAACATAGTGAGGATTCAAATTTCATCATATGTCCAAAAGGACTTGACCACAATAATCCATACATGACTGAATATGAAAATTATTACATCATAGCTCTCCACATGACCTTTACATTAAATGTTATACATGCCATTTAACAAGACCATGATAGTTATCAACAACTACCATATGCCATATATTATTTGCACAATAAACATCTGTCAGCATCACCAAGAATAACAGTCTGTAAATGTCCATCATCAATTCTCAACATAAGACAATGTAGGTTTAATATCATCAACCTGTGACTAAGAATGATGCCTACATATTTTCATATATATCTTCTATCAACTCATCTTCTTGACCTTATCAACATCAACCTGCTCTTTTTCTTTGGTAGAAAAATCCATTATCTATGTTCATAAAAAACATAGCCTTTCATGCATCAACTAAGCATATGCCATATCTCCCAGAAGTAATGCCTATTTCTTCACAATACTATTCACCTTATATCATATATATGTGAAAGCACCATAGTCATCATCATCATAAAATCATTGTAGTAAGAATTGCATGTTCTTTCCTCAATATATCAAGCATGTATCATCACTAGGGATTTTTCGATATCCCACATGTGATAAGCATCAACCATGATAATCAACATATGTGAGAACCAAGCCTATGATCATAAGGTAATAATTCATCATCATTATGTGACTAAGTAAGCCATGTCTCCAAATAACCATGTCTTCAAATAGCTATGTGTTCATGAAACTTGCAACAACACCATTTTCTTGGCCAATTTCTTCATAAGAAGATCTTTTATGCCAACACCATTTACCAATGTGCAATTTAAGTAATCATCCATGTATCCAACATATAGATGGAAATGTGTATCTAGCTTCTCATTAATTTGAAAAGAAAATTGTGAGCTCACAGTTCATTTGTCAAACTCTCTTGATACCACCAAGAGAAACAATCCTTAAACAATATAGCATGTGAGAGAAAAAACCTATAGGAATCATCATCCATAACTGCACCATATGCATCTTTGAGTTCATGATGATGGCAACATAAGAGTAATGAGTGACACTTAGCATCATCAAATAATGAATTTGTGTACTGAAGCTTTGTTTCTCTCCTTGAAATTATGAAGATCACCACGTGAGTAACATTACATATGTACTATATTCATCATCAAAAGAATCATCCATAAATCTGATCAGTAGCATCGAAACAACTACATAGCTCAAGAAATATACAAGTATCATTTGTGATTTCATCATATGCAACCTATGACCAAAACATAGCATGATACATCATTTTAAAACTTCAACAACATAAGGATCTTAATCATTGATAAGCATCATTACGTACCAAGGAAGTCTAAAGCAAAGATAATGTCAACAATGCAATATTAGAAGCATAACAAATGCTCCCCCTGAACCTACCAACTATTCACTATCAGATATGACCATTTCATATATCAGTAAGAATCATCAAGGCATCATCATCAACCAGTTATACATCAAGACATCAACAACTTATGAGCACCAAAAGCACTTCTAAATATCATCAACAAACTATAATCACAAACCATCAAAACAGAAAACACAATTGATCATTGACTGAACCATATCAGACACTTTTCTTGAGTCTATCTCACTATTTCTTCATCAAAACCAACATATACGTGATTGTGAAATTTCTAACTCACGTATATACATTATTTGTCTTCATAAGATTCACGTATGAAAAGTGGAATACGGAAATTTCATACTTTCAGTTCCCCCTGAGTCTGTTCTAACTGTAGCTGATCCTAGAACTTTTGCTGAAACATCAGTTCCAATAATACCATTACCATGATGGTCCTTCATTAGATACTCCATTTTACTCTTGTCTCTAATCATTTTATGAGAACATCCATTATCTATGTACCATTCATATTTGTCTTCGAATGAGAAGAGAACAAGACCACACCTTAACTTATCCTCCTTTTGTTGCTTATTGGTGGATCCACCTTTTTCAAATTTTCTGATATCAATGTTCTTATTTGGTTTCTTACCACATTGTCTATGACAACCCATAGACTTGTTCCTGCATTATTTTGCTACATTCCCAAACTTGTTACAATCACAACTTCTTACATGTTTCATATTCCTTCTATAGCAATCAATGGCTTTGTGACCAAACATATTGCAAGAAAAACAATATCCCTTAAAGTACCTGCAATCTGATGATCTTTCTATGAGATGATTATCAGCTTGAAACATTCTACTTTTGTACCTAGATGCAACATGTCCAAAATTATGACAAATAGAACATTCAACATTATTGATCAGAGGAAAGAATCGATTAACACTTCTATAGTCAGGAGTAAATTATTTTCTTTGATGACTTTCTTTTGTTGGTTGTTGATGGGGTTTACTTCTTATCTCCTTGTTGAGCATTTTAGATTTTGCATTAGAATTCCTTTCCCCAGTTTGTTAGGTAGATTCACCTTTAATAGTTTCATGAGAACCAAGACCAGATTTGATGTTAGGAGACATTTGACTACTAAGAATATTATCCAATCTCTTAGTACTATATTGAAATCGTAAAACTTTATCCTTTTCTTCTAATTTACCTTTTAGGATATTTACCTCAACCTATTATTGATTTTCCTTTTCTAGATACTTCTTCTTCATGATTTCTTCAACTTTTCTTCCTTCTTCCACTTGTTTTTTTAATTTGAGAATCTCATTTTATTTTCCTTCAAATACTTGAAGTAGTTCTTCATTCTGCTTATTTTATTTTTCAATGTCTTCTTTTAGAGAGACAAACTCACCTGAAGACCTTCATAGTAACTGGATCTTTCTTCAAGTTCCTTGTTTATTGTATCCTTTTCATTCACTTGATTCATCAATGATGTTACTTCATCCTGTAGCCTTTGACATTGATCTTCCTTTTCCTTGTACCGCTTCCTTATTTTGTTTCCTTCCTCTAACTAAGTTTTTAACCTGGTAACCTCTTCTTTGTAGGTACATTCCCTTTTATCAAATAGATCTTGTTGATATCTAATTTTATTTTTGATTATTTTAACTTCTACTTCTATTATATTTCTTTCACTTTCACCCAGAAGAGAAAATTCAGTTGTTTCACTATCAAATTCATTATCTTCAATATTGCACAAATAAAGAAAGGGATCACTAGAGGACCAAAAATCAGTAGCTCACAATTATTTTGCTTGTTCATATTCATTCTGAGGTGATTTTGAATATGAATATTTTCTTCCAACTAATAGTCAATCATCTCTAACACTATCACTCTCCCTTTGAGATGTCTTCTTCTTTTGAGGTGCTTTCTTATTTTTCTTCTTTCCTATTGTCTCGACAGATCTCCTTTAAGCGATCAAGCTTCTTCCAAAGGACCTTTTTCCAGATACCAATTATTGGGAAAAATACTATGGGGGGGCTGAATTAGTATTTTGAAATCAATACCTTTTCACATTTCATATTTAGATTTCTATACACGACTTTACTGAAAGGAATATGCATGTGTACGCGAGTGTTCTTAACACAACTAGCATACATCCAGTGAACTTATGATTCATTTAATTCATCATATTTTGGTGTTCAACCTCTGCATCAGTACTTTATTAAACATTAGATAAATAGTAACCATGTGCAAGAAGAACAAAATAAACCGTCACATGTAAGAAGCACACATGAACACCAGAATTTAAGGTGGAAATGTAATGTGAGAAAAACCCACCTGGTGTTGTCGTCCCTGTCTTATTTTTAATATAAAGAAAATGTTTTTACAATATCATACTAGTGCAGACTCATACCACTATGCACGCACCCACCCGTAGAAGGCTACAACCTTCCCTCGTTCTCTAGCTCCTATGGGAAGGGAGCTCCAACCCCTTGGTTCTTGTACTGGCAGAAACTTGTACCAGTATGCAAGCACCAACCTATAGAAGGTTACAACCTTCACTCATTCTTTAGCTGCTACTGAAAGGGAGATCCAACCCCATTATCTCATTACCAACCACTATTGGAAGGAAGCTTCTGCTTCCTTACTAAAGTCTCCAACCCTCAGCAACATCTATGGACCATGTTTCTTAACACTAGATCCACCTACTTCAATAAATCATAACCTGTAGGCCACTTTTGACCAAATTTCTAGTATAGACCCATTATTAACACTTAAGTTCAATACCAATAATCAAACTATAACTCATCACTATAACACAATCATCTACCTTTGACACAACTAAATCAACCTTTCACTGAAACCCAATCATAAATTTCTAATGCAACTGAATCAACCATTCACTCAAACCCAATCATGAATTTTTGACACAACTATATCAACCATTCACTGAAAAACCCAATGAACTGACACTTAATTAAAACTAAACTAATCAAATGGAACAATCAGATCACTGTAATCATTACGCAGAACTACACCTAGAATATTACATCAATATATTGAATCAATTGTAGTCCTAATCATTGAATTGCCAAAATTCATACGCTACTTCACTTAAGGAAATCCACATGCATACACGCTTTTCTATAGAGAAACCTGGATACAAATCTTAAGATACTGAAAACTGAAAACTTGACTACTGAAATTCTAAAAAGAACATTGAATCATACTCAGATCTACTACAATCCTCTAAACCAATCACAAAACTGTCTTCGAACATCAATCACTATCAACATTCCTTCAATCAATCCATAACCACATTCAACTTCATCATTCAATCCTACTTCAAACATTATCACTCAACCCAGATCATGATGAGGGTATCATTGATAAACAATAGATAAACAACAACACTGATCATATTGATTAGTCATTGTATACGTTACTTTGAAGAAGTGAACCCATGTGTATACGCACTTTTCTCGACACCAACCATCATATAGATATTCATATTTTGACCTAAAATTCATAATATTCAGAGATAAAAGAATGTGCCAGTACATAGATCTAGTCAATCCATGAGTAGATCATACAATGAAAAGTCATTTCAGGTCTCATGATCCTGATCATTGTATTCATTAGTGCATAATTATTTGAGATCTATAAGATCTCATCTATCATCAAACTCTTAGGTGCATACATAGTTTAGATCAAGCAAAGCATCAAACACCCATAACATGCATATTTTCATTTGATCTAACTCTTCATAATATTTCCATCATGTGCACATCTAGCACTTTGATCTTCACCTCTTTATACAGTTTAGCCCTTATCCAACACCACGGTGAAAACTGCATTAGTGGCAGTGGTAATCTTTCATAGGATCAATATTTGTTGTCATGCTCATTACTATGGAACAATACCATGGTAAGGACCCCTGGTATTTAGAATACCATGGTGTAAAAAAAATACTCTACTTTTCTTCACTAAACTTGCGTGCATACGCGACTTGGCTTAACAGAACCTGCGTATAGTTCTTGAACTTCAAACTTTATCATTCCTATAAACTGATTCCTATGAACTTCCATGCATTCTATCACATCTGTAAACACATTCTTCTTATACCTTTATCAATTAGATTTTCATTAAGAGACAACTTATCAAGTAGGATTCCATTCATCAAGTAGATTGTCATCGAGGAAAACTCATGAGGTAGGTTGTCGTCAAGGAAAATGCCTAATTCATTATGCCAATAGTCTCCTCCTTATAAAACTTATGAATATGATCTGTAAACCTTTGAACCATCATTATGGTATTTTGTTCCATCATTCTTTTGCCTCTGAACTAACCTGTGGATTCCCGTAGTTACCATATACTTTTTCTGTTACAAGTGATATGTCATCAAGGACAACACATGCATCATAATGCAACCATATTTTCCTCCCAAGTTTAAGGCAACTATATTGTGAGTAACTTTGTCCAATTAAAGTTTTTTATTCCCATCTTAGGTTGCTTGGCTATTTTTTTTAGCCCAAACCCAAAGTTGATCTTGCAACATTCCCTCAATTTGGATTTTTTTCATCCTACATTACAGGTTGTTGATGAACATTATATGAATTTTTCTTACGTGTACAATCGTGTTATTTATCCCTTTGGTGCTTGTATGCATATTGACTGTCTCACACTCTCTATGTTAATTTAATGTAGTTCCCTTCTTATATATTTGTTCACAATAGGTTATTTAGTTCATTTGACACTAGGTTATTTTATTATATTTGACTTTTAGGGTCATGTAGAATACTAATAAACTACAAGTTTATCCCAACATGAGAATAACCAATTATGTTATTATACCAATTACCATTAATCGTACTGGTTATCACGATCTCCTTCTCTTCTTTTTTTAAGGAACATTTCCTTACCTTTCCCCACGATTGCTTACCACCAATGATATGTCATTTAGGCAACATCAAATTTCATAATATGAAATATTCCACAGAAAAATATTACCAACATTTGAGGATAATTACTATCATCATTGTCCATTTTTCGAGTGGACCTATACATGTCTGCATTAATTATTTGATGGTTGTTTCATGTAAAAGTTTTGAGGAAGGTTTTTCTAATTTATTTTCTATCCTTATTTTATTTTGTTCCATCTAATCTTTCCTAGTAGACAATCAAGGCCAAAATCACAAGGTGAAAATAAATCCAATATGATAATTGAAAGGCCCAACATGAAGTAGTACACACATATGTAAAATCAGCAAAATATAACAAGAAAATTACATCACTAGACCTTACAATGATACTTCTCTGACATTCCTCACCTATGAGCTCCTCCCAACCCTCTTCTTTAAGTTTTCATCCCTCTCTATTCTGCAATCTATGGATTAAGGTGTTTGGAGGTTACATGTAACCCCCCATTTTTTTGTTTAGATGCAATAAACTATGGGGTCCTCCCCCCTTGAATTTTTGTGCCTATCAACTACTTCATCAGATCATGTTAGTTTGGTTATCCTGACATAGTGATTTTTCAAGAATATGTTCATTCTAAAGAACCATTTGATGAAACTACATTTCTGTCTATAAAATTCATATTGAGTTTCGTTGAGGTACTTTTCTGGGGCACCATTCACTAGTGGCACACTGCACATTCCACATTGGCACATAGGTTATGCTTGCCAACATGCTACTGACTGTTGGCTGATAAAAAGTGTCTTTTAAAAATCCTAAGAACCCCACATTAATCATCAACCTCGGAAAGTCCTAGTCATCCAAGAGTGTACACAATATATGCATGCTATGAATCCAAAGAGTAATGTTTCTTAAAATGAAGTAAAAACATTTGATGCAAGAGTAAATGGATGCATTTATAAAACTCAAATTGCAATTGTTAAAGGAAATATTAGATCTAAGCATCAAGACTTAATCCTATGCTGAAATCGTAATCAAATCTCACACAGGTAATTAAATTAACAATAGCATCAACTTAGAGCATAGTAGCAATAACCAATCTCTTCTTAGTTGATTCAATATAAATCACACTCAATCTCAACTAAGCAATCCAAATAGAAATGATGTCAACCGAGAGTCCAATAGCGATAACCAAACTCTTACAGCTGATTAAATCAATAAGATTCACTATCTTAATGGCTAAATAATTTAATCTAAAACAAGCATAAATAGAACCAAATGACAATGTTGTAAAACATGTAAATAAAATGTATTTACTTCAATATAGGAAAGCGGTAAACAGCAAATAAGATAAACTCACAGAAAATGGGAAAACTATCAAACCAATCAAACTTGTGAGAATCAAAAATATATAACACAAGGGAGCAGTTTAATCCACCAGAGGTCGGGCCCTTAGCCACTAGCACATACTGTCAAGCTACTTCAGAGAATGCAAATGAACAACAATGTCAAGTATATATTAATCATTGAACTCAAGCATCATTACAATACGGTCGTGTTGTTCAAATAGCAAGAATCTATAAATTAAGGTTATAGTTTGAAATAATAGAGATTGATCCCCTTTCCTCCTACAATATTTTTCTCTTATAATCAAAAAGAGGTAAAAGATAAATGTGATCCCTCAAGATCTCCCGATCCTAAGGGATTCACAACTAAATTCTATCTTTAGACACCCATCATATTTGCTATTGATCCTTCTTATTCATCCTCCGATTTGACCGCAACCGACGCACCCCCTTCATCCTTTATTGCTTTATGTTGTTCCATCACTAGGGAACAACAACTATTCCTTTCATTGTTTCTCTGCATAAAAGGAGTAAAAGTTAGTTATGATAGCTAAATCTTAACTGAGAGTAGTTCATCCATTTCTTATCATAATCCATCAATATGTTAGCGTATCAAGATATGAGAGAGATAAGAAAAGAGGAAAAATGTTATGGAATTAAGAGTAAATACATACCCATTTCGTAACTCAACATTCTCCCATGCTTGCCCTGTTTCATGTCCTCCTGAAAAGTAAGTAGTTCTTATGTAGTGCAGTTAAAGAGTAGGCTGGAGAGAAAGTGTAAAAAATTGGTCTAAAACCATGATGTTGAGCTAAGAGCACAAAGGCGGGCCCTTCCTTTCCTTCAGACAATTCGTAGTTAGCTCAATAACTTTCAAGGGGATATCAAATAATGGGGCTCCAAACTGACAACCTAACCAATAAGGTCCTTCTCTCAAAATAAGATTGTTATAGGTGAGCAAACGGGCCACAGTTACTTTAAAATTTCTGTTATAATTAAATGGTTCCCTATCTTGCACAGTACTAGTGGAGATCGTCCATCTGAGCTTAGATGCAGCCAGAGATATTTCTTGAATGGATAAGAAATATGATACTCCTTTCTATACAATCTCCTTATGAATGGGCCCTAACATTTTAATCACCCCTTCTCGTGTCATCAGACTCTTATGGTTGGAAAACATTTGTAAGGGGTGCTTAGGTTCACTTCTCACCCATAGATCCAATCCATGTTCCTGTCTTTGAAATGCATTACAAGCTTTAAACCATTTGAGTTGGTTAACTACAAATGAAATAAAATCCTAGAGTTGAACATCTCCTACAAAAGGGTTCGGGTTCTTTTCCACCTCATTCTCTAATATAAAATTGTGCAGATAAAACTCACAAAGAAGCCTTTGTACCTTCTCACCATGATGCTTGCAACAATTTATAAAATCTTCAATTTTTCTTAGTTAAATTGGTTTACCAACTCTCACGGCCTTAGTTTTCAATAACAGGTACCGTTCTAACAAAAACAAGGCATAATTGGTGGTGAGAGACCTACATGCCAGGACATCTGTATACAGTGAGCAGATGGTGTTTATTTGACTTATGACTTTGTCTAGTTTGAGCTTGATCTTCTCCCTTTTTTCTTCCGCCTTTCTACATTTGTCAAAAGTCTCACTTTCTGTTACATTCATTTCCCAAAGTTGTTTCTGCAGCTCTTTATATTTCTTTCAGTAAACGGTTTATTGTTCAAGTCGTTCCAATGCGAGCTGAGCTTGTGCCAATTCTCCGTGAAGATTCAGTAGAATGGGGTCATGGTGTGTCATGATGTCTTTGGCTTGAATGTCTATCTGGGTGCTTATGCTATGAGAAGGGATATCTTCTATCTATATTTTTTTATTGTGGGAGGTCCAAACGTCCGTCTAAGTGCCCATGCTATAAGAGGGTACATCTTCTGTCTGTACTTCTTTTTTGTCAGAGGTCCAAACCTCCATCTGAGCAGCTACGTCAACTAAATCTACATGTTGTTCCTCTTGAGTGATAATTGTTTGAGTAGGTATGGGCTCAGTTTGAGTTCCTGTAGCCCTATCTTCATATAATTCCATTTGCATGGCCACATTTACTACCTTAGGGGTATTGTTTGGAACCTTTCCCATTGTGATTTCTTTTATTTTTCTTCGGAGCCTCTTAACTGTCTTGCGAAGCTTCTGGTGTTATTTTCTTAGCTTCTTCAATTTCGTTCTGGCTCTATACCTTTTCAGAGGAGTAACTGGTCTGCTGATAGTCTCGTTAATAGCTTCTATCTCTAAAGAGCCTGGTTGTTCACCCTGGATTTGTTCCAATAAGACCGCGTCTCCAGGTTGATTATCAGATTCCCAAATAATATCTGTCTCTGCTTCATCTTCTTGGCCTATGGTTTCTAGGTCTAGAACTTCATGGTTGTTTTCCACTGGGAGTGTGTCACCAGATTGGTTCTCCAATTCCTGAATAGCCTCTATATTTATTTCCACTTTGTGGTTTGTATCTTTTGAGGGAGACAAAATTCTGGTATAGCCATAATTCCCACGAGATTTGGTTTCTCCTAAGTTAATATAGAGCAGTCCTTCAGGCTGCATGTAGACATTCATGTTGGCTAGGACCTAGGCCATCCCTATCTCGAAATCGTGCAACAAATCATCTTGAGAACTCATATTTGGTGTTGAAGGAGGTCCCAATTCATTTCTTCGTTCATTTTCAGAATGCCCAGCTCCTTCCTTAGGTTCTGGTTCAGGGTTATCTTGTCCTTCTGACTCTAGTTTTCAGTCTTGTCCACTTACTGAGCTGGATAATTCTATGCATTGACTAGCGCTGCCTTGAGTATTTTCAGGCACTCCCTGCTTTGACTTCAACCTTGTAGATTGTTTGTGTTTGTGAGGATGCTTCCTGAAAGGGTAGTCCTTTTTCTTTTTGGAACAGGGGTAGATGTTGATAGGTTTTCACCTCTTTCGAGGGCCAATATGAGATCATCCCAAGTTGATTGTTGTTGGGCAAGGTTGTGACTAACTATTAACCCGATTAGACAATGGTGGCTAACTACTATTTTTGTGTGTTGAGACTGCCTCAACCTCTTTGCAATGTCATGCAATAATGAATTCAATAGTGCAAGAAAATTAATAGAGCATTTTATTTTTAGACTGCTAAAAGTTTGAGTTGTCACGGCCTTACCATGTCTTTACACCCATCGTAGGTAATATAGTTGTGAACAATTCATGCCAATTCTCACCATGGCTCTCCTAGAGAAGATGGTTGAATGCCTCTACCCTTCTTGATTAGCTCCTATCCTTCATCCCTAAAAGCCTCCATAGCATCGTGCAACTTTAGTTGCTTGCTAGCCCATACTGATCCTTCTGCTGGTAGCCTAGACACTTTTGCTATCACAGCATGCCGTAAAAATTTGATGGCAATTTCCTCATTGGGGGGTTGAAATCTTGTAAAATATGTTGTCCATCCTACGTGAGCTAGAATTTCTCTGGCTTCATCGAAGACAGCCAGTGTTAAAGGTTCTCGGCGCATTGTTCTTCCTCCCATGATGCTTGACTTTTGTAAACAATTAGTGTAGTGGAGAAAGCACAGAAACGAACATAGCGGGAGATGGAATAGCAAATGGTTGTAATGGCTCTATCCGGTGATGCTTTATAACATATATACCATTATCGAGGACTGTTATAATTCCACACGCTCTGTGATCATGGGATGTCATATTGTTCTACAAAATAAAATGAAAAGATGATAGCACATGCATAAGTATACTAGATTTCCTCGCCCCCTCTCGAAATGATAGGTCACCTATGACCGAATGAATGAAAGGATGATGCGCTGGCGGTGAAGTACAGGGGTGATGGATTGGGTAATGAAAGTTGCAAGGTACGAATATTAATGAAATGAACATAAAGGGTATTGGAGTAATGAAATCAAGGTATGTAACGAGAATTATCAATAAGTGATAAGATACCATGAGGTGATGCGATAAAGAAAAAGGAAAACATATGCAAGAAATAATACTTTACCACTGTTATTCCACTTAAAACTGTTGTGATTGATTTTAGAAGATTAAGTCATGCATAAAGGTTCAAGGTAAGTTAGGGACATAATCTCTATGTAGAACAAATAGAAACATAAGAAGAGGGTATCATAATAATTATTGATGTAGAAAATAAAACTTCAATACCATAAGCAGAGCTTCAGTTGCCTACAGGCATCCATAGCCTCAACAGAGTTGCTTTCTAACCATTGGGAACCAGGGTCCTCTATGTATAATTTTGGAAGTGCCTGATGATGTCCACAGTAGAGACCAATGTGCTGGCATGGTAACTAGATGAACACATTTCCATTCACTGGGAAGTAGCGAAAGTGGTTAGGCCGAAACATGATGAGACCTCCTATTCCAAGGACTTTGTCTCTTGTTTTATCCATTGGATCATATCCCTGGTGTGGTGGCCATAGTGGGAATGCCACTTCGCTCCTTCCTTATGATGATGGTAGGTTGGCGCGTGATGAGACCCCCTATCCTCCATCTGTGGGAAAATCATAAAATTGTTAGTGAATATATATATATATATATATATATATATATATATATATATATTTAAACACTCCCCATTTCATATATAGAGGGTGGCTCAGTACCCCTTAAGAGTAGGGATGGCGGAAGAAGTTTGAACATATCAATAGAAAAAAAAATATACCCATAGTCTTATTGATAATAAACAGAGAGAGTTATATGGGACAAGGTATAACTAGCATGGTACAGATAATTAATCAGTTTTATTTATAGTGGAAATGAGGACAGTGAAGTGATATAGATAATTGTTTCCTTTCTTTTTCGATCATCACAAAGCAATCTTGTTAAAGATGATAATATTCAAGATATTTTCCTGTTTCAATAGACTCCATACTCGTTTTCCTTAAATATTATTGTACCTTTATGCCAGAAAGAGTGGACTAGGATGGCCTAGGAATGATCATGCAAGGGGGGAAAAGGATGCTGTCAATAATACTCACAAGGTGTTGTTCCTTGAAGGGAACAGCAGAAGAAAACACACAAAAAAATGTTGTTCCCTATAGAGAACAGCAGTTGTTACCTGTAGGGAACAACAAATAAAAACACACATGAGAAATGTTGTTCCCTATAGGGAACAACAGTTGTTCCCTGTAGGGAACAACAAGGAAAAACACGCAAAAAGTGTTGTTCCCTGTAGGGAACAACAAGAAAAAACATGCAAAAAGTGTTGTTCCTGTAGGGAACAGCTAGAAAAAACACATAAAAAGTGTTATTCCCTATAGGGATCAACAGTTGTTCCCTTTATGGAATAGCAAGAAAAAACACACAAAAAGTGTTGTTCCCTATAGGGAACAGTAGTTGTTCCCTATAGGGAACATCAAAGAGAAAATACATGGAAAAAGAGTGTTGTTCCCTATAGGGAACAACAGCTATTCCCTGAAGGGAACATCAAAGAAAAAATGTAGGGAAAACATGCCATTCACTATAGGGAACAGCAATTGTTCCCTGTAGGGAACATCAAAGAAAAAATACACATAGAAAGTGTTGTTCCCTATAGGGAACAACAAAGAAAATACACACGGAAACTATTGTTCCCTATAGGGAATATCAAATGTTCCCTGTAGGGACTAGCAAAAAAAAAATGCACACAAAAAGTGTTGTTCCCTATAGGGAAAAGTAGTTATTCCCTGTAGGGAACAAAAAAGGGCAACAAGAAGAAAAACTGACAAACAATCATCTCTATTGTTCTAAGAAAATACAATCAAATAGAAAGAAAATAGAAAAGCAATTTTATGTACAAGTTTCAAAAATAAATTCTTCACTAAACTGATGGTGCCGAAGAGTTTCCTCTTCAATGATAATTTGTATCGTGGAATCTTCACGTATCTGTTGGCAAAAGGATTCCCTTGTAAGCGGTTTGTGGTAGAGGCGTATTCGATGCCCATTTGCTTTAAAAGAGTAGCCAGACCCATCAATGGTGGCTAACGTAAGGGTTCCATTATCGTGCATCTCCTTTATCTCAGAGGGACCTAACCATCTGGTCTGGAGTTTGTGCGGGAAATCCTGGAACCTAGAATCGTACAAAAGTGCCCAGTCACCTTCATGGAATATCTTTTTCTTAATGAGGGCATCATGCAATTTTTCTCTTTGTCGCTGAATGAGTGCAGTATGCTGAAGAGCTGATAGCCGAATTTTATCCAATTCATTGATTTGATGCAGTCTGTTAACCTATGCTTCATTCAAATCCAGCCCTACTTCTTGGGCTAACCTCAATGTCTGAATTTCAAATTCTATCAGGAAAATATGTTCCTTGCCAAACACAAGCTGATATGGGGAGTATCCTGTGGTATTCCTCCAATTTGTGCGATATGCCCATATGGCTTCTAGCAATCAGGTAGCCCAGTCACATCTATGCAAGGCGACTGTCTTTGTTAGGATGGCCTATATTACTTTGTTGGTACTTTCTACTTGGCCGTTTGCCTGTGGGTGGTATGGAGATGTGATTCTGTGCAAAATGTGATGATTTTTTAGTGTAGCAGCAATCTTATGGCCTAAAAATTGTGGCCCTCCATTCGTAATTATTTCTCTGGGCAAGCCATACTGCACAAAAATTTGGAAAATAAAGTGGATTATTGTGTCCTCTGGTTCCCTTGGTAATGCTTCTGCCTCCACCCATTTAGTCACATATTCTGTTGCAACCAGTATATATGACTTTTGATTAGATGATGGATTTATTGGGCCTATGAAATCTAATGCCCATTGTTCAAAAGGTTCGTTGACTAACTGTGAATGTAGGGGCATCTCGTTAGACTAGCCAGGGTAGCCCATTCTTTGGCAGTTGTTGCATGCTTAGACAATTTCTTGGCGTCCTTAAAAATTGTGGGCCAATAATAGCCCATTTGTAAGACTTTATGTCCAGTCCTACGGTCTACAAAGTGTCCACTGCAATTTCCATCGTGGCAGGCTCTTAGGATATCATAGATTTCATCTTCCCTGACACACCTGTAGATATACATATCAGCTCCTATGTGAAAGAGGTATCCTCCGATCCAGGAGAATTGAGTGTTGTGTTGCACTATTAATTTTCTTTCTTTAGGCATCAGGTGTTTAGGATGTTTTCCCACTGCTAGGTAATTTGCGACATCTGTGTACCACGGTGTTTTCATAGCCACAACAAATAGGTGCTCATTGGGGAACTGGTCTTCTACTGCCACTACGTCGTTTGTTCTTGGCACATGCGAGAGGAAGTCTGCCACCAGATTTTCCTTTCTTGGTCAATCCTTGATCGTTATGTCAAATTCCTGTAAAAGGTTAACCATTGTGTAACTATTCCATTCATAATAGTTTTATTAGCTAGATATTTGATAGCAGAGTGATCAGTATACAAAACCACAGGGTATCTTGTTACATAGTGTCTGAATTTGTTAATAACATAGATTACAACTAGAAACTCTTTCTCAGTCACTGTAATTCAACTAAGTAGGAGTTAAATTTTTACTGATGTAGTATATTGCATAGGGTTTCTTATCTTCCTCTTGGCTGAGAACTGCTCCAATGACCATATTTGATGCATCGGATGAAATTTGGAATGGTAAATCCCAATTTGGGCCCCATAGTACTGGGGCTATTGATACTAGCCATTTTAGTTCTACAAAGGCATGTCACATTTTTCAGTCCATATAAAACCGATATTTCCTATCAAAGCATATAATAGTGCAGCAATTTGGGAGAAGTTTTTTTATAAATCTTCAATAATATCTAGAAAATCACAAAAAACTAGGTACCTCAGTTTGAGTGCAGGGGGTAGGTAGTAAGAGGATTACCTGAATTTTTGTTGGATCTACCTGAATTCAAGCTGTTGAGATGTAATGGCCTAGGATCAGGCCTTCGGTCATCATCATGTGGCATTTCTCATGGCTTAAGCAAAGCCTAGTAGCAATGCATCTTTCTAGGACTTTGTCCAGTGTCTGTAATGTTGGCTCAAAGTAATCTCCATAGGGTGTAAAATCGTCCATGTACACCTCTAATCCTTTGTTTATCAAGTCTGCAAAAATATTGAGTATGGCTCTCTGGAATGTAGCAGGTGCATTTCACAGTCCGAAAGGTAATACAATGTAAGCAAACGTCCCCCCAGGGCAGGTGAAGGTAGTATTTTCTTTGTCTTCAAGGGAAATTTGGATTTCATTGTAGCCACTGAAGCCATCTAGGAAAGAGAAGAATTTTCTACCTGCCAATGTGTCTAGAACCTGGTTGATAAACGAAAGGGGAAAATGATTTTTTTGCGTTGCTTTGTTAAGCTCTTTGTAGTCAACACATTTATGTCATTTCCCATTCTTTTTAGGAACCACAACTAATGGAGAAACCCATTTCCTATCAGATATAGCATAGATGAAATTTACATCTAACAGTTTCTGTAGTTCATCTTTAACAACATCCTTTAGGTGAGGGTTTAATCTTCATTGAGGTTGTTGAATGGGTCTCGCATCTTTTTTGGTGTAGATGTGGTGCATACATAATTAGGGGTTAATCGCTTTCATATCTGGGTAATCCCAATTGAAATCCCCTTTATATTTCCTAAGGAGTTGGATAAGCCTCTGTTGCTACTCATCAGTCAAGTTTTTGTTAATGTTTAGGACTTTCCCTGGCTCAATTTCAATGGGTTTTCTGTTATAAACAGTTGTTGTTGGTATTCTTTGGTCATTGATATCTTTTAAAGGATCTTCTTCAATTTTGTTTTCCAAGGCCGCTTCAATCATGTGACATTTTCGATTAGATATGGTAGTTGGGTGGTTAATGTAAGTGTTAATAATGTCATATTCTGTTTGATTCTTAAATTCAAGAGCATCTACTATAGTTAGTGGTGATCGAATATTTTCAGTTAAATATGTCACAGGTTGCTTCCTAGTTTTTATTATAATTAGGCTTGGCTAAGCTAGAGGATATAAAGCTAGGTTCTTCACATTATTTCCTCTAGCTATAGTCACACTGCATGTTCAACAGCTTATATAAGCATCTGCAGTCGCTATACAAGGTCTTCCTAATATTATAGGATGTGCATCTAGCGAGTTTCTTGGATTAATAATCAAGAAATCTGTTGGGCACTCCCAAGAATCCATAGACACCATTACATCTTGTAATGTCACTTTTGGTTCGATAACTGATTGGTCAGCAAGTTACAACAAGGTCGTAGTTGGATCTAAGGCTGTGATGCCAAGTCTTTGATAGGTTGTTGTTGTGAGAATATTAATGGTTTCCCATAGATCGACTAATGCATTGGGGAAGGAACATCCATTTATTTGCACTATGACAATAGGGTTTCCTGGGTCCTCATATTTCACCGGTATCTCTCCGCCTAATAATAAATCCTACAAAGTTCTGACTACGTGGACAGTTGGTGATACTTTTATTTTCCGCATAGGATTTTTGGTACACAATTCCTTAATGGTTTTTACATAGATTGGAATGTCCTCGATAGCCTAGAGGAGGGGTATTTTTACACAAATATTTTTTAACTCTCCCAAGAGATCGAAATCAGGATATTCGATTGGGCAAGGTATAATCAATATTTCTGGGAATGGTCAAGAAGAGGTAATAGTTTATTTGTGGCTTTTTTATTTTACTATATTCTCGCTTTGAGGTGTTTGTTCTATAGATATTGATTCTTTCAATTGTATATTTTTATCATCCTTTCACTCAATTATTCATCTAGACCTCAATTTGAGTTCATTACGGTCTCTCAACTCAGTTTTTGGATCCAAACCTTGAATAATTTGTACCGACTAGACTAGTCTGTTGTTGAGATTTAGGTTGGGTTGGGCTGGGAGCTGTGGTCATAGATTGGGTTGAGGATTCTACTATAACGTGTAAGGTGTTGGTAGCGTAGGTTGAGGTAGGGGGGTTGTTCCTACTGGCTGGTTCGTAGGTCTTTGCCAGCTTGATTTCTAGTTTTGGTTTTGTGAAGTGGAGAGGGACCATTGAGATGGATATGGATTGTTCTACCAGAATGGTGGAAAGTAAGAGGAATTTGGCCAACTATTGTTTGGATTTCACTGATTGGACCAAGGTGGCATAGAAAATTCTTATCGTCACCAATTAGGAAAAGCTGGCTGGTTTTGCCATGTAGCTCCTATGTATTGCTAAGAATTATATTGTGAAGGTTGAAGGAATGAAGATGGGTTGCTAGGCATACTTGTTTGTCATGCTTTCTGTTACACTAAAATTTGTCACCATGACTATTTGCAGTTAGTATGGCTCCATCAACTGTCATACTATCCTCCTTGGCAAGCCTCATACCTCTGCTCTCCATGTCAAACTCCAAGAAAGAGAGAAAGTCATTAAAAATCTATATATCTCTGGGTACGCAGTTTCTCTTAGCCTTACCTGCGTGTACGCACCCCAAGTTCACAATATCTGCGTACTTGTATGCTCTGTATGTAAAGGGATGGGTGCGTACCCCTGTAAAGGTCAAAAGGCGCGAGTTTCATCTTAAAAAAGTTACTTGTGGTCATTTCTAGAGCATTCTAGAAGCTTGTTTGACGTGTATCGAGCGCCTCTAGATGGTTCATGTATCCCTATGAAAGAGGAACTTATCCCATCAAGAGGGGAGCTAACCCATCCAAAGAGGGGCTTATCCCATTGATGGTGGACCTGATTAACTTCCTCTAGAGCACTATAAATACAGGCATTGGGCCAGAAGGAGAGGAGGTTGAAAGCTGAACATTCCTAAGGGTAGATGCTGCTGGAATTATGACTCCCTTGTAAAGCTTGAGAGGAGAGATTCCCATCCTTTCCTAGCCTTATTTGAGAGTGGGTGAGCTGATCAAAGTAAAGGAAAACTCTTGCTGGACCCTAGGAGGGACTTGCACAACACCAAGGCTCAGGTTGTAATGGTTCCTTTTGTTACCTTTTAATGCAAATGAACTTATTTTTCTCAACAGATTGTTATTCATGGTTTGTTTCATATACTCCTTGGTCTGTATGATGGATATGTATTGTTTTATGAGTTTATCAGGTGCTATTTAATCTTTTGGCTTGTTAGTGAATGCAGGTTTCGAAGAGAAGGAGGAGCTCATACGGATCGGCGAGGCTGGACTACTACAAAGCGTTGGACTAAAGGTATGTTAAAGATCCCCTGATTACTTGTATTTGCAATGCATGTTTAGAGAAAGGTAGCTTTATTTGTCTTGTTTGTCACTAGAAAGCTTTTGCTTCTAGGGAGGTCGGTTGTGTCCGCACTGTCGGCTCTTTCCGCATGACAAAATGGCGACTCCGCTGGGGAATCCATTGATGTGAATGTTTTTTCCTTGTATCAACTTTTGATCTGAGAAAATTTATTTGTTTTCTGGTTTTTGGCTGTCTGACTGTGTTTTTGGGTGGGCTAGCTTAGGGTTAAATTAGATTTTAGTTTTTCTTTGTTTTGCTAGAAGTACGCAGCCTCTGAGTTGAGCACAGTGCGTACCTGTACACATTGTAGCTTTGTGCACAGAGTGTACCCGCACCTGTGCAAACAGGTCGCCTGCGTACCCTGTCAAAATAAAGAAAATTTCAATTTTCTTCTTTTTGCCTTTTAGATTTAGTTTTTACTTTGTTTTTTCTGCCCAGATCCACTGGTTATGTGCCATTAATCTTCACCTAAGCTTGTTTCATTGGCATTCCTGCTCTAAGCTTTCATCAATTGGGTGTTTTGAGTCTCTTTCTTGAGAAATTCTTGATTTATTTTCCTTTGGTCATTACTTAGAGGTTTCTCTCAGTCTTTTCACAATTTTGCATCTTTTTGCTCTTGTTTTTGCAAAAAAATTTCCCCCTCATTCTAAATTGTGTATGAGTGTTAATCGCCTTTGAGTGTTTTTATTTTTTGATCTTTGGAACTCTCACCCAATTTTCTCGATTTGTACTTGATTGGTTCTTAGATTACATTAGAATCATCTTGTGTTTGAGAATTCTCTTGCATAGATCACATTTGCATAATTAGAATTCTCATTTTCAGAATATGAATGAAAAATGTGCATAGATTACATTTGCATACTTTTCAAGTGAATTGTGCATAGATTATAATTGCATAGTTTACGTTCTGAAAAATCAATCGTAGATTTAGATCAGTTTTCTTTGATTTGAATTTACACAAAAATAAAAATAAAAAAATGGTTTGAAATTGATTTGCATTAGTTTTTCTTGATAAAATTAGTGCATTAGAGAATTTGTTATCTTTTCTCTTAAGTGATCAATTTTTTGCATTGTTGGAAGTGAATGGAAACTCTCTCCTTACTTTAATTAGGATTCATCGAATTGAAAAGATCACATTATCATATTCGATTGCATTCAGTTGAGTCGGGTCATAACACCATTGGTTTCATATCTATTTACCCATTTGAGTAATAACAGCCTAAATAATACAGCGCTTAATTAAAATTCATCTAGTAATTTTCACATTTCTAGGGCTCTGAAACACCAATATAGATCAGGCTAGTGTCTTGGAGTAGGAGAGTAATTAACTCTCCAAAACAGTAAAACCAAACAAGTAGCTCATCTTATGGTAGGATAAATCCAACTGTTACATTTATGCTCTGGGAAAGCTCCTCTTAAAGGAGAAGCATGAGACCGTGTCCGAACCAGTGAGGGGATCAATCCTCCTTCATTGGGAAAGACGCCAGATACGCACGTACTACAAACGGTAAACCTTGGATTATTGTCGAGGAGCCTGGGGTCACTTGTCGGTAAACCTTGGATTATTGTCAAGGAGCCGGCAAGGGGATTGAGCTTGTTACTCTGCCCTTGCGTGCTATCGGGTCGTAGACTGTTCCCCCAGGTGTATTTGTTGCTGTTGGTGACCTTAGTGACCATTATCTTTAGGGTTCTACCCAAGGTGACGGTGGAGGGAAGATCCCACTGTACCTGGAGCAGACGTCGGCTAGACTCACTTGGATTTTCTGGGGGGTTCACTTCACTCGAGACGGTTAAAGTGGAGGAACTTGGTCCAGTCTATTCATTAAGCAGGTTGCCGGGGTAACTGTTCCACCCGCCACTTCTGTACTGAATTCTGCGATGTTGGATTTCATCCCCAACTAGTGTTTTCGGTCCGGAAGGTTACTGTTTGTGTATGGTTTGACTCCTAGATTTGATAGCGCGTGTTAATTTGTTTGTTTTTACTTTTAGAGACCATAGGTGTGAATTGTGAATTTTAATTGTTAGGTGTGAATTGTGAATTGTTAATTTTAGTTTTAAAAAATTGTTAATAAAATTCACTGAAGTTGAATATAATGGCAAATGTTCCGGAATTTACCAACCTAGGAACCCCTCCTAACAAGAATCCTAGAACTTTTCCTTACTTTGGAAATGTTGGTCCTCCTTATATGGCTACTTTGTCATTACCTGGATTTACAATAGGTTTACCGATATGGTTATTTTCAACTTCGTTGGCCCAAAATACTCCAATTGTTCCACCTCAACTGGATGCTTCACCTCAACAGAGTTCACCACCTCAACATCACCAACCTTTTGTTGACCCTTTACCTTCTTCACCTAATTTTTTTTCCTCCATTTCTTCCTCTTCGCCTGGTAAAAGCCTTGATGCTAGTAACCAGGAGGCTAAGAAGAAGAAGAAAGGGAAGAAGAAGAAGAAGAAGAAGAAGCAAGATAAGAAAGAAGTCAACCAACCAACCACGACTGTAAGTGTTAGTTGTGTTGAGGAAAACTCCGACATGCATCGTAAACCCAAATACCCTTGCAGGCTTTGTAAGGGTGACCACTTCCTCGTCAATTGTCATGGTATTCCAAAGGTCTTGGAAGTATGGTCAGAAAAATCTCATCAACTTTCCATTGATCCATCAACCAGTGATAGTCAGGTTCCTGGGAAAAAGGGTAAAGTTAGGTTTCCTTGTAAGTTATGCAAATGGAGTCATCAAACTCACATTTGCCCTCACATGGATGAAGCCTCAAAATTGTTGGAAAAGCTTACTGTTCCACAGCAAGAATTTCCAACTGGTTACCGTAAAATTTCTCCCAACCTACCGTTAACTGACGGAGTGATTGATCTAATTTCAAGTACAGTCAATCAAACTCTTCCATTGGAGAGTGAAACTCATGTCACTCAGGTTGATGATCCATTAGTTGATCAAGTGGTCGATTCAATTTCACATTCGGTCGATCCCACTTTCCCTTTAGAGAGTGAACTTCATACCGCTCAGGTTCTTCTTGTTACATCAGATTCTTCTATGCCGGGGGGCATTTCACCTGTTTCTACAGAACCCCCTCCGAGTACTGAGGTCTTTTCCTTTGATTGGAATAGATTGACAGAACCTCGTCTTCCTTCCTCCATCCCTTTTCAAATCATTGTCAAGGCTGGTGGTAGGGACATACATCGTACTCAGGTAGATGAAGGTGCTTCTGTTAGTATTTTATCCTCAACTGTTTGGAAAGCTTTGGGTTCCCCTCAGCTTGCGCCTATTACACAGAATCTGAAAGCTTTTAACAGAACCATTAGTGAACCTTTAGGGATCCTTCCTAAGTTTTCTATTACCTTGGAAGGTAAAACTGTCTGTATTGATCTTATGGTAGTTCGAGGTCCCTTGGATTTCAATTTACTCCTTAGGCGAGACTATGTTTATGCAATGAAGGCTGTCGTATCGACACTCTTTCGCGTGATGTCTTTCCCTCACAATGGCAGTATTGTGACTGTAGACCAGCTTTCGTTCCCTAGTCTTGTTTCAACTACCAATAATATGACACCCCTAAATGTTCCTGATTCTAAAGTGGTATCTACCCTGCCACGGGTTAATTATGTGGCAACTGGTCCCATGTTTTCAGTTACCGATGTAAGTGAGCCTCTCATTGTTTGCTCATCTTCCTTTGATTTAGATCCGGTAATTGACATGGAAAACTCTATGGGATTACTTGAACACGATGTTCTTATCCCTTTTGAGTCCCTTGACATGTGTTCCTTCCAGAGAACTATTCTTCCTTCTGATGAAGACCTCTTGGAAGCCATGATCAAGGTGTGTCCATTGTCATGTCTTTCTTCCAGTTGGAAGCCATGATCAATGTCATGAGGAAAGTTCCTTTTACTGTGTCAACCTCGTTAAAAAATGAATCAGTGTGTGCGAGGATAGTTTTTTCCTGTATCAACCTCGTTAAAAAATGAAACAGGCTAGTATGAGGACAGTTCTTTTCCTGTGTCAACCTCATTAAAAAATGAATCAGTTAGTATGAGGAAAGTTCCTTTTACTGTGTCAACCTCGTTAAAAAATGAATCAGTTGTTGCGAGGATAGTTTTTTCCTGCATCAACCTCGTTAAAAAATGAAACAGGTTGCCACGAGGATAGTTTGTTCCTCTCTCAACCTCGTTAAAAAATGAAACTGGATGCACCGAGGAAAGTTCCTTTTACTGTGTCAACCTCGTTAAAAAATGAATTAGTGAGTATGAGGATAGTTCCTGTTACTGAGTCAACCTCGTTAAAAAATGAATCAGTGTGTGCGAGGATAGTTTTTTCCTGTATCAACCTCGTTAAAAAATGAAATAGGCTAATCATGAGGATAGTTCTTTTCCTGTGTCAACCTCGTTAAAAAATGAATCAGTTAAACGAGGAAAGTTCCTTTTACTGTGTCGACCTCGTTAAAAAATGAATCAGTGAGTATGAGGAAAGTTCCTTTTACTATGTCAACCTCGTTAAAAAATGAATCAGTTGTTGTGAGGATAGTTTCTTCTAGTTTCAACCTCGTTAAAAAATGCAACTGGATGTCATGAGCATAGTTCCTTGTCTTGTGTCAAGCTCATTAAAAAAATGAAACAAGGAGTTGCGAGGATAGTTTTTTCCTGTATCAACCTCGTTAAAAAATGAAACAGGTAGATTTTAGGATATGTAGGTAGATTGTAGAAAGTAGGGTTTTGAGGATAGTTCCTGTTACTGAGTCAACCTCGTTAAAAAATGAATCAGGCATGAGGATAGTTCTTTTCTTGTGTCAACCTCGTTAAAAAATGAAACAACTCCCTTTTCAAGTTAAATATTGAAAGTAAACCTTCATTCCATCCATCTGGTTGAATGCAATGAAGCCTGGGGGGCATGTACCTCGTTTTGCATCATTATGCTGGGGGCATGCGAACTTCTTGAGCATAGTTCCTTATCTTGTGTCAAGCTCGTTAAAAATGAAACAAGAGTAGGTTAAGTAGGTAGATTGTAGAGAGTAGTTATGAGCATAGTTCCTTATCTTGTGTCAAGCTCATTTAAAAAATGAAACAAGGGTTTTGAGGATAGTTCTTTTCCTGTGTCAACCTCACTAAAAAATGAAACAACTCCCACGAGTCTTTCCAAGATTCGTAAAGCTTCATTCCATCCACCTCATTGAATGCAATGAAGCTTGGGGGGCATGTACCTTGATTTCTGTCATTATGCTGGGGACATGCGAACTTATAACAAGCATAGTTTTTCATTTCAAGCTTGCATAAACATGAAACCGAATCCAAGCATAGTTCTTTTCCTGTGTCAAGCTCGTTAAAAAATGAAACAAATCCTCCTCTAATTAAGTCGAGAGTTTGACTAGATCTCATAAATGTTAAGTTGTATATTTAGGTTAGTTATTTCAGTTTTTGCATAATTTTCTCACAGTTTTACGTCGAGTCTTTCAAATGATCTCGTAACGCAACCTTCATTTCATCCAACTGGTTGAATGAAATGAAGCTGGGGGGCATGCGCTCTAGCAGTTATGCTTAGGGGGCATCAAGCACAGTTTTCTCTCTGTTTCAAGCTTGTGTAAAAAATGAAACTACTTTGAAGCATAGTTTTTCTCTGTTTCAAGCTTTTGTAAAAATGAAACCTATCTCGAGTCAATTTCAGTTATTTTCAAGACTCGTTAAACTCATGAAAATACCGAGATTATTTTGCTATCTTTCATTCTCGTAAAACAAATGAAAATGCCGAGTTCTTTCCGTCTTTTCCTGCTCGTAAATTAAATTGAAAGTCAGCCATATGAGTACATTTTTATCATTTTTTCGAACTCATTAAAATTTACGAAAAAATGAAAACCATGAGTATATTTTTATCATTTTTTCGAACTCGTTAAAACTTACAAAAAAGTGAAACCTTGGAGTTCTCTTTTAAGCCCTTTTCAGACTCTCAAAATATGAAAAGATTGCCGAGCGTTTCTTTTACACTCGTTAAAACGGAATTAAAAGACGGTCCCCTTATAGCCCTTTTCTGACCGTAAAAACAGGAAAAGATTGCCGGATTTTTGTCGTTTCAAATTCGATACTGGAAATAAAACGACGTGTCCTTGATCGCTTTTTACTTTTCAGGTCAAAGACACTAATCATGAAAGTACTCCTCGGTTGCAAGATCAAGCGGTTCTCTCAAGTATTATTTTATACTTTTTCGGGCTTGGGAGACACAAATTTACGAAAAAGTTCAACCCTGGAGTCTTCTTTAGTTTTTTCAGACTCTCTAAAATTGAAAAACGCCGAGTTTCTCCTATACTGGACTCGTTAAAATTTCACAGTAAAGGACCTGCTCGATTACAAACAGGAACGAACCACTCCTTCTTAGGGTTAGAATCTAAACTAAGTTGGACTCATCCGAAGGATTAGCTTATAATCAAGCATATGTTATCCTCCTCAAGCTTGTAAAAAAATAAAGAGGTACTTGCCAGAAATGGTGGGGGAAAAGAGAGAAGAATGAACCTATTTGTTATCCTTTGTCACAGAAGAACCTTATTACCACTCTTGAACATGACACTTTTCATTCACCTGGGTTGGGAAATCCTTTGTCTTAAAGTCGATTAAACCACTTTGAAAGTCTTCAACCGTTTCTGGGTATTTACTTTGAGTCAATCGTCGCCAAGCCATCTGTCGTGTCGTTATGTGTTCAAGAGGTCTCTGCAAATAAACCATTCATATGCAAAATACTTGTCATCCATTTTGACCATCCCTGAGTCAGTCCTTACAGCAACATTTCTTCAACTTGAACTATGATTTCGTGTTGTGGGCTTGCCTGCAACAGGTCGCTTTCTATCGACATCAGCACACTATCTAGAGAGATGACTTAGAAATCGTCAGTACCTTGAAGTCTGCATGCATCAATGGCAGGTTTCTCGCCTTTGACGACAGTTTACATCATTGACTTTCGATCGAAGGATTCCATGACGTGTTCGACATCGACTCATTCATTCACATCTCATGGATTGTACTGGGTACTTTGAGAACCATTGACATCACTGGTGGTCTCTCTCATACTTGTTAACAGTTTACATCATTGACTAGTAATCAAGTGGTTTCTACCATGTTCGACATCAACTCATTTATTCGCATGGATAGAATCGTACCAATTCGGGAAGTAGAAGTGAAGACCCTGGATCTAGTTTCCACCATCCAGGCTGCGAGGAGTTTTGTATTCATTATATAGTAGACTAATCATAAACAGATGGCTGCGTCCATACTGTGTCTACAAAAGTCTATAATTGTGATGTACTGCAAAATCATTCCTGTATCAGAGCAGTAGTTAGATTGTTAGTTAAAGTTTTCAATCTGAGTATGGGAATGCCTACCTCAGCGATGATATCATCTTATATATGTATTTTGTGTTGAATATTTGCAGGTTCTGACCAGGCTCTCCGCAAGATACTCCTTGAAATGATAAAGTACTTCACCCTTCCTAGATCATATAAAACCCTAATCTACTACAGGCTTCGCACTTTAGGGGGCAATCTGTTACACTAAAATTTGTCACCATGACTATTTGCAGTTAGTATGGCTTCATCCACTGTCATACTATCCTCCTTGGCAAGTCTCATACCTCTGTTCTCCATGTCAAACTTCAAGAAAGAGAGAAAGTCATTAAAAATCTATATATCTCTGGGGACGCAGTTTCTCTTAGCCTTACCTGCATGTACGCACTCCAAGTTCACAATACCTGCGTACTTGTACGCTCTGTATGTAAAGCAATGGGTGCGTACTCCTGTAAAGGTCAAAAGGCGCAAGTTTCACTCCAAAAAAGTTACTTGTGGTCATTTCTAGAGCATTCTAGAAGCTTGTTTGATGTGTATGAAGCGCCTCCAGATGGTTCATGTATCCCTTCCAAAGAGGAACTTATCCCATCAAGAGGGGAGCTATCCCATCCAAAGAGGGGCTTATCCCATTGATGGTGGACCTGAATAACTTCCTCTAGAGCACTATAAATACAGGCATTGGGCCAAAGGGTGGAGAGGTTGAAAGCTGAACATTCCTAAGGGTAGATGCTGCTGGAATTAGGACTCCCTTGTAAAGCTTGAGAGGAGAGATTCCCATCCTTTCCTAGCCTTATTTGAGAGTGGGTGAGCTGATCAAAGTAAAGGAAAACTCTTGCTGGACCCTAGGAGGGACCTGCACAACACCAAGGCTAATCATGAAAGTACTCCTTGGTTGCAAGATCAAGCGGTTCTCTCAAGTATTATTTTATACTTTTTCGGGCTTGGGAGACACAAATTTACGAAAAATTTCAACCTGGAGTCTTCTTAAGTTTTTTCAGACTCTCTAAAATTGAAAAACGCCGAGTTTCTCCTATACTGCACTCATTAAAATTTCACAGTAAAGGACATGTTCGATTACAAATAGGAATGGACCACTCCTTCTTAGGGTCCGAATCTAAACTAAGTTGGACTCATCCGAAGGATGAGCTTATAATCAAGCATATGTTATCCTCCTCAAGCTTGTAAAAAATAAAGAGGTACTTGCCAGAAATGGTGGGGGAAAAGAGAGAAGAATGAACCTATTTGTTATCCTTTGTTACAGAACAACCTTATCACCGCTCTTGAACACGACACTTTTCATTCACCTAGGTTGGGAAATCCTTTGCCTTAAAGTTGATCAAACCACTTTGAAAGACTTCAACCGTTTCTGGGTATTAACTTTGGGTCAATCGTCACCAAGCCATCTGTCGTGTCGTTATGTGTTCAAAAGGTCTCTGCAAATAAACCATTCATATGCAAAATACTTGTCATCCATTTTGACCATCCCTGAGTCAGTCCTTACAGCAACATTTTTTCAACTTGAACAATGATTTCGTGTTGTGGGCTTGCCTGCAACGGGTCGCTTTCTATCGACATCAGCACATTATCTAGAAAGATGACTTAGAGATCGTCAGTACCTTGAGGTCTGCATGCATCAATGGCAGGTTTCTCGCCTTTGACGATAGTTTACATCATTGACTTTCGATCAAAGGATTCCGTGACGTGTTCGACATCAACTCATTCATTCACATTTCATGGATTGTACTGGGTACTTTGAGAACCATTGACATCACTGGTGGTCTCTCTCACACTTGTTAATAGTTTACATCATCGACTGGTAATCAAGTGGTTTCTGCCATGTTCGACATCGACTCATTTATTCACATGGATAGAATCGTACCAATTCGGGAAGTAGAAATGAAGACCCTGGATCTAGTTTCCACCATCCAGGCTGCGAGGAGTTTTGTATTCATTATATTGTAGACTGATCATAAACAGATGGATGTGTCCATACTGTGTCTACAAAAGTATATAATTGTGATGTACTGCAAAATCACTCCTGTATCAGAGCAGTAGTTAGATTGTTAGTTAAAGTTTTCAATCTGAGTATGGGAATGCCTACCTCAGCGATGATATGATCTTATATATGTATTTTGTGTTGAATACTTGCAAGTTCCGACTGGGATCTCCACAAGATAATCCTTGAAATGATAAAGTACTTCACCCTTCCTAGATTATATGAAACCCTAATCTACTACAGGCTTCGCACTTTAGGGGGCAATCTGTTACACTAAAATTTGTCACCATGACTATTTGCAGTTAGTATGGCTCCATCAACTGTCATACTATCCTCCTTGGCAAGCCTCATACCTCTGCTCTCCATGTCAAACTCCAAGAAAGAGATAAAGTCATTAAAAATCTATATATCTCTGGGTACGCAGTTTCTCTTAGCCTTACCTGCGTGTACGCACCCCAAGTTCACAATATCTGCGTACTTGTACGCTCTGTATGTAAAGGGATGGGTGCGTACCCCTGTAAAGGTCAAAAGGCGCGAGTTTCATCTTAAAAAAGGTTACTTGTGGTCATTTCTAGAGCATTCTAGAAGCTTGTTTGACGTGTATTGAGCGCCTCCAGATGGTTCATGTATCCCTATGAAAGAGGAACTTATCCCATCAAGAGGGGAGCTAACCCATCCAAAGAGGGGCTTATCCCATTGATGGTGGACCTGATTAACTTCCTCTAGAGCACTATAAATATAGGCATTGGGCCAGAAGGAGAGGAGGTTGAAAGCTGAACATTCCTAAGGGTAAATGCTGCTGGAATTAGGACTCCCTTGTAAAGCTTGAGAGGAGAGATTCCCATCCTTTCCTAGCCTTATTTGAGAGTGGGTGAGCTGATCAAAGTAAAGGAAAACTCTTGCTGGACCCTAGGAGGGACTTGTACAACACCAAGGCTCAGGTTGTAATGGTTCCTTTTGTTACCTTTTAATGCAAATGAACTTATTTTTCTCAACAGATTGTTATTCATGGTTTGTTTCATATACTCCTTGGTCTGTATGATGGATATGTATTGTTTTATGAGTTTATCAGGTGCTATTTAATCTTTTGGCTTGTTAGTGAATGCAGGTTTCGAAGAGAAGGAGGAGCTCATCCAGATCAGCGAGGCTGGACTACTACAAAGCGTTGGACTAAAGGTATGTTAAAGATCCCCTGATTACTTGTATTTGCAATGCATGTTTAGAGAAAGGTAGCTTTATTTGTCTTGTTTGTCACTAGAAAGATTTTGCTTCTAGGGAGGTCGGTTGTGTCCACACTATCGACTCTTTCCGCATGACACTTTCCATTCACGACACCGATTTAATAGGTAGACTAGTTTCACTTCTTCCTCTGCCTCTTTGAAGACTGCCTTTAATCTTGGGAGTGATGGGTAATTTTATGTGGCATGTTCTTTAGTGCATATGGCACAATTCTATACCATATCCAATTGACATTCTTTATGACTATGTTTCTTCCTGCATCGAGGGAAAAAAATAACCAGGTTCTATTCTGCTTCGACTTGCCTCTGCTTGGCTTGCATGATGTCTAATTGTGTTGTCAAGGTTCCCAAGATATCTGTTTTGAAATCTTCTAGAAGGTTTCCAATTTCAGTATGAGTAATGCTTCCGCTAGGTATTTTGCTATTCCTGGTGATGATATCACGTTCAGCAAGTTTCAGTCTTGTACTGCCCCTCAAGCACCTGATACACAAATCAATAATGTTAGCATAGTCTTCTTGATAGGTGTCACCTTTACCCATAATATTTAATGTCTCTATCCACTAGTCTTTCATCCCCTTAATCATCGTGGTTTTTAGCACATTATAAGGCAGATTTGCGTAGGGAGACCTTAGAAGGTTATATTGGAAACACTCCACATACTCTTTCAAAGTTTCACTAGGCCTTGCTACCATTTGGAATATATCATCTTTTAGTTCTCTAGATCTGCAGTAATATTGATATGTTTTAAGGAAAGCAGTTTTCATTTGGTCCCAATCATTTATGGTGCCCCCACACAGTCCCATAAACCAATGCAGGGTTGCTCCCTTTAAAGTGAAAAGCAAAAACTTTAGTTTCTGGGGGTCGGTGGTGTAATCATAACCCCAACATAGGACGTCGAATTCAAACAGGAACGCATCCAGATCTTTTGAAGTGATTCCATGAAAGGTGGGAATATTTTGTAGAGGGATAGCTTTTATGGGGGCATTGACAGTTGTGTCAACAATAGGATATTGTAATGTAGAGGTTTAGGGTGTTTGTGGATTATTGTCCATTTCATCAAAGATATGCCAGTACACTTTCGAGATCTCTCGAGCTAGAGAGTTATCCCTAGGATGTCTAGAGGAGGTAGGAATGATCCTAACAACACTCCCTTGATCTAGGACACTGAGTGTCCTCTGCTCAATTACTACCTCAAGGGATCTTCATTCCTCGAATTCCCCTGTTTCTCCTTCTCCTTCACGGATGTTACAAGAATTCCCTTCTTGTGAGGGAATTGGTCATGAATTTTCAATATCTTGAAAACTCTGCTTAGTCCCTTCTATTTTACTGTGGACCTGATAATAGACTATAGATGGTGAGCCCATGGCCCGAAGGGAGACAGTAGGTTGTTTAGAAGCAATGGTTCGGGGACCTAGCGATGGCTGAGATTCAACTTTTCTTAAGATGTCGTCAATAAAATTTGATCGTCCAAGGGTCACCAGACCCTTAGAATTTTTGGGTTTGGGGTGTGGGATTGTATTGTTTTCTTGTCTTTTCTTTTTAGTCATTCATGCAAAAATTCAAATGTTTATTTCTACCTTAAGTTCCTAAAAATTCTATCGAAAAGCAAGTGGGGGAGCAGGCATTTTATTTGCTCCATACGTAAGTTCTTACCTTCTTTTTTTAATACCTAGTTCTCTCTCAATAGACAAACATCAAGCACCTACTTCACCTCTCTATAATTGTGCTGAAAAGCAGGTGGAGGAGCAAGCACTTTACTTGCTCATTACATAGGTTCTTCCCTTCCGTTTTCAATACCCAATTATTTCCCAACAACAATTATCAGATATACATCACTCTTTTTAAAATGGCGACACTCTCCCCAGCAATGGTGCCAAAATGTTGGCTAATAAAAGGTGTCTTTTAAAACTCCTAATTACCTCAAATTAATCATCAACTCGGGCAAGTCCTCTTATTCCAAGAGTGTACACAATATGTTCATGCTATGAATCTAAAGAGTAATGCTTCTTAAAATGAAATACAAACCTTTGATACAAGAGTAAATGGATGCATTTATAAAACTCAAATTCCAACTGTTAAAGGAAATATTGCATCTAAGCATCAAGACTTAATCCTCTACTGAAATCATAATCAAATCTCACACAACCAATTCAATTAACAATGGCATCAACCGAGAGCATAGTAGCTATAACCTATCTCTTCTTAGCTGATTCAATATAAATCACACTCAATCTCAACTAAGAAATCCAAATACAAATGATGTCAACCAAGAGTCCAATAGCGATAACCAAACTCTTACAGCTGATTAAATCAATAATATTCACTATCTTAACAGCTAAATAATTTAATCTACAACAAGCGTAAATAGAACCAAATGATAGTGTTGTAAAACATGTAAAGAAAATGTACTGACTTCAATATAGGAAAGCGGTAAATAACAAATAAGATAAACTCACAGAAAATGGGAAAAATATGAAACCATTCAAACTTGCGAGAATCAAAAATATATAACACAAGGGAGCAACTTAATCCACCAGAAGCCAAGCCCTTAGCCACTATCGAATACTGCTAAGATACTTCAGAGAATGCGAATGAACAACAACGCCAATTATATATTAATCATTGAACTCAAGTATGATTACAATACAGTCATGTTCTTCAAACAACACAACTCTGTAAATTAAAGTTACAATTTTAAATAACAGAGGTTGATCCCCTTTCCTCCTACAATCTTTTGCTTTTATAGTCAGAAAGAGGTAAAAGATAAATGCAATCCCTCAGGATCTCTCGATCCTGAGGGATTCACAACTGAATGCTATCCTTAGACACCGATCATATTTGGTGTTGATCCTTCTGATTCGTCCTCTGATCTAACCACAACTGATGCGCCCCCTTCATCCTTTGTTGGTTTATGTTTTTTCGTCGCTAGGGAACAAAAATTGTTCCTTTCGTCATTTCTCTGCATAAAAAGGAGTAAAATTTAGTTATGATAGCTAAATCTTAACTGAGAATAGTTCATCCATTTCCTATCATAATCCATAAATATGTTAGCGTATCGAGATATGAAAGAGATAAGAAAAGAGGAAAAAGGTTATGGAATTAAGAGTAAATACATACCCATTTCGTAACTCAACACCGACATTCTCTTAATCACAATTTTATTTTTTCTCATGATTATGTGCCACGTTTTCTTTGGTTACCTTACTCGACTACCCATTGGTTTTTGATCATGTTATCCCTTTACCCACTATGCATCTTTCAAGTCATGTTAAGGAAATGGACTCTCTGATGTATTTAATATATAATTTCATTTTCATGTGTACCTAACATAGATACATACATACATACATACATATATATATATATATATATATATATATATATATATATATATATATATGCATATTTTCTTATGTTTTCCCTTTCGAGCTTAATATATTTTCTAAAAATCAATAGACAAGAAAAGATGAGGTTAAATGTTTTACCCTCGTAGTTTACTATTGTATTATTTGGCCTATATATATAGACTTCTGATAGAATCTAGCCTACATCTATTCTCGTTTAATCTATAGTACCAACAGAGACCAAATCTTACAATTAATACTCCTTTCAATCAAAATTATCTTGTCATCTTGATTTGTGTCCAACATAAGCTATTCCAACCGTGAGGAAGTTATAAAATATTATTATTGGAAAATCATTCCATGATTTGGTGTTATAAGTCTATAACTCACAACAATCTTTAGCTCTCTACATCCAAGCTATAGGAATTTCAAAATATATTTGGACTTATTTTCTATATTTTATAGGTCATTACATTCCTTTCCTAGTAAATTTCTATATTCTTGAAATTGAATCTAATCTTACTCACTTTATTCTTACTAATTTTTTTTGTAAAGTTGATATCTTTCTGAGCATCAAAAACACTATTCTGAAGTGCTTCCATGATTATTTTGTGTATAGGAGTAACATAGATACTATTATCATCTTTCTTTCAAATTAAAAGTCTTATTTATGTTACTTAGTTCATTATTTCTAAGGCTAATATTCTTCCATCACAAGCTATTATAAACATTTTATCACAACTTACCTCCATTTCGTTGGTTCTTAATCAATAATTTTATCCAATAAATTTATTACAACTCTCAATTACTTGCCATATTTTATTTCATGATTATCTAGAGAGAACATATTAATCATATTCCATTTCCCAATTCCAACTCATCCTTATCTAACTTGTTTGGGAAAAATTTCCCTTAGTTTGATTCTCATACACTCAAGAAACCTATCAATTTAAAATGTTGTCAAATGGTATTAATTTACATACAATCCTCCCTGTTGATGGTGTCCACGAATTATTCTATTGTTGTCACAAGTATTTTTGTGGCTCCCTTCATGAAGAGACTCTCTGGTGAGAAACCTCATTAATTCCCTTACTAGTTTTATTATTATTGTTGTTATTAGTCATGAAATCCAATCTTACTCATGCCAACCGGTTATTACTTCACTAAAATTATTTTTTATCTTGTTATATTGTGGATATATAGGTTTGTATCTTTTATTGTCATCACTATCCACAACTACGACGTCACTTTTTAGAGCTTAATTTTGGTGAAAAGGATTCCAACCATCCTGCTAATTAACCAAGATAACCCTAATCGGCTCATATTTATAAATTTGTTTATTTAATCATAAGCATTATCTTTTCTCCATTCAAACATGACAAATTTATCCATATGAATTTAGTTCATTCACTCCTTAAGTTATCCTTAAGTATTTCTTTCATTCACTCCTTCAACAAGGTTCTTGGTCAGCATCCAATATATGTGCAAGGAGTTAGTTTATACCAACTAAGTAGTTACTTTGCTAATCTATCTAGTATAACAATTTAATATTACTTACTTTACCTCTAGTGGTATATTTTACCTATTTTCATACTTGTCACCTCAACAATTTATACAAGATATTTAACATAAAACGTATTTATCAATATCTATATTATGAACATTGATTTTATATGTTTTGATTTTTTATTTTTTTTTTGCAAATTAAAAAAAGGGTCTTGCAACTATTAATAGGAAACCATGAAGTAGATAATCTTATACTTTTTAGGGTGACTTCAGATACAAAACCCTATCGTTTCATATACAACACTCTACCTTCTCTCTTCAACATGCCTATTTAACATTTTATAATTATTTAACATTGTAGGATTTTTTACCTTACTTCATTTACATTTGTCTACACATATACTTCCCCATCATTACAGACCATAAAATTCTTGCTCTACCCATTCTTAATAGTCACAGGGTATGATTTATTTATTAATACATTGTTGTAGCGGCTACAACACACTACAAAATTTTGGCCTGCATTCAATTTTAGAACCTTCCTTGAGTTTTTACTTGATGTTTGCATGCACTTGGTCTCACTTTGTGGGCTCGTGTGAGTCTTTGCATCCACCTTCCCTGACCGTTCAATGGTAAGATTTTCCATGTTGGTAAAAATGTCTCACTTGTGACCATGTTATGGTCATGCACAAGGTCTCTGCTTCGTGCGTACATATTTTGTTCGCTATGTAAACATCCGTCATGCTCACACATGGAGTCGTACATACTATCGCGCAAGAATCATCATGGTTGTCCAATGACCAATAAAAAAGTCACTCTCATCGATGCACACCGTTGGTTAGTTATGTTGAGCATGTGCATTTGGATGGCTTGAGTCGTCTCATCATCAAGTCATGTGAGTGTGTGTTTGCAAGATCGTGTATGCACATTTTCAATTGCTCACACTCCTAGTCGTTTTTACTAATGTTTTGATGAACAAATCAACCTCTAATAGCCAGACCTTCAACCACCATTGACTCGACTGATTGTCACCCAAAACAATGAAGAAGCAACTAGCAAGCCATTCTAAGTTGCGCTACCCTCAAGCTGATCAATCAACCCTCCTTCTAGTCAATCAGAGTGTTTGATAGGGCAGTCACCCTGGGACTGACTCCCGTCAAAAATTCTGTAGAGACTGAAAACCATGCCCAGTTTACTAACTGAGAAAATTCCACAGACAGATTGGATAGATACCCAATTCCCACCGTTGTCTCCCTCAAAAAATTATGCACCTTTCCTAGCCAGTCACCAGTTAGCCTGCCGAATCCTCACCCATAAAACTATGCAAATTTCATGAGGAAGCCCTCTGCATCCCAGCAGTCTACTTAGCTCAAAATCTATACAGAGGTGGTTAGCAATTTAGCTTCCTAGAATCTATGCAGTATTTCTTACCAGTAGCTCCTAGCAGCCCACTACCAGCTCCCTCTAGGAACTATGCAATTTTTGTTTCCAAGCTCCAGTAGCCTGCCTCCAGATCTCTCTAGGAACTACACAATTTTTGTTGCCAACCTCCCATAGCCCATTGCCATCTCCCTCTAGGAATTATGCAGTTTTTGTTGCAAACCTGCTGCTACCTGATTCTCCAAAAAATTGGGTGGATCTATCCTCTAGCAGAGCCAGATCCCGAAAACAATCACTTTCGATCCATATATCCTGTCACCAGCTCCTAGTCACTTCTGTGTAGTTTTCACCAACAGTGCCTAGAGCCCGCAACCCAGCTCGAAAATTTTCTCGTGCAGTTTCATAACCTTGTCCTCTCTCCCGGTCACCTACATCTGAAGCGATCCTACCTCATGGTAGGATAGGAGTTTTATGGATTTGATGTCATCTCATAATGAGTGACTGTAGATACAGGTATACGAATCAACATGGTGTGACGACGGATGGGATAAACAAGGGGAGCACATACAAAAGGAAATGTTTGCAAATAGAAAAACAAACAATGCATACGAAGATATGTTTTCACAAATGGTCGACCATGAAAAGATGTGTTCGTGGATGGACAGACAGAAAAAAAATCCGAAGAGTGGTTGCAGATAGATGGACGAACATACAATTTTCACGAATGGATGAACATGTCAAGCATGCCAAAGTACAAGCAAGGAGAAACATGTGAATGCAACATCAAGCAAACCCAAAAATCATTGAAGACTCCACCACCTTTCCATGTGGAGGTGAAGTTGTGACACTCCATGAGGAAATGCAACAAGCAATAGTACTACAACTTGACATGCACACCAGTAGCAGCATGAATGTACGATCACTGTCATGTCAACTCTTGTCATGATTCATGTCGTCCACATCATTACTGTGGGCCATATTGTTGATCAATGTAATGTAACATGGAAGTCCAAGAGACCCACTTGTCATATGAAGATTCGTGTAAAGTTGAAAGGCCATGAAAGTCAATCAATCATGAGGGAAGTTGAACAGTCACAAGGTTTAGTTTTACCATTGGCTATAAATAGCCCTAATTTGTACATCCAAAAGATTTTTCACATTAGCTCCTCCCACATAGCCTTGAGAGTCTGTAATATTTTCTTTAAGAAGTAAGTAGTGGCTCCAATGCCCCATCCATGGGGTTAGTGATGTATGTTGTATCGATTTCTCTTGGAACTTTCACTTAATTCAAAATCTTGCCAACAAGTCATCACATTTTCGCACATGCTGTAACTGTTTGCAAGATTTATCTTGAACACGTGTAATACATGTTGCTTTAACCTATGTTTAACACTTGAATTAATTCCACTGTTCTAATACATATATTAATGAAAATGTGTTGTATATGTTTTTAACATTTTCCTGCCTGTGTTGGTTACCTCCTGGACATTAGACAAAACCTTTCACTTAAACTCACTATAACGATCATCGTGCTCATGTGGATTTCCCACTCAGTGTTGTATATGTTGTCTTCCCTTATGTGTTGTGACTGTCACATCCATGTGGATTGCTCCTCCAGAAGTTGTGCACATCTTGTTGTGTTGTGTGTTCCTAATAGATTTGGGCTTCCTCCCATCCAACCTGGGACTCACTCCCACCCTCTCTCTCTCTGCGATGAAAGAACCTTGACACAAGTAACACTATTAATCACCAGGAATGTAAACCTCACTACTTGAAGATAAAGTAGACCACTCTCATGTGTTGACAAGAAAGATCTAAGGAAAACATTTAAGATAATGGAAACCAGGCCATCATACCAGATGGGACTCCCACATCAAATAATGTGAGGTATAGTTGGCACTTCATACCGAGGTGATCCCCTGAATGTTGGCTGGTCCAGCACCATCAACATTTTTGGTGCTACAAGGAGGGTCACTAGTTTTTTATGGGTTAGTGTCCTCTCTGTAGAAATTCCCACTATAGATCAAGAGATTATGCAATAGACTAAAGAAAAATACAAGATCTACTTCTACAATGCTTTGTGGAAGCTTAATCAAATATGAGAAAGATCAAATAGAACACATATAACTGAGAATGAGAAATCAATCACACATGAACATAGAAGAATAACCTGGGGAAAGCCCTAGCCTAAAGCCCCAATCTCTGTATCATCATACAAGTAGAAATATGTTAGAGTTATAAAAAGAATCAACTCTCAAGCTCTCCTGTTGTCTCTGCAATCAAACAATGCTGCTCATAAACAATCAAAGGCTTTCACAACCTTCTCCTCTGTTGTCCAAGCCTCCTATCTCCTTGCACAGTTTTTCTTGGGGTCCAGTGCTTCCACTTGTGTGAATTCCCACCTCACACTGCTCACTTGGCTCAAAAATAATTGCACAAACCTGAAGGAGATAACTCCTTCTGCATGGATGAGTTTCTTTTATAGGAAAAATTCATCCAACTGATACTACACTGTCCCTCCTCTAATCTCAAGTAGGTCTCTAACTGAACTGACTTGCATGAGTTATTTATGAGAGAATATTGAGTTATCTGGAGAGTAGCAGTTACATGCATGCAAGCATTAACTAACTGAACTCATCATTAATTCAAAAAATTGTTTGAATTAATTTAACTGGACTTGACTCACTTAACTGAGCCAACTAATTACAACTCATCCTTATCTCTTTAACTAAATGATAAATTCCTCAATTAATGGAGAAACTATTGCATGTTCCCACATAGACTTCATGTTTGATTTTCTACAACTAATTAACTTAAGATGAATTAATTAATTATTTTACAAACAACTGCTAAGATCAAATTCCAATTTTACTTCTCAATTTTAGTTCAAGGACTAACTAAAATTGGAATCCATTCTGAAATGTTATTTATAGCAATGTCATTTTTAGCACTTCCATTTTTCATTCCTTGTTTCTATGTCCAATACTGGTACCCGAACTGCTATTGACAGCAGTGCAATTTTTAGCAATTCTATTTTTAGCATTTCTTGTTGCCATTTTCAACACTCCCTCTCAACAATAAAGGCATTCTACTTGAACCCAATCCTGAAGCTTTGGAATGTTCTGTATGTAACACTTCTGCCAAGTTTTGTTGCTCCAACAACTCTAGAAACAAAAAAATCTCCCAACTAACCTCCCTATTGGGATAGAAACATCCTCTGATTCTGAAGCTTCCTTTGCCACTGAAAAGTTCTCCCTTTGTGACCTCTGAGCTATTGGAACACTCCATGCATCTTGCACCATTTTACACCTCTCTGTGCCATCCTACACTGGTACAACACTCCTGTGCCTCTCGCATTGCTGCAGCTTGCTAGCTCTGCATTGCCTTGGGACTCTTGCATTGTAGCTCTCTCTACTACTGCATCTGCATCTACCTCTACCCACTTAGTTAGTCTTGCTACTCCTCATTAGGGCTTCTATAGAAAGGTCTAATAAAAAGGGTTGGGTACCTCAATGATCCTACCCCTATTCGATCCTTCTTGGGACTGTCACTCCACATCGCCCCACCTCCGACTTGGAGGTATGGATGCATGTGATCCCTATGCCCACTTGGCTCAAAATCCCCCCCTACTGGAGGTCTCTGCATGAGTGGATGCCTCCACTCGGTCTCCTCTCATCTTCTCTAGTTGTGGCTTTTCCACAACCTCCTAAAGTTGCGTCACCAATTGTGGCTCCTCCATAATTGTCTGAGACTTCTTCTGGCTCTACATGTTGAGAGGTAATTTAATCTCCCTCTTAACCACCAAGTCTCCATCAGTTTCCTTGCTCCTCAAGGCTTTGCATGCATCTTAAACCTCAAGATCATACAGGTTCATGACTCGTGAACTGATCTGCTTCACTTTTATCGTGGTGACGTGTCTAAGGAAAACCTTTCCCTTACAGAAGACTACATCATAACCTTTGTCTTCCAGCATTGCGATTGACACCAAATTTTTCCTCAGTCCTGTTACATACTTGACATTCGTCAATGTAATGCAAGCTCCATGCTCCCTCTAAAAAAAAACCATGCCTACACTGGAGACACTATACTTTTCATATTAGCCATCACTATGAGTATCTGAAGATATTTCTCCTCCAAGGTACTGAACAAACTCTTATCGTTGGTCATGTGGAAAGAAGCTCCACTATCAAGAAACCAATCACATCCCACCATGGATGAAACCATGTATGCGAAGAGGGTGAAATCCAACTCATACTATGAGGCCAATGCATCACCTTCAGATCCTTCCTTGGATCCCATCTTGGATTTCTTCAGTGGAAAATTTGTAGCAAAATGGCCCACCTCATGACAATGAAAGCATCGCACTTTTGATTTTTCAAAATTCTTCCCACCATGGGAAGAACTTGATTTGGATGAGAATTCTTCTCCTTAGCTTTCTTCGCCTTACTCACTAAGGTGCAATTTTCTTCATCCTCCTTGGATGAGGAACCATCTCTGGTGCTTCTTCATATCTCCTCCTGCATTAGATCCAACCAAAGTCATTCCCAATCTGGCAGTTTTTCTCTTCCATTTACTGAGTCTTGGTAGCTATTGTTAGGACTCCACTATGTACCATTTTTGCCATATATTTTGACATCACTTTACTCTTAAAACCATGAACCTCAATGTCTCTTTCATTCACTTTATCCCAAGGTATATAGTAACCTCTTCTTTATTATATGGTTAATCTGTCTTACATTTAATTCCACAATACTCTTATATTTTATCATTTATTGAAGTGCATTGTTGCTAACATAAGCCAAAGATCACAGATATGTATATGCCTTGGTGGGAATGAGCGACCGTTGCTGAAACAACTGACTCTGTTGCTGAAACAGCTGACTCCGTTGCTGAAACAGCTAACTCAGTTGCTGAAACAGCCGTCAAACACGCAAATCCCGTTATGCGTAATTTGCGATTCTGGAAGAACTTTTTGTGCAATAGTAGCAACAGCCTGAAGATACGGTTACCTGGATCATCCTGAAGATAGCACTTCTGTTGTCTCGGTTGTAACAGTATCTCTTTTAAGAACAAAATAGCCCTGTTTTGGAAAGGGAATCGAGATACTCACTCTCATGTAAATTGTAAATGATGTCTCCTCTTTAAAAGGAGGAGACATCATCATTAGAGGGGGATTGAATTGTAAGTCACAGAACAGTATTGTGTGAGAACAGGAGCTAGTCTCCTTTTGTAATGTATCAGTTACTTTGACAGATGAATAAAAACTTCTTTTGAGCGTTTCAATTTAATTCTTTCTCTTGGGGAATCTTGTGAGAAGGAAAGGGCCCGCCTTCCTCACAAGATTCACCCCTTTGGTTCCTGTAGTTTGTTTATTTCCTTATGTGTGTGCACTTTCCTTAATTCTGTTGTTGAAACACTAGTTACATGGTTTGCAATACTCTGTTTCTTAGCGCTACACGTATTGAATGCACGAGTGAATGATGTTGAGAGCAGGTGCTGAAGATCTCTGCATAAAGGGATAGGGTCTTGCTCCCATTGATTACTTTCCTTTGCTTGCAGTGTGATTAGAAACAAGAGGACAAGTGCTGAAGGTTCCTGTTCCTGGGAATAGGGTCTTGATCTCTTGAAGTTACTTTTCCTACAGTGTGATTAGTGCCAGGCAGCAGGTGCTGAAGTTCCTCACCAGGGAATAGGGTCCTGTTCCTGCTATGGTTAATTATTTCTTTTCTTGTAGATTGATTTTCCTTTGCTGTAACAGAGAAATCGTTTCTGCCATAATTTAATTAACTTCAGCTTTCATTAAGTAGAGTGTGAATTGATAGATTGATGAATCTAACAGATGTGTGTCTTTCTTTCACTACAACATTGATCCTGCTTTTGAAATTGAGCATATCCAGTGCGCCATTACCTTTGAAATAAAAAGACCTTCTCGGGTTGACAATTTATGTGGAGCTCGAATTGTGAAAGCAATTAGAGCGACCAACATTTTGGCGCCGTTGCCGGGGAAGGTAATTATAGATTTCAAAAGCATTCATTTTTCTTACTTTTAATGTGCAGATTGTATGAGAGGACGAGGAAACCAGAAGAAAAATAACCGCACAGGTGGCAAGGGCTGGGGAGGACGAAAAACGTTCATTGACGAGATTGTATCGAAAGCTGAATCATCACAAAGATTAAGTTCTCGGAAATCAAAATTTCAGCGTTCTCCTCAGTCAGATTACAGAACAGAGGAAGTTGTGGGTCCTGAAAATACAGAAGAACCAGCAGCCAGCGCTGAAGAGTCAGAGGGGAGTATTAGCAGATCAGTAGAACACATTGAGGAAATAGTAGAAAGCGTTGGACGACCGGTAGAAAACATTGAAGAACCAATAGAGGATTCTGACGATCGAGAAAGTGCAGTAGGAGGACCAACAATGGAAGATAACAATGATGCATTCCTCTTTGGAGGAGGACGTGCAGGTCCTGAAGAAGAAAGAAAGGATGAAAATTCCCTTTCTACCTTGGGATTTCCCATCAGTGATCTTCCTGCAGGAACAATGAAAAATATCCCATTGTCTGCCCTACCTAACTTTCATGGTTTATCCACTGAGGATCCTGACGAGTTTCTTTTTGAATTTGATATTTTATGCAGAAGTTATGATTATGTTACTAATGCTCAAAAGTTGAAACTGTTTCCAGCCACCTTAAAAGGGAATGCTTTAAGGTGGTTCATGAGCCTTGGAAGTCAGGTAATCACAACATGGGAGCAAATGAAACAAAAATTTCTGCTTAAATATCAAGACTACTGCCGGACGAGAGAGAAGAAGGATGAACTATTCAATATGGCACAAAAATCGGATGAAAGTCTGGAGGACTACATCGAAAGATTGCAATACAACATACAGAGATCCGATCATCCAGATATAAGTAAGGAAATTCGTAAAACAATATTACTTAGAGGTTTAAGGGATGATTGTTTAAATATGTTAAATATGCTTGCTAAGGGAGATATATCTAAAGAATCATATGATGAGATTTGTGAACTTGCTAAAAGGTGCTCTAGGGGAGCTGCAAGAAACAGAATAAGAGATTCCACCTATTCAAGGGTGCAGAAATCAACCAATGGAGGAGCAACAAGAGCAGAAATAGGTAATTTACTTGAAGAATTTAAAACCGAAATGCTAAGTTCTTTTGCTTCGCAGATTGACACTTTGCAGGTTAAGAAGAAGCAGGCTGAAGCAGAAGCAACTCTGGCTGTCTATTGCCCGAAATGTAGAGACAAACATCCACTAAGGGAATGTCCAAGAGATAAAGTACCAGTTTGCACCCTTTGTGAGAAAGATCATGAGACAGAACAGTGTCCATCTCTACCAGGAATAAAAGCAGCGTTGCAGCCAACGGAGGAAGAAGCTGAAGCAGTCTACCTGCTAACTCAAAGAAGACAATGGCAACCTAAAGGGCAAGGTACGAACTCTGGTATGCCATTTAATCGTTGGAACAATTATTCTGCTTTTGGCCAAACAAGTTACCCCCCCTTCAACCAAATGCAATACCCACTTTTCAATCAAATGAATTTCCCACCCATGCAAATGCAAAACCCTCCCTTTGTTGACCCTTCAATGTGGACTCCTTGGCCTCCACAGCAGCCACCTCCTTTCAATCCTTGGAACCCAAATTGGAATAGTCAATCACTCCCGTACCCAAATCAAATGCCTCAATTCCAACAATCACTCTCTCTGCCATCAAATGCTCCACCAAACAACCAAATGAGACCCCAACTACCTGCGCAGCCAAATCCTAACCCCAATAATAAAGTTGTGCAAGTCATTGATATTCAGAATCAGTCTATATTTCCTACTATGCAATGTAATGATATTCATCTGAGATCTGGAAGAGTAGTAGAGCCTATTATAGATGACATAACTGATTCAGATAAAAATGAAACCGAGAAACAAAAAGAAGCTCAACCACCTCCTAACAAAAATGTTGAATTAACAGAACCACCATTGCCCGAGCGTTTGGGTCTAACCAAAACAGCTGAAACACCTGCTTTCAATTTTATGGGGGAATTGCAAAATTTGTATATTAAAATTCCACTTTTACAAGCATTAAGAGATGTACCAATTTATGCCAAAACATTAAGGGATATTTGTGTTAAGAAACCTGGTAGGAAAACCAAGGATCCCCTTACAGTACATGTGATGGGAGACTTGTCTGCATTAATGTCCGGAAAAGCCCCTCCTGTAAAATATGGTGATCCTGGCCATTCTACTGTCACAGTTCAGATTGGTAAAGCAATGATTCCCGAGTTTTGGTAGACTTAGGTGCAGCAATTAATATAATGACTCTGGAAACTTCACAATTGTTACAGCTGAATAACACAATCAGAGATACACCCACCATCTTAGAGTTAGCTGACCGTTCCACAATTAAGCCAGAAGGGATTGTTGAAGACCTGCTCATTTCAGTTGAATCCTGGAAATATCCAGCTGATTTTGTTGTATTGCAAACTAAAACAAAGCTGGGGGGACATCCCTTAATTCTAGGAAGGCCATGGTTGGCCACAGCTGATGCATTTATTAGTTGCAGATCTGGTTCAATGACAATATCTAATGGTTATGAAACAAAACAATTAACTCTTTATCCTCACGCTACGCCAGTAGTTAATAATGAAGATTCTATATGGATGGATTATGATGATAATGCTGTTCAGCCGATTCTAACTATAGGACAAGCTTTAACTCTTAAAGACAATACAGAGGATGAGATAATCAATAATTTTATTTGTGAACCTTCTTCTGTCATTGCTGAAACACACAATCAATTAACTGCAATTTTTGAAACTGATGTGCAAGAAAAGATTGAACCTGAAGATTCATCTCAAACTTTAACCACGACCTCATCTAAAAGCATAACAGTTGAAATTGAACCCGGTAAGACATTAAACATAAATCCTGATCTAACAGATGCTGAAACACAGCAGCTAATGAAGTTATTACACGAATATAAGGAGGCATTTGCCTGGGATTACACGGACATGAAAGGTATTTCTTCTGAATTATGTACTCACAGAATTTACATTAAAGAGGGATGCCGACCTGTTTGTCAACCCCAAAGACGAATGAATCCTAATTTACGAGAAATTGTTAAAGAAGAACTTCAAAAACTGCTTAACGCAGGATTTATATACCCCATATCTGACAGTGAATGGGTTTCCCCGTTAGTAATTGTTCCTAAGAAAAACGGGAAATGGAGGGTATGTGTTGACTATAGAGCTTTAAACAAAGCTACTCAAAAGGATCACTTTCCCTTACCTTTCATTGATCAGGTGTTGGACAGTCTTGCAGGGAAGAAATTCTTTTCTTTTCTAGATGGATTCAGTGGGTATAATCAGATAAAAATTGCACCCCAGGATCAAGACAAGACCACTTTCACCAGCCCCTGGGGAACTTTCGCCTATAGAGTTCTTCCATTTGGATTGTGCAATGCACCAGCAACTTTTCAAAGAGCTGTTATAGGAATATTTTCCGATATGCTGAATGATTGTATGGAAATATTTATGGATGATTTTACCCCCTATGGTGTGTCTTTTGAAGAGGCATTACAAAACCTTGAGAAAGTACTTAAAAGATGTATTCAAGCTCACCTCTCCTTAAGTACCGAAAAATGCCATATGATGATGAGTGAGGGAATAGTGCTTGGACATTTCATTTCATCTCAAGGTATTCAGGTAGATCCATCTAAAATATTAGTCATTCAGAATCTTACTGTTCCTAAAACTCAAACTGATGTGAGAAGTTTTCTAGGACATGCTGGTTATTATAGGAGATTTATTAAAGATTTCTCTAAAATAGCTTCTCCATTATTTGTATTGCTTATGAAAAATGCTGAATTCAAGTGGACTAATTCTTGTCAGAAAGCTTTTGAAGAACTGAAGCATCAACTGTCTACTGCTCCTATTTTGAGGGGGCCTGACTGGAATCTCCCGTTTCACATATCTTCTGATGCTTCAGACATTGCTATTGGAGCAGTTTTGGGACAAGAGGAAAATCATCTTCCTTATGCTATATACTTTATCAGTAAGAATATGACCTCTGCTGAGCTTAACTATACAGTTACCGAGAAAGAGTTCCTTGCAGTAATCTATGCCATTAATAAATTCCGACACTATATTACTGGTTATCCCACTTTTGTGCACACTGACCATTCAGCTATTAAATACTTAATGAACAAATCTGTCACAAATGCTAGAGTTACCAGATGGCTATTACTATTGCAGGAATTTGATATTACAATTGTAGATCGGCCTGGTAAAGAAAATGTGGTGGCTGGTTTTCTTTCACGGTTAAAAGCTGACAATGATATTCCAGTAGATGATAGTTTTCCTGACGAATATTTGTTTGTAGTTTCTGCTCATTCTCCATGGTATGCAGATATTGCTAATTACTTGGTTACAGGAAAACTACCAGCACACCTGTCATATAGAGAAAAGAGAAGAATTGTTCAACAAAGTTCCAGGTACAGCTGGATAAGCGGGTGTCTCTTCTATACTGGGCTTGATCAGGAGATCCGAAGATGCATTAGAGAAGATGAAGTGTATGACATATTGAAAGCTTGTCATGATGGCCCTTGTGGAGGCCATTTTGCTGATAAAAGAACAGCACATAAAATTCTGAGGATGGGTTACTATTGGCCCTCATTATTTAAGGATGCAAAGAAGTATGTAAGGGCTTGTGACAGCTGCCAGAGAATGGGTCAACCCAATCATAGAGACCAAATGCCATTAAACCCCCAGGTAGTTTCTGAACCATTTGAAAGATGGGCCTTGGACTTCATAGGACCCATTAACCCTCCATCCAATCAAAGAACCTATATATTAGTCTGTACAGACTATATGACTAAGTGGGTGGAGGCCAAAGCACTTATTAGAGCCAATGAAGAGGTTGTTCTGGCCTTCTTGTTTGAAGACATTTTCACTAGATTTGGAATTCCCAGAGAGCTAGTTACTGATGGAGGACCTCCATTCAATTCTCATGGTTTTAAATCTACCCTTCACAAATATCATATTCAACATAGAATGACTACACCATACCACCCCCAGGCCAATGGGCAGGTGGAAAGCACAAACAAAGTTTTAGAGGCCATTCTAACTAGAACAGTGAAGGACAACCGAAAGGATTGGTCCCAAAGGCTCCCTGAGGCATTATGGGCTTACAGGACTACTTGGAGAAACACTACAGGTTTTTCTCCCTATGAATTGGTTTATGGTAAGAATGTTGTTTTTCCTGTGGAATTTGAAATTAAAACTTTAAGGACTGCTTTAGTTGTTAACCTTGATTTGAATGATGTGCAGACAGCTAGATTGCAACAGCTTTTGGAGTTGGATGAAAAGAGATTAGATGCCATTCACCAAACAAACATGATTCAGCAACAAAGGATGAAGTGGCATGACAAAATTATCAAACACAAGCAGTTCCAAAAAGGTAATTGGGCCTTGTTGTATGACTCTCGGTTTGAAAATTTTCAGGGAAAGCTACGTACACGTTGGCTTGGACCATATGAAGTAGATGATGTCTTTCCAAACGGAACGGTAAGGCTTGTAACAATTGATGATGCTAAAACACCTCTACTAGTTAATGGCCATAGGCTCCGTTTATATAAGCACCCTGTTTCTAAAGAGGATTTCAAGACTGCTTGCATGACTGATATTCATTATCTTTTTCTAGGGGATTCTTCTGCTCCTCACAGCACTTAATTTTCTGCACTATATTTTTAATACTAGATTAGATTTAGCACTAATAATCCCTGTCAAGGGTTGGCATATTACAATTGAATTTTGCAGATTCTGGAAAAGCAATAAGGAGGATAGATTCATCATGAGAAGATCTGAAGCTTTAAATCAAGAAGCTTCTTCCCATTATTTTACCCTCTTTCCTAAAGCAATATCCCTCCATACCCACATTACTTCTATCATTTCCACCACTCCTGAAATACCCTCCTTCAGTCAGTATTTCCCACCCCTTACTGCTGAAATAATCCCTTATCATTCACGGACCTAACTCACTTATCCCATTTCTCTGATTTTTCCCGTTGCTGAAACACCTGTTTCAGCAACGTATCATTGACTTTTCCCGTTGCTGAAACACCTGTTTCAGCAACGTATCATTGATTTCTCCCGTTGCTGAAACACCTGTTTCAGCAACGTATCGTTCATTTTTCAGTTGCTTAAACACCAGTCTCAGCAACTGGTTATCATCAAAACAGTATCCCTCTTTGCTCTCATATAAGCTTTCTGGTTCTTCACGATTATACTTCAGATCCTTTTGGTGAAAACTATTCGGCATGTACCAGATTCAATTACATTCTGTTCTAAAAATCAACAAATTCTTCCATGTATATTAGAGCTATTCTGAAGCAACCGACACTTCGAATTATTAAATCAAAGGTAAAATGTAAGGTATAAGGTTTTAATGTAATTCGGTTAAATCATATTAAAGAGAGGATTTCATTTCATAATGATTGCATATCTTTACACGTCCAATCATTATTACACCATACGTAAGGGGGGGGAATTCCGAAAATTGAGTAATTATTTCACATGAACCAAGCAGCCGCCCGTTGTCATATCCATTTCTGCCGTCATTTAGACTATGCAGCCTCTGTTGCAACAACTAGTGCGATCAGGGTCTGAGTTTACTGTATTGGTGCCTCTGCGGAAAACTCAAAGCTATAGCCATGGGAGGGTCGGCCATTAGAAATGAGCCCGGCTCCATAAGTCTTCTTCAGTTGTTTCCTGAAGTTTATCAGATCTTCCAACAAGCGGGATGGACAGTATATTTTGAAAGGTTGGGGGAATTTAACCCGGAACAAGTATTAGAGTTTGCACAAAACCTTGAAGACAATTTCTCAGTGGTCCAAGGGGTTCGCATTTCAGTGACAGAGGATGACATAGTTCAGGTATCAGGGTTGCCAGCTGAGGGCATTCGCTGGTTTAGCAGGAAGCAGGTCGTTCTTAACGCACAGCAAGAATTTCTGCGCCCAGACGAGCAAGTGGAACCCAGAGGCCGCGGGGTTAGTCTGCACTCACTTCCTCAACCATGGCCATCAGTGGCAGAGTTCATCAAACACTACTTAACCTGTGAGGGGCGTTATCAGGTAGTGTACAATCATGATTTTGTTTTGATGAATCACTTGAGGAATGGACGACTGATTAATATTCCTTATTATCTGCTTGGTTGTATTAAAAACATGTCTTATTATTGTAAACGAGCCAAATCTCCAATGTCATCCCTTACCCATCACCGTTTATGCCAGCTGCTAATACAGAGGGGTTTTGCTCAGCAAAATCCCCCTCTGCAGGCCCCACCTGAAGTTCCCCAACCACCCGAAATTCCTCTGCAAACATCTGAAATTCCCCAGCCGGCCGAAATTCCTCTGCAACCACCCGAAAATCCCCAGGATATTCCGGAAATCCCTCAGCAGGACCAAACGCCCCAACCATCTGAAAGTCCTCATGACATTCCAGAGATTCCTCATGAAGAGCAACAGGAGGAAATCCCGCATTCCCCAGTCAACCCAACCCCGAGCTCGCCTCATTTAGCAGAGCCAACTGCCTCTACTATTCCTGTCCCTAGTGACGATTCTCTAACACCCCCTTCTTCACCCGTTAAGAAAAAGAGGAAAACCTCAGCAGTCGCAGGCTCCAAACCACGGACAAGGTCCACATCCCAAATTCTTACCCCTCCGGAAAACCCTGTCCCCAGAAAAAAGCCCTCCCTTTCAAAGAAAAGGAAGGGCAGCGATTTTGCTGCCTTCCTATCAAAAACAAAGAGGAAAACGACTGTTGAGACAAAATCCACTTCCATTTTCCCTGACCCTGCCACTATTCTACTAAAACCTTTATCCCCATCCCAAACTTCCCAACCTGTCTCGTCCGAAGGCACTGCTCCACAAGAACCAGTGCCTCGGGATAATATGACATTGTTTATAGGACAAGAAGTGACTGCTCCACAAGAACCAGTCACTTGCCCAGTGATTGAAACACAAGAACCAGTCACTGAGGCACAAGAATACACCAAGCAGGATGATAATGGGAAATGCCCAGTGACTGAAACACAAGAACCAGTCACTGAGGCACAAGAATCCATTTCTAGCCCGGGGGATGAAACACAAGAACTACCCACTGTGGTACAAGAACCAGTCACTAGAACACAAGAATCCATTCCTAGCCCGGTGGATGAAACACAAGAACCACCCACTGTGGTACCAGAACCAGAGACTGGAGCACAAGAATCCATTCCTAGCCCAGTGGATGAAACACAAGAACCACCCACTGTGGTACCAGAACCAGAGACTGGAGCACAAGAATCCATTCCTAGCCCAGTGGATGAAACACAAGAACCACCCACTGTGGTACCAGAACCAGAGGCTGGAGAACAAGAATCCATTCCTAGCACGGTGGATGAAACACAAGAACCACCCACTGTGGTGCAACAACCAGCTACCATTGTGCATCAACAAAATATTCCAACAGAAACAATCAGCATACAAGGTCCACATACTATGACATCTCTACTGGAGGAAAATGAGTTCCTGAAGTCTGAATTAGAAGCTTACAAAGCTGAATTAGCCATGGCTCGAGAGGCTTTTGAAAAAGAACTCAATCTCCATACATTAGCACACGTAGCCTCAATGCAAAACAGGGAGCCATGCATGGAATATATGTGCAAGGAGTGTGGCACCATTTATCAGAATGCAGGCTATGAAGTAGTTGAAATTCCACTCCCTGAAACATTTATGACAGGTGGAATACAAGAGGAATGCCCTACTGCTCCACAAGAACCAGTAGGACCCCCTATGATGCAAGAAGAAGAAGAAATCAAACCAGAGATATCTCATCCTTTGTGGACTGATGCAGCCATCCCGACAGAAGAAACACTGCCCCAGCACACTACTTCTGATGTAGCTATTCCGACAGAAGAAACACTGCCCCAACACACTACTTCTGATGTAGCCATACAGACAGAGGAAATAGTGTCCCAACCTACTACTTCTGTCAAAAAGACACAGACTCTGCCATGGGACCCATTGGAACAACTGAACAGATGGAAGAAGCAATACGCTGAAGAACAAGATATAATATTACGACAGCATAAGTTGCAATGGCAGAGCTATGTATATACTAACTGGGATAGCTGGGAACAAATACTGCAAGAGCACAGGGAATATAAGAAGGAAGCCAGACAGTCTAAGGAACGGATAGCCTTGATGTTTTCATTGGTGCGGAAATTGATGGTTACACGTAAACCCTCTGTAAATTACTCTCTCTTTCTTACTGAACGACTAGTTTATTTTCAATTAAAATCAATAGCAAATGGCAGACCACATGAATTAATGACTTCAGAGAAATTTGTTGAGACCTTTAAGGAGGCCCCTGAAAGTGACCAGCATCTGCTGTGCGAACTCTACCTTCATAATGAGGCCATTCCTGAAGATAGGAGAGTTAATCTTATTCCAATTGCAGGCGATATACAAATTAGGGCATTTGCTTCATTTTTGTCTAATCATCTCACTTGGCAGACTGCGTTCACTGCAAGCAGTCATAATGAGGAGAATAAACTCCTGTGGATTAGACCAGAACCTGTAGGCCCAGCCATGTTTATAGCACAGTATTATGAATTCTTGCAGAAGCCAGGAATGAACGAGCACATACAGCAATTACAGGCTTCAATCCTTTTTAAGTGTCAAGAGCACATTAGAATGAAGGGTCCTGCTACATTGAAGGCCAACGATATCTTTTGGCAGCAGTCATGTAAGGAAAGACAGGAATATCATCCTTTTAACCCTCTCAACCTTCAAGTTGCATTATCCAGGGTCCCTAAGTATATTAATTGCATTCAACATTGTGGAGTAAACTGGATTGGGTATCATTTCCGTTTTCCAATCTTATGGCTGCCTTCAGACAAATATCAATGTCATTATCAGTTGACTGACAGAGAGGAAGCCTTGGCATGGCAACAGTTGCAGACCAACAGTGGATTCCGAGCTCCTACAGATGCCACCTTCTCCAGCTACTGCTTGAGTAATTTGCATGCTCAGTCCCAGTACTCAGACTCTGATTCAGACGAGGGGTTGCCTGAGGACATGCAACATTTTTAGCTGGGGGGGATGTTAGGACTCCACTATGTACCATTTTTGCCATATATTTTGACATCACTTTACTCTTAAAACCATGAACCTCAATGTCTCTTTCATTCACTTTATCCCAAGGTATATAGAAACCTCTTCTTTATTATATGGTTAATCTGTCTTACATTTAATTCCACAATACTCTTATATTTTATCATTTATTGAAGTGCATTGTTGCTAACATAAGCCAAAGATCGCAGATATGTATATGCCTTGGTGGGAATGAGCGACCGTTGCTGAAACAGCTGACTCTGTTGCTGAAACAGCTGACTCCGTTGCTGAAACAACTAACTCAGTTGCTGAAACAGTCGTCAAACACGCAAATCCCGTTATGCGTAATTTGCGATTCTGGAAGAACTTTTTGTGCAATAGTAGCAACAGCCTGAAGATACGGTTACCTGGATCATCCTGAAGATAGCACTTCTGTTGTCTCGGTTGTAACAGTATCTCTTTTAAGAACAGAATAGCCCTGTTTTGGAAAGGGAATCGAGATACTCACTCTCATGTAAATTGTAAATGATGTCTCCTCTTTAAAAGGAGGAGACATCATCATTAGAGGGGGATTGAATTGTAAGTCACAGAACAGTATTGTGTGAGAACAGGAGCTAGTCTCCTTTTGTAATGTATCAGTTACTTTGACAGATGAATAAAAACTTCTTTTGAGCGTTTCAATTTAATTCTTTCTCTTGGGGAATCTTGTGAGAAGGAAAGGGCCCGCCTTCCTCACAAGATTCACCCCTTTGGTTCCTGTAGTTTGTTTATTTCCTTATGTGTGTGCACTTTCCTTAATTCTGTTGTTGAAACACTAGTTACATGGTTTGCAATACTCTGTTTCTTAGCGCTACACGTATTGAATGCACGAGTGAATGATGTTGAGAGCAGGTGCTGAAGATCTCTGCATAAAGGGATAGGGTCTTGCTCCCATTGATTACTTTCCTTTGCTTGCAGTGTGATTAGAAACAAGAGGACAAGTGCTGAAGGTTCCTGTTCCTGGGAATAGGGTCTTGATCTCTTGAAGTTACTTTTCCTATAGTGTGATTAGTGCCAGGCAGCAGGTGCTGAAGTTCCTCACCAGGGAATAGGGTCCTGTTCCTGCTATGGTTAATGATTTCTTTTCTTGTAGATTGATTTTCCTTTGCTGTAACAGAGAAATCGTTTCTGCCATAATTTAATTAACTTCAGCTTTCATTAAGTAGAGTGTGAATTGATAGATTGATGAATCTAACAGATGTGTGTCTTTCTTTCACTACAACATTGATCCTGCTTTTGAAATTGAGCATATCCAGTGCGTCATTACCTTTGAAATAAAAAGACCTTCTCGGGTTGACAATTTATGTGGAGCTCGAATTGTGAAAGAAATTAGAGCGACCAACAGCTATGCCAGCTCTTAGGAAGAGTGAGGAGAGCTGGACTCACCATGTCGTCATCGACTATCCTAATCCCTACACTTCCAAGCTCATCCCTGCAGGTGGTGAGCTTGTTCAGATATGTAGAGACCCTGTTGCCCTTTCCACACATGATTTTCTGAAGCTTGTCTTTCAGTGCCAGCTTCCTCTAATAATTGTTGTTCCGATATAGATCTTTCAATGTTTTCCACATTGAAAACGGTGTCTCCTTCCCATGGAGACTCGAGACTATGTGGTCTCAAACTCCCTCCAGAAGGATTCCCCTCGCTCTAGCCACACATTTCTTCCATTCCACCAATACTATAGCATTAGCTGCTGCCAGCTTGGGAACTTCTTGGCCAATGAAGTCCTTTAGATCGTTGTCCTCTAATACTACTTCCATGCAATCCTTCAAGGCTATATAATTCGAGTTGCCATCAAGGGCATACTCAAGTCTTAAATCGTTAAACGCCATTGGGGAAATTTGAGATGTGATAAGAATTTGATTTCTATATTCAAGAACCACAAACTTTGAACTTCTCCTTCTTATGTATTGTTCTTCACCTTGATCACCTTTTCTTTGATACCATGTAGAAATTCCCACTGTAGATCAATAGACTATGCAATAGACTAAAGCAAAATACAAGATCTACTCTACAACACATTGTGGAAGCTTAATCGAATATGAGCAAGATCAAATAGAACACATCTAACTGAGAATGAGAAATCAATCACGCATGAACACAGAAGAATAACCCATGGAAATCCTCAGCATAAAACCCCAATCTCTGTATTATCATACAGTGGAAATATGTTCGAGTTAGAAAAAGAATCATCTCTCAAGCTATCCTGCTCTCTCTGCAATCAAACAATGCTACTCATAGACAGTCAAAGGCTCTCACAACCTTCTCCTCTAGCCTCCAAGCATCCTATTTCTTTGCGCAGTTTTTCCTGGGGTGCAGTGCTTCCACTTGTGTGAATTCCCACCTCAGATTGCGCACTTGGCTTAGAAATAACTGCACAAACCTAAAGGAGATAAATCCTTCTGCATGGATGAGTTTCCTTTATAGGAAAAATTCATCCAACTGATAGTACACTGTCCCTCCTCTGATCTCAACTGGGCCTTTGACTGAACTAACATGCATAAGTTATTTATGAGAGAATATTCAGTTATCTAGAGAGCAGTAGTTACATGCAAGCAAGCATTAACTAACTGAACTCACAATTAATTCAACAAACAATTTGAATTAATCTAACTAGACTTGACTGAGTTAACTAAGCCAACTAATTACAACTCAATATTACAACTCATCCTTATCTCTTTAACTGAAGGATAAATTCCTCAATTAATGGAGAAACTGATGCATGTCCCCTCATAGACTTCATGTTTTATTTTCTACAACTAATTAACTCAAGATGAATTAATTAATTATTTTACAAACAGTTGCTAAGATCAAATTCGAATTATACTTCTCAATTTTAGTTCAGGGACTAACTAAAATTGGAATGCATCCCAAAATGCTATTTTTAGCAGTTCCATTTTTCATTCCTTGTTGCTATGTCCAACACTGGTACCCGAACAACTATTTATAGCAGTTCTATTTCTAGCACTTCTATTTTAGCATTTCTTGTTGCCATTTTCAACACTCTCACCCCCACACATCAATCATGTAGTCAAGGAAGTAACTTGCACTCCCTCTCACCTACGCGTGACTATGAACTTGGTTACTCCTCAACCCCCACACGTGAACATAAAATTTTATATCAGCACCTTCGCTCCATCCATTGCGTCACCCATTAGTTCACAAAAGTAGTTGGACTGGTCCCTGGAGTACAACACCTTCCATATGCATCAACAAAGAAAAAGACCACTCCTACTAGGGTTGTTGTTTTTTCAGTGGAAGAGGTAGTTCTTGCCACACTTGAGGGTTTGGAAGAAGCTATTAAGAATGAAGATGAACCTCTGGTCTTCCAACAAGGAGAATGAGGCAACCTCTTGATCCTTGGCTTAGACTATAATACAAGAGGCATAGGGGAAGGCAGCAGTCAAGGAGGCAGGGGCAGAGATGAACAAACAGACTTAGATTCGGAACCATCAGATTATGAAGAAGAGGGGGAGGATGAAGAAGAAGAAGACATTGTTGACCAAAATCTGGAATGACTAACTTAAGGACCATCGGCTCTCCCAAGTGCTTTGCATAGGATGTCGAAGAGGTCAGAGAGGATGATCATAGAGTTTTACCCTAATAGCAGAGTGAAGGCAAAAGATCCTTTGGATAACTTCTATAGTTGAAGACCCTTGAGGTACGGTACGACGATGTAGCATGTAGATTATTTCCATGTACCTTGGATATGTGCGCAACGACATGGTACCATAGCCTACTTGTCAACTACATACAGAATTGGGGTGCATTCAAACACATGTTTCTGGAAATGTTTGTTGATGACAAGAACCCAACCATGTTGCTCAGATGGTTGGGAAGCGTGAAGATGAAGGGGAAAGAAAATATAAAATACTTCAATTAGATTTTTCTACACATATTGAACAAGTTTACAGTGGACACGAATGCTCATGACTCCATCACTATCGATTACTACATGTTTGCACTGCTAACTAGCATTGTGCACTTCATCAAGCGAGCTGCGAAACCAACATTATTGGAAAACTGCAAAGAGGCAACCACTGTTGAGAAAGACCAACATGCAATTGGAGTCATCAAGGATGATGAACCAGCGAAGGACTCCAAAGACACGAGAAGAAAGTTCCAGGTGACGATGAGTAAAGTTAGAGACAAGGAAACAAGTGATATTGAAACCCTCACTCGCCTCATCAAGAAGTTGACATTAGAAGTGTTTGATATTAAACAATGAAAAATGGACACATCTATGAGCAACCATTTTCTCAGACAGAGACAAGGAAGCATGTCATCAGCAGGCAATTGTTTCTCAACTAAAATTGTGCAAAGATCTATGTTCCAGCTTGAATGGTGTGCAAATGACCAATTCTTTTCATTTCATGAAGATGATCACTCAGAAATGTCTTGTTCAGACTAGAAGTGAGTTGCAGGCTCAGTATGAAACTGTGCACTTGACACAGATAGTAGTGCGTAGGGAAAGCCGGGAGATATAGATGATGATGAAGATGTTGTGCCTAATGAGGCATCAAGATATGGGCATGTGGTAAACATGTACCAATGCTTGCAAGGAGTGCTACAAGAAAACACCAAAAAACAACCCCAAAAGAAAAATGATTGCTACGATATCAGAAGTAAGGGGGATCACATTACAATTGGGGAAATGAAAAATAAGTTTGAATTGTTGAGGAAGGTTGATGCACCAGCCATCCAAAAGCAGAAAATTAAAAGAAAACCTAAGAAGATAGCAAGAGACAAGAGTATGTCCATGAGTAGAAAACTGCAAAATACTCCTTTGGACAACATGATCATCAGTATTACCCCAGAAACCTAGGTGAGTCTACCCCCTCTGGATTACAACATTGTGGATGACATCAAGAAAAATCACACGAACATCAATTTTTTCGAGTTAGCTAAGATCCAGAGTTAGCGGGACATCTTTTTGTGCACACTGTGATAGACAATAATGGAGAGTGCAACCTCTACCAACAAGGGAGAAAGCACACCTCCTTCTCTCATTCAAAATTTTCAATCTAATGTTCACAACTGCTTGGTTAATTCTGGCGTGACAACATCACACCGCTCTCCATTTCCAAAAATATCAATGCGCAATGGAGCAAGATATCCATGCAAATAATCCAACTTAATTGAACATGTATACCAACCATTGGTGAACTTCGAGATGTGATCATCCGACTATCTCACAATGGTCAAGTCCACTAGTGCATCAACATTGTTGTTGTGGAGATACAGGAAGCATATGGCTTACTACTTAGCAAAGACTAGTCCAGCAAGCTGAACAAATACTTCGTTATGGACTGGTCGCACATGTGGATTCCATACAAGGGTAAAAAAAATCAAATCTGGGTGTTTTCCAAGAGGTATACGAGGCACAATGTCACTCCCATCAATGGCGATAATGAACCGTTGGCCTTCGCAAAACTCATCTTTGACAATTGCTTCTTGGAAATAATGTTGGGCTGTTATCTAGCACAGCCAGCCCAACCCCACCAAACATGAAATTGGGTCTCCTTCCTTGCCCAACTAATGGAAATGAATCATCTACATTAAATTGTAACAATAATAGCACTAGTTGTAGCAACAACAGTAGCAATAGTGCAAGCACGTCAAATGGTCTATGTATAGACGAGCTGTGGACCATGTATTTCGACAGATCAAAGAGACAAGATGACTTAGGAGTCAGGTGTGTTTTGATCGACCCAAACTACAGGAAACAACTAATTTTGAGTCACTTGGAGTTTGAGTGCATGAACAACAATGCCGAGTAAGAAGCTCTTGTGTTGGGCTTGCAGAAAGGCATTAGCCTCAATGTGGTCATGCTCAAAGTGGTAGGTGATTCGGAGATAGTGGTATGGAAGGTACGTAATTCCATTCACTATTTATCACTACATCTAAAAATTTACCAACAAGAGATATAGAAATTGATCTCTAATTTATAGGAATTTAATATCACTGTTGTACCACGTACGCGTAATGCAACTGCCAATGCTCTAGAAAATGCAACCTCTAGGATGTCACCAATTATAGACATATTTACTATTGAAATTTTATATAGACCATTTATCTCAGATAACATAACTGACTTATGCATGTTTAATGATGATCAAAAGATAATGCATTTCATGGCCAACGTTGACACCTTCAAGGATGCAGTGATAGATGAAGACGAACACGGGCAATCTCTACAAGCAAAAGTTGGTAGCAAGAAAGGCCACCTCATCCCTAAGGGAGTGGCATCGTTAGAAAAGATTTATGACTTGAAACAATGCTTTCAGGGGCTTAGGAACAACAAAACCCATAGTTCCACCATGATGCATGAGCTGATCAACTTGGGAACATAAGAAGATCTAAAGTTCGTCAATCTCGATACGTGTTGCACGTAGCAAGAGTGATAAGCCTTTATCCACTTGTTCAAAAAGTACCAAGAAGTGTTTGTGTGGACGTATGATGATCTAAAAACTTATGACACGTGAGTAATACAACACATCATTCTGATCAAAGAAGAGGTCAAGCCATATTAGTAGAAGGTAAGGAAAGTACATCTATCACTTGATCCCCTCATACAGAAAGAGATCACCAAGCTATTGGATGCACATATCATATACAAAGTTCATCATTCTACTTGGGTTTCAAACCTTGTTCCTATATGCAACAAGTCTTAGGAAATCCGCTTCTGTATTGATTTCTGGAATGTGAACCGCACTTCAGACAAAGGCAACTACCCCATGCCATCTATGGACCACAATTTGCAAACGATATCTGGGGCACAAATGTTTTCCTTACTCAATGGTTTTTCAAGATACAATCAGGTTCTGGTAGTAGAGCCTGACAGATATGATGTGGGGTACATTCACATACAAATGAATGCTATTTGGGCTTGTGAATGGAGGCATGACCTTTCACCATGCCATGGAGATCACCTTCCATGGACTTATTAGATAGAGCACAGTTTTATACCTCAATGATGTGACTGTGTTCTCAAGGAAATGTGAGGACCACATACATCATGTGAAGAAAAGTTTTGAGCGATGCCTAAAATACAGGATTTCCTTAAACCCCAAAAAGAGTATATTCGCAGTGTCTGAGAAGAAACTTCTTGGACACATCATTACCAAAAGAGGGATCAAGTTCGATCCAGATCAGATCCAGACTATTACACAGATCCCTCACCAAACCAACGAAAGAGAGATGCACTCCTTCTTGGGCAAGATAAACTTCCTTTGGAAGTTCATCTCGGATTATGCACAGATAGTTAAACCCATGTAGGACATGACCAAGAAGGATATAGCCTACATCTGGGGCAAGAGGGAAAAGTACGCATTCACCCGTATCAAGCAGGCTATTGTAGAAGTTCCTACACTCTATAGGCTAGACTTCAAAACAGACTTCCTGTTATACACCTTCGCCTCCGATAATTCGCTTGTTTTAGTACTCACTTAAAAGGATGAGATGAACGACGAACGTCCCATCTCCTTCATGACCGCAAGCACATAGGCACCTAAACTCAACTACCCCTCCATTGAAAAATAAGCATATTCATTTTATAAGGCAGTGAAACATTTTAGGCCCTACTTGTTGAAGAACCACTACGTAGTCTAAGTCCTTCACCCCTTATTCTGTACACTACTCATACAGCAATAAATCAATGAATGACATGCAAACTAGATGATAGGATTCCAAGAATATGATCTTGACATCAAGCTAGTTCACACGGTAAAAGGTCATGGGCTCTTGAGACTCGTAGCTGAAGTAGTACATGCGCAGGAGGAGAAAGAAGAGCTCGTCGGCTGGGAGCAGGAAATTGAAATGTACAATGTAGTGTGGGCACCATCCACTGAAGACGGAAACTCTTGGTACGTAGATGTGCAATAGTGCCTTGAGCATGGCACCATACCCTCTCACCTTTCGATTAGATAGAAGAGGGCTTTTCATCTCAAAGCTTTAGCATATCAGTTGGTGCACAGAGTGCTTTACAGAAAGCACACCAATAGAATTTTTCTCATGTGCCTGGAGGCACAGGAGGTACTACAAGATCCACATGACGGACCCATCGGGGGTCACTTTGTGGAAAACACCACAGCACACAAATTTATGCAAGTTGTTTTCTACTGGTCCACAGTAATCAAGGATGCACACGCTTATGCTTGCAAGTGTCTGGTCTAGCAGCGATGTGTCGAAAAAACACGAAGGTCAACAACCCCACTACACCCTATTACAGTGACCAAACCATTCCAAAAATGGGGCCTGGATGTCATTGGGGAAATTTTCCCACGTTCATCAAAACAACATCGTTACATTCTGACAGCAACTGATTACTTCACATAGTGGATAGAAGTAGTTCTACTCAAAAAAGTGAATGATGAGGAGGTCATCAACTTCCTCCAACAGAACATCATCTCATGCTCCGGCATTCCAGTATCACTTGTGTTTGATATTGCAACATACTTTTCATCTTCGAGGCTTTATGATTTTGCATTAGAAAATGGTATTGTGCTGAAATATTCATCTAACTACTACCCAAAGGGAAACATTCTCGCAGAATCCACGAACAAAATCCTTATATGCATAACCAAAAGTATTTTTTACTTTGAGCAATGCAACTGACATTCTTCCCTAACAAATGCATTATGGGTTGACCACGTAACACCAAAACCCTCTTTAAATACCTGACCATACTTCCTGGTCTATGGTAAAGAATCCATCCTACGATCCAATATCTACTTGCCTACACTTCATCCATCTCAAGAATACCAAGGGAAGCCTTGCTAGCTAGTTCAACGTAGGATTGATACACTCCACAAGCTTCAGGAAGAAAGGATGAAATCAAAATAAAAATTTACACTCCACTAGAACCATATCAAGAGATGGTTCAATAAGAAGTTTGTAGGGAAAGTTATCTTCACTGTTGTTGACTTGGTCTTGAAATGGGGTAAATCCCATGAAGACAAAGGCAATCATACAAAGTTCCAATCCCCATGGATTGCTCCATACAAATTCCAAGAGAATCTTGGCCCACACACGTACCTGATCCTTCGTGTCAATGGCCAAGTTCTCCAACACTATTTTCATTAGTTTTGGCTATGCCTCGCGCCATGTACATAGACTGTTTACTGCTTGTCTCTTGTTTTTCTTTTTCCTTGTTTGCTTTGCTTACTATTTTTGTTTCATTTTGTTCTATTTGCTTGATATCTTGGTATTTTTGTTTTCCAGAAATAAGTTCTTCCATCTACTGAGTTATGGATTTTCAATGAGTATGTGGCTGAGATCTGAAGAGACTTGTGACACTGCAACACTTGGCCAATCTTATGTTCGTATTCTCTATGCATGGTTATAACCTTCAACTGATGAAGTCCTGATGGAAAATACGAGCCATCTGCAAGGAGAGATTTTGTCCAACCATGAACCTGTGTCCACTCTGGGAAGCCCCATGCCTGTACTCTACCTTCTACTCTGTGTGTTCAAGCTCATCCATGTAGTAGAAACGAAGAAGGGGAAATATAAATGATCAAACCTATGTCAGAGGTCTTACATGCTTCTCTAAAGGAACAAATTCTTCTACTTGCAATAAGTATGGATCCATCTTCTACCCCAAAAATCAATAAGGCCGATGCACATTCCTCTTAAAAAATACAAAGGTGAAAGAAGAGAAGGCTTCCTGTGTAGAGAGGTCAAGAACGCAACTCCACTGGGGTACTGAAAAAGCTCTATAGCAGCGGAGAAATGCATGTGTTCCTATCTGACTCTATCGGAGTACTATCTAGGCCCACTGGTAGTGGAGTAACACAAGAGATGAAAATTTATACTCCGGAAATTTTCAACTTGTGAGCCAAATTACCCTTCCCAATTTCGAACCACTATGATCAAGCTGAAACTTTGGTTGTGTTTGAATGAGTTAGCAAAATGTGAACCATGTCTATCCATGGGATAAGTGGGGACACTGAAGTAACCCGCACAATGATTCAATACTCCCTAAAATAACAAGGCCATGTTCTGTTAATGAATAAAAACAAAGAAGTTGGAGTTCTACCAGTCTATCGCCAAGTGTTGTAGTGGTTGAAGCACCCTCCAAAATTTTGGCCTACATTCAATTTCAGAGCCTCCCTTGACTTTTTACTTGATGTTTGCATGCACTTGGGCACACTCTGTGGGCTCATGTAAGTCCTTGCACCTACCTTGCTTAATCGTTCAATGGGTAGCTTTTGCATGTTCGTAACAATGTCTTGCTTGCGACCATGTTCTGGTTGTACACAAGGTCTCCACTTCGTGTGCACATATTTTGTTGACTATGTAAACATCCATCGTGCTCATCCATAAAGTTGTATACACTGTTGTGCAAGCATCATCGTGGTCATCCAATGATCAATCACAAATGTCACACTTTTCGTTTCACACCATTGGTCAGTCATGTTGAGCATGTGTGTCTGGATGGCTTGATCCATCTCGTCATCAAGTCATGTGAGTGTGTGTTTGTAGGATCGTGTATGCACATTTTCATTCACTCACACACTTAGTCATTTTTGTTGAAGTTCTTACGACCATATCATCCTCTAACAATCAGACCTTCACCCCACCATTGACACGACCGACTATCACATAGAACATTGTAGAAGCACCTAGAAAGCCATTTCAAGTTGTGCTACTTGCAAGCTGATCAATCAACCCTCCTACCGGTCAATCAAAGAGTTTGACCAGGCAGTCACCCCGGGACTCACTCCCCTCAAAAATTGTGTAGACACTACAGACCATGCCTGCTCCGTTGACCGATAAAATTGTGAAGACACGTTGGACAGACATGTAGTGCCTGTCCCTGTCTCCCTCAAAAAATTGCACAGTTTTCCCCGTCAGCCGACCAACTGATCACCTAGAAAATTGCCCATATTTCATGAGAAATCCCTCTACATCGCAACATTTTTCTCAACTCAAAAACTGTGTAGAGGTGGTCAGTAGGTCAACCTCCCAGAATCTGTACATTTTTTCCCACCAGAAGTTGCTAGCTACCTGCAAGAACTGTGTAGTTTTTTATGCCTAGCTCCAGTAGCCTACTACCATCTCCCTCCAAGAACTACGCATTTTTTACTTCCAAGATCCTACATCCCATTATGAGCTCCCTCCAGGAACTGCGCAATTTTTGTTGCCAAGCTCTTCCTGGCTGCTTCTCCAACAAATTGCACAGATATGTCCTCTAGCCGAGCCAAATCCTGCAGACAGTTATTGTCGATCCAAATTTCCCATCATCATCTCCCAGTGACTTCTGTGTAGATTTCACCAGCAGTGTGCAAAGCCCACATCCAAGCTCAAAACTTGCCTCATGTAGTTCCGTAGCCTTGTCCTCTGTCCCAGTCACCTACATCCGGAATGATTATGAATTATGGTAGACTAGGACGTTGATGGATTTGATGTCATCTCATCATGAGTGATTGCAGATACAGGTACACAAATAAAAATGGTGCGATGATGGATGGGATGAAGAAGGGGAGTACATGTAAAACGACATGTTCACGAACAGAGAAACAAACCATGCATACGAAGGGATGTGTTTGAAAACATACGACCATGCAAAGATTTGTTTGCAAATGGATGGATGGATGAAGATGCGAATATGTGTTCACAGATGGATGGATGAACATACAAGTTTCGCGAATGGATGAACTCGTCAAGCATGCCAAAGTAAAAGCAAGGTGCAATGTGTGAATGCAACATCAAGCAAACCCAACGGCCATCAAAGACTCAACACACCTTGCATGTGGAAGTGAAGCTATGACACACCATGAGGACATCCATCACCCAACAACACTACAGCTCGACATGCAAACTAGTAGTAGCACGAATGTACCAACACTATCATGTGAGTCCTGTGATAAGTCATGTCATCCACATCACTATGGTGGGCCATATTGTTGATCAATGTAATGTAACATGGAAGTCCAAGAGACCAAGTAGTCATATGAAGATTCGTGTAAAGTTGAAAGTACATGAAAGTCAAATAGTCATCAGGGAACTTGAACAGTGACAAGGCTCAATTTTACCCTTGGCTATAAATAGCCCTCATTTGTACATGCAAAATATATTTCACCTTGGCTCCTCCCACATAGCCTTGAGAGTCTATAATCTTTTCTTTATGGAGTAAGTAGTGGCTTCAATGCCCCATCCATGGGGTTAGTGATTTATGGTTTATCGATGTGTCTTGGAACTTTCACTTGATTCAGAAGCCTGCTAACAGACCAACATGTTTTCACACATGTGTTGTAACTATTTGTAAGATTTTTCTTGAACATTTGTAATACATGTTGTTTTAACCTATGTTTAACAGTTGAATTCATGCAATTGTTCTAATACGTATATTAATAAAAATGTTTTGTATTATTTTTTAATGTTTTCCTACTTGTGTTGGTTACCTCCTGAACATTAGACATAACCTTTCACGTAAACTCTCTAAAATGACCGTTGCGCTCACATGGATTGTCCGCTAAGTGTTGTACATGTTATCTTCCCTTGTGTGTTGTAACGACTGCATCCATGTGGATTACTCCTCGAGAAGTTTCACATGCCCTGTTGTGTGATGTGTTCCTAACAGAGTTAGGTTTCCTCCCATCTGACATGCGACTCACTCCCACCCTCTCTCTCTGTGGTGAAAGAACCTTGACACAAGTAACACTATCAATCACTAAACACACGAACCTCGCTACTCAAAGACAAACATGACCACTCTCCTATGCTCACAAGTAAGAGATAAGGAAAACATTTAAGATAATGGAAACCAAGCCAGCATACCGGATGGGACTCCCACACCAAACGGTGTGAGGTCTAGCTGGGACTTCATACCACGGTGATCCCCTGAATGTTGGTTGGTCCAACACTGTCAACATTTATGTTCATAAATAAATATTCCAAACAACTATTTTCTCTCCTAAGCATCTAATATGTTAGTTCGGGTAGGTAAGGATACCTTCCCAACAATAATTCAATTAATACTTTTATATACATGATGAAATTTATTTTAATTACACATGGCAGTTTTCTTTCACTTGTCCTTGATTTGGTTCTATATAGATTTTATTTTCTTCCGCATCTAGTAGGGAGATATAATGCCTTATTTTTAGTTGTAGTCAGAGTCATAGGCCATAGTATTATAACCTGTGGCTTTGATACCACTTGTACCATACCCCTATATATAGATATATATATATATATATATATATATAAACTCTACTATTACCTTGAGATAATTATTTAAATTACACATCACTGAGATTTATCTAAAGGTCCACTAGATCTTACTTATTTTGTTTCTTTACGACATAATATAATTCATTATGAATGTATCATGGTGATGATTTTGTCTCTTACGGCCTTTAGGGTATAATTTAAGGAGTTTGATGACCTCTCCCTCAGGCTCTAAGTATAATTGATCACTGTGATTGTTCGACTTGTGAACTAAGCTTTAAAAACATTTTTATATTATGTCATGTATTATATCAATTATTATCCTTATTTACATCCCATCACTGTCTATATCTCTATGTAAATGTTATGCAATTCTTTGAGAATAGTCTTGCTCCTTCTAGTTGTGCCAGTTGTAAGGCACTACTAGTTTATGGGACTCATTACACCTGGATGTTAGTGATAACCCTATTATCTATGGTTGAAGGTTTTCAGTAAAATTCAATGGTGGATTTGGAGGTTGAGAAGTTATAGAAGTAACCACCTCCCCTGTGTGGCATGACCTGGATTTAGTTGTATCCTAGCTCATCGATGGTTTTCTCTACAATGCTAGAGTAATCACTTATTCCAGATGGCTTGGCCTATAAGAAAGAAGCTCTATGGGGTATTCACCTCTACCATGGACTCACATTTATACTATTGTCTCGATTATTAATTAGTTATTTTGTTACATATTTTCACCCTAGTAAATTAATAGGATGGGTTATTGGTTGCAGGTTAGCTCCTCTCCATTAAATGGAGTGTTAACTAGACATATAGTGTTCAAAATCCTTCCTTACATAGGATAAATTCCTATCCAACACTTCTGAATATGGTTGCAGGGAAATACTGAAACTTTTGTTTCGTCGAGTTACTCTTTCATGGAAAATTAACTTAATATTCTTATCAACAATAGTTTTATGTGCAGGTAGAAGGTTTTGTCATGTCATGGTTACACATATGTAGGGTTCCAAATCCTAACAAGTTCTATGTTTTTTGTTATGCTTTACTCTTTGAAATGTGAATTTATTTTAGTGGTTATTGTTTTTCCATAGTCGTGATAAGTTCCAACCTTGCAAATCCTTGCAACAATGGACTATATTTATCCTTTTCCACCATGAGTGAGGGTTCAAAGATTTTAACATTTATGTTATGGTGCAATATCTCTCCGTGTACTCGATAACACAACCAAGATAGGGTTTTCAATCTTCGTTTGTTTTAGTGTAATCGAAAGTAAATATCGGCCATACAATCCTAAATTCTATGTTGAAGAAAATTCTTTTATGTTCTAAATAGGGCCTTATTTAGAAGGATGTTAAATATGGCCATAACTATTCCTCATAAACTATTTTGTCGTCAGCCTTCTTCATTGTATTTTTTCGAATAGATAATTTTCCATCATTATAATCTTACTTTGTTGTACACAGAATGTCGGTTCTACAATTTTGTCCAGAATTCCATCTAAATATATATTATTAGTTAAATTTATTTATAATGTCACTATGTCTGCTAGCCCTAATAGGGGTGTCATTTCTATGAGTTTTGTTCCATTGCTTCCCTTAATTTTTCATGAGAATTTTTTGTCGAGTTCCAACTCAGTGTGTGTAAATATTTGCAATTTGTTCTATTCAATATTGATAGGAATTAGTTTTTATTCTTGGGATAAAAAAATTTACACTCATAGTATCCATCTCTATTTAGAATAATGAATTTATTGTATAGCTGCATATGGGATATACTTTATAGGGTTATTGTCAAATCCTACAAGGTTCTTGCCACGCAACTTACCATTGTATGTTTTGTTTCATTGTTTTCCTTGACAGACCTTCAAACTTAATCTTGTAAAAAAATGGTTCTTCTTAGGCTTGCTGAGCCCTTAACGAAGGAAATTATTTCTCCTTCAGTCACCATTATTCGTGTTATGTTGTTTAAGAGAGATTTAATTCTTAGAAAATTTGTTTGTTATTTTTGGATAGAGTCTTTTGCTGTGATCAATCATCTTTTATTACAAGTTTTATTTATGTGAATAGATAGTTAATAGTTATTTCCCTATGTTGTTACTTTTAGTTTTCAACATATGAATTCATACCACAATTTTCTCTTCATTTTATTTAAACCTAAAAGTTTAGGATATTTCTACTTTATAATGTAATCTGGTATGGAGTAACATGTGCTTCTCTAGAAATGGGTTTGTCTACCCTCTCTGGTCCTTTATCTTGAGTTTAGAACTATCTCTAGAATGTTATTTCTCACACTTGGCCCAAAGACTAATCTAACTCACCCCAAATTTTTATTATTCTCTTAGTCCTATTAGGCATTAGCTTACAACAAACCTTATTCATGTACATATTTAAAGAACATTGCACCATAACATCTTACCAAAACAAATTACACTTGAAAATTATCATAACATAATCATACATATGATATGTATCAAGAATTCAATTGGGATATCGTGAAAATAATAGGGAAAACGTTGCTCCACCAAAGAAACTAGTGTAGGTAGCCTCTACTAGGATCCCCTTGAGCCAATGTCACTTCCAGAATAGTACTCTTGACACTGACCATATTGGGTCCACTTCAGGCTAAGCTCGCCATGAGAGGACCTTCCTAGGATTTTAGGGACTCCATAGGTCTGACTAACAACTCTACTCGCCAACTGGCTCAAGGATTCCCTTACTAGCAGCATCCTGCATTCCTCAATAACATCATGTGTGAGGCACTGGCTTTTCAATTTCCTCCCTTGGTTTCCCGATGCTTTCTCACTCCCTTGGCTCCCTTTTCCCCAGCTAAAATGAATTATCTTGAGGGAGAGTATTAACTTCCTGTTAATTGTCTAGTAAGTGAAACTCTCATTCATAACCAATTCTATTAATAAAATTTAGAATAAAAAAAATATTTATGTTTATTCACACCATACCTTATATATAGCCCACAACATGCCAAGTCATTTGAATAAAATAAAAATAAAATATTTAATTTCACTGAGGAATATTACATTTTACACTATTTTCAAAAAAAAAAATTAGATATAAAATTCAATAAAAAAATGCAATAAATTATATACTAGTAATCTAAATTAGCATGACTATTATCATTTTCTATTATATATAGTGTTTTTTTTATGAAAATCATGGAAGCATAAATATAATACTACTTAAGTTAATATGGCTTATCTCATTTTTAAATTACCTAGATTGTTTTATAAGAAGATTATTGTCTCGAGAATTGTATTTTATAATTGAGTAAGAAAGTTATGTGTGGTTTTGTTTTTATTAAATTTAAATATAGAGTTGACACACTATTTCGACCCATAACATTATAACAAAAATTATTTACAAATTAAAATTTTCAATCTAAAATAAAATAAATCTCCGCAAATAAAAAATTTATTCCTTATTTTTCATATATATATATATATATAATAATTTAAATTAAAATTAAAATTTAATTATTTTTTAATTAAATTAAATTTTTCCTCTCGAAACATAATAGATATAGAGCTCAATAGATATCAACTATTTAAATCACAATCACTCTATTCTCGTTCAACACCATATCTTTTAAATCTTAAATCCTACACCATATTCCAAAACTTTCCCACAAATTTTACTGTCATCGTTATTTCAGAAAAATGTACCTTTATATAATGTAATATTTTAACAAATTAAAGTGAATATTCGTTAGCTATTAGTTATTTCTCATATAAAATAATGTTTTGAATAAATGAATACAATTTTTTTTTAATTCTACAAAGCCCAAATAAACGTTAGATGCTACCGGGACATGATAAAACATGAAAATTTTAAGAGAAATAATTTTTTATATTATTACAGTGAAAAAATTTGATTTTTTTTTTCTTAATATTAGTATGGATTTATTTTAATTATGGTATTGAGAGATCAAATCTTTTAACGTTCAAATCATTTTTCAAATTTCGCACTTAAACATAAGTTTGTATTAGGAAATTTGATCTTTTTTTGGCGATTGGTAGATCCAGAATTAAGATCGATCTATGTCGGTTTGTATATAGGAAATACTTTCTTTTCTTTCACTTCGGGAAAATTTAAATCGTGCAAAACATTTTGAATTATGCTATCAATTTGTTTAATTTATATATTTGAAATACTAATTATCTTTTAATGTGATCAAATTAACTTCACACCAAGTAAATTTTTCAGCCAACATTTTAGTTTTGTAAGTATTCCAATTCCAATTTCAAGAAACATTTTGCACATAACACACAACATTTTAGTTTTGTAAATATTTCTATAGAGATTACATTCTATACCTAATAGGAGTTGACATTTTGGTTTTGTAAGTATTCCAATTAAAAGTTAATTTTTTAAGTTACATAGCAAAACCTAATCTAATTGGAATGAGGAATGGGGTGGTTGTAGCATGTGAGTTTGTTGTCCCAATCCAAAGTAAGGTAGAATTTACAGATAATAATCTCATTTCATTACTATATATAAAACATTATATAAGCTTAGAATTTTTGAAGATAAAACATATCTTAAGTGAAGTTTTCAAGAGTGACCAAATTGAACCTTATAATGTTTATGTTTTCTTTATTTCTCCACACTCAATTTCCTTTTGCAATTAACAATATTTTTGTATATATGTCTCTTTTGTTAAAAGGTCTAATTGAGGAACATTTTCAATATTATTTTTTAATTTTTAATTAATTAGTCGATATATATTTTTATTTTTTTTTAAATAACGTTGCATGACAACATCTCCCTCATAGTCTTTATTTTTATTTATTAACCAACGTATATTTTTTTATTTATCTAATATAAATTTACATGTTAATATCTCCATTTATTTTAAATTAATTAGCCCAGATATATATTTTAAAATATTTTAATGTAACGTTACGTGACAACATCTCCCTCATATAATGGGTTGTAGACTACCTCTTTGTGCAATAAGAACTTTCTATTCACTATAGAAATAACCAAATATTACATTACGATCATAGCCATGCCCATATATATATTGTTCCTCTTATCACCAAAGTTAAGAGATCAAACAATTCTACTAACAATTACAATAACATCAAAGCACTGGACCAAAAATCTAGAATTCTAGGTGTGCTAAAACTATCCAAGATCTACGCACTAGAGAATACATAACCATAAAAAATGAAAAAGATGCAGAGTTGTCCACTAACCACTATTAACTTCAAATCATTATAATGCCCTTTGTAGAGAAAACCAACAACGAGTAGTACCAAAACAAAACAAAGACAACATGCCATAAGAATGCTTGACTCAAGGGACTTGTACAAGTAAGAGGAAAATAAGAACAATGTTGGCACAATATTTATATCTATGTCAACCAATTTAAAACCAAATGTAATTCAAGGATGTTCCAAAATTGTTTCAAAGGGAATAGTTGTCTCTTAAAAAGGATTATATTATCACTCAGATTTTCCCAGGAGTTGTAACAAGGGGAAAGGGGTTCGAGGTAACCACAAACCAATCTTTTAGATACTGAATCTAGTTAATTTGTATCCAAAGAGGGCTCTCTCTTTCAAGTTTATCTTTGTTTTTAAATGATATTAGGCTAGTTGTGAATTTTAGGAGCTTTGTTTGAGTTTGAGTGGTGAGATTCAATAGCAAAGGGTTAAGACTGAGTAGCATAGTCCAATGGGCTGATGGAGTCAAAGAAGATAGCTTAACTGGAATAGGTTTCTTAACAAAGGATGGTTTAACAGAGCAAGGTAGTCAAACATCGAACAATTAGAGACTTAAAGATGGAATGGGCTTAAAGGGTTAAAGGGCAACTAAGAATCCTTTAACATACTTTAAAAGAGCAGAACATAACTAACCATCAATAAAGAGAAATTAAGAATTCTTTACTAAATGATTAAAATGAACAAACTAGGAAACATGAGCAATTAAGAATTCACTGTTTATACTAGTTCAGAAGAAAACATTGAGAATAATAACGATTTAAAATAGAGTGCAATTAAGTATATTTTGAGTTATTCTTTTTCATTTATCATTTAGATGTGAAACATAGATGATATTTTAAATAAGGAAAAATTTAAAACACAAGGTATAGATGACTTATTGAGTTGGTGTTTGATTCAAGAATTTTAAGAAAAGTCCTTAGCTTCAATTCTTCATCCAACAAGCCACAAAGTTGGTCCAATCAACACTTTATTCCAAAATAGTCAATATTATAGAAATGTCTAAGAATCCACCCTCAATACTCCAATTGAGGGGGTATTTATACAAAAAAACCTTTACAAAAATATCTCATAATAGACTAAGATATATTCTAGTGACAACTAATTATTTTTACAGAAAAATAGATACACTTACTCTCGAAGATAGGAGAAAGGTGAACAGATGTTGTGCTGTTCCTTTTCTCGTTGAATGTGCTGGAGGCAGGTCCTTTTATTTGGTTTGTTGTTGTCCTCTTTAGTAACTCTGTGCTGGCTACCCTGTTTTGACTAATACTTTTCACCGTGTTCTGATACACTTATACTTGTTTGACCCCTTTTCATCTTTGTTCATCTTGCTATGGTAAAAGCCCAAAATTTACATTTTACCAAGAGTAAATTTACAAAATTTCTAACATATCTTCCCACCATTTTGGCTCTGGAAATCTGTGTTTTTGAAGTTTCCTTAGAGTTTCATCAGTCTCTATATATCTGAAAAAATTAGGCTGGATTTGGAACAAGTTTTTTACCTCATGCTCAATATAGAAAAAGTTCTCCAAGCTGTCATAGAGAACTCGGCCTGTGGGGAGTGCTTTTATTCTTGATGCACTTGTTGATGAACTTGCTTGACTACCAGCATACTTATTCAATTTGTCTACATAATCCATGTGCTTCATTAGCCTATCATTGATGACCAAAGGACTTGGTATCCCTTTATTCTGCAAAATTGTGAACTTCTCCATAAAAGAATTGATTTCCACCTGCATATCTTAACATCTTCTCTCTAGATTCTACATCAAAGTTCTTTTAGTTAGCACCCTTTTGATTTCCAAAATAGTGTCTGTCCTATCTGGGATGCCAAGTGCTTGCAGCTATTCCTTATTTTTGGTATTAAAAAAATGTATAAGCCAGTTGGCTTGTTCAGGCATCTGTCCTAACTATGCTTTTGTCTATTGAATTACTCCCTGTGCTGCTTTCACTAAATCGATCTATTCATAAATTACTTGGATGGATGGCCAAACATCGTTTATGGATTGAATGATGTTGGTCCATAGGATTTTCTTGATTTCTGCCAAGGGCTTGTCAAAAGTGAGCTCTTGTTCTAATGTTTTAACTTTACTTTCTAAGGCTTTAATCTCCCTTGTTTTTTTCACAACATTTATCTTTGAAATATTATAATCTGTTTCAATTTTAGCCATATTTTCTTTTACTTGTTTTAATTCTAAGACTTGTAGCCTCATGTCTTCCATTCCCTTTATCAGCTCTTCTGTGCTTAAATTGGTGTTGCTGCCTAGTGCTGTTGCTGCTGTTAATGTACCTGTGACCACCTCTGCTTTCGCTGCTGGGATGTTTGGAGCTAATGTTGTTCCAAGTGTAGAAGGGACTGTTGTTGAGACTATGGGGATTACATCAGGAGGCTGGGAGGTCGACTCTTCATGCTTGTCCTTCAGTGCTTTTTCTAATTCCTACTCTGTATCATTTAATCTTTCATTAAGTTTTAGAAGGAGATCCATCATCTCTTCATCAAATTTCTTCTTCACAACCTCAGCAGTCTATGGGTGCCTTGAAGGAGGTAGGTTTAGATGTTTCCTTAGGGTAGCAATGTGTTCTTCCTTCTTCTTGATTAATGTCTCAATGCCTTTCATATCTTTGGGATCATGTTCCAATCCAATGATGATTTCTTCTAATGATTTTATTTTGTTATCCTTGGCTAGGGAGGAGGCTTTTTCCAAGTGAAGTTGAGCAACTATATTATCCAAGGAATTTTGTAGCTTGTGGGCCATCATTGCTTTGTCAACCAGTGTGGAATAGACCATTTTCCTAGTTTTCTTGAGAAGTTCAATTTGGTCCATAGGATGAATATCTTTGGCTAAGACCTCTAAATTTGTTTTGATGTAATCTGCTATTGACTGGGGTTGTTGCACCTTTGGCTTGAAGTAACTCATTATCATTTTTCCCTGTTTGATTTCATAGGCTGACATCAATCTCTGCTGGTTTGTGGGGACCATTTTCAAGTATTGATTGTAAATTTCGAATCTAATAGGATCATTTCTGGCCTTTATTTCTGTGAAGGTTTTCTTTATATTTGAGGCCTCTTTTCCTGGAGGTTTGTGAGATGAAACTTCTAAACTTTATTGCCTTTCTAGCTTTTGCCTCTGTGAGCTAAGGGATGTTTCTCCCAATGGAGAAGCTTGTTGGCTCACTGCTTTTTCTTCTCTATGACTTTCTATAGTCTCTTTCATCATTTCCTCTTCTAACAAAGGGTTCATTTTTTCTCTTTTAGTACCAGGTTATTCCATGGGTCCACTAGCAAGGGTAGTGGTTTCCCTATCCCTCTCTTTTCCTCTTTCCTCATTTAGAGGAGTTTGTAAGGCTAGACTTTCTGCTACATGGGTTTGAGCTAGAGGAATTGGCACTTGACCTTATTCTTTCGACTTTTTAGGTTGATCTGTCATTGTGGGCTGTTTTGTAGTCTCTACTTCCTTCCCTTTAGGTGTGCCTGTGACTGGTATGTTGACTTCTGGTGGATGTTGTTGAGAAGTTCCAGCAATGGATGAACCTTTGAGACAGATTGAATGGTACTTGTCCAAAAGAGTCCAGGTCAAGGGTTTTTCAAGATCTTTCATAACATTTTCCATCTTTTCCTGCTCACTAATCTCTTCTATTAGGGTCCCTTCTACCCACTCATCATGATTTTCAAACTGTTCAATTTCTAGGATCCTATTATGTATATAAATTAATAGTCTGTTTTGTGTCCTTCTGTCACATATGAAACTATTTGGGTCATATGGAACCCACCAAAAACTTTTTCGTAATCTGAGGTGGTCTTCTAAAATATTTTTAGCTTCTTGCCATGCATCCCTAGAATTGATGACAAAAGGGCCTAGCTGGTTCTTAATTCTTAGCTGAGACTTCTTCTTGACAGCACAAAAATGGACTAAATCTGCATTTATGATCTGTCTGAAATATTCTAGTGCAAATAATCTCATGGGTGCATATTTAGGTAACTTGGAAGGGCAAAGTTCACACCCATACATTCTGATTTTTGTGTGATTTTGGTACAGGTACCAGTCACCTATCCTATACTATTTAGAGAGCTGCAGAATCTTCTTCATGTCACCAGGGATCCTAGGAGGGGAAACTCCTATCAATAAATTAGTTGCTGGATGTACAAACCAGTAAATGAACTCATTATAGTTGTAAGGGGACTCATGGGTATCATGAAAGATTGAACTCCAAAAAACCACTGACCTTCGATTTCCTTTTGAGTCCAATTTCCTGATGGGGAAAGGAAAGTTGTCTGGCTGATGATACAACAAAAGATGGTATATAAAAGATGTATATTTGAAGACTCCTTCCCTATCCAAATTCATGAATTGATCATGGATTTTGTTGGCAATGAAAGTGGCATAGTCATATCTGACAGCAGGGGGCTGTCCTGGAATAAAAATTGATAGTAAAACTAAGGTGATCTCATCAAAATATTCACTAGAGTTAAATTCCATGATCAGGGATATCATGTCAACAATGACTCTGCCAGTGTCAGTGAAAAAATTCCACAGATAAGGAGGTGGGCCTTTCGTCTGGTACTTTGGTAGCATGAAGGTCTGAGCAATACAGCTTATTTCTGATGTGGGAAACTGCAATGCTTTTTCAAGTAGATACCCCATGGAAAGAGGAGAAAGGGGCTGAGTGGTGTGGAACTATATCATTTCATTAATGGACTTAGCAGTTATGGGAAAAAGGACAGTTTAGGATGGGGACATAACTGCTCTATGGATAGGGTCATAGTTGGCACAACACTGATGAATGATGTCTGGGAAAACATGGACCGAGGGGAAGAAATACATGGGAAGGTTAGATTCCCACAGTCCAAAAATGTCAGACTTGTTTAGATAGCTATCTCTAATTTGGCAGAAGGCCTGAAGATGGTTCCTATCACCAGATAAATCCTTTATTTGAAAATCTTTGTCAGCCAGAGGTAGATAATTTAAGTCTTTATGGGGTGCATTCATGGGCACGACAGTCAGGGCTATGGGAGTTTCCATATTTGGTTCTTGTGTATTCAAACTGGAATTCGAGCTTTCTGTGGAAAAATGGATTAAGCAGTAGGTTTAGGGTCTTTTTACGGTAGCTACAGACTATTTTTACCTTGAATTCATCTTTCTCTGGTATAATTCTCATTGGAAAACTGAAATTATAGGGTTGCAGGTCAAAATGAATAAATACCTGTGTTAAAGAGGAAAATCGTACAATGGCAAGTTGGTTGACAAGCTGTGAAGCTCGTGCTGTAGTCTCTTGGCCGGGTGGTGGGCTAAATGCTCGAACAGTTGACTGCACATTATTTTGCATGGGAGCAAAGTTTGCAGGGAATAATAGTGAAAATGATGTTTAGTTAGTTTTATTTAACAAAACTAAGGTTGGCAGGTCTTTTTGGCTTTATTGGGAAGATGACATAAGTTGGATGTGACGTTTTGTTGTTACTTGGAGGGTGGTAAGTGGTTTGTATTGCACTGCCTTTGAGGATGGGTGGTTTTGAGCTGGGGGAAAGCGAACATATTGGCAGTGCAATGCGTGGTGGGGGTACGGTGTAAAACCACCTGGTGATCACGAGTTAAAGCGTGGTCACCATGGGCGGCACGATATCGCTGTAGAATGTCGGATCAAAAAAGTTTAATCAGATGATGGACGAGCGTGGGACATGGCAGGGCATTATGTATGCAGGCCCAATATAATTAACTATTAATTAACTATATCAGGGCAAAAGTGATTGGTTGATGAGTAGGTTATTAATTAACTAAGAGAGTTAACTAATCCCTTTGCGTAGTGGGGAGTTAGAGTTCTTAATGAATTACAGGTTAATTCATTAATCCCTTTTTAAACATTGGTTATGGTTGTATCCAACTAGGGCGGGATATATTAAAAATTTGGGGTTTTATGTAAAATTAAATAATACGAGAAGGGTTTTATGGTGCGGGAGTTATATAATACTAGTTAAAGTTAATATGAAATGAAATGATAAGTGCCAAGTTAAAATGTTAAGAATTTACATTTAAAACTTAGGCTAACGTGGGAAAAGGGGTTTTTCAAGTGATATTATGCATTTCCTAAGTAAAATAGGTTTCTTACTTAGGCAAACTTTATGGAATGAAATGAAATATGGATGGATGATTTTTGAGTATTTAGGCTTTCAGATCATTGGGCCGAGGGTCCGGTCCCTCCAGAAGTTAGAGAAATGATCTGAGCCCCTTTTATTTTCAAAGTCCTTAATACTTCAGGGGGAATTAGTGAAATCTTTAGGGAAAAATGTGAATGGAAATTAGTTATTTGACCTTGTCTTGCTTGAACTACATCAAGTGTAATATCTGCCTTGCACTGGTGATAAAAGTAAAGATCAACACATTTAGAAGCATTTTTCATCACAAGTATCATTCTGCAACATCATCTACCTACCCTACCTACTTTAGCCTGACATTTTTTCTTCTTTATTAGGGTGCATTTGAACTGGAAAACCCTTATCACATTTTTTCTTTTACATATAGAAATCTATCTAAGTCTAACCTTATTACATCCAAGGGCTCATATTAAACTATTGAGCTCCTTTTATTCACTCTACCTATCTACTTATCTGCCAAGATTAAACAGTTTGGTCAAATTTTATTCTCTATCTCTACAACATGAAATTGAAAAATGAAAGAGCCAAGTTTAAACAGTTTGACTCTTCATGAATTGTGGCAAAAATGACAAGCTGCACACAATTGTTTGTTACAGAAAATGAAAAAGTAGTGGCATTTAGACTTGCACACTTTCCTGGTCTATTTTTGTTTGGGATTCATTTTTTCTCATTTTTTCTCATTTTATTCTTTTTACCCTTTGATTTTTCTTTTAGGGTATACCCTCTTTACATTTTAAAATTTTTTTTGATTTGTTTATTTTTTGAAAATATGGAGAACCTTTGGAACATGAAAAGGTATGAACATATTACAGAGCTCATCAAGTCAATCATGAAATATGACACCTATTGGTATAGGAGCATAACACTGGCTCCACTTGGGGATGGCTTTTTCTGGTGGAAAGTCAAGAACAGCAGGTCTGATGGCCTTCTGAATGAGTTTGACTGTGCTCTAAAATATCCTTTTGCTAGTTGCTTTATTATATGTATGACAGTAATCCTTCTGAAGCTTAGGGCCTTCTCTCTGGGCTTCAACTTGAGCAGGTTACTATCCAATCCAAACTGTGACATTACCCAGGATATAGTATTTACAAGTTAAAATCAAAATACATTAAAAAGCGGGATCATAATAATGTTTCAGCATCCGACCATTAACTGGCTCTTCTTCTGTTTCTGTGTCATCCAAGTTTTTGAGATAGTAAGTATTGTTCCCTTGTAAAGCATGGATAAAAAAAGGTCTTTTCCATAGGAAGTCAAACTTCCCATGTTTTCCTTTATCCTCTCTCCTAGAATCCTGTCTTAAAACTTTGTCTCCAATGTAGAAGTCCTCTGCCTTGGTTCTTTTATCAAACATTTTCTTATGTTTCTCTTGTACCACTTGGGATATCTGATATACTTCCTCTCTGGTTTGTTGTAGATGGATGGTCTAATTTATTCTCCTTTAAATTTCATTAGGTTCCACTTGAGCTTCTTGAAGTAATTTCATTACAGGAACACTTAGAGATGAAGGAAATATAACTTCCATTCCATAGACTAATTCATAAGGACTAGTCCCAAGATATTTCTTTGTAGTGAGTCTGTCTGCCCATAGTGCATTAGTAAGTTTCTTGTGCCAATTTTCTTGTTCTCTTCCAATAATTTCTTAATGATATTTGTTGGGTCTTGAAAATGTCATTCATTTCCATTACACTTTCACTATTATGTCTATTATATCACCTCCATTTCACCTCCATTTCACTACTATGTCACTACATTCATCCCACTTTCATTATCATTGGGCCACATTTATGTTTTTCCAAACTTTATTAATTCTTAGCCTTTTTAAGTGAATTTGTGGTTAAAAATTAGAAAATAATGTGCATATGCTTATACCTAACAAGTGGGTTGAGATTGTTGACATGTGTAGGTCAAAAGGAGACTTCTAGAAGACCCTTATGTGGCACTCTAAGGCCAAATTCGAATTTGAGTGGAAAGAATCATGGGATCATGAGGATATGTGTCACATCTCCTAATTGTGTTGAAACTCTAAGAAGACATGTATCTTATTAATTCCTAATTTGATTACGACTGTAGAGGTAGAGGGAGAGATTCATGGACTCTCATTAATGAGCTGGCTTCTCATCTTTTTGTATAAATAGGAGATCTTTCTCCTTCATTTGTTAGCTTAGAGTTTAGAGCTTAGCTTGTGAGTCTTAGCTTAGCTTGGAGTTTGTAGTTCTTCCTTGATGGCTTTTGAAAGCTTTAGAGAGCTTTGTTGTACTTTGTAATTTTGAAGAATTTGAATAAAGCTTTGATGTTTTCAACATGGAAGGAGATGTGAAGTAGATGTCATGGAGCATATTAGAATGTAAGGTAGAGTAGATTTCATTTTGTAATTTTGCTTTGATTTCATTATGTCATTTGATTGCTTTCAAGTTTGATAGATTAGATTTTCCATTCATGCAATTTTAATTCATGTAAGTGTGTTCAACCCGTTGATTGTAGATTAGTTTTTCTTTACATTTTTTTACATCAAATATTGACATGAGATTTTCCTGTCTGCTGACTTTATTTTTTTTAGCTTTTCAATTTCAGTTATGCTTTGATTTCAGTTTTATTCATTTGATTTGGCAGTTAGTTTAGATATCAAATTCCTCATATCATTGAAGATTATCTCCGAAAGCCATAACTTAGACTACCTGGCGAGGAATCGAACTATGAATGATGTGATTTGATTTTAGTTTTACTTTTCTACAATTAGATATCAAACTTGCTCATATCATTGACGATTATCTCTTAAAGCCATAGCTTAGACTACCTGGCGAGGAATCGAACTATGAATGATGTGATTTGATTTTAGTTTTACTTTTCTGCAATTAGATATCAACTTGCTCATATCATTGACGATTATCTATGAAAGCCATAGATTAGACTACCTGGCAAGGAATCGAACTATGAATGATGTGATTTGATTTTAGTTTTACTTTTCTGCAATTAGATATCAACTTGCTCATATCATTGATGATTATCTCTGAAAGCCATAGCTTAGACTACCTGGAGAGGAATTGAACTATGAATGATGTGATTTGATTTTACTTTTATTAGTTTGCAGTTTCTGATTTGTTTGAGTGCAATAGATTAACTTTTATTTTCGTATTTAGACAAGCAGCAGAGAGAGTGATTTCATGATCACGTATTTCATCTTTTTTTGATTTAAGTAGCTACATATTTACACTTTTGTTTAAGTACTGATTTGATCAATAACATGTTTTGAGATCTTTTTAAGTGCTAAGTTTTGGAAGTTACCATTAGGGACATAAACCTTGTCTTGAAATCTCTAACCATACTTGACCTTTAAAAGTATTCTTAAGACCTTAGAATAGGATTTCCATTTGCATTAGACACTTTAGAAAACCAACAAAAACAAAACCCCAAAACAAAATAAAATCTATAAAATAACGAAGTAAGAAAAAGGTTAACTAAGCACATATTATGCACCACACTTCATCAGTTTACGATACCTGGATTGATAATTTATGTAGAGAAATTTAAGACGTTAAATTGACTAGATAATATTAATTAGTCTTTTATTGGAAGACTCATCTAGACCATTACGTTGAGGGTAATAGGCCGTGGAATGGCCTAAAGTGATATGGTATTTATTACAAAAACTTATCATTTTCTTGGATTTAAAGGCAGCAACATTATCCGTTATGATCTTCTCAGGACAACCAAATCTAGGCAATATGTTGGTTTCCAAGAATCCTATAAGCACTGTATCATTGGCTTGTCTAAAAGGAATGGCTTCTATCCATTAGGTAAAATAATCTATGGCAGTGAAAATCCATTTATGTTGGCCAGAAGAGAGACGATGGATTTCTCCAATGAAGTCTAAGCCCCATTGTTGGAAGGGTTTTTTAGTGGAAATTTGTCTCAAGGGTAAAGGTAGAAGTTTTCTCTTGCCTTCAAAAATTTTGCATTTATGGCAAGCGGTGATAAATTTCTTTACATCAGTGAACAAGGTTGGCCAATAAATCCTGCCCTTAGGATCTTGTCTGTAGTTTCCTTCTAGTAAAGGTGTCCGGCACAGTCTCCTGCACGAAATTCTTTGAGAACCTTGTCAGCTTTTTCTTTTACTAAACAATTCAATAGAATACCTTCATGATTTTTCCAGAATAGGGCATTATATAAAATACAAAATTTTGAAGCTTTTAGCTTTAAAAACCTTTTCTTTGTTCTGGATAACCCTGGAGGAGCCTACAAGTTTAGTAATACATAAGTTATATCAGCATACCAAGGTGAATCTAAGAAGGCTTGGCTGATTTGTGGAGTCGCCATCTCCTGTTCGTTATCCAGTTCGTTAATATCTAGGGCTTGACAATTTGTTTCAGTCATGGGTTTAGCCAATCCTTGTCCTTTTATAAGCATTGTAGGTCTTATTTCAATATCATATTTCAATATAGCAGCAATCCATTTACCTCGTTTGCTCTCAATTCGATCTTGAGTTAAGATGTATTTGACAACAACATTTGGTACATAGGCTATTACATGGGAATAAAATATGTAGACTCTAAAGTCTTTAATAGCTTTCACCAATGCAAAAGCTTGTTTTTCCATGATTTTGTATTTTAGAGGTGCATCCCTAAGTGCTTTACTAAAAAAGGCTATTGCTTTCTCACATCCTTCATCATCCTTTTGTAGTAAAACAGCAGCTATAGTGTGTTCTGATGCAAATGAAAATATTATGAAGTCTCTATCAAACTTTGGACTTGTAAGGACCGGTGTTCTAGTTAAAGCCATTTTAATTTCTTCAAAAGCTTGCTTGGCTTCAACTGTCCAACTAATACTAGAATCCTTTTTCAACATATTATTAAGCAATCTAATTAATTTAGCTAAATTAGATATGAATCTTCTCAAAAAATTGATCTTTCCTAGTAAAGCTTGAAGTTCTTTGACATTTCTAGGGTGGGGTATTTGCAGAATAGCTTCTATTCTAGCAGGATCAATTCTGATGCCTTATTTGGAGATGATATGGCCTAAAAGTTTCCCTTCCTCTAGACCAAACAATGACTTTTTAGGATTTAAGGAAATACCATATTTTCTACATTTCAAGAATACTTGTTGCAGATGATCCAAGTGTTGCTGATCTGATTTAGAAAAAATAGTCAGGTCATCTAGATATATAACCAGAAAGTCATGAATTTCTTTTGCAAACGCTATGTCCGTTGCTCTTTGAAAGGTTTCCCCTCCATTTTTAATTCCAAATGGCATTTTAACATATTTGAATGTACCCCATGGTGTTGTAAAAGCAGTCTTTTCCTGGTCATCAAGATGAACCAGGATCTGGTTATAGCCTGAGAACCCATCCAAGAGAGAAATCTTAGAAGCACCTACCACCCTCTGTAAAATGTGATCCATCTTGGGCAAGGGGTAATTTTCCTTCAGAGAAACTTTATTAACATTCCTTATATCAACACATAATCTGATTTCTCTAGTTTTCTTCATAGTGGGTACTAAATTAGATACCCATTCTGAAGACTTGATAGGAGTAATTATCCCTGTTTCATACATTCGTTTGATTTCTTTTTCAATTAAGGGTAGCAGTACAGGGTTAATTCTTCTAATTTTTTGTTTGAATGGTTTCTGGTTTTCCTTGAGAGGTATTGTATGTTGAATTATGGAGGTGTCATAAGATTTCAAATATTCATAACTCCATGCAAAAACATCCTAGAACTCTCTCATTAGTTCAACATATTTCAGTTTTTGGTCATGGGGCAAAGATTTAGATAACTTCACTATTTTAGGATCATCCTGAGTTCCCAAATTATAGTCCTCAATATCTACTCTTAAGGGTTCCATTTTAGGTTTCTTTGGAATATCATTGAAATCAGAAAGATCTTCCAAAGGAGTTAATCCCTGAGGCAAATGATTGTCCTTTAAATTGATTACTTCAGATTATCCTTCAATAATTTCATCAATATCCATCTCTTGAAGTTCCTACATTTCCTTTTTGGTAAATTTTGTTGGATGAGGCATTTGAGTTTCACTTTCTACTGAAATGTTTGTTTCTATCTTATTTGTTTGATCAAATTAACTAACTGTATCTATATATATGTTCATGTTACAAAATTATTCCTCTAAGGTTAAGAAATTGTTAATCTGCTTATCACTATCAAAAACTTGCCAATTCTTTAAATTGTCAGGTATAGCTGGCCTATGTTTAATCTCAGCTGTGAGCTGATGATTAGGTTCAAATGGTAATTTACAAGTGCTGGCAAACATTGCTAGACTATGAGCTTGCAAGTTATGTTTTCTTGGGATTTTGGCAAGCTTAGTTTCCAAAAATGTATTGAGAATCTCTATCACTGTATATCTGTAATACTTTAGTCTGGGATCATTTGTTGAATATTGTCCTATAATCTGCTGAAATATTAGCTCAGAATCTCCTAAGACAGACACTCTAATTGCTCCTAATTTCTTAATCAATTTAATACCTAGCAACAAAGCTTCATATTCTTCCATATTATTAGTGCACCTAAAGTTTAATCTGTAGGCATGGCCTTCAACATGGTCATTTTCAATATTGTGCACCCAAACTCCTGCTCCTGCTCCTAATTTGTTAACGAACCATTGAATTCTAGGTGCCAGAGAATTTCATGTTCATAATTGGTGTCAGGAGTCTCAGGAATCTGTTTAATAAGGAGATCTGGTTCTTTGCTTTCTTCTGTTTTCTCTTGGGTGTCTGATGTTTCATTGTTCTTAGAAATTTCATGTATTTGAACACTAGATTTATCATTTGTAATTTCTTTTGGTTCTGCTGCTAAAACTTCCAATTCAGTTAAAGGATCAATTTTAGCATTGTAAAGAATGAAAGAATCCATATCAGAGTGAACTCAGTAGATAGGGAAATTTTGAGGTTTCTCCTGACTACTTACAATGTATTTCATTAAGGTTTCTCTGTATAGTTTCTTAGGTTTACCAAATACTGAAATAGTAGCATAAGACATGTCTAGTTGTAGAGATCCTTGAAGTTTTGCACCCTAGGACCTACACAATAACATGGCATACTTCGGTGGAATATCAGCTACTACTATGTCCATTAAGATTGTTTTGGCGGGATATTGAACTAGTGACACACATAAGTCTTTGATTAATCCCAAACATCTAACCTAACTTGAATCAAAAGAAAAAAGGTCTTTATACAGCTTGGTGATGTCTACGTCCAATTTCTCCATTACATATTTAGACATTAAGTTATGAGATGCAACAGAATCAAACATGGAATTATGAAGTATTTTATCATGTATGTTCAGACTTACCTAGAAAGGAGGGATTTCTCCATCTACTGATTTCCTATTCACTTCAGGGCCAAAAATTAATTCGGGCTGATCATCAAAAACATTTACTGAATCTTCATTAACTGAGATTTTTAGTGACTCGTTGATTTGGCTTCTGTAGACATCATGTTTAGCCAATTCAGACAATGGAACAACTATTTTTAATTTGCCTACTTCACCTTCCAGATTAAAAGGCTTTTTAATCTGAGTTCTTGCATTCTGGACAGTTGGATTCTCTTTTTCATCTGTGTTCTCTGTGTTTCTCTCCTTTTCAGGAGTGGGGTTATGGGCTGAAGTTGTTTCCACATCAACTCTGGAGCTTCTTCCACATTTCCCTTTTAGGGAATAGAAGTGGAAAGTTGTCTATTATTGGGTTGATTATTGGATACATCTTCAATAATCGGGTTAGCTGGGTTAGGGTATGTTCTAGAAAGAATATGTACAACGATGGTATTGGTCTTACCTTTGTTAGGCTGCTTTGTGGCTTTCTGTTTATTGGTTTCAGGAATATCTATTCTTCTGCTCCCCAGGTTATACTGTTTGTGGACTTCCTAAATAGCTATATCATATCCCTTACTAAAGTCAAAGGATTCGCCTGACTGAGTTTGGAATTGTTTAAGAATGTGAGCTTCTTGATCCTCTTGAGTGAAGAAAACTTGTTGCTCATTGTTGAGTCCCATCAAATTGATTTGGGTGTCTTCTGTTGGTTCATCAGAAGTTGAGGCTTCAACATAATTTTCCTTGAATGGGGGCCTAAGGTTTTGATCAGGGCCAGTCTTTCCAGTGTTCTGGTTCTTCCTGAAATTTGGATTTCTCCCGATATTGCTTGGTTGACCATCCCAGGGGGATTTTCTTTCAATTGTTTCTACTCTATCTTGTAATCTCTCCATACCTTTAATAATACAATCTAGTTTTTTTTCAAAGGCCGAGGGTTCTTCTTTTAAAGGTATACTTCTTTCATCTCTAGCTCTAGCTCTTTTAGATATTAGATTGGATTCAATGCTGACAACTATACTTTGCATCTCTTCTAAGGTTCGAGGAGCTCTTTCCCTAAGCTAGTATGCCACATCAGAATCAAATCCATCAGGGAATTTGATTAATGCCAAATATAGAGGAGGTCTAATGTTTTGAGGGATAGCGTTGTAAACATTATTGAACCTAGTATAGTAATCTTGTACAGTTTCTTGCGTTCCCCTCTTCAATTTTTCATACTCTGAAAAAATATGGAGAGGATCTTTCTTCTTTTCCCATCTGTTCAAGAATGTTTGCTAAAGAGCTTGTAGGTCATTGATACTATTTGTAGGAAAGGCTCTAAACCATGTTCTGACATCTCGAGTTAAACTTTGAACAAATACCCTCATTCTAACATCATCGGCACCAACTTTATATATCTCAATATAGTCGGTCATTTTCTTGGTATCTTGTTGAGCTGTTTAGGTACTAGATCCATCAAAAGGAGTGATCTTACTTTGATAGTCTTGGGGCATATCCCCTAGATTGGTAGGTAAATTAAGGGGAGTATACCTATTTTCCATTACAATAGGTTGGGTTGAAACAACAGTTGAGGTTGGTCTTGGAGTGGTAGATGGGAGGGTGGAAGGAGTGGTTTGGGGTTGAGATGTTTGAGATAGTATTAATGAACTTGGAGAGGCTAAAGTGATTACGGAAAGGCTTGATGTTCCTACAAAGGTAAGTTCATATTGAATGGAATTCTACAAATGTCTGTCAAGATGTGAAGTGACAATTTCAAGTTGTAAATTTTCGATAAATAATGAATCATGAACTGTGTGGGCTAACCCAGATTCAGAAAAAGTTACAAATAAAGAGGTCTCAAAAGACTCATCAGAAGGTTTGTCCTCACGGTAAATCCACTTCACTGGATAGGATCTTAATCTGTATAAAGGCCGAAAACTAGCAGAACTCTCTTGGCTATCTTGTCTCCTAAGAATCTTGGGGATCAGATTAGGGTTTTCGAACACAGGGGGTGGATTTGGATCAGGGTTAGCTCTGGTGTAACAAATCCTTTCTGAAGCCTAGTTTCTAGGTATGTTTTGGATTTTTCTCTAAATGGGTTGGACAATACAAATTCTTACAGTTTATTTAAGAGGTTTTAGGTATGGGATTTGAACTCTCTTAAAGACTTATTTGATAAGAGGAATTGATCAAGAATTTGAAACCAGATGTTCAATCCATAAGCTAGACCGGAGATAGACTGAAGTAGCATTCATTTACTTCTGCAATTACAAAGCATGAGCATTTCAAAGGCTACCTGGCTAACTTCAGGCTCCATCTGTAGCTTATAAAGTAAACAATAGTAACAAACAAATTGTTCAAATCCCCAGTGGAGTCGCCACTATGTTATCACTCAGATTTTCCCAGAAGTTGTAAGGGGAAAGGGGTCCAAGGTAACCACAAACCAATCTTTTAGATACAAAATCTAGCCAATCTGTATCCAGATAGGGCTCTCTCTTTCAAGTTTAGCTTTGTTTTTAAATCATACTAGGCTACTTGTGAAGTTTCAAAGTTTTGTTTGAGTTTGGGTGGTGAGATTCAATAGCAAAGGGGTAAGACTAAGTAGCTTAGTCCATTGGGCTGATCGAGTCAGAGAAGATGGCTTAACTAGAATAGGTTTCTTAAGAAAGGATGGTTTAACAGAGCAAGGTAGTCAAACAAGGAACAATTAGAGACTTAAAGATGGAATGGGCTTAAAAGGTTAAAGGGCAACTAAGAATCTTTTAACATACTTTAAAAGAGCAAAACAGGACTAACCATCAATAAAGATCAATTAAGAATTCTTTACTAAATTATCAAAATGAACAAACTAGGAAATAGGAGCAATTAAGAATTCACTGTTTATACTAGTTCAGAATAAAACATTGAGAATAATAATGATTGAAAACAGAGTGCAATTAAGCATATTCTGAGTTATTCTTTTTCATTTATCATTCAGATGTGAAACATAGATGATATTTTCAACAAGGGAAACTTTAAAACACAAGGTATGGATGACTTATTGATTCGGTGTTTGATTCAAGAATTCCGAGAAAAATCGTTAGCTTCAATTCTTCATCCAGCAAGCCACAAAGTTGTTCCAATCAGCACTTTATTCCAAAATAGTCAATATTATAGCAATGTCTAAGAATCCACCCTCAATACTCCAAATGAGGGGGTATTTATACAAAAAATCCTTACAAAAATATCTCATAACAGAGTGAGATATATTCTAGTGATGACTAATTATTTTTACAGAAAAATAGATACACTTAGTCTCGAAGATAGGAGAAAGGTGAACTGATGTTGGGTTGTTCCTTTTCTCGTTGAATGTGCTGGAGGCAAGCCCTTTTATTTGGCTTGTTGTTGTCCTCTTTAGTAACTCTATGCTGGCTGCTCTGTTTTGACTAATACTTTTCACCCGTTCTGATACACTTCGACCTGTTTGACCCCTTTTCATCTTTGTTCATCTTGCTATGGTAAAAGCCCAAAATTTACATTTTACCAAGAGTAAATTTACAAAATTTCTAACATATCTTCCCACCTTTTTGGCTCTGGCAATCTGTGTTTTTGAATTTTCCTCAGAGTTTCATCAGTCTCTATGTATCTGAAAAAATTAGGGTAGATTTGGAACAAGTGTTTTACCTCATGCTCAATATAGAAAAAGTTCTCCAAGATGTCATAGAGAACTTGACCTGTGGGGAGTGCTTTTATTCCTGGTGCACTTGTTGATGAACTTGCTTGACTGCCAGCATACTTATTCAATTTATCTACATAATCCATGTGCTTCATTAACCTGTCATTGATGATCAAAGGACTTGGTAGCCCTTTATTATGCAAAACTGTGAACTTCTCCATAGAAGAATTGATTTCCACCTACATATCTTGACATCTTCTCTCTAGATTCTACATAAAAGTTCTTTTAGTTAGCACCCTTTTGATTTCCAAAATAGTGTCTATCCTGTCTAGGATTTAAAGTGCTTCCAGCTATTGTTATAGACATTTTTGGGCACTGCAACCACGATCAAACATGTCCATAAACCAAGGGATCCTAAGTCCCTAAAAGTGTTGTTCCATACCCTAAAAGAACAAGGTCAGTGGATTACATCATCTCCCATAAGTTCTCCCCAGGAATCTGCTGAGAACTGGTCAAAACTGGACCATACAGACTTCCAGTGCAAAGGGTGCGATGCATCTCACCTGCCCAATGTAAAGGGTGCGATGCATACTGAAAAGCCCTTTTGTAGGGTGCGATGGGTGAGAGTGGACAAATGGCAGAGACAGTTTGTGAGGTGGATGATCATAGAATCTTCCAGAAACTTCTCCTATGACACTTGCCTCTCTGAATTCGCCCAGGGATGAGTAGGAGATCATCAATCTCCAAGTGGAATCAAGAACTATCAGAGAGAGGAAACTAACCAAAATCCCAGAAGCTGACTCACCCCCCTGCAATAATCTATATATGGATCTCTCATTCCAGAGATCCGTAGATTGGAATTTTGTATCTTGTAAGGAAGTGCTGTTGGTTTTTTGGTGGAACATCATAGTGTTGGGTGATCTAAGCTTTTCATGAGGTGAAAGAAGGGCTTTCATGCTGGAGGATGAGGCTGGGTCAGAGAAATTGGTTGTAATCCTCTTTGCTATTCTTGATATTGATACAGCTATTCAAGTTTTCCTCCACATTCCTGTATGTTTGATGATATATGCATTTGTGTGGTCAACACATATCTGGTCCTATATTGTTTATGATTGTAGATCTCTGTTCTTCGATAGTACTATGCTGCTTTGATTCCACGGGTGCTCTTTGAAGCTGGTAGACGAAGGCAAAGAGGCAAGGATCTATCAGAAAGGAGAGGAACCGAGCAAGGAACCAAGCACAAGACTAAGGTTGGTGTCCTTCATTCCCCTCTTATCTACTTTTCATAAAGGAAAACGAAAGTAGTTTTAGTTTGTTTGTTTCTAAGATAGCTACCAGTCTTAGTGGGACTAGCAGCTTCGAGTGGACACTAGATTTCCCAATAAAAAAATGGCGACTCCATTGGGGAGCGAATAGATTGTTTGTTTGTCTATGTTTGTTTGTTTTATAAACTTACAGATGGAGCCCGAAGTCAAGCTAGCTAGCCTTCAAACTAAATTTGCTATGCAAGTGCAAAGTAGAACAATGCTGCTTCAGTCTATCTCTGGGTTTTGTTTATAAACTGAAAAATCGATTTTCAAACCTTCTAATTTCCCTAGTAGTGGCTCTAGTAACCTCATTAGATCAGCCCATGTGATTTCTATTTACTGTACATCACTTGCTCGGCCTAAATCCGTGAACTGAGTTGCAAACTGTGACCCGGAACCCAGTTGAAGTCTCGTCTCTGGACCATCACACCTTCTCCTCTTGGGAATCTGGATGCATCACACCTCCCGTGTGTAGTAGGTGTGCTGCATCACACTTTCCCTATGTTACAGGTGTGCTGATCAGACAAGACCTCTTCTGCCCTCAGATTTTGGTTTATGTGTTCACTCTCTTCAGCTTTATTCAGGAGTTTTGCTTTCTGTGATCAGTATACCACTATGGAAACCCCCTTCCTTTCCATCATTCTGCCTCCATTGTGCAAAGAACTGTGAATGTTTTTATGTATTGTGTGCCATTTTCAGTTCTCTTTTACAAAGAAGCAGCATAATCAAACTGTCGTCTTTTGATTTGGAAGTGTCGCAAGTGTCGTTCTCAATAAAACAGAAGAATTCTATTGTTCTTGATGGTTGATTATATAGTTACTCTTGTATTTTATTTGAATTAGTAGTTTTTCAAGTGTTGAAAGTAGTTTTCAATTCAAAATAGCAAAGGGTCGTCATTATCTTCCTTTCGTTTTTGAAAAGAAATTTGTTAGTACTGTCGCTTTGAAAAGATAATTCAGATTTGTACTTAGCATTCTTCTTGTCATTCACACATTAAGAAAGCTGAAAACAAATACATGCATATGAATTTGCATTTAGACTGCTTTTTGGTTTGATTTAGGATAGTGCATCTAGTGTGTGCTCTCTGCTCTATGTTGAAAGAATATCATCTCTCTTTATTTAGTAGCTAGGATTTTCATTGCAAAAAGAAGATTAAACGATTGTTTATCATCTTAGATTGCATTTTAGGAATTGTATATCTACATCATGCGGTGAACATGAAAGGAAAATTTCTTAAGAAAGATCAATCGTAAAATAGATTTAATGAACCTAAAAACACTTTGGAACCTAACGCACAACATCTAGAAGTCTAGGCTAGAGACGTATTCCGGCGTCGTAAAGCCTGGTAACTGTTGCTTTCACTGTTGGTTGGGTGATTCCTCCTCTTTGAGACAACAAGTGCCAGTACAGACTTGTGCTCCCACGTACCGTTGAGTATATATTGGGAGACCACAATAGGCTATATCCTTTATCCATAGGAAGTCATGTCTGCCACCCTATCAATCACAATGCACTGAACACAACATTCGGGAAGATTGACTACCGTACCGTAAAAAGTATTCTGCAATTTTGTGATTGGTTTGGTAATCCCTCTGTCTAGATTTCTAGAGTAGTCTCTTTTGTTCCTTTTCAGACTTCTTAAAGGAAAAGGTCCATCTGAGCACTTGTCACTTCAGGCTCATTAAAAATTGAAGGTGACTAGAGTCATCTTTTGTTTTTACTCGACTCTTAAAAATTGAAAAAACAAGTTGTGTCATAGCGTCTAAAATTTATTTTAATCAGAATAATATCACCATTCCCACGTTGGTTTTGGGTTGAGAAAAATGGAGTCCACCAACCAAGGATTTCCCCTTGGAGGAAATCCTAGTCCTTTCTCCTCTTGGGGAGATGTTGGTGCACCTCATATGGCCACATTGTCACCTCCATGATTGATGATTGGCTTGCTCATATGGATCTTCTTGACAACCGTCATTCATAACACCTTGATTCCTGAACAATTGAGTCAGCAACTGGATGATACTAAAGTTACCCCCCAACCTTCTACTTCATTCAATTCTTCCTCTCCTCCTTCCTCTTCGCTTGATAAAGCTGGTAAGGCCAAAAATCAAGTAACTAAGAAGGAGAAGAAGGCAAAGGAGAAGAAAGAGAAGAAGAAGAAGGAGCCGAAGGCAAAAAGGGGTAATCGGGCATCGTCTAGTGAAAATCCACACACTGCACCATCCAAGCCTAAATCTCCATGTGTCATTTGCAAAGGAGACCACTATCATCGAGATTGTCCTTGCATCCCTCGGATCTTAAGGGACTGGTCTCCTTGTTTGCACAATCCGGTGTCATCAACCTCTAAAGATCATGTTGAAAGTACACCATCAACTAGTGAAAGCGAAGCATTTGGACAAAAAAGGAAATGTAAATTTCCTTGTAAACTGTGTGAAGGCGATCATGTCATCCACCATTGTCCCTTCCTAGACGAAGCTAAAAAAGTCTTGGATGACCGTCCTGATTCACCACTATGGCTTCCTCTTGGATACAAAAAACTCTTGCCGAGTCCATCACTAGCTGAAAATCTGACCGACACGCCATTATGGTTGGTCAAAGCACGTGTCATTGAAGATAAACCCGTTGAATCCATACCAGATGAAAGTCAAAAGGTTAAGGCAACAGTCAACCCAGTCTTGTCTTCGGAAGGTCCTTCTTCAGATGACATAATCACTGAAGATAATGAGAATGACACCGTTCAAATTCTTTTCGTAAACACAAACTCCGATGAACATGGGTGTAGTCTACCCGTTCCTTTATTGTAGGAAGGAAGTTCGTGAGAGTCATATCTGGCCGTCTATTTGGTCCCACCTCCAAGAAACCTAGTCATTTCCTTCGATTGGAATCTACTAGGCAGACCCCGTGTACCAGCTAATGTACCATTTTGAATCATTGCAAAATCTTACAAAATGATCATGGTTGATACCATCATAGATGAAGGGGCTTTTGTGAGTATCCTTTCCTCAACTACTTGGGAAGTGCTTGGTTTGCCTTTGCTTCTGCCTAAAATGAGAAATCTGTCAGGCTTCGACAAAGGAACCGGTCGACCGTTAGGGATCCTTCCCAATGTGCCCATAATGTTGGGAGGAAAACCGTTTACATGAATGTCATGGTAGTCCGAGGACCTCTAGATCATAATCTACTCCTTGGGCACGACTATATCTATAGCATGTGAGCCATTGTCTCCTCACTCTTTAGAGTAATGTGTTTTCCACATGAAGGTAGAGTGGTCAAGCTCGTAGACCAGCTTTCGTTCCCCACCTCACACATAGCTAATAATCAAATGCCATCCCTAAATGGTCTTTTCACGTAAGGAATGTCTCATTAATCTCCAGTCTGTCGACCTAAAGAGCCTGAGTGATTTCGGAGGACATGACTAAAACCTAGGGGGCATGCACCCTGGCCTGTTTCGGCAGGAAAACCTTAGGTGTAGGGTAGGTTTCCATGGAGGATATATGACTAGTTTGACACACCCGTCCGTTTAGGAAAATGGGATTAGACTAGAATAAGACTCCCTCGTCAAATTTATGTGAGTGGAGGCGACCGCGCCACTCACCTTTGTCTATTTCGGTAGACACCACCAAGGAAGCATTTTGTCTGCAATGCAGACGAAGAGCTTTCATATGGTAGCCTGTAAATTTTTCACTATACCTGGGGGCATGCAAACCTTTTTGCATGCAAGTGAAGAGCGACCATTTATTTTCTTAGTTTGTAGTTTCTCAACCCTTTAGACTCATAGGATTGGTCATTCTTAGCTTTCATAATGAAAGGATCCGGAGCAAAGTTTCGAACGGTGCAAGCTCCCTAAAAATTGAACCTATCGATGAGACATCCTTATTATACGACTGGCACGAGTAGTTTTTATGTGGAGTTCAAGCTCGTTAAAAATTAAACATAAGCAATGAGAAAATGTTTTCCCCAGAGTTTAAGCTCATTAAAAAATGAACCAATTTCCGGTAAATAACCATTGTGAATGCATTATCATCAGCTTTTGAGCCCTGGTCGTGTTCTTACCATCACCTCCACTCTGTTTTAGCCGATCATTCACCTCCATTTGATTGCTTACCCCTTTTGAGGAATAGTTGCGAAGAGTGATCCTATTAACCATCCTTGTGACACTGCCATGATTGGAAAATTCCAAACCTTGCCTGGAATCAGCTGCTACCCGAAATTATCACTCGTTCCTCAAAAAACGAGTCTCCTTTAAGCTCTTTTCACCTGACTCGTAAAATATGAAAAGATTACCGAGTGATTGGCCTCTCTAGCTCATTAAAGCGACCGAAAGTGTTATCCCTCCTCTAGGTTTTAATCTTTTTGGACCTGAGGGATTATTACACAAAAATATCAAGTGCTTGTTTTGTTCGGCTCGTTAAAATTACCGAAAATTCATCCTTTTCACATTATTTTATACTTTTTTGGACTTAAGGGATTATATGACGAAAAAGGATTATTCGAGTTTCCTTTACGTCCCTTTCAGACTCTCTAAAACTGAAAAGGACCGAGTTATCTTTGTCATTAAACTCGTTAAAACCGAATAGCGACAAACTTGTCCATACAGACAAGAACGAGTTTCACTGTCACTAGGGTTGTTAAAACATAGCAACGGGTTTGCCCGAAGGTAAAATTATAGAACAAACATATGTTATCCTCCTCAAGCTTGATAAAAGTAAAGAGGTACTGGTCAGTAATGACTGGGGAAAAATTGGGAAGAAAACTTGAAGAAAATTTATTGGTAGCAAGTCGCTCTTGAACATGACACTTTCGCTTCGCATCCGAGTCGGGTTGGGTTGTTGCATTCACTGGTCATATCACCATTGGTCCATCACACCATCCATATTTGGTGTTAACGCTACCAATCCATGTCAGTGTCACTGGTATGTTCAAGAGAAGTTGCTCAAAGAATTCACCTGTGTCTCATCTGCTGCAATACATTCACGCTCCATTCTTTCATGACCGCCACCCTGAACCCTGTATCATTAGATCGTTTTCACCTCCAAAATCATTTACTCCGTTCCATGTCATAGATGTGGGATTCATTAAGGCCCTCCTACGATGAGCCGCTTCTTGTGGACATCAGCTCATTATCCAAGAAGTCGACTTAGGAACAACCCTTTCAGTACCTTGAAGCTTGCATGCCTCAATGGCAAGTTTCTCACTTCCAGCAACAAGTTTACATCAATGGCCTTCGACCGAAATATTTTGCATGGTGTTCAATGCCAAGTCCCTTTTCACACCACGCGAATTGTACTATAGTACCTTGAGGGTCATCATCATTATCGGTGATTCCTCTCGTGCATGTTAAAAGCTTACATCATTGGCTGGTAATCAGGTGATGTCGTTCCATGTTCGACTCCAGAACATCTTTCACATGGATCAACTTGTACTCCGAGTGAAGATTGAATGAGTTTGAAGATGCAGGATCTAGTTTCATCCATCCGAGATGCGATATATTCAGGAAAATAAAAACATCAAATGTACATTGTTGTTGCACAGAAGATCATCCGAACCAAAGGATGATGACTGTATCAAAATCATCAGTCTGCCTCACAGACGGTTGTCTGTCTTATGTACATAAAAATGAATTTATAAAGCTAAGCATAGGGATGCTTGCCTCTGCTAGATCATGAAAAATATTATGAAGATAATGTATTGTATTGTACCTTATTACAGGTCGCCTTCCAGCTCGAAAAAACTTCAGATCCTCATGATAAAGCATTTCACCCGATATCAAAAGATTAACGACCTCATGCTTTAGGGCGCAACTGTTATAGACATTTTTGCGCACTGGAACCCCAATCAAACATTTCCATAAACCAAGGGCTCCTAAGTCCCTAAAATTTTTGTTCCATACGCTAAAAGAACAAGGTCAGCTGATTACATCATCTCCCAGAAGTTCTCCATAGGAATTTGCTCAGAACTAGTCAAAACTGGACCATATAGACTACCCAGTGCAGAGGGCGCGATGCATCTCACCCGCCCAATGTAAAGGGTGCAATGCATACTAAAAATCCCTTATGTAGGGTGCGATGGGCGAGAGTGGACAAATGGCAGAGACATTTTGCGAGGTGGATGATCATAGAATCTTTCAGAAACTTCTCCTATGACACTTGCCTCTCTGAATTCACCCAGGGATGAGTAGGAGATCATCAATCTCCAAGTAGAATCAAGAACTATTAGAGAGAGGACACTAATCAAAATCCCAGAAGCTGACTCACCCCCCTGCAATCATCTATATATGGATCCCTCATCGCAGAGATTCAGAGGCTGAAATTTTGTATCTTTTAAGGAAGTGTTGTTGGTTTTTTGGTGGAACATCATAGTGTTGGGTGATTTAAGCTTTTCATGAGGTGAAATAAGGGCTTTCATGCTGGAGGATGATGTTGGGTCTGAACAATTGGTTGTAATCCTCTTTTCTATTCTTGATATTAATAATGCTATTCAAGTTTTCCTCCACATTCCTGTACGTTTGATGATATATGAACTTGTTTGGTCAATATATATCTAGTCCTATATTGTTTACGATTGTAGATCTCTGTTCTTCGATAGTATTATGCTGCTTTGATTCCACAGGTGCTCTTTGAAGCTGGGTAGATGAAGGCAAAGTGGCAAGGATCTATTAGAAGGGAGAGGAACCGAGCAAGGAACCAAGTGCAACATTGAGGTTGGTGTCCTTCATTCCCCTCTTATCTACTTCTCATAAAGGAAAATGAAAGTAGTTTTAGTTTGTTTGTTTCTAAGATATCTACTAGTCTTAATGGGACTAGTAGCTCTGAGTGGACACTAGATTTCCTGATAACAGCTATTCCTTATTTTTGGTATTCAAAAAACGTATAAGCTAGTTGTCTTGTTCAGGCATCTGTCCTAAATGTGCTTTTGTCTGTTGAATTGCTCCCTGTGTTGCTTTCACTAAATCGATCTATTCATAAATTACTTGGACGGATGGCCAAACATCATTTATGGATTGAATGATGTTGGTCCACAGGATTTTCTTGATTTATGCCAAGGGCTTGTCAAAAGTGAGCTCTTGTTCTAATGTTTTATCTTTACTTTCTAAGGATTTAATCTCCCTTGTTTTTTCCACAACATTTATCTTTCAAATATTATAATCTGTTTCCATTTTAGCTAGCTTTTCTTTTACCTTTTTTAATTCTGACACTTGTAGCCTCATGTCTTCCATTGCCTTTATCAGCTCTTCTGTGCTTAAATTGGTGCTGCTGCCTGGTGTTGTTCCTACTGTTGATGTACATGTGACCACCTATGTTGTGGCTGCTGGGATGTTTGGAGCTAATGCTATTCCAAGTGTAGAAGGAACTGCTATTGAGACTATGGGGATTACATCACGAGGCTCGGAGGTCGACACTCCCTGCTTGTCCTTCAGTGATTTTTCTAATGCCTACTTTGTATCATTTAATCTTTCATTAAGTTTCAGAAGGAGATCCATCATCTCTTCATCATATTTCTTCTTCACAATCTCAGTAGTCTGTGGGTGCCTTGAAGGAGGTAGGTTTAGCTATTTCCTCAGGGCAGCAATGTTTTCCTCCTTCTTCTTGATTAATGCCTCAATGCCTTTCATATCTTTGGGATCATGTCCCAATCCAATGATGATTTCTTCTAATGATTTTATTATGTTTTCCTTGGCTAGGGAGGAGGATTTTTCCAATTGAAGTTTAACAGCTATATTATCCAAGGAATTTTGTAGCTTGTGGGCCATCATTGTTTTGTCAGTAAGTGTGGAGTAGACCATTTCCCTAGTTTGCTTGTGAAATTAAATTTGGTCCACAGGATGAATATCTTTGGCTAAGACCTCCAAATTTCTTATGATGTAATCTGCTGCTGACTGGGATTGTTGAACCTTTGGCTTGAAGTAACTCATTATCATTTTGCCCTCTTCGATGTCATAGGCTGACATAAATCTCTGCTGGTTTGTGGGGGGCATTTTCAAGTATTGATTGTAAATTTGGAGTCTAACAGGATCATTTCTAGCCTTTATCTCTGTGAAGGTTTTCTTTATATCCGAGGCCTCTTTTCCTGGAGGTCTGCGAGATGAAACTTTTGAACTTTGTTTCCTTTCTAGCTCTTGCCTCTGTGAGCTAAGGGATGTTTCTCCCAATGGAGAAGTTTGCTGGCTCAATGCTCTTTCTTCTCTATGGATGTCTATAGTCTCTTTCATCATTTCCTCTTCTGACAGAGGGTTCAATCTTTGTCTTTTAGTACCAGGATGTTCCATGGGTCCACTAGCAGGGGTAGTGGTTTCCCTGTCCCTCTTTTTTCCTCTTTCCTCATTTAAAGGAGTTTGTAAGGCTGGACTTTTTGTTACATCGGTTTGAGCTAGAGGAATTGGCACTTGACCCTATTCTTTGGACTTTTCAAGCTGATCTATCATTGTGGGCCGTTCTGTAGTCTTTACTTCCTTCCCTTTAGGTGTGCCTATGACTGGTATGTTGACTTCTAGTGGAGCCTGTTGAGAAGTTCCAGCAATAGATGAACTACCTGCTGATTTTTTAGGCAGCTTGAATGGTACCTATCCAAAAGAGTCCAAGTCAAGGGTTTGTTCAAGATCTTTCATAGCATTTTCCATCCTTTCCTACTCACTAATCTCTTCTATTAAGGTCCCTTCTACCCATTCATCCTAATTTGCAACTGTTCAATTTCTAGGATCCTATGATATATATAAACTGATAACCTGTTTTTTGTCCTTCTGTCACATATGAAACTATTTGGGTCATATGGCACCCACCAAAAACTCTTTCGTAATCTAAGGTGGTCTTCTAAAATCTTTTCAGCTTCTTGCCATGCATCCCTAGAATTGATGACAAAAGGGCCTAGCTGGTTCTTAATTCTTAGCCGAGCCTTCTTATTGACACCACAAAAATGGACTAAATCTAAATTTATGATCTGTCTGAAATATTCTAGTGAAAATAATCTCATGGGCACATATTTAGGTAACTTGAAATGGAAAAGTTCACACCCATACATTCTAATTTCTGTGTGATTTTGGTACATGTACCAGTCACCTATCATGTACTATTTATAGAGCTGCGGAATCTTCTTCATGTCACCAGTGATCCTACAAGGGGAAGCTCCTATCAATAAAGTGGTTGTTGGATGTACAAACCAGTCAATGAAATCATTATAGTTGTAAGGGGACTCATGGTTATCATGAAAGATTGAACTCCAAAAAATCTCAAACCTTCGATTTCCTTTTGAATCCAATTTCCTAATGGGGAAAGGAAAGCTTTCTGGCTGATGATACAACAGAATATGGTATATAAAAGATGTATATTTGAAGACTCCTTCCCTATCCAAATTCATGAATTGATCATGGATTTTGATGGCAATGAAAGTGGCATAGTGATATCTGACAGCAGGGGGCTGTCCTGGAGTAAAAATTGATAGTAAAACTAAGGTGATCTCATCAACATATTCACTGGAGTTAAATCCCATGATCAGGGATATCATGTCAACGATGAGTCTGCTAGTGTTAGTGAAAAAAGTCCGCAGATAAGGAGGTGGGCCTTTAGGCTGGTACTTTGGTAGCATGAAAGTCTGAGAAATACGGCTTATTTCTGATATAGGAAATTGAGATGTTTTTTAAAGTAGATACCCCATGGAAAGAGGAGCAAGGGGTTGAGTGGAGTGGAACTGTATCATTTCATCAATGGACTTAGCATTTATGGGAAAAAGGACAGTTTGGGATGGGGACATAACTGCTCTATGGATAGGGTCATAGTTGGCACAGCACTAATGAATGATGTCTGGGAAAACATGGACTGAGGGGAAAAAATACATGGGAAGTTTAGATTCCCATATTCCAAGAATATCAGACCTGTTTAGATAGCTATCTATGATTTGGCAGAAGGCCTGAAGATGGTTCCTATCACCAGATAAATCCTTTATTTGAAAATATTTGTCAGTGAGAGGTAGATAATTTAAGTCTTTATGGGGTGCATTCATGGGCGCGACATTCAGGGCTACGAGAGTTTCCATATTTGGTTACTGTGTATTCTATTAGAGTCGGTCCTTACAGCCCTCCATCAGAGATCTTTTCACTTTTGAATATCATTTTTAGGTGTCTCGCTCGTTCCACTTCGTTGCATTTCGTTAGGGGCATGCCATTGACTGACGAGGGGGTCTAGTTGTCTCATGTTTCCTCATGCTTGTCCCTACAGGGTTAGTCAAAAAATTTATCAAAAATCATCGAAGTACATGATCATTGCATTCATCGTCATAAATGATAGTTTCGTTAAAAAAGTATTTAGTCCTAGAGTCTAGGGTTTGCAGTCCTTTGCATACATGTAATAAAAGCCCGCAGGCCATGAGGTTGGTTTCAAAAGATTCTCATTTAATATTTTTTCTCAGAAAGCATTTAAAAACATTTTTAGTCCAAAACTTTGTTTTGGAACTAAAAATTGTTATTGTAAATAATTGTATTTGTTTCATCTCAAAAAGTTTCAGAGCAAGCCTCTGATCTTTTCCAAAGCCAAAATGCTGGATCCCTGCAAAAATCAACAAAGTATTATCAGTCCAAAACTCAGAAAAAGCAAGAGAAAGTCAAAGAGGAGTATTATATTAAAAGATCAAATGTCAAAGTGCCAAACATTATAAAAGTGGGTTAGCAAACAAATTTAAATCAAATCTGATTTGATGAGATATTTTATTCACATATAAAAGGGGCAAACAAGTTCATTTGTTCAAAAATCCCAAGGCAAAAATCGTGTCTGAGCTCTTGAAGGCCCAAGTTGTGTTTTCATACCCGTGGATAGTGTTTGGAGGCGTGCGCTACCCATAAAAGGTGTGCGCTACACACTGGGCCTCACCAGCCAGTGTAAAAAAACCACAGGCGCTACGCACACAGTGTGCGCTACGCGTTGGGTTCGTGCGCTACGCACACAGTTATAGCACCAAGAAAGTTTTGCTAATGCGACCAGATCTTGCCAAGTCGACTCCAAATCTTGCAAGTAGATTTTCGATGGTTGCTCAGTCAATTTTAAAATGTTTGTAGTGTGTTTAAGGTGGGAAATTTGATGTGTTGGGTGTAGAAAAGTGAAACCCTATGCTCATACCAAAATCATTCCTTAGGGTTTTTAAAGACATGTGGGTGGCTTTGTGAAGATTTTCCCATTCTCCATTGGTGAAATACAGTCCCATACTCATTTGTCAAGTTTTAGCCAACATTGCAAAGGGTGCACATTACACTTTTGTTCATTTGTCAAAATTTTCCTTGTGATCAAAACAGTGACTGTTTTATGCCAATCCACTAAGACAGAGTTATTACCATTGTGGCTTGTTTCCTATGACGCTTTGGTAAACATATTTGGGTTTTGAGTATGCATTGAAATTTTGATTTCACCACACCTACATCAACATACATATTGCAGACATCTTGTTTTCAAAGCCATGTCAGACACAGATTCAGTTTATGAGCAGGAGTATTACGGTGATTCCACAATAGAGGGTAATGTGCCACGGAGGCCTTGCAGAGGTGGCAATGGTGGTAAGCATCTCAGGGAAGAGCCTACTTCTTTGGTTCAATTGCAGGCTTGCTCGCTTGCAATGGATTGTTTTCGCCATCAGTCATACTATCACTATTGAGAGTTAATTTCACAAATCTAGCATCATCGTGAACTAGCTCATTTGTTTGTTCTACATTTACATGATGGCCATGTAAACCTCGCCGGAGTTGATTTCATTTTGTCACCAGATACTATTGCAGAGTCCACTGGGATACCAAATATTGGAGAAAAATGGAATAAACGTCAGCAGTTAGAGAAATCCTACTATGAGCCATACATCAAACCTAGGTATATGGGGCACCTGAGCAGGGTTTTTCCTTTCCAATACCTGAGTGATGAGTTTGCACCTTTGATGAAACTCATCATTTGGTATTTCAGTTGTGAGGGCAGATTCTCGCGTCTTTATGCGTACCATGTCCGTTTGTTGATGCATTTTACAAGGGTGCATATGATGAACATTCCATACTTCATGTATCGCAACATAGAGAGGATGGTGTTTTTTATACAAAAGAAGACCCCAGCACAGGAGCATAGAAGTATTTATCATTACGCGCTGATCAAGATCGTAGTGGTTCATCAGTTGGCACAACAGGGCATTACTTGGGAGGATTTTATTTCTCGTGAGTTTTTCACAGCGCCACAACCACCTCCAGAGATAGTTCATGATGAGGGAGAGCCTTCACATCAGTTTGACATTCCTAAGACCGAGCATGTCAATGCTCCAGAGTATGTGACATATCAGTGAGGCCATAGGGCCTTATTTGCAGCTACACGACGAGTACTATCTCCACATGGTGTGGAAGGGGTCTCGCCTTCTTCTTCAGTACAGGTATAGGTTCAGGGCAGGGGCAAGAGGTCAATATATGAGGAGGGCCATTCAGGAGGTCATGATGTTGATGTTAGATTGAGTGATGTCGATAAGAGCCCTCCTAGCTCGAAACTGAAAAAGATAATCCAAGAGCAGAAGGCCGAGATTGACAGCTTGAATGAGAAGTTACTAAGGGTGGAATGTCTGATCAAATATTTGGAGCAGCGCAATAAGCAGCTAGAGGATCAGCATACACTTATAGAGCTACGACAAATCCGTGAAGACCGAAGGCTGGCCCGAAAAAGACCTGGCGATTTGACACCTGTTGAGCGGCAATTTTGGCTTGAGAAAGTCAATTGACATTTGGAGGAGTTGTTGGCGAAGGCCAATAGAGATAAAGACATGCTCCATCACATGAAACATCATTATTGGGCTCCCATGCATGTCGGCAAAGCAAAAATGAAGATTTTGAAAAGGAGGTTGATCAAAGCGCTAAAACGGAGAAAGAGGCTAGATCCACTTTGAGTTTTGGCCGAGGCTTTGCTAGCTGGGCATGACACATGATGGAGGGTCTTCGCTCCGAATTTGAGAAAATTCGGAGAAATCTTTGTCATTTTGAAATTTTTGGTCCCAAAAACAGTTTTTTCAGCTGTATGAGTAGCGCGTCGATGCACTCGCTTTTGATTGGGACACTTGCTGGAGGAAAACTTTGTATTTTTGGGTTTGTCATGATACGTTATGCATGATCAGTTATTTCCGAAGCATTTCATCAAGTTCTGGATGATCAAAAGGCCTAAAAACACCATGAAAACCACCTTGCTGCCACCTTTTGCAACAACAGGAATTACTTCTGGGAGAATGCAATTTTGAGGGAGCAAATGAGCTCCAAATTGGGAAATTCGACTTGGGTTGGATAGTAGACATCCAGAGCTTTCCAACTAGCTATTGTGAGCTTGATTTCAATGTCAAGAGGTGCCCCAAAAGTAGGCTGAAAGGTGCGCTACGCATAGAGATCAAGGCGCTACGCATAGAGGTTTTTGGTCAAATTTTCATCGTCCAGCTCAACAATTCGGCTAGTTTTCACCAATTTTACTTCTTGATGTGATTTTTGACCCAACATGATGTAATTTGATGTGTATGAGGTAACTTGGCACTTATTTACCTTATTCTAGATGATTCATTCACAAATTAGCAAAAAATTAATGTAATGAATCAATTTCCTTCTTTTTAGAGGCAGGTTGTTTTGGTCACCTAGATTCTTGCTCCATGTTTAGAATTTGTTCAAATTGCTCCTAGAAGGAGGAGCTCGACCCTTAGAGGTTAGGGAATGCATTGGCTTGATATATATATGTAAATTTTCAGTCAGTAGCAAGGGTTGGACTCTTGGGAAGATTTTGGCACACTATTGTACATATTTTTCATATTTTGGCTAAGGAAAGATCAGAGGTTTTGCGACATCTGTTGGGATTCTTGTGGATTTTAGTTCTTGATGGTGTTATCTCTCAGTTATTGTAAGTTTATTCATGTTTAAATGTATGCCATTCCGTTCTTCTGCTTCTGAAACTAAATGAATGAGTAAATGAGGTTGAATTCATTGTTTACAGTGCTCTTCCATTAAATTGTTTAGTTTTACATGTTTTCGCTAGTTTGGAGAGGATCCATGTTCTCCATTGCCCTCTTCAACTCCTTGTCATTCTGATCCATCCATACACCTGATTAAAAGCATAAAAACTACTGCCTACCTCGCCCCAACTCGAATTCTGCAAAGATCTGACCTTAATCCCCAGACCCAAAATTGGTTTTCCCATTTCTCCAACAAAAAACTCAAAAATCTAAATCAAACTTTCCTATCTCTTTACTAGCCTAAAATTAGTATTAATTTTGAGTCATCTCAGCCCCTTTGAAGACCTTTTATCGAGATAGACCTGGAGAGAGCCCTCTCCTGACCTCGTAGGGCTAGCTACGAGGCTGAGCTTGGTTTGATGTGGCCTTGAGTTTTGCCTTCCTCAGCCTGAGGTAGATTTGAGTGCTAACATAGTGGCGACCATACTGGGGAGAAAATTGTTATTGTTTGTTGCTTGACGTGTTTGTTTCATGAGTCTTAGACGGAGTCTGAAGTCATGCCAGGGAGCCTTCGAAACACTTTTGCTATGCATAAGCGGAAGTAGATAAATGCTTCTTCAGTTGATCTCCGGTGAGCTTGTGAATGTAGCACTTGATTTGCAATTTACCACAGTATACTTATTTGTTCTAGACCTTGGATGATTGAGTCTAGAAGTTGATAGGCTGAAAAAATTGTTGGTGTCCTTTTGATTGTTTGAAACAATTCCACACTGGCTTCCAGAAGATACACAAGATTAAATCCTGATCCAGATCCACCTCCAGTATATGAGAAACCAAATCTGATTGTGAGAATACACCGACGAGAAAATCCCATAATTCCTTTGTTTAAGTCTCACTCTTGTCCTGCAATTTTTAAGTATCCTGAAGAACTTGACTTTGATGAGAAGTTTGAATTGTCACTGTTTAAAACCAAATCCGAAATTGCACTTGATTCTCTAGTTCCAAATCCTGACTTTGCTGCAGCTCTTGAAGTTGAAAGAAACAATAAATTAATTGAAAATTTTATCTTGAGGCACCTTCAGAGAAACATTCAGGCTGCAAATCTTGCTGATTTCCTAGAAGCTGCATCTGCAAATATTGGATTTTCTATTACTGATTTCACTTCCAAAATTCCCTTTGAACCACCTTTCATTCCCACTATTCTCCTCCAACCCATCATCACATATCAAAAGTCTGCAGTAAATTCTCCTTCTTCATCCCACATTGCTACTCCTCCATCTCAAACAACTCCCAGACCAAATTCGTCAAGAGCAATGGCTGCTCATTTTACACCTCTTGCTTTACCTCAGCAATTGCATGATATGCCCGTGGATTATTAGAGTAAGATCCCTATATTTGATCGCACTCCTCAAAGTGTGCTCGCTCAGCAACACATAGACAAAATGGCAGATTTTTGTGATTTACATGAGATTGATGAGGAGGGTGTAACTATGCGATTGTTTGTGCAAACATTCGGAGGAGAGGTAAGAAAATGGTTTAGAGGCTTGGGAGCTAGAAGTGTAACTACATTGGCTGAGCTTCATAGGCAGTTTCTAGATCGTTGGGAAATCAGAAAAGATCCACTTCAGATCAATGCCGAGTATAACAATATCAAACGCAATCCTGGTGAGTCTGTCCAAGACTATGTTATCAGATTTAATACAGTTTATAATGCTATTCCAGATGATTTAAGACCATCTCAAAAATCAGTTCTTCTTAAATTCCCGGATGGTTTTGATCCGGAGATGGCTTATCCATTACGGGACAGAGATTCGCCTACCTTGGAGGATATGCAAAATATTGATGTTAGTGTCGAAGCAAATTTGAATGATAAAAGAGCTAGGATGAAAGCTGAAAAGAGAGTGACCATAAAGGAAGAAGCTTCTACATCAGATCAGATACTTCGCAAGGTAGAGAGGATGTTTGAAAAGCTCACTCTTGACAAGCCGAAACCACAGATCCGCAATCCCAATTTTCGTGGTCAGCAGCAGCCACAATTCAGAATTAAGTAGCGTGAACAAAAAACACAAGAGCCGGTAGTTCAGTAGCAAGTAAAGACTCCTCTTCAGCAAAATTTTGTTAGTCAAGAATCTGATGATGGTGGTGATACTGTAGGGGAGGAAAACCATTTCTTTACTCCTGATGATCTGCCTATCTACATCACGAAAGAGGAAGAATATGTTGAAAACTATGCCACACACAAAGATGAGGATTTTATTCTATCAAACAATGTGGCACTTGAAGAAGAATCGGAGGAGTACCAAAGAGGATAAACGAATGCTTTGTCTGCCCAACAGAAGCAATACTCATTAAGAAATCGAGATGTGCCCATAAACCCCATTCAGAAGAAGAAGGAGATTTCAGCAAAAAATGATTCACCTGTACCACAGAAGAAAGGAAAAGAGACGATTGATCCCGCAGCTAGTAAATCATCATTAGCAGACAAGGTAAATCAGTCACCAAACATAATGAGGGATAAAGCTGAAAAAAGAGAAGTTCTGGTCAAAGAAGTTGAAAGAGTTTTGGCATTTAGTTTGGAAAATGAAATTTCAAAACTGAAAGTGTCTATTCCTTTGACTGAAATCATGAAGAACAGCAGCTACAGAGGTCAAGTCTCCAAAATTCTGAATTTTGATCCAATGTTTGACATCGTAAATGTTGAAGATGATCAGCCAGAATTGATTTTTGGGCCTGCTTTAGATGGTGAGTCTCCTGACAATGATGTTCCTCCCTTTTATATCAGTTTCAGGTTGCATGAATATGTATTACACAATGCTATGTTTGACTCGGGTGCTTCGCACAATTTTATGCCAAAAGAAATCATGGAAAAGTTGGGATTAGATATTACAAGAAAGTACCATGATTTGTATTCATTTGATTCCAGCCGTGTAAAGTGTATCGGATTGATCAAGGATTTGGTGGTAAGATTAGATCAAATTCCAGCTAAGAATGTCTTGATGGATGTGGTTGTGGTGGACATTCCTCCACGTTTTGGTATGCTCCTTTCAAGATCTTGGGGAGCAAAGTTGAAAGGTACACTACAATTAGATTTTTCTTATGCTACAATTCCAGTCTTTGGTGAAATGAGAAAGCTATATCGAGAGCAGAAGATGAAATACATGATAACAAGCAAGGAGAAACCAATCAATCATCCTGTAAACTATGTACATACAGCCTTGGAGTCGTTTGTTTTGTTTGCTGATAGTTTTAATGATATAGATAGTCAATTAGTTCAGGCAGAAGATATACCAGAAATCAATGAGAATTTTAGAGAAGTTCTGCAGAGAGAAAGAAGTGAAAATCAAGCTACTATGGAGCAATCAGCTGAAAATAATGGGCAGCAAATAGGAAAAACAGAGCTGACACAATTTCAGCACTTGGAGGAGGATAAAGATGGTCTTTGGACCATGGATTTTGATGGCGCAGTAGGTAGTGACGGTTCTGGAATTGGTGTGTGGATTCGAAGTCCATTTTCTGCTCCAGATAAGGTTCCAAGCAAGGTGAGAGTATGTTCCTACAAACTAGCATTTGACTGTTCTAATAACAAAGCAGAATATGAGGCTCTTATTGCTGGCCTTAAGATTCTTAGAAAGCTGAAAGCAAAAATAATTTCATTATATGGTGATTCAGAGTTGGTGATAAAGCAGGTGAAGGGTGAATTTCAAGCCAAGCATCCTTGCATGAGGGCATATCGAAATGTAGTTTTAGATATTTTGAAACTCTTTTCTGATCATACTTTGACGTGTGTGCCTCGCATACAAAATGGTGTTGCTGATGGACTGGATAAGGCAGAAAATAATTTAAAAATTTCAATGAATTCCAGCAACAAATTTGAGATTCATGTGAAACACCACCCTAGCATTCCAGATAATCAGTGATGTTGGCAAGTCTTTCAGGATGATGAAGAGATTAATGATTTTCTGCAGAATAAGGGTAAGTTTAAAGATACCTCCATAGATACATAATATGATGATGGTAATGTTGATATACAAGTAAATCAAATAGAAGTGCTGCAACTTAAAGATAACATTATTCCTAAGGGATTGATTCCTTTGGAGGAGTTGTTTGACCAAGACGATGTGGCCCGCAAAGCGACATTGAGACCGACTGAAAAAGGTGTTGAAGAGGTAAACATTGGGACAGCTGAGAATCCCAAGATGGTAAAGCTATCAAAGTCATTATCACCAAAGGTAAAGGAAGAGTATGTCAGATTGTTGTCTTCATTTTCTAATGCTTTTGCTTGGGATTACTCAGATTTGAAAACATATGATACTAATATTATTCAGCATACTATCCCTATAAAACCAAATCAGAAGCCTTTCCGTCAAAAGGTGAGGAGAATTAATCCTAAGTTGCTGCCATCGATAGAAAAAGAAGTGAACAGGTTTTATAAGTCAGGAATCATTGTGCCTATCAGATTTTCCGATTGGATATCAAATTTGGTACCCGTAAGAAAGAAAACTGGTGAGATCCATTTATGTATTGACTTCAGAAATTTGAATAAGGTGTCCTTAAAAGACAATTATCTGCTGCCCAAAATGGACCATATATTGCAGCAAGTAGTTGGAGCATCAAGGATGTCACTACTCGACGGATATTCATGATACAATCAAATTTTAGTGCATGAAGATGATCATGACAAGACTGCGTTCACCACTCCATGGGGAACGTTTCATTATGCAAAGATGCCGTTTGGTTTGAAGAATGCAGGTGCCACTTTTCAGCGTGTAATGGACATGGCTTTCACCAACGAGAAATATGTATTTTTGGTTGTTTACCTTGAAGATTTAACCGTGTTTTCAAATTCTGATGAGGAGCATTTATATCATCTGAAAATTGTTTTCCAAAAGTGCAGCAAATATGGCATTTCGTTGAATCCAAAAAAGAGCCTCTTCGCCATGGATGAAGGCAAGCTCCTTGGCCACATCATATCAAAAGATGACATTCATGTGGACCTTGCACGTGTTGAGGCCATCCAGCAGATTGAACAACCCCAGAACAAGAAATAAATACAGCCATTTAATGGCAAACTGAATTTTCTGCGTCGTTTCATTCCAAATCTTGCAGAGCATCTTAGAGAAATCATGAACATGCTGAAAAAGTACAGTCATTTAAAGCAGACAGAAGAGGCGGTGAAATCATTCAATTTGGTAAAGTTAGCTCTTTCTTCAACCCCTACTTTAATTAGCCCAGACTACACACAGGACTTCATTTTGTTTTCATTTGCTTCTGAGCATACTTTGGCAGCTGTACTAATGCAAAAAAGGGATGGAGTTGAGAAGCCCATTGTCTTTTTCAGTCGTATTATAAGGGACGAAGCATTGAAATACAACATTATTGAAAAACAAGCACTTGCGCTTGTAAAGGCCTTGGAAGATTTTCGTGTGTATATATTGCATTCCCACATTATAGCATATGTTCCTAACGCAGCAGTAAAAGATGTTTTGGTACGGGTATATCCAAAAGGAAGGCGGGGTAAGTGGATTGCTGTGTTGTTAGAGTATGATGTGGAGATTAAACCAATCAAGCTGATCAAAGGACAAGGACTTGCCAAATTAAAGGCTGAAACAAATCTGCATGTTCTGGATATAAATTTGATTGTTGTTATGTCCGATGAAGATGAGGAGAGTCCGTAAATCAAGTATCTGATATTTTTGTTTCTTCCCCTTGGTATGCCGACATTATATATGGGCATTCGACCGCCTACCATCCACAAGGAAATGGGTTGGCGGAATCTTCAAATAATTCCTTGGTAAATATCATTAAGAAATTGTTGGAAATCAATAAAAAGGGCTGGCACAAGAAATTAGTGAATGCACTATGGGCTGATAGGGTAAGTCAGAAAAATTCTATTGGCATGTCTCCTTTCGAGTTGGTGTACGGGACAGACACTGTTTTTCCTACTTCGCTTGCTATTCCGATAGTCAAATTGCTTCAAGAAGCTGGTAGTGAGGAAGATCCCATGCAGAGGAGGATTAATCAGATGATTTATTTACAGCAGACATGAGAGGAAGTATTTCAAAATACTTTCAAGCTGCAGGAGCGCATAAAGAAGATTTATGATAGGAAGGAAAAATCAGATAAGTTTTAGCTGGATGAGGTAGTTTTGAAGTGGGATGCCGAGAATGAAGATAAAGGAAAGCACGGAAAATTTGAAAATTTATGGAAGGGTCCTTATAAGATTGTAGCATATCGTGGTCAAAATGCTTTTCTTCTCAAGGAAATGAATGGAGATGATTGTCCTGGAGGGCCAATCAATGGTTGGCTGCTAAAGCGATACCACTTCTGAGTATTTTCTACTCATTTCATCATCATTGTATATATCGTTTTACTTCTGTTCTATTGCATGTGTGTACTGATCTCTCATCTTTAGTCTAGGGCCCGCAGCGAAGGTTATAATTCTGGAGATGAAGGTTAGTTGGTTTGAAATTTGTCGAGTTAGTTTTATCAGTCCTTTCAGTTTTAAAGTTGATTCAGTTTAGTCAGAATTGTATTCAGTTTTCCGTCAAATCTGTAGTCAATAAATGTGTCAAAGTTTTGGGTTAACTGTTGAAATAATGACTCCGTCGCCCAATGGATGAAGGCACTGGTCTGCTCTCCCAGAGATCTCCCGTTCTTGGCATCTCCAAGGAGCCACCATCCCCATTGGATCCAATGTTAGAGTCGGTCCTTACAGCCCTCCGTCAGAGATCTTTTCACTTTTGCATATCATTTTTAGGTGTCTCGCTCGTTCCACTTCGTTGCATTTCGTTAGGGGCATGCCATTGACTGACGAGGGGGTCTGGTTGTCTTGTGTTTCCTCATGCTTGTCCCTGCAGGGTTAGTAAAAAATTTCTCAAAAATCATCGAAGTACATGATCATTGCATTCATCGTCATAAATGATTAGTTTTGTTAAAAAAATCTTTAGTCCTAGAGTCTAGGGCTTGCAGTCCTTTGCATACATGTAATAAAAGCCAGCAGGCCATGAGGTTGGTTTCCAAAGATTCTCATTTTTCTCAGAAAGAGTTTAAAAACATTTTTAGTCCAAAACTCTGTTTTGGAACTAAAAATTGTTATTGTAAATAATTGTATTTGTTTCATCTCAAAAAGTTTCATAGCAAGCCTCTGATCTTTTCCAAAGCCAAAATGCCGGATCCGTGCAAAAATCAACAAAGTATTATCAGTCCAAAACTTAGAAAAAGCAAGAGAAATTCAAAGAGCAGTATTGTATTAAAAGATCAAATGTCAAAGTGCCAAACATTATAAAAGTGGGTTAGCAAACAAATTTAAATCAAATCTGATTTGATGAGATATTTTCTTCACATATAAAAGGGGCAAACAAGTTCATTTGTTCAAAAATCCCAAGGCAAAAATCATGTTTGAGCTCTTGAAGGCCAAAGCCGTGTTTTCATAACCGTGTACAGTGTTTGGAGGTGTGCGCTACCCATACAAGGTGTGCGCTACGCACATAGTGCGCGCTACGCACTGGGCCTCACCAGCCAGTGTAAAAAAACCACAGGCGCTACGCACACAGTGTGCGCTACGCATTGGGTTCGTGCGCTACGCACACAGTTACAACACCAAGAATTTTTTTCTCATGCAACCAGATCTTGCCAAATCGACTCCAAAGCTTGCAAGTAGGTTTTCGATGGCCACTTAGTCAATTTTAAAATGTTTGTAGTGTGTTTAAGGTGGGAATTTGATGTGTTGGGTGTAGAAAAGTGAAACCCTATGCTCATACCAAAATCATTCCTTAGGGTTTTTAAAGACATGTGGGTGGCTTTGTGAAGATTTTCCCATTCTCCATTGGTGAAATACAGTCCCATACTCATTTGTCAAGTTTTAGCCAACATTGCAAAGGGTGCACATTACACTTTTGTTCATTTGTCAAAATTTTCCTTGTGATCAAAACAATGACTGTTTCATGCCAATCCACTGAGACAGAGTTATTACCATTGTGGCTTGCTTCCTATGATGCTTTGGTAAACATATTTGGGTTTTGAGTATGCATTGAAATTTTGATTTCACCACACCTACATCAACATACATATTGCAGACATCTTGTTTTCAAAGCCATGTCAGACACAGATTCAGTTAATGAGCAGGAGTATGACAGTGATTCCATAACAGAGGGTAATGTGCCACGGAGGCCTTGCAGAGGTGGCAAAGGTGGTAAGCATCTCAGGGAAGAGCCTACTTCTTTGGTTCAATTGTAGGCTTGCCCGCTTGCAATGGATTGTTTTCGCCATCAGTCATGCTATCACTATTGTGAGTTAATTTCACAAATCCAACATCATCGTGAACTAGCTCGTTTATTTATTCTACATTTACATGATGGCCATGTAAACCTCACCGGAGTTGATTTCATTTTGTCACCAGATACTATTGCAGAGGCCACTGGGATACCAAATATTGGAGAAAAATGGAATAAACGTCAGCAGTTAGAGAAATCCTACTATGAGCCATACATCAAACTTGGGTATATGAGGCACCTGAGCAGGGTTTTTCCTTTCCAATACCTGAGTGATGAGTTTGCACCTTTGATGAAACTCATCATTTGGTATTTCAGTTGTGAGGGAAGATTCTCGCGTCTTTATGTGTACCATGTTCGTTTGTTGATGCATTTTACAAGGGTATGTATGATGAACATTCCATACTTCATGTGTCACAACATAGAGAGGATGGTGTTTTTTGTACAAAAGAAGACCCCAGCATAGCACCATAGCAGTATTTATCATTACGCACTGATCAAGATTGTAGTGGTTCATCAGTTGGCACAACAGGGCATTACTTGGGAGGATTTTATTTCTCGTGAGTTTTTCACAGCGCCACAGCCACCTCCAGAGATAGTTCATGATGAGGGAGAGCCTTCACATCAGTTTGACATTCCTGAGACCGAGCATGTCAATGCTCCAGTGTATGTGACATATCAGCGAGGCCACAGGGCCTTATTTGCAGCTACACGATGAGTATTATCTCCACATGGTGTGGAAGGGGTCTCGCCTTCTTCTTCAGTACAGGTACAGGTTTAGGACAGGGGCAAGAGGTCAATATATGAGGAGGGCCATTCAGGAGGTCATGATGTTGATGTTACATTGAGTGATGTCGATAGGAGCCCTCCTAGCTCGAAACTGAAAGAGATCATCCAAGAGCAGAAGACTGAGATTGACAGCTTGAATGAGAAGTTACTAAAGGCAGAATGTCTGATCAAATATTTGGAGCAGCGCAATAAGCAGCTAGAGGATCAGCATACACTTATAGAGCTGCGACAAATCCGTGAAGACTGAAGGTTGGCCCGAAAAAGACATGGTGATTTGACACCTGTTGAGCGACAATTTTGGCTTGAGAAAGTCAATCAACATCTGGAGGAGTTGTTGGCGAAGGCCAATAGAGACAAAGACATGCTCCATCACATGAAACATCATTATTGGGCTCACATGCATGTCGGCAAAGCAGAAATGAAGATTTTGAAAAGGAGGTTGAGCAAAGCACTAAAACAGCGAAAGAGGCTAGATCCACTTTGATTTTTGGCCGAGGCTTCACTGGCTGGGCATGACACATGATGGAGGGTCTTTGCTCTGAATTTGAGCGAATTCAGAAAAAAATTTGTCATTTTGAAATTTTTGGTCCCAAAAACAGTTTTTTCAGCTATACGAGTAGCGCATCGACGCGCTCGCTTTTGATTGGGACACTTGCTAGAGGAAAACTTTGTATTTTTGGGTTTGTCATGGTATGTTATGCATGCTCAGTTATTTCCGAAGCATTTCATCAAGTTCTGGATGATCAAAAGGCTTAAAAACACCATGAAAACCACCTTGCTGCCACCTTTTGCAACAGCAGGAAGTATTTCTGGGAGAATGCAATTTTGAGGGGGCAAATGAGCTCCAAATTGGGAAATTCCACCTGGGCTGGATAGCATACATCCAGAGCTTTCCAACCAGCTATTGTGATATTGATTTCATGTCGGGAAGTGCCCCAAAAATAGGCTGAAAGGTGCGCTATGCATAGAGATCAGGGCGCTACGCATAGAGGTTTTTGGTCAAATTTTCATCCTCCAGCTCAGGAATTCAGCTAGTTTTCACCAGTTTTACTTCTTGATGTGATGTTTGACCCAGCATGATGTAACTCTATGTGTATGAGGTAACTTGGCACTTATTTACCTTATTCTAGATGATTCATTCACAAATTAGCAAAAAATTAGTGTAATGAATCAGTTTCCTTCTTTTTAGAGGCAGGTTGTTTTGGTCACCTAGATTCTTGCTCCATGTTTAGAATTTTTTCAAACTGCTCCTAGTAGGAGGAGCTTGACCCCTAGAGGTTAGGGAATGGGTTGGCTTGATCTATATATGTAAATTTTCAGTCAGTAGCAAGGGTTGGACTCTTGGGAAGATTTTGGCACACTATTGTACATATTTTTCATATTTTGGCTAAGGAAAGATTAGAGGTTTTGCAACCCTTGTTGGGATTCTTGTGGCTTTCAGTTCTTGATGGTGTTATCTCTCAGTTATTGTAAGTTTATTCATGTTTAAATGTATGCCATTCCCTTCTTATGCTTCTAAAACTAAATGAATGAGTAAATGAGGTTGAATTCATTGTTTATAGTGCTCTTCCTTTAAATTGTTTAGTTTTACATGTTTTCGCCAGTTTGGAGAGGATCCATGTTCTCCGTTTCCCTATTCAACTCCTTGTCATTCTGATCCATCCATACACCTGATTAAAAGCATCAAGACTACTGCCTACCTCGCCCCAACTCGAATTCTGCAAAGATCTAACCTTAATCCTCGGACCCAAAATTGGTTTTCCGATTTCTCCAACAAAAAACTCAAAAATCTAAATCAAACTTTCCTATCTCTTTACTAGCCTAAAATTAGTATTAATTTTGAGTCATCTCAGCCCCTTTGAAGACCTTTTGTCGAGATAGACCCGGAGAGAGCCCTCTCTTATCCTCGTAGGGCTAGCTACGAGGCTGAGCTTGGTTTGATGTGGCCTTGAGTTTTGCCTTCCTCAGCCTGAGGTAGATTTGAGTGCTAACATATTCAAACTGGAATTCAGGCTTTCTATGGAAAAATGGATTAAGCAGTAGGTTTAGGGTCTTTTTTAAGGCAACTACAGACTGTTTTTACCTTGAATTCGGCTTTCTCTGGTAGAATTCTCAGTGGAAAGCTAAAATTGTAGGGTTGCAGGGCAAAATGGATAAATACTTGTGTTAAAGGGGAAAATCGTATAATGGCAAGTTGGTTGACAGGCTGCAAAGCGCATGCTGTAGTCTCTTGGTCGGGTGGTGGGCTGAATGCTCGAACAGTTGACTAGACATTATTTTGCATGGGAGTAAAGTTTGCAGGGAACAATAGTGAAAATGGGGTTTAGTTAGTTTTATTTAACGAAACTAAGGTTGTCAGGTCTTTTTGGCATTGGGCAGATGACGTAACCTGGATGTGATGTTTTTTCATTACTTGGAGGGTGGTAAGTGGTTTGTATCACACCGCTTTTGAGGCTGGGTAGTTTTGAGCTAGGGGCGAGCGAACATATTGGTTGCGCGACGCATGGCGGAGGTACGGTGTGAAACCACTTGATGATCGCGAGTTAAAGCGCGCTCACCAGGGGAGCACGATATCGCTGTAGACCGTCGGATGAAAAAAGTTTAATCGGACGATGGACGGGCGTGGGACATGGCAGAGCATTATTTATGTTGGCCCGATATAATTAACTATATTGGGGCGAAAGTGATTGGTTGATGGGTAGGTTATTAATTAACTAAGAGAGTTAACTAATCCCTTTGTGCATTGGGGAGTTAGAGTTCTTAATGAATTACAGGTTAATTCATTAATCCCCTTTTAAACATTGGTTATGGTTGTATTCAACCAGGGCGGGATATATTAAAAATTTGGGGTTTTATGTATAATTAAATAATACGGGAAGGGTTTTATGGTGTGGGAGTTATATAATACTAGTTAAAGTTAATATGAAATGAAATGATAAGCGCCAAGTTAAAATGTTAAGAATTTACATTTAAAACTTAGGCTAACATGGGAAAAGGGGTTTTTCAGGCGATATTATGCATTTCCTAAGTAAAATAGGTTTTTTACTTAGGCAAACTTTATGAAACGAAATGAATGATGGATGGATGATTTTTGAGTATTTAGGCTTTTAGATCATTGGGTTGAGGGTTCGATCCCTCCAAAAGTCAGAGAAATGCTCTGAGCCCCTTTGATTTTCAAAGTCCTTAATACTTCAGGGGGAATTGGTGAAATCCTTAGGGAAAAATGTGAATGGAAATTAGTTATTTGACCTTGTCTTGCTTGAACTGCATCAAGTGTAATATCTGCCTTGCGCTGGTGATAAAAGTAAAGATCAACACATTTAAAATCATTTTTCATCACAAGTATCATTCTGTGACATCATCTACTTACCCTACCTACTTTAGCCTGACATTTTTTCTTCTTTATTAGGGTGCATTTGAACTGGAAAACCCTTATCACACTTTTTATTTTACATATATAAATATTTCTAAGTCTAACCTTATTACATCCAAGGGCTCAAATTAAATTATTGAGCTCCTTTTATTCACTCTACCTATCTACTTATCTGTCAAGATTAAATAGTTGGGTCAGATTTTATTCTCTATCTCTACAGCATGAAATTGAAAAATGAATGAGCCAAGTTTAAATAGTTTGACTCTTCATGAATTGTTGGAAAATGACAAGCTGCACACAATTGTTTATTACAGAAAATGAAAAAGTAGTGGCATTTAGACTTGCACACTTTCCTGGTCTATTTTTGTTTGGGGTTCATTTTTTCTCATTTTATTCTTTTTACCCTTTGATTTTCCTTTTAGGGTATACCCTCTTTACATTTATTTATTTATTTGTTTATTTTATTTTTTTTTGAAAATATGGAGAACCTTTGCAACATGAAAACGTATGAACATATTACAGAGCTCATCAAGTCAATCATGAAATATGACACCTATTGGTATATGAGCATAACAGATTAAACCATAAACGATAAGATATAAATGTAAATTGAAACCCCACAACCCACAATGCTTGGGGGATATAACAACAAACTAGTATCCCCATGTAATAAATTTCATTCCAATAATAATAAAGATCCTACCCAGAAGATACTAGAACAAAAGAACAATGGAAAAATGGATGACAAAATTACTTAAGAGCACCATTTGAGTCATGATCTAAGGAAATCAGATCATGTATCTGAACACTATCATCCGAGTGACATCACCAGAGAATAAATCACTCACAAACAATCTTTCCACATGTGACAAGCGAGAGGCTACATTTTGTAGTCAGAACCTTTGGTTGTGGAGCATGCGTTTGATGTCCTCTAATTAACAAAAAACATTTTAATTTATTTTGTATTTTATTCTGACTTGATTAAAATATTTAAAAGATGTACAACATATCCAACATATTAAACTGAATACAAAATAATAATATATATTAATATTATTTTTACTATTCTTATCATATATATTACTAGTGTTTTCACTAAGAGGTGCAAAGAAATGCCAATAGTACATGCGGACCCTAAGTTCAACCTTGTTTGAGCGAAAAAAGAGCTTATTAGGTATCATAGGTTTCGATATTAGAGGTTTTGACATGATATTCGTCACAAATATGTGATATCAGAAAGTTGTGACACAATAGAGGCGAAATCAAATGAAAACATTATAAACAAATGAATCACATCTGCATATGATATTAGCGATTGATTATTATTAGATGTGAAACTAAATAAAAGTCTATATCAGCAGTCGAAGGTCCTATGATATCAACAATCAGAATTTGGGGGTCCAAGCTATGTACTTTATCTTTTGAATTGAGGAAAAGTGACCACATTTCAAGAACGTCGATATGTCAGTTGTGATATGCAATGGAATCATCGGGAATGGGTCGCTAGTGTTAATGTGTCGGGATTAATGATAACAAATTAACAAAGGGATTTTTTGCATAGCCAAAGAAGTTGGAGCGTTCTATCTCTACTCCTAAAAGGACGCATGGTAGCAAAAGATTGGATATGATAAGAGACAAGTGATGAATAATGACTAGATGCGTTAAGGGAAATGTTGCAACCAATAATTGGTTGTGACAAGTGACATGTAGAGGTTGACATCATCATGGCATGCCAACATGGTTGATACATGGTAGGAAAATTTGACTTTTGCAAGGCTCACAATAGGCCAAAAAAGGGTAACACGTGCATTACTCAGAAGGTGATGGGTGGAAGATACGTGGCAGCGATGGAGTAATGTATGGGAGATAAACGATCAGAATTTGAGTCATATTGTGCATCGAAGTGAAACCTCTTATTGATAAAATATAATTGAAGGGCTCCAATACAAGGGCTAGACTACAGTCACATGAAGAGATACAGGACCAAGGGCCAAATGAAAAAGGTGATCGGTAGTTGGTAATAGGCGAATTGACATGTCGTGCACAAATGTTACACCTCCAATTGGAAATGGCCAATAGAGAGGGCTCTGATTTGGGGGCTAGCACGATGGTCACAAAGAGTTCAAAGGAATTAAGGGTTATTTCCATATCATAATCAGATATCGGTGGATGTAAGAAAAGGTTTCATTCCAAAATCTATAATGAAGGGCATATCCGATTTTATATTAAGGATGTTATGATAAAATTAATTGGGTTCAGAGCTAGACAAGATCGCAAGTTTTTCTAGGACAACCATCTAATTTCTTTGAAAAATCTCTAGTAAAGCTGATGTGTACAATATCACATTGAAGCTATTATAATAAAGGTAATCAAGGGTGCAAGAAATATCGCAATCAGAGATCAGTGGATCTAATCGAAGGTTACATTCTAAAAGCTGCGATGAAGGGTGGATATGATTTTATATTAAAGATGTTTTGATCAAATTAATCGAGTCTAGAGATAGAGGAGATCACAAGTTTTGGTAGGAAAACTATATGCTTTCTTCGATAAAAATATTTGGTAAAGTTGACGTGTATCAAAGACCATGTGGATGCACGTTCTGTCAATTAATGGAGAAATGTCGTGAATTTATGGTTTTCGATATTCTAAATGATTTCGTTAATACTAACGATTCCTAAATGTTTAGCTCATAAAAGTATTGGATCCATGTATAATTGGTCATTTTTTCTAAGTGTATGCACTGGTCATTCTTGTGTTTTTTTCCTCACAGCCTAGTCCTGATAAACAGAATTCATGAGAAATGTCTTCACTGGCTAAACCCGGAAGGAAAAATCTCATTCAACAAAAGCCAGCTGCTCCTCATCCCAAGGTCACATAAATTCCTAGGCTATTTTCTGACATGACATGCACCACTGATGCTGGGGTCACTAGCTGGGAGGCCATGTATAAGATTTTTGAAGATGAAGGGCCAAATGTCACATGAAGAATAGTCACAACAGAGGATAGAGTTCTACTTTCATAAACTACATAAAATGATGTGGCCAATTCATTTCTCCATACAATTGGTGTTGGTCCAAAAATCCTGCATTATATGGATATGATTAGATGGGTCATTGATCATATGAGCATCGCAAATAGGAACTTCATGATCAAGAGATAGACGATCATTAGCTCTTTCACTGGAAAATATTTGTTTGCAATGTACCACCTCCCACCAGCTTAGAAGAAATATGATAAAGAATTCATTGAGAAGTTCATGCAGGAAAATGAACACCAATATGAGGTCATTCAAGGATGGAGAAGAGACCCAACCAAGCATAAGCAGAAGGACAAGGGTATGTATCTTATAGCCTCTATTAATGCACCCTATTGTTATGTTGTTGCAACGATGTGTAGATTGTTTAGCTATGCCAATACCCAGAAGTTTTCATACCAATGGGTGCCTCTGATTGAATCTTCTTTTGATAGTACTGTAATGGACTAGGGAACTATTATGTCCAATAACTTAAGCAACAAAATCCTATAATATAGGAGAAAGCATAATTTTTCTAAAACTATTTTTTTCCCATTCTACACAAGTGCCCACATTATGGATTCTATTTTTTTAACTTCAAATTTTCCATGCATGGGATGGAAATGGACTATTGAATACCCTTTTCCTATTCATAGTTACCATAATATTCTATGGGAGTCAAAATAACGACCCCATTTTTACAAGATTAGCCATGGTGTCGTCCTTCCTATTTACCAGTTTGTTTTCAATGAGAAGTGCCCTAGAATCTCCACTGAAGGAAACATTGACCTCTTATCAGTTGGAAGATGGTTTGGGGAGGAATAATTTACCTATGTTCGAGTTTATGGAAACCTTTCACAACCTCATGTGTTTCTGCTATATGTCGCTAATAAGCCCCTAGCCTAGGAAATAGCCTACAAGACTATGGGAAATGGCCTGTCTAAGGTCATGAAAGAAAGAAAGAAGACAATGTGCCCTATTTTTCCATTTCATTATGAATTATTTTGTTTAGAGTATTTAAAACATGTTACTAAGGAGATGGAGGAAATCAAGCTAATTAACATTCCAACCATTCCAAATTGGTAGTATGCTCTGATTGATATTGCCAAAAATATTACAACACAGGCAAAGATCAGCCAGTTTACAAACGAGCCTGATAAATTTTATGATTTCTTTCAATCAGCCTAAAATTATGTAGAGGTTGAAAAAGAAGCAACAACATGGCTCAACCCCAAGGAATTAGTGTAGTTTCATCAATACAGGGTTAAAAGGATTTCCCATTTTCCTAGTGAAATTCTGAATCTAAATTAGAAAAACACGAAATAAGACATAGGAACAAGCACATCTCAGAGTCAATATGCAGTTCATGTAACTAAAAAATCGGAAGCTAGAGAGTCAAACGTAGATAAGGTAACGATAGAAGAAAGTCTGGATTTGATCTGGGATCAGTTTCTTAAATAGACTGACCCTAAAAAACAACAAACTCTGTCGCAGACACATATTTTTTAGACTCTTGTAATCACTAAGAATACCTCATTCACTATTGAGGCTTCTAAAGAAACTATGGACACTAATGATCTGGAAATCATCCTAGTTTTTTCGACCTCTGAGGTCATTCTCAATATTGAGGAGATTCCTCCTCTGAAGGTATTTTATAGTCTCAAACACAGAGCAGTAGTTAGTAGGTAGAGAAAGAGGATAAGGATTGAGCAAAGGAAGGATTTGGACCCTGCAAATACCTCCTTTCAATTACTGTGGAAAGATGCCCAAGAGACCCCTGCTGAAGATCTTGGGAGACTATCACAATATGCAGGATCATATGCATGTGCAACAATTGACAAAGCCACATAAGTGCAACAACTCCTAAGGGAGAAATAAGATAGAATAAGGCACCATGAACAAAATTTAGAAAATGAGAAGCAAGGAATTGTCCAGTAATGGTAATCTAAATTTTCACAATTACAGACTAGTTTTGATGGGCTGAAGATTCAATATGAATCTGACATGAAGAGTCAAGATGCCCATATATAGGAGCTAAAGAGCAGGATTGAGCAACTGAAGGATAATCATGAGATGGCAGAATTCATGAAACAAGCAAGGGAGCTGAATAACTTGCTCTCTCATTAGCAAGTTTTATTTTTCCAAAAGCTAGCCATTATCAAAGAGATGTGCCAATCAGCTAATTCACTTGTGAATCAACTATCTGATTTGAGGACATATAGCAAGGAACTTAAAGAGAAAATCTTTGATTTCATTGACTGGTAGAAAAACTCTGACAGATGATTAGCAAATCTGACCAAAATACAAGAATCTCATAAAGAGATTGTCTTCCAAGAATGGGAGATAAGGCTTAAAAATGTGGAGATGGAAATCTATAGTGGTAGGGACATATCTAGCAACATGATTGAATCAATCAATGATAACCTATTGTAGGAAAATTTAATCTCAAAGTGTCCAGAAGATATGTTCCCTGATGTTAAAATATCAAAAAAAAAATTGGCGAGAATCATCAAAGAAGATGGTTGAGCAGATAAAACCTCTATAAAATATTGACCTAGAATGATGCCAACACTCAACGATGCATTATTCATTGCACAGATGCACATTAGACCTAGAAATCCACCTGAATTGAAGCTAATGATAGATATATCCAAACTATGTCAATGATTAGTAGAGAAGTCTTCGTGCAAGTCTTCATTGACTTGTTGTAATAGGACTATACTATTAGCTTGTATTTTTATTTTAATTGTGGTTTGTTTGGACGAGAGAAACATTTTATGGACTTCTCTATATTTGAGTTTTGATTTTAAACTTTAAATACCCTTCATTGCTATGAAGAAAGGGGTTTCTAAAATTCTGTGAGAAGTATTTTGGTTTTTACTACTATATTTGTAAAGGAATCTTAATAGAAAGAAGAACCACATCGATTTTACTTATGAGCAGAGTGAATGTGTATCAGGTACTATTATCTTTATGTTGATGCTATGTTTTTGAGTTGAAGCACTGTTTTAATTCAAGTTTCTTTTAATTCAAGTTTTTCATATATGTTATTGCATGCGATTAGATCAGTATCACCATTGATGTGTTTTAGTTGAAATCTATTAAGTATACAGATAAACAATGATATCATATATGTGTAGTTGATGATTCAATGTTTTTGTTATATGTTAGCACTTGAAACCCTCCCATCTCTAACTTTTGATAGAGCACTTCCTCTGATATCCATGTCATGCCAATACTCTTGAAGGCGTGTGCTATGATATGCGATAATATTAGACTTTAGATTTGCTCCAATATCCAATATTTGGACCTGATATAGTGTATTAATGTTGATTAATAAGAATTTGATGTTCGCCTTGATATCGGGACTTTTGAATGAAACCTCTGATATCAAATCACCAATTCACTTGCAAACCTAGTATAATTATAATATTGGATTTAATCTAAGATTGCATCCATTTATCGGAACTTTCATTATGTTCCATCATCTAAAATGGCTAACAATATGGATGTGATATTGATATTAAAACAAGTTTAATTGTAATTTGGTGTCCACCATATCTCAGCTTTATTATAGCACAAGTTTGCAAACTATGGTAGGTTGCAATTATCTCCGTTATCAAAACCTCTGATATTATGGACTCAATATAGTTATTAAAATGAGTTAATTATGTTATCACATCCATTCCACATCGGAGGTACCCTTATCACAAATATTTTGTGTTGTCTTGTTTTGAATGAGCTTATGAGTAAACCTTTGATTCCACTACTAGTTCTAGATTAAAGGAATGCATTATGTTGATTATGTTTGAATATGTGGTACATCCCTATGGGGATGAGTTATATGTGTGTTTGTGTGTGTGTGTGTGTGTGTGTGTGTGTGTAAAAGCTGAACGCAAAGATGTGTGGGATGACTACTAAAGGTAAACATATAATGGTTCATGCTTAAGAGGCACAACAAATCACATGATATAACAAACCGCGTGATAAAAATGATTAGGAAGCATAACAAACTGAATCATAACAATGATTAATAACCTATTAAGGAATAGTCAGAACTCATCATTGAGCCATGAGAGGTTGGATCAAACATGACAAGTAGTGGGTTCTGAGACCCTTTTATTGATATGAGGATTAAATGGAAGACATGTTGGATAATATGGTATTTATCCACTTACATGTGATCCCAATTTAAACAAGAATGCAATAAATTTGTAGATATGACCATAAATATAGAGATGCAGTAAAAATGACACTTCATTTCATTAATATCAGATATTGAAATATACTTACAAATATAATGGAAATAAGACTAGCTCAGGTTATGGTAGCTTATCTATGAGAAGAGATGTGGTGGCTACATGCCTTTGAACTATGTTACAATGACGCTTTAGGGCCTATTTATTATTGAGAAATAATGGAAAACCCCAAGCATTCAAGCACCTAACCCTAAGAGATGAAACACCAAACTATGGACCTCATTGGGGTAAATTGGTACATCAACCTCCTGGGTGATACCTCTGGCATAAGATCTTTGTTTAATGCACATGATGCCTCATTAGAAAGATCTATCCGAGGACTACAAGTGTTGACAGAAAATATCACTCTAAACTGTCATATTTTCCACTTGTGATTTTCCAAAAAAATTGTCGTTTACGGCCTCAAAATGGCTTCGAAAGTTCAGCACCAAGAAAACTACCAAAAAACTGCCAAAAATACTAAATAGTGCTACAATTAACGAAAATAAAATATTGAAAGAAACAATGGTGAGGGTCCAAGTGGAATAGGTAGGTGACCACCAATATCTACCTAGATCATTCCTCCACCCTTACGAAGCAATGGTCCTCATTGCACTTAATTCCTTCATGAGAAGAGGAAACTTCTATTGAACTTGGTCCCTGGGGAGGAACTTTCCCTAGTGAAGGACTTGGCCTACTTTGAAAAATCGATATAGTTCGATCCTTTGTTGCCGAGTGTTCTTGATCTGTGTGTCCATGATCCAATTAGTTATGGCTTGTTCCATGTAGTCTGGATTTAACTTTGTAGGTGTAAGTTGTTCTACAATGCCTGATGTGTCCAACAATCATGGGAAGTATGGTTGAAGGTGGTCCACATTGAACAATGGGTGTAGGAAAAGGAATGGGGGAATGTTGAACTGAAATGAATTGTCTCCCATAGCCTTAGTAATGGTGTAAGGACCATATCATAGTGGTTTGAGTTTTCGATATGCTCTGGTAAGGTGTTCCTTCTACAAATGAAAACATACTTTATTACCCACCTAGAACTTGTGTGGCATGAGATGTTGATCATGTCACTACTTGTACTTGGCATTTGATTTCTCCAAAATGTTATGGACCTATTGGCAGATGTGTTGGATGTCTTCAGTAAATTTGGTCACTTTATCAACCTCAGATAGTACGTGTGGATTCGGTCTACGTAGTCACATGAGGCATAGCAACATCAATCAAGCATAATGGTTGAAATTTGAGACCCACTTGAAAGGGACAGTGACCAGTCAAGCTATTGAGAGCTCTATTAGAACTATGTTGCACATAAGGAAGACTCTCATCCTAGGTTTGAGGATGCTTGGAGTCATACATGTGGATAATGTGCACTATCATCCTATTGAGGACCTCCATCTGGCCATCAGTCTGACGATGGAAGGCGGTCAATTTTGTGAGCTTGGTGTCCAATCGTGTTTAGAGGCTTGACCAGAATGTGCTCAGGAACCTACTATCTGTTACAGATCCATTTGGGCCCATCAAATCCCAACATCCAAATCAATGTTTTATGTCTCATCAAACCCTAAATTCAGTTGTTTCATGGCCTAAACAAGTCACCCCTTTGAATTCCTCCTTCCCAGAAAATTTCATGACTTGAAGACATCCAAAAATAGCCTCTAGAGGGACCAGCATAGGTCAGCCCTTATGAAGGTGCACTGCATAGCAGTTGAGTCCACTGCCAGGGTGCTCTACAGAGCACTCACGCTTCCTTTCACCTGCATTAGGCGAGAATGAGTGAAATTCACATAGGGTTTGGGGAATATTGTTATCCTTTGGAGTCATCTAGAACGTTCCCTCACTTATCAACTCCTATGAGCTCGAAAATGGATGAGAAATGAGTTAAGGTGCATCCTATCCTCTCATCCCTTCCTCCATGGAAATAATTTTATGTATGGAAGGCCATTCAATGCCACCATTAATGAAAAGACCTCCTTCATCTTCCTATAAATTGACCACTCATCTATGTGATCAGGGGGCTGGATTATGTTGAATTGTAAGGAGATAATGCTGCTATGAGAATTTTCTTTGAAGCAAGTATTGTAATGCTACAAGTTTGTCATGCTTTTGATGTGATGTGGATGGGATCCAAGCTGGAGGAATGGCTTTGAATAAGACACCAATGGTTGTAGTTCCTTCTTCTATCTAATAAAGTGTTTTAACTTTCTTCCCATATGTTTGTGTTGTTTCATAATCCTTATGTGTGTGAATTGTATCTGATTCCTTTCACTTATATGCAATAGATCGTATGCTTTGATCGGTTCTTTGTCTTCTGTTGTGTTCATAGGGTACTTCTCAAGCAGATTAAGTATGAGAAGGAGCAATAGGATCGATACAAGGGAGATGAGGGGAAAGAGGAACTACAAGTAGGTCTTCTATCATCTTATCTTATTTATTGCTTATAGGAAGTCTAATATACTTTAAACCATTGTTATAGATAGTGCTACTTATCTAGGGAATTAGTATTTACCCGTAGGTACAAAATTCTTGAAAACAAATTGGTGACCCCACTGAGGAACTCTCACCTTTCCTAGTAGCTTATTCACCTCCTAGGACTTTCTTGTAGACCCTACTTGTATTCATTGACTATATTTCAGCTCTTTTGCATTGAATTTTGGTCAAAAATTTGAGGTTAGATGACTCTTGAGTGGCCTCTCAGAAATCAATGCAGGATTGGTCAGGAGACAATGCTCTGCAGAGCACCCTTGAGCGAGAGACAGTGCTCTGTAGTGTAGTTAGTCCCTCTTTGACCTGTGTTGATCCACCTTAGGTCAAATTCCCACCTTCAGATTGATATTTTGCAAAATTTCTTCTGTTTCATTGCTTGTTGATTGATCAATGAATGTCATGTCTCATAAAACAAGTTTCTATGTCCTTATCTAGCCCTAATTTGATTTGATTGATTAATGTTTCTTTAATGTTTTCTATGTCATTATCAATCTATAGTCAAAATTAGAATATAGTTGATTAATCTTCATTCGAAAGAAAGTGTCGTAAAGTCTTATTTTCCTTTGAATAGAATTGTCGTCAAAGTCTTTGTTCTTGTTAAATATTGATTGATTGTATGTGCATATTTCCTTTTTGTTCATCATAACATTAAGGGATTTGCAAAGAAAAACTTGCATCGCTCATATTGTAGTTTGCGAATGATTGAAAGGAATATCTAGGGAAATTGCATTAGATGTTCTCTTTTCTCTTTGTCAAAGATCTTATTTCTCTATCCCTACTAGCTAATGTTTTCATTGTTCAATTGAATGAAAATAATTCTTATTATATTAGTTGCATTTTAGGAATTGCAAACATACATCACATGGTGAACCTTAAAAGGCAAATTCTAAAGAAGATCAAATTAAAATTTATCTGAATTTACCTAATGGAGCATTGTCACCTAACGAAAAACATTTAGAGGTCTAGGCTAGAGACGTGTTTTGGCATTGTAAAACAAAGTAGTTGTTGTTAACTTGTCTGTAGTACATCTCAAATTTGATACCTCATTCAATGTACGTGAGTATATCGTAGCTTGTCCATGTACCTTTGGGTATATAGGGCATTGTTATAGTACGTACGTGTATGATAATGCTCTCACTATGCGGTTTTGCATTAGACAATGCTTATATGGATTGGGCCTCCACGTACTTTTGGGTATATATGGGAGGAAAACACTAGGTTGCTATCCATCCTTAGGTAATCGAGTCAGCCGCCTTGTACACTGTGATACACTGAACACAAAATTCAAGGAGATTGCCTACCCGTACTTCTTGGTTCATCAGGAGGTATTCTGCAGTTCACAGTTGCTTGGTAAACCTTTTGCCTAGATTATCCCTCTTTTGCTTTGTTCTATTACATTTATTAAAATAAAATTAATTGACCCCAAATAACAACCTCCACGCTCACTCCTTAGTTGATCTTAGGCTGAAACACATGGCGACAAATCTGGAGTCCACCAATCAAGGAATTCCTTTTGATGGGAATCCTAGTCCTTTTCCTCCTTTTGGAAATATTGGTGCTCCATATATGGCTACATTGTCCCTTCGAGGATTTACCATTGGCTTAACAATATGGTTGTTTTCAACGTCCTTGGTTCAAAATGTCATGATTTCTTTGCAATTGAGTACACCTCCAACTAAACAAAATCAACCTCCAGTTGATCCTAAAGTTAACCCTTTGCCTTCTTCCTCGATTATTTCTTCCTCCTCTTATTCCTTGTCGCCTGGTGAAAGTATTGATACTAGTAACCAGGTGGAAGAAGAAGAAGAAAAGGAAGAAGAAGAAGAAGAAGAAGAAGAAGAAGAAGAAGAAGAAGAAAATTTAGCAAAGGGGCAACCAAGAAACCATTGCTTTGAATGCGACATCTAATGAGAAACGATCTATCAACCCTCACAAAGTTCGATATCCATGCAAACTTTGTGTGGGAGACCATTTTCTTCGAAATTGTCCTAATATTCCTCAAATCTTAGAAGAATGGTATTCCATTTCACATCATCCTATATCATCAACTTCTGGAGATCATGCAGGTGACACACCATCAACTAGTGGTAGTAAAGTTCATGGAAATAAGGGTAAAGTTAAGTTTCCCTATAGCCTATGTGAAGGTAATCACCCCATTCACCTTTGTCCCTATCTGGAGGAAGCCAAAAACGTGTTGGATAACCATCCTACTTCTCCGCAGTGACTTCCATCTAGTTACAGGAAACTCTCCCTAAAGCCTTCACTAGTTGATGAATTGATTGAGTCAATTCAACCATCGTCAAACCCACTCTCTTTGAAAATGAATCCTATGAGTCTATACCCGACCCAAATCAACAATTTAAGGTAACAGTTGACCTGATTTCACCTTCAATTAATCGTACCTTTCTCGAAGAGAGTGAATATGATATCACTCAAGTTCTTTTTGTTTCTTTAGACTCTAATGAGCTTGGGAGAAGTCCTCATATTCCATCAAGACAAGATGAAAATCCTCCCATAACTCAGGGGGTTAATTCTCCTATTTCTATGGTACCCCCTCCAAGTAGTCTAGTCACTTCCTTTGATTGGAATTAACTCGCAAGATTTCATCTTCATTTTTATGTGCCTTTCCAGATCACAGTACAAGTTTGTAATATGATTGTATCTAGCACTATTATAGATTAAGGTGCATCAATGAGTATCCTTTCCTCAACTGCTTGGCAAGTGCTCAGTTCACTACCGCTTCTACCTATTACCCAGAATCTGTTGGCTTTTGACAGAGGAACCAACCAACCATTAGGGATCCTCCCTTAGTTACCTGCTGCTTTGGGAGGGAAAATCATTTATCTGAATGTAATGGTAGTCCTAGGGCCTTTAGATTACAATTTACTTCTTTGGCGCTACTATGTTTATGACATGGGAGCGATTGTTTCAACACTCTTTCGAGTGATTTGTTTCCCGCACGAAGGGAGAATTGTCACCGTTGATCAGCTTTCATTTCCTGGTCCAAATATGGCTTCTAGTCAACCATATTCCGTAAATGGTCCTTTTGTACCAATGGTATCATCCCTACCATGGGTTCATTATGTGGCAACTGTTCCATACCTACATCAATTGGCGATCAATTCAGTGATGCTATACATCATGTATTGGGGGCATTGGAACCAGATCTCTCCTTGATGAACTCTTATGAGTTGTGATCAAAGGAATATGAGGATAGTTCTTTTAATCTGTCAACCTCATTGAAAGATGAAATATGTATGAGGATTTTTCATGGTCTTGTGTCGACCTCATTAAAAAATGAAACAAGGAGTATGAGGATAGTTCCTGGTCTTGTGTCGACCTCATTAAAAAACAAAACAAGGAATACGAGGATAGTTCCTGGTCTTGTGTGAACCTCATTAAAAAATGAAATGAAGGAATACGAGGATAGTTCATTGGATTTTGTCAACCTCATTAAAGAATGAAACGAAGGAATATGAGGATAGTTCTCTTACCGTGTCAACCTCATTAAAAAAAGAAACAACTTCCATGAGGATAGTTCCTTGTCTTGTGTCAACCCCGTTAAAAAATGAAACCAAGGACAGGAGCATAGTTCCTTGTCTTGTGTCAAGGTCATTAAGAAATGAAACAAGGAATCTGAGTAGAGTTCCTTGTCTTATGTAAAGCTCATTAAAAAATGAAACAAGGTCCCCTGGGTCAAAGTTACAAGTCGAGTCTTTCACTTGATCTTCTAAAAGAACCTTCATTCCATCCACCTGATAGCCATGAGTAGTCTACTTCAGTGAATGTAATGAAGCTTGGGGGGCATGCACCTAGTGGTAAAGTTAAGTTTCCCTATATGCTATGTGAAGGGGATCACCCCATTCACCTTTGTCCCTATCAGGACGAAGCCAAAAAAGTGTTGGATAACTATCCTGCTTCACCATGGCAACCTCCATCTGGTTACATGAGACTCTCCCTTTCATCATGCTCGGGGCATGTAAATTGAATTCAAGCATAGTTCTTCATTTCAAGCTTATGTAAAAATGAAATTGAATCCAAGCATAGTTTTTTGTTTCAAGCTTGAAACTGAATCCAAGCATAGTTTTTCATTTCAAGCTTGTGTAAACATGAAACTGAACCCAAGCATAGTTCCCTATGGTTCAAGCTTGTGTAAAACTGAACCCATCTCCATTTTAAACCCTCGTGATTGCCATTCTCTTAGCCTTTTTCATCAAATCAGCCTTAGTTGTTTTCATCCCATCGCCACCATCCCCTTGGCCAATCATAGGCTTTCACTTGGTTGTTTTACCCTTTTTTAAGGAATAGTTGCAATGAGTGGTCTTATTAGCCAGCCTCTTCACATAAATCAACATGTTTTGAGAAGTTCCAAACATCACCAGAACCAATTGCTATCCTAGACACCACTCATTCCTCAAAATGGAGTCCTCTTTAAGCTCTTTTTAGACACTCTAAACATGAAAAGATTGTCGAGCACTTGTCCTTTCCAGCTCGTTAACGAATTGGAAACGATATATTTCTTGTATTGTTTTACATTTTTTTGGGCTTGAGCAATTAATTTATGAAAAAGAACTTCTAGAGTTTTCTTTTTTTCCCTTTTCAAACTCTCTAAACATGAAAAGGAAAGCATTATCTTTGTCGTTAAACCTGTTAAAACATAAAATAGTGACAAACTTGTCCATCCAGACAAGACCGAGTTTCACCTTCACTAGACTCCTTAAAACATCAAATAATGATGGATTCACCTGAAGGGTGAAAATATACAACAAGCATATGTTATCCTCCTCAAGCTTGATAAACATAAAGAGGTACTAGTCAGCAATGACTAGGGAAAATGGGAAAAAGGGGAAAAACAACTATATTGTAGTAGGCTGCAATTGAACATGCCACTCTCTCTTCATCTCCATGACTATTTGGGTTGGGTTATCTGCTTGACAGTTATCATACCTATGGTCTATCACACCATCCATCACTTTTGGTTTTATGTCAATGTTGCCAATTCATTTAGACTATTTGGGTTGGGTTATCTACTTGATTGTTATCATACCTATGGTTTGTCACACCATCCATTACTTTTGTTTTGGATCAATGCTACCAATTCATTTAGTGTCACTGATATGTTCAAGAGAAGTCATCCTTTACAGTACCATACACCTTCATTTTCATGACCGCCATTCCCGAGCTTTGTGTCGTCAATCAAATTCCATCTCCAAAATCATTACACTCATTTCGTGTTGTTGATGTGGGATATATCAAGGCCTTCTTGTCGACATCAGCTCATTATCTAAGAAGTTGACTAAGAAACACCCATTCAGTACCTTGAAGCTTACATGCATCAATGGTAGGTTTCTCGCTTCCAGTGATAGGCATACATCAATGGCCTTTGACCAAAAGGATTTTTATGATGTTTGACATCAAATCATCCATTCACACCATGCAAAATGTATTGTAGTACTCTATGTTAGAGCCTAGATTGACCTCAGGCTAAAGGGAGGCAATCCTAGGATAACCACAAACCAAGCTTAACCTGGTAGCTAGCCTTACCAGGTCGGGAGAGAGCTCTCTCCTTGTCAATCTCAGTTGAGATGACTGAATCAAATATGGATTTTAGGCTAGGTATATTAGCTCTACGATTTTTGGTTGATTTTGATGAGCTAGTTGCTAGATCAAATGGAGCAGGCAGCTTTGGGTCTGAGAAATCAAATCAGAATTGCAGGGTGTTTTGTGGGGGGAGGTAGGTAGGTGTTTTAGCACTTAGAATTGAGTGAGATGGTAAGTCTAAGATTGGTGAGGGGTTGAGGAGGGCATGCAAAGGTCATGAATCCTATTCAAATAGTAGAAAACATTAAAAACTAAATATATTCCCAAGGCAAAGCATTGATATCAATGTATTCCGCCTATCTATCTTGATTCATTTAACTAAGAAGAAAGAAATAAATGTTGGCACATATAACACATGAGAGAAATTTATAACAAATGGGAGCAACAATGCCAAGAAACATTACCACAAGAATTCCACTAAAATAGCTGCAAACCTTGGTTTATTTCCTTGCTAAGTTGTTGTAGTGATGTACAATGAAGCTCAAAGCATCCACAAGAGTCCAACCTTTACAAATGACTAAGAAAGTACATAACATAGGCACCAAACCACCTATGCTAGCCATTATAGGTTGAATCCATGAGAAGACGGGTGGTTTCAACCATATCTAAGCTAAGAACAGGAATATAGGTAATGGAACAGCTTGCCTCTAAAACCATGGAAATTGATTCATTCAACCCCAAACCACCTCAAAATGATGAACCTACCCTCAAGAGTCATTTTTCAATTAAATTTAAATACCATAGCATCATTTACATTCATATATTCATCCAAAAGGAGAGAAAAATTAAAATTATAGATTGGGAAAAACTGGCAAAATCCATCCTATGCGCAGTGACCTCATCCTATGCGCAACACTTCTACCAAGCCAGTTTTTGGGGCCTTCCCCTTAATCAATTTGAGCCCAAGATGACTTGTTGGAAACGTCTACCTGTATAGCTTTTGGAACATCTTGAATTTCTGAATTTTGAGGTCATCTGCCCCCTGAAAAATGGAATCTCCCATGACTGCTTCCTGTGTGTCAAAAAAGTGGCAGAGAGGTCAGTTTTTAATGGTTTTTTGGCCTTTAGGTGACCAATATCTGCTCCAAATTTGATGAAACTTTTTGGGTTTTCTTATTTTTTTATGTTGAATCCAAAAATTGAAACCATTCTTCCAAAAATTTCCCCAGTCAAAAATGCAACGCCAGTGGCACTCTGCACCTATTGGAATTTCCTGTGTTGCAAAATTTCTATGCACAGCGACACTGATTCTATGCGTAGTGCCGCTATCGGACCAAGTTTTTCAGGACTACATAGTGTCAAAATTGGGTTTAGGATAGCTTTTTGGAAATATTTTCAAGTCTACTTTCCAGAACATCTTGAATTTTTCAATTTGGAATTCATTTGCCCTGCCAAAAGTCAAATCTCCCAAGACTGGTCAAAATGTGCAAAATGAGGCTGCCTAAATGTAGAGTGATGTTGCAGTGAACGTTTGAAGGTCTTACTCAACTCCAAATTAAGCTCATGATAGCTCATTAGAAATATATTTGTGTCTAGCTATCTTTTGAATCATTAAGCAAGTCATTTGGCCAACCAGGCTAGGAGAATGCTTGATTTTACCAAGGTCACTCCAGAGGTGCAGCAACCCTCCTAAGGCAGTTGTATTTTTGACATTTCTATAAAACCATGACACCTGTGTAAAAATTGAATGATTTTTTTCTTCCTTGGCCTATTATGGACAAAAGCCGCTCTCACTTTTGTCAAATTCATCTTCTCTTTCTCAAAAACATCATTTGAGTAAAACCTATCCTGATATGTGGAACAAGGGATTTGTAGAAATGAAAGGAAATGAAGGGGATAAGGGGCTGCTAAATTCTTGAGAAGATTTTAGAAAATAAGGAGGAATGTTAGGAAGGAACAGAAAGTGGAATTTCAAATATTGAGTGAGGGGAAGGGGTCCAAAAGGGAAATACATAGGCCTAGCCTAGAAAATTGTCAAATTGTAGCAAGAAGCTAGGGTTTGTGGGAAAATGATCAATCTGAAGGATATCAGTGATGGGAAGTGCTTAATAAGGTATATTAAGGATAGGGGAAGGAGTATGAGCATCAAGATACAAGTTTTGCTGATGATTTGACCATCCAAGATAAATTACCTTCAAAACCATAGGAGAGGGAAATGAGCCTTATCCAAGTATAGTTGAAGCACGAACACGGTATAAAATGACTCATTGGAACATGAACTAATGATGACAACTCTTTTAATTATGGTACACTCATTGAAATGGTGACATGTACCAATAATTGGAAGACTTTGGAAGGAGTGGAAACAAATCCTAGACCTAATACCCAGTGACCAAATTTTACTTGAAGACTGACTGAAATGACAAAATTTGACCTTGACACCCTAGAATCACTTTGTAAGAGCATGTTTGATCATTGGAGGAAGGTTGCAAATACTGACTCTAACACCTTGAAGATCATTATCATTATCGGTGATTTCTCTCACATCTGTTAATGGCTTACATCATTGGCTGGTAATCAAATGTTGTCTTCCCATGTTCAAAGTCAGATCACATATTCACATGGTTAGACTCGTACTTATGTGAATGATTGAATGAGATAGAAGACCCTAGATCTAGTTACATCCATCCAGGCTGTGATTTCAGGAGTACTAAATCATATGTAAAATGGATTTACATTGATGGTCATTCTGATCATGGGTCTATATATGTAGATGACTATTTATGTACATATAATGAAAGTTTATAAGCTCAGCATGGGTATGCCTTCCCTTAGCAATTCATCTAAAATAAAATATCATGATATATGTATTGTAATTGATGCAGGTCACCTTCCACTTTGATACCTCCTCATCACATCGTAAAGCATTTCATTCGACATTGGCATTTTTTCGACTTCATGCATTAAGCGGTAGTTGTTACAGATCCATTTGGGCACATCAAATCCCAACATCCAGATCATTGTTTTAGGGCTCATCAAACACTAAATTTATTTGTTTCATGCCCTAAACAAGTCACCCCTTTGAATGCCACCTTCCCATATAGTTTCATAACTTGAAGACATCCAGAAATAGCCTCTAGAGGGACCAGCGCAGGTAAGCCCTTATGAAGGTGCGCTGCAGAGTACCTGAGTCCACTACTAGGGTGCTCTACAAATCACTTAAGCTTCCTTTCACCTACGCTGGGAGAGAATGAGTGAAATTCACATAGGGTTTGGGGAATATTCTTATCTTTTGGAATCATCTAGAAGGTTCCCTCACTTATCAACTCCTATGAGCTTGAAAATGGATGAGGAATGAGTTAAGGTGCATCGTATCCTCTCATCCCTTCCTCCATGGAACTAATTCTAAGTATGGAAGGCCATCCAATGCCACCATTAATGACAAAAGCTCCTTCATCTTCCTATAAATTTACCACTCATCTAAGTGATGAGGGGGCTAGTTAAACATAATTGTAAGGAGATAATGCTGCTATGAGATTTGGCTCTGAAGCAAGTATTGTATCACTACAAGTTTGTCTTGCTTTTGATGTGATGTGGATGGGATCCAAGCTGGAGGAATGGCTTTGATTCAGACACCAATGGTTGTAATTCCTTATTGGAGGAATGGCTTTGATTCAGACACCAATAGTTGTAATTCCTTATTCTATCTAGTAAAGTGTTTGAACCTCTTTCCCATATGTTTGTGTTGTTTCATAATGATTATGTGTGTGAATTGTATCTGATTCCTTTCACTTATATGTAATAGATCGTGTGCTTTGATCGGTTCTTTGTCTTCTGTTGTGTTTACAAGGTACTTCTCAAGCAGATTAATTACGAGAAGGGGTGATGGGATCGATACAAGGGAGACCAGAGGAAAGTGGAACTACAAGTAGGTCTTTTATCTTCTTATGTTATTTATTGCTTATAGGAAAAGTCTAAAACACGTTAAACCATTGTTCTAAATACAACTACTTATCTAGGGAATTAGTATTTATCCATAGGTACTAAATTCTCCAAAACACTATCCTGATATGGTATAATGGTCGGAGGGATCCCAAAATGTACCCATACTCATTCAAAAAAGAGTTTGGTATTGTCCTTTGCTTTGATACTCTTCTTGCAGGCGACCAATAGAGCCATCTTAGAAAATCTGTCCACAAACACAAATACACAACCATTATTGTTATAGCACCATTTAGCACTCTTGGTATTTGTGATGCTTGGTTTATGGCCTAGGGAAACCCCTCCTTCCATACTTGGTCCAAATATTTTAAAAACAATGTTTTATTCCCTGTATGCTAATTTTCCATGAGATAAAAGCGTGTACACGTGGGTTAGTCAATACCCAACCCATGTATATGTGTTAAAACACTTAAAAAAATTAAATTTCCTTAATTATGAGTGGAGTTCACAGTTTTTACCTGTTGATTACCTCCTATTGCCCGTGGGCCAATTGTTTCCCAACTAAAAAACTAATTGGGAGAAGTATAAATAAACTTCCATGCGAAGGCCTTAAGGAGGAGAAGAGATATAATTATTATACTCAGATTATCCCTCATTGAATTTGAAGTATCCCTGTGCTTCAAGCACTTCCCCAAGTTTCAGGAAATCCTTGTTTCCTTGAGTGTTCATACTGTCCCACTTGCTTGAGATATCATGGTATTGGTTATGGAAGGAGGTTGTTGAAGATTGGGTCTGGACAGATCTAGAGAACGGTTCCACTTGGAGCCGGAAGAAGAAGAATCAAGTGAATTATCTTTGTGTTAGTTATAGCTTTCTACAATAAAAAGAAGCGTTGCCTTGTTCCTGAGATTAACTTTGTTTATGCATCAGATACTGTTGTATTTCATGTACGAATGTTATTTTGAAGTCTAGCTAATCATTTTCTTATATGATATAAAGTTAGTTTCATTAAAATGCTTTATCTATATGCTGCTATGTATGTTCGAATTGGTTGATTTGCAGATTCGAAGATCATCAGGAGTTGTAGAGGGTTTGAACCTAGCTGAAACTACCCAAATGAAGGACATCCAGGTATGGTCGCTATCACATAGTTTGTTTATATAAGCATGTTGCCTGAGTTGTATGAGTTTTTTATGCTGTAGTTTTCTCTTGCTCTGTTGGGGTTCCAACCCAAAGCCCTAGGGTACTTATTCCCGTAACAGAATTGGCGAATCCACTGGGGATAACAATCTTGTTATTCCTAGTTCGGGTTGTTCAATGTCAATCAGGGCTTAGTTCTTGGTTTGATTGTTGTGATAGTATTATTTGGTCTAGTAGAATCTTAGACCTTAAGTTTGATCCTTTTGATCTGGCTTTGTTTTTTATTTTTCTTACAAAGCTTAGTATACACACTTTTGTCTGTTTACAGTAGCGTACACATGCTTGTTTCTATGAAGTGAACCCGCATACATGGGAGTTTCCTTTATCAGAAGCACGTGTACAGGCCTCTGTGCTTGAACAAAGTCACATATACCATTTTCTGCATTGATTTTTCAAATCTCTCTGCCGAGAAAGATTTGTTTCTTGGTCTGTTTGGTCTCTGAGTGGTCAATTTCTGTCTTTAGAATTTTATTATTCAGTGAGCTTAAAGTTTTGAATTCTCTTCTTCTTTGAAAAGTTTTAGCCTAGGTTTGCTTTTGACTGAGTTTTATGATTTGTGTTTTGGCACACAAGACTTCTTATAGAGGTTCTTGATTGTTCTAGTCCTCTAGAACAGCAGATTGTTTTCAATCTTAGTGTCAAGCTCGATTATTGGTCTACTTGCTTTTCTTTCTGTCATTTTGTGGCCTTACACCTTTTCTTGCTTTTTGAAAGTTTCTTTTTCACAAATTTGAAAGTATTTCTTTCTTGACTTCTTGGATAGTTTGTCAAAGCTCTTTGCTATTGTTTGGGTTGTTTAGTACAAGTTGAAGCCTTTTTTGTTCAAGTTTTCATTCGTTGTTGAATTTATAACTTGCAAAGTTTCCTTGTGCTCTTGTTTCAGTCTTTGAGTCTTTAGTGGTATTTAGAGTGCTTTTGAAAGGTTGTTTTCGTTCCTTCTTGAAAAAGAAAATTTCTTTAAAAGCATTGTTTTTGTCTTCTTTTTCCAAGTTTGATTTTGGTTTCTTTTGACTTTTTGAAAGTGAATAGTGATATTTTTTTATTTGTTGTTCTTGTTTGGAAAAGATTTTGTATTCAAAGTTTGTATTCTTTTCAAACACTTAAGTTGGCTTATTAATAGTTATAAACAATTTCTTTCGTTCTTTCTAGAGTAATCTAGGATCTTGCATCTTCATCTACACCTTGAATTAGGTATTTTTTCATTATTAAAGCATCAATAGTCTTTTTAGCTTTTGTATGAGTGAAGTGTGTTTTAAGAAAAGAAAAGAAAAGTTTTTTGCTTTATAGAAATTTCATAGAACCCACGTAGAAATCTCTTTTCATCGAAGAACAAACTATTGAATTCATATAAGTTAGTTTTTCATTGAGTCCTTTTGCATCATACAAACACCATTGGTTTCATTTCCATTTATCCCTTTGAATTAAAAGAACAACCATTAAAAATCAAGCACTTAATAAAATAAACTAGGACTTTTGTATTGTCATAAGAATACACCAACAAGTTTAGGTTTATTTAGGGCCTTGGATTAGGCAAGAGGAGAGTTAACTCTCCAAGGGCACTCTAAATTATAAAACATAGAAGTCCGATTAAAGAGCGAAATCCAATAGCGTTAGTGAGATCGGGAAAGCTCTGTGACTGGGAGTTAAGCATGAGGGTTAGTGAAGATAAGGATGAGAGACACCCCCTCTATTACTTGTCAGATCCTACATCATGACTGTTTCGCCTAGCTTCTAATATGATTTGGTGACCATAGTTTCCTATTCTAGGGATCCACACAGATGGCTGCGGAGGGGAATCCCGTGGCGCCTGAGGTTGATGTGGTATCGCATTCAACAATACTTCTGGAGGGCACCCTTGCAAAGCTTGGGGGCTTGCGCTGGAAAAATTTTTGTCTGTAGGTCAACGTAACCACCTCTGATACCTTCGCTACTAGGCATGTGGCGTAATTACCCCAGTCTATTTTCGAAAGGCCCTTATTATTAATTTTCTTGTATTTTGGTGTCCGGTCCTAATCACCCGGAGCGGAAATACTTAGAAGTTGTTTGATTGCTGATATCTTTAGGAACATTTTAGTGAGTGTTATGTGCTCCTAGTTGGTCTAGCTTTTAACTTTCATGAGTCTTTAAGTAGATTTTATAAAAATAATTCAAAGTGGTTAACCGACCATCTCAACGGTCTCGGAGACTTCGTGGGATTTTAGCTAGGAGTCTAGAGCCTTCTCCTAGAAGGCATAGGAGCAATTCTACTAGTGGTTTCTAACCAATGACAGTAGGCACATCGGAGATTGTTCCTCCACTTGGGGGCATTAGTTCACAAGATATTCCTGGTACTAGTACAGAGTTAAAGAGGAACACACCAATTCTTTCTCGAGTACTCTTCCAGTCGAAATATAGTATTGAAGTAGAAGAGCTTTCAGAGTCGGCTGCAGCTCCAAATTCTCCTCTCCCTCCTGATCATCCAGACTTTTTGTTATACGTTGGAACTCTGACTCACAGGCCTTCGAGCCCAGGTGCACATACATGTATCCCTTCGATGACCATTGCTAGAAGCATGCCATCCACGACGAGTGTTGCGAGTATGCAAACTCCCATATCTGTGCAAGGGGGAGGAACTATTTCCATCCCTTCTAACACTCCCAACAAATCCTTATTTGGGTCTACCTCCATTTCATCGATGAGTGGGAGTTCTCAAGCTAATGCACCCAATTTTGGATTTTTCCCTTTTGGAATTCTCTCTCAAGATATTCCTTCAGTTGCTTTGAATATACCATCAAAAACCTCTACATGCATGATGAGTGGATCAACTTCCTTTTAGGGTTTCCCATTTGGAAGTGGTCATATACCACATTCCAATCCGATAGTAGGGCCAATGCCTTTTCCTTTTACAAGTCAAGGTAGTAACCCCTTTCAGAGTTGGACAAACCCTGTGGTTAGTGGGATATGAGCTGGGAATCAATTTTTCGGCCAACAAGGGAATGTGCCATATTCCTCGGTTAATTAATTTCAAAATTTTTCACCCTTTGCTAATGGTTGGAACCCTTATTAGGGGTTGTCAGATCCTTTCAATGCCTCGTTAGGGTGTAACTTCACCGGTTACAGAGGATTTTTGGCAAGAGTTGGTCAAACTCAAAATTTTGCTAGACCACAAGGATCACCCTTTGGTTCAGTAGGCTCTACGAGTTACTTCGGGCAACCTAGTGCCTTTCAAAATCCAAGTTATTCTTTTCAGACCTACTAGAACCCCGCCCATTCCGGATGGAATTCCCAAGGTCCTTAACGACTTCCTTTTCTGGCCATGATTAATTTTCTAGACTTGACTAAATTGACAAATGATCAAATTAGGTACAATCCAGCTTGGCCTCCGGTCCCAACTAAACTTCCATCGGATATTCCAAAATTCGAAGGGAAGAATGGTGAAGACCCAGGAGACAATGTGACCACATTCCACTTATGGTGCTCATCCAACTCCCTGATAGATGATTTGATGAGGTTGAGGTTATTTCAGTGCACCCTAACCAGGAATGTGGCTAAATGGTAAATAGATTTTCCATGGGGCACCTTTACTTCTTTCACCGATTTGGCTAATATTTTCTTGAACCACTTTTGGTTGCCTATCCGCTATGAAGCCGGAACTAACCTTCTGGCCAGTTTTCATCAAGACATGACAACTCACATTTCAGATCATATCCAGGAATGGAGATGGAGAAAGAGGCTTATCAAAGCCAAAATTCCACTAGAATTCCATCTCAAATGGTTTCTCAAATCTCTACAACCTGAGATCTCTAAGGATGTTTCTCTTTCTGGTGTTTATTCTGAAGAGTAGGCTATTTTTCGAGCCCAACAATTAGAACTGATATATTCTCAGTCTGGGACTCTTCCGAAAATTTTACCTAGCACTCCTAGATCCAAGGTTGATTTAGCCAAACCGTATCCAAGCCCTCACGTCGATGGTATAGTTGGATCAATTAACGCAAATATGGTGAACCTTTTGAACCAATTGCAGCAGTTGTCTATACAAACTGCTTCTTCTAACCAGGTAGCACCGTCTACACCTTCGCCCTCCCAACCTACCTCCATTAACACCGTCCAAGATTCTAACCCCAAAGGAAATCAACAATCTGATTGGAAGAAGAAGCGATGATGTAAGAAGAAGAATCAGGAAGGGAAGCGTAATGCAAACAAGCCCAGCAATGGTGCCAGTGAGGGTAGAAAAGAGCTAAGAAAAAGGTTAAATCTCCATGAAAGTTATCCAATGGAGATCATTTGACTCACCTCTACCCTAAGATTCAATATGCTTAGCGCTTGTTAGTGTAGCAAGGGTCCTCTAGCTCCCAAGATGTCCTGACTAACCCTTTTCCCCAAGGGAAACAATTACTTGCTCGCGCGAACTCGACACTGGTACCTCCACAGGGGACAACAGGAAGGGGAAAATTCCTCAAATGTTTATATGATGAACTCTCATGTCGACATTGCCACACCAACACACGATTATGGTGAAAAGGAAACATCTAACAGTAAATCTATTTCTGAAACCACAAACTTGGTTCATATTGAGTGACCCTCTGCTAAGTCTATACCTTAGATACTAAAAGGTTCCACCAAGCACTCGATGATTAACCCTAATGCTAGGGTAGCCTAGAACTACTCGATTGTAGAAAATCTAGCTCAAAGTCCTTGTGCTATGTCTTCACTGAAGGTACTCCAGTCATGTCCTATTTAGAGAAGTTCCTTGGTTTTGGCAATCAAGGCAGTGGATCCATAAAATTCTTTAGTGCTCACTTTTGATATGCTGAATGTCAAAACAAGACTTCCTCAGCATATGGTTTTCCAGATAAAGTCTACTTACCGAAAATCCAATATTTTTCAGACAGTTATAGATGAGAGAGCTTCCACATGCGTAATGTCTATGTCATGTTGGAAGGCCATTGGATCACCTTAAATTGTTCCTTCATGGACTCTCTTAACAACATTTGATGGTCATCCTCATATGCCACACAGAATTATCCCAGCTTTTCCTATATGTGTCGAAGGAAAGGTTGTTAATATTGAGGTAGAAATTGTTGATGCCAACCTGGATTACAACCTCCTCTTAGGAAGGAATTGGATTTAGGAGATGGATGCCATAGTTTCATCTTTATTCCACGTCCTTTGTTCTCCTCATGGGGGAAGAATTGTTAAAATTGATTAGTTAGATTATTCTCTAGGTGACTCTGGTGTAAATTTGGATTCTACAGTTCCATTGGTGGATAATCCCCATCAACCTATAGAGAATTTAGGAGTTGGGATGTACTCTTCCTTGATGGGTGTATTTGACCTTCCCCCTCCTATAGCTAGAATCATTGCAATTTCATCTTCCAAGGGGCGTTCAGACCCTTGGACCTTACCTTCATCTACGACCACACTAGATCGAGGGGAGGTAGGTGGAATGGCATTTCCCATGTCTACAGAAGAACTTAGCTATCAATCTATCATTAACTCTACAGAAAACCATCCCACTCCTTTTTTAGAGGAGGAGTTAGATGGTGATGTGGCTCTAGCTTTGACCCTTGACTCTACTTCTACTCTAGATTGTTTAGATACAGTTCTACGATATGTGGAAGAAATTTTAGAAGCAATGATGGCTGTAGATCGACCATGGGAAGATTTACATCATCATTCATATTTTCTTCATCCATTGCATGAAGTTGAATCCAGGTTCTCCAATCTGCTTACTAGCGATGTTTGTACAGTTTCAAACCCTTTGGCTCCAGCACAACTATTTTTCAAACGTAATATGTCAATGAGCTCAAGAACTATACTTATAAACATCTCTAGGAACAAGCTAGCAGAGCCCCCAGATGGGATCTACCTTAAGAAGTATTCTGCTTAGGTTCCAACCGAGCAATTGCTTGTTTGTATATATTGTATTTCTATACATATTTGTCAGGCATTGTGTAATATCCACAATTTTTCTATCTGCTTTGGTAGGTGTCGATGGATGACGATATATTTCGGATTCACCGATGGTGCTAGTCGGCACACTTGGAATGTTGCTTCCGCAGCTTGGGTGATTTATTATCCATCAAACCATTTGATGGTGTCAAGGGGAGTATTTATTGGTCCTGCTTCAAATAACATTGCCAAATGTACTATCATTATTAATTTACTATCCAAAGCATTTTCTTATGGAATTGATTCGTTGGTAGTTTATCTTGACTCACAACCGGTAGAGTCACAATTAAATAACATTTATCAGGTTCGGGATCCTTATTTATATCACCAATTTTATAGAGTGAGAGTGTTGCAACAATAATTTTTTTTATATTACATATGTGCACATTCCACATTCTGAGAATTCATTAGCGAACTTTATCAATAATCAAGCATTAGATTGGCATATCAATCATTCATCAAATTAAACAAACATAAAAAATTTGAATCTGTATATATATCATAAAACTGCCTGTGTATAGATAAAGTGTTCAAAAAATAATATACAAAATTTGGATGAAATGCCCATAATCATGTCCAATCTATCTATTGACCCGGCTCAGGATGAGCGACTAGAAAGTTAACTATTGCATTGGCTACATGTCGAAGTATGTGGACCTAGTCCCGTGGTACTCCTACGACATGGTGCTGCATCTCCTTAGGAAGGTCCTCTATGGCTATCATCGTTACCTAGTGAATCAGTCTCACCAGGATTCTTTGTATTGCATATAGAACCCTCTCTGTCTAAGTTGCTACCTCTTCAACACCTCTTCCATGACGCCTATGCCTCGGAAATCCATCTGGTCTCACTAGACCCACATCTGGAACATGGTCATTTTATTAGTATTTTATCGCATCAAAAATATTTCTAAGTTCATTTCATATTTAAAAAAGAGAAAAAAATTCTTAAAAATTGACAAAAACTTAAAAAATTGTTACCTATGTCTCCCCATGCTATGTTTGGTGGCACCACCAACTCTAGATCTGCTTAGAAATCCATACTAGCATATGGGTAGTCGTCGACTATGATGATCTATTGGTCCCACTAGGCAGAAAACTCATCATCAAAAGTCATCCTTGGCATGTCCCCACATCAAAGGCGTTTCATCAAGTCATCCCATCTACCCATCGGTGGATCTCGCAGGCTTCTGATGGAGACAGATACTTTGGGACATAGCCCAAGTACCTTCTCAAAGAAGAAGGAGCATAAAATATCCCCATATTCAAAGTTATTTGTCTGACCCTTCTGAATGGAGGTCAGCTGGCTCTTCATGTTGGTTAGAAGAGGTGTGCACCAATCGAAAACTATGGTTAGCCATTCCACTGCTAGGCTCATGGACACTCATGAATCCTGATGCAATGAAGCTGATCTGTTTACCCTCACAAATGGTAAAGAATATAATCCTCAAAGATAAACTATCCACATGTTTTATTGGAATCTGACTTGCAATCTTTTCCGGATGCCCAGGACAGTATATATGTACATAGTCTTCTACTGAAAGACTAGTCCTTGTCCTGTTGGTCGAATGCACAACCTCCCTTCTTTAGGAGAGACCTGTAATAAAGTAGATGTCTTCCACCTCAATCCTTAGAGGCATCTGATCTATCATGAAGGCATCATCCTCTACACTCCAGTAGTGGATCAATAATTCGAGCAGGCATGTGTTGGCTTTCATGTTCGGCATTTTGAATAATTTCAACAAGCCACACCCTCTCAATGCATCTAGTTCATTTTCGTCTTTCATTACTTCATTTTCAATTGTGGTATGCTCTCTCTCTCTCTCCATGTGATGGTCATCCTGAAAAAAATGAGTTTCAACCATTAAATTTTGTGTTTTAACTTCAACTCCCATACACACGGGTTCCCTTTACACACAGTCACGTGTAGGGCCATCATATACGCAGGTTGATCACAACCAACCCATGTGTACGCAGAGTTGGATTTTTTGGAATGAATTCCCAAGGTCAAATATTAATAAAAACATCTAAAAACTATCACAAAACATTGCAAGAATGATTTGAGGGTTACCTGGTAACTTTGGCATGATTTGAACGGTCCAATTTTTCATAGGCAAGTTTGCTCCCTTTTTCATCCACAACTTTTTTCCAAATAGAAATGAAAAATTTGTGAGTCTAAAAGTAAATATATAACTTTGAAATTTCAAAAAAAATTCTCAAAACTTGATTTTTCGTCTCATGAATTTTTTGACTTATGGGCTTGGATTGTCGAGAATGGGTTATTGTTTTAGGATAATTTGGACACTTCTTCAAGATCTTATTTTTGTCCCATGACCACTGACCCATCATGGTAGCTATCGTTCACTCACTGGAATATAGGTTAGGGAAAACCATTTTTTCCATTGTATCTTGCATACTAGCCTCCATTCAGCAATACATTATCCATAGGGTTGACCCCATCATGTCTTGGTTAGCAAATCATGTTCACTCACTAATTTTTTAAATCATGTTGCGATGGTAGAGCCATCCTTTACACGACCATATTAGTTAAAACCTCACTGACATTGGTTGCCCATGCTATTATACTGAGTAGGCTCGGGAGTCCTCTGTAGCCCTGCCAGGAATTGTGCGTTGAAGACACATTCTCCTTGCTTCTACGCTTGTTTCTAGCCTTATACCCTAGAGGCTCCTTTGTGTTGAGTTGTACTGCTACATTTCATTTTGACTATTTGCACCTTTTGGCCTTGATCCGACTTCACTTGGACTCATGCTTAAGCCACTTATTTGACCATGTCTTCTGCAAAATCAACCATGCAATCACTTAGCTTTTGCGACTTGACACATCCTTTGATTCGTGGAAGGAACATCCCTTTCAGTGTCCTTGACCAGTTTTGCCTCCCTGCATTGAGCATAGGATTGTTCCCATCCTAGGAACTAGATCATTTCTTTCTCTGACATTCATTCTTTCCACTATACTATAGCATTCTTTTATTCTTTTTCCAGCATAAAGAAAAAGACAAAAAAATTATATATTCCAAAAAGAGTGGGAACGCGACAGCATTTCCGTATATTGTTGGCAGCTAGAGTCAGTCATGTCACCCTTGAACAAAGCACTCAAAAGAAAGTATCTCCTGCATTTTGGGCTGGATTTAGTTTGACTTAGGTACGAATTAACCATTTTATTGAGTCAGTTGTCCTCTGACTGGTTACCTCTTCCAATCATATGGAGAGTTTGCCCATGCCTCCTACATGTCGAACTTATACAGAGTTATCATACACTACCATATAGTCATCATTGAGTCATGCTTTTGTTCAAGGGAAGTAAGCCTGAGTTGGCCTCTCTGTGGTGTCTCTTGACCTATTTTTTAGTTGGCCATCACATCAGTTATATTGGTCCTTTTCTCGTGCCAGTTTGAGAAGGTCTCCATTGACTTCTTACTAGTGGGTCTTGTCCTTATTGACAACGACATATTTCTCTAAGGGTAGGCCTAGAGCTGCACCCTGGCCCTATTTTCATTATTGATAGGTCACCTTGTGCTCAGCATCAATCAGTATCATGGGTATTTGATTGAGTGGTTTCCCTTGTGTTCAACATCAGCTTTCATTATCACACATTAGTATTCATGCAGTGCCTTGGTTTCCATTTGACCCTATTGGTGGATTCCTCGCCTCTGTGACAACTTTCATTATTGGTTGGTTCAGAGGGTTTCTATTGTATGCTAGCTACATCTTGTGTACGTCGGAAATGTGCTTTGGTTGGGTTACTAAATCTTGTCTAATTCCTTCCACATTATTGGCCTATGGGTTACACTCGCACTAGATTGATGAAGGATGCCTTAATGCCTTCCTTCTATCAGATATTTTCCTATCGACTATGACTCATTGCTCTAGGACAAATATCTAGAGTTCATTTGGCAGTACCTTGGGGTTTACAATCATTAGTGGCAGATTCCTTCACTATCAACAATCAGAAACCATCATTGTCCCCTGATTGATAGATTCTTCCAGGGGTTCGACTTTATCTCATTCATTCACACCTGTTAGATTGTACTGGGTACCTTAACTCTCATCATCATTATCGGTAAGTAGTGCCGCATTTACTAATGGTATACATCAATGACCAGTGATCAAATAATTTCTCACGTGGTTGACCTTATATCATTTATTCCCATTGTGTAGAAATGTACCACAGAGGTCGATGAAGACCTCGGGTTGCATCAACATGTTTTGGTTCACTTTTCAGTTGCTCCTGTTACTGCTAGTTGACACCATCCACCATATATGTTTCAGTCCTTCACAACGACATCTTATATGCTGGCATCCGAGTTGCGATGTAGTATCATTTTTTTCCATCATGTTCATTTGGTACTATGGGGATTAGTTTTTGACATCAATGGTTAGCTTCATTGATCATATTCTCATATGTGATATTCAGACATGTCCTTTTTCAATCATGATCAGATGATCCATTATGTACTTTTAGTTCTTTATACTTATATGCATAGTGGATCCACTTGTACTTGATATAAGGACATGCTTTACTTCTCTAAGCATGGGTATGCCCACCTCAGATAGAAGTTTCTTTCTGATCTCTTTTTGATGGCTTGGTAGACTGAATTCTGGTGAAGTCCTTCTCAGTCTTGGTAGGATTCCTTTCCATATATTAAATACATTTCGGCCATCATGTACCCATTCTCACCTCATATATTAGGAGGCATCTGTTATAGCACCATTTACCACCCTTGGTATTTGTGATGCTTGGTTTATGGCCTAGGGCAACCCCTCCTTCCAGACTTGGTCCAAATATTTAAAAAAAAAAGTTTTATTCCTTGTACGCTACTTTTCCCTGAGATAAAAGTGTGTAGACACAGGTTAGTCAATACCCAACCTACTTTATGTGTTAAAACACTTAAAAAAATTAAATTTCCTTAATTATGGGCGGAGTTCATGGTTTTTACTTTTTGATTACCTCCTATTGCCTGTGGCTCAACTGTTTCCCAACTAAACAACTAATTGGGGGAAGTATAAATAGACATCTATGGGAAGGCCTTAAGGAGGAGAAGACATAAAATTATTATACTGAGATTATCACTGACTGAGTGTGAAGTATCCCTGTGCTTCAAGCACTTCCCTAAGTTTTAGGAAACCCTTGTTTCCTTGAGTGTTGATATTCTCCCACTTGCTTGAGATATCATGGTATTGGTTATGGAAGGAGGTTGTTGAAGACTGGGATTGGATGGATCTGAGGACGGTTTCGCTTGGAGCTGGAAGAAGAAGTCTCGGGTGAATTCTCTTTGTGTTAGTTATATCTTTCTACAATAAAAAGAAGTGATGTCTTGTTCCTGAGATTAACTTTGTTTATGCATTAGATACTATTGTAATTCATGTAAGAATGTTATTTTGATGTCTAATTAATCATGTGCTTATATGATATGTTACACAAAATATTGTCACCATGACTTTCTACAATCAGTGTGAGTCTATCTCCACTCATATTGTCTTCCTTTGCAAGTCTCAAACCTCAGCTCTTCATGTCAAGCCTTAAAAATGAGAGAAAGTCCTTGAAAATCTCTAAAACTCTAGTTCTGCAATTTCTCTTACCATTACCTGTGGTCCCGCACCCCTTGGTCATGTTACCTGTGGAGTGGGTGCAGACCCCTGTAAAAGTCAAAAAGGCACAATTTTATTATTAAAAACTCACTTTGGATTAATTTTGGATGCTTCTAGAAGGAATCTTAAGGTGGCAAGTTCGTTCCCAAGTGGTTCATGCATCCCACAACTAAAGGAGCTAAACCCTTGATGAGAGGAGCTTATCCCTTTGAAGGAGGAGTCTATCCCTTTGAAGGTGGACCTGGTAACTTCCCTCCTCTGTGCTATAAATTGAGCCATTGGGCTAGTTGCTAGGGAGGTTGAAAGCTGAACATTTTTTAGGGTAAATGCTGTTGGAATTTACACTTCCTAATTGAGCTTGAGAGGAGAGATTACATACCTTTTGGCTTCTTTGGGAAGAGAGTGAAAGTTGTCAAAGTAGAGGAGATTCTTGCTGGACCCTGGGAGGAGCTTGTATAGAATCAAGGCACCAAGGTTACAAAGTTCTTCTTTGTTTATAGCTAATACAATCAGATTCATTTTTCTCAATAAATTGTCTTCTATGGTTTATTTCATGAATTCCTTGATCATCATGATGAATATGTTTTATTATATTTTCTATGTAGGTGTTATTTGATGTGTGCTTGTTTGTGTTTGAAGATTCTTTAAAAGGGAGCTCATTTGGACAAATGGAATGTGGCTTCCACAAACTAGCACTGGACTTGAGGTAGGGTCTGAAACATCTCTTGGCTTTTATTTATAAGTCACATATTTAGAGAAAGATAGCATTTGTTTGGTTTGCTTGTCGCTAGATATCCATAGATACTAGGGAGATCAATCTTGTTTGCAAGAACAATTTATCTACCTGACAAAATGGTGACTCCATTGGTGACTTGAATTTTTGGTTTTTGCCTTTGCTTTTACTTTGACCTGAGAAACTGTTTCTCTATTTCTGGTTTTTGCTTGATGTGTGTGGGATTGGGTAGTTTCTTTAGATTGTGATTTTTTTTTGTTTTTCACGCTTTTGAGAGAGGACCACACTCTTTGGTTGTAACACAGTGCGGACATCCCTGCACTGTCGCTTTACTACACAGAGCAGTACCGCACCTGGTCATACTGGGAGCCTGCGGACCCTGTCAAATTTTTGAAAAACTTAAAATCTTTTCATTCAGTTAAGCCTAGGATTTGTTTATGTGTTTTAGCCTCTGCCTAGATCTGCACGTGTCTTGTCAGAAACTTTTCGTAGGTTAATTCCATTGGCATTTAGGTTTTAGGTGAATTTCTAGAAGTTTTGTGTGCCTAGCTTGATTTTCGTTTGGTATTTGTAGTAACTCAGAGCTTAGAAGCCTTAGAAACCTCAGATCACCTTGATTTTTGCTAGTTTTCTTTATGAGTCTGAACGATTTGTAAAATCTACCTTTGGTGAGGAATACATTTCGTTTTTCTCTTTGTGAAGCTTCGAAAGAACTTGTTTTGAAAGTTTTGGATTTCATTTTTAAAAAAGAAAACAAAAGCTGGTTGTTTTTTGATTAATTTGTTATTCTGAACAAGTTAGTCCTTAGTTTGCTGATAACTAATTAAAACATCCATGAAAAGAGATTTTGTAAGCTTTTACTTCAATTAGATTTTTGGAATTTATAGACCTCAAGATTATATTTTTTAATAGTTTTGAGTGTTTTATAAACATTTAAAAAAAAAGATCTCTTTTGAAAAAATTTGTTTTTGTAGTATTTGACTGTTGAAAAAAGGAAAAGGATATTTTTCGTGAGCATAATTAGTAGCCTCGTTTCTGAGTTTATTGAATAAGACAAAAAAAAAAATCTTCTCATTTGTTTGTTAAGGAAAGATTTGTTTTTCAAGCATTTGCATCATCAACTCTTTCTTTAGCTAGAAATTCATTGAAGAAAAAGGATTGTTATCATCTTAGGTGCATTTTTAGTGTTTTGGAGTCGAGTCTTCACACCATAAAGTTTCATATCCACACCTTTTGACTTAAGAAACAACCATAAAAATAACACTTAAAGTAAAATAAATCTAGCAATCTTTTTATTTCTGGGGCTCTTTATCACCAACATAGCTTAGGCTAGTATCTTGGAGTAGGGAGTAATTAACTCTCCAAGATAGTAAAAACAAACAAGTAGCTGTATCTTACGGTAGGAGATAAATTCCAATTGTTACATCTATGCTCTGGAAAGCTCCTCTTAAAATATTCAAGCACGAGATCGTATCTGAACCAGTGGGGTAGTCAATCCTTCCTCATTGGGAACGATAGAAGATATACACGTATTAAAAATAGTAAACCTCGGATTAACCATTGTCGAGGAGCCTGGGGTCACTTATTGGTAAACCTTGGATTATGTCAAGGAGCCTTCAAGGGGATTGAGCTTGCTACTCTGCCCTTGTGTGTGTATCGGATCATAGACTATTCCCCCAGGTATATTTGTTTCTGTTTGTAACCATAGTGACCATAATCTATAGGATTCCTTCCTAAGGTGACGGTGGAGGGAAGATCCCACTGTACCTGGAGCAGACGTCGACTAGACTCACTTGGATTTTCTAGGAGGTGCTCTTCACTCGAGATGGTTTAGTGGAGAAACTTGTGCTAGTCTATTCATTAAGCACGTTGTCGAGGTAACTGTTCTAATCTCCATTTCTATATTGAATTCTGCGACGTTTGATTTCATCACCAACTAGTGTTTTTGGTATGGAAAGTTACTGTTTGTGTGTGGTTTGACCTCCTAGATTCTTTAGGCATGTGATTCAAAATTGTTTGGTTCTTTAGAGACTTTAGGTGGTTTTCATTGAGATTTTTCTTTGTTTGCGTATGAAGTAATTAAAATATTTAATCATGGTTAAATTACTAAGGCAGTCTCATAGACTTTGGGGCCAACCTCCTGAGTTTTCACCAAGCCAACTTGAAGGGCTACGAGTTCTTGTAACTCCTAGTGACAGTAGAGTTGGGTCACCCAAAGAAGGAGAATCTTCTTTGGTTGTGCATCCTGATTATCAAGTTCAAGCACCAGAGTATATTATTGAACCTGTTTCATTTTTTGAAGTTACTGGTAGTTTTTCTTCTACTAGTGAATTAGCCAAGGAACCTGAAATTTCTGAACCTGAAACTGAACCTGCTGCTACTCCATCATCAGGATTTTCATCTCCAACTTCCAGTAGTCCTGGTTCACCCAGGGTAGGAAGAGTCATTACCCAAAATCTTCCTTCTCGACTTATTGCTATTGAAGAACTTGTTACTTTGGAGGAAGGTATACCTATCCTTGAAAATCAACCAGCTATAGAACTTAGAGAGGGTGAATTGATCTTTTACAGTCCACCTAGGAGGGATTCTTGGTATCTTTCATTGACTAATTTTCTAGAAAACCCAGAACTAAGTTTTTCACCACCTCGCATTCCTTTTCATCCAACACCGAGAGGTTATTATCCTCCTTTGAATATGTGAAGACAGTCGTCCATGTTTTCTCAATCTCCAGAAACATTTTTATATGGCGGTCCTTCTGTTCCCTCTGGGTATCAGTCACTTACTGGTACTTTTTTGGGAGCATCTCCTCAACCTGTTGAACAAGGGTTATTAACTGGTAATAACGGAACTAAGCTGTTGAATGTAGAAGATATTCTTATGATGTCAGGTACCATTCCAAATCTGCAACCTCAAGGTAGTCAGTTACTGCCTGGGGTGCAACCTGGTCCTTAATTATCGCTTGGGGGGCAACCTCAAGGTACCCAATTACCCCCTCGGGGGCAACCTCAAGGACAATACATACCTTCGGGACAGTACATTCCTCAAGGACAACCCCAGACTCAGTATGTACCGCAAGGTCAACCCCAGTATCAATATGTACCTCAAGGTCAACCCCAGTATCAGTACGTGCCTCAAGGTTATCAACCTCAAGGTCAGTACCCAACCCAAGGTTTCCAACCACCTTCAGGTCAATCATTTGTCCAAGGAGCTAGAAATGTACATTTGAATTATCAACCCTACCCTCGACCCGGTTATGGTCCTCAATATGTTCAACCTTCTATGGGTCCATATCCCGGAATGAACATAGTGTGGGATCCATCTCAATCTCAACAGATCTTGTAATCGAATGTGCATTTGTCATCTCAATCTGGGCAACCCTTGGTTTCTAGTTCAACCCAGCAACCTATCTAGCCTACTATTCAAACTTCGGCACCTTCTATAGTTTCTTAGCCTGGGCCTAGTTCGCCTCAAACTTCACCTCAAATGACTGTGGTAACTGCTACAACATTTGTTCCATCTACCCCACCTACTTCTGGAGTATCGGCAACTCCAGTTTCGACTGTTCCTGCATCAATTCCTCAAGCATCTTTATCTCAGTCTGGACCTACAATTTAGACTTCGGTTCAAATGCCTGTAGGACAACCTGATCCAATTACATTTGTCACAAGTCAACCTCAATTTACTTATCAATTGTACTAGGGACAGTACTAATTCGGTCCTGCTGTGCAGAACCCAGTCTATCAGTATCAACCATACCCTGGATATACTTATCAGCAACCTCAACAACCCCAGTGCGGTCCGGTTAATCTTGGTTTTCCGAGAGGATATAATATCCCAAATGCAATTCCAATTCCATGTTATCCTGGATGTCCTCCTCCTAGGGCTGGTCTCATGACCCAGGGTTTTCGAGACCCTAATCATCAGTTACCATTCATTGCAACTTTGGACTTGCCTGATTTGTCGTGCCTTATGAACGATCTGATAAATTATCTTTCATTTTGGCCGCCAATGCCGAATAAGTTGCCCAGTGACATCCCAAAGTTTGAAGGTAAATCAGGAGAGGATCCGTCGAACCATGTGATGACTTATCACCTCTGGTGTGCATCTAACTCCATTTCATATGATTCAATTCGTTTACGTCTTTTCAATGCACTCTAATTGGTCTTATGGCCAAGTGGTACATTGAGTTACTGCGAGCCACTTTTTATAATTATAGTCAGCTAGCCACTTCATTCTTAACTCATTTTTAGTTGCCTGTCAGGTATGACAATGGCACGCAATTATTAACTTCATTAAAACAGTCAATGTCCACTTACATTTCAGATCACATTCATGAATGGAGACATTGACGGCGTTTAGTGAAAGTTTTTATTCCGGATCAGATCTTAGCAGAATGGTTTGTTAAATCATTACTACCAAAAATCACTGAGGATGTAGCTAAGGCAGGAGTCGTTACTGAAGAGAAAGTAATTTCTCAAGCTCAGTACCTTGACCTCGTTTATAAGCAGTCGGGTATGTTACACGAGAAAATCCCTGACCTTCCTAAACAAAATCAAATAACTACAGCTCCTTCAGGGTCTCTGACATGCCGCTGATGGTATGATTGGTACAGTTAACACCAAAAGTAAGAAGAAATCTTCTCCTATTATAACTTTACCAGATTCCCCGATAGGAGACTCTTCCGTGGAAATTTCTGCTGATATTCATGTCGTAGAGTCATCTACAGCCAAATCAAAAACCGGTGGTAAGAAGAAGAAGAAGAAGAAAATTAAATCAGATAAAAATTCGAAAGAGAAACCAGAAAAAACGGAATCTACTAATGAGAAACGCAAACCTCGTTATCCTTGTCTCGTTTGTGAGGAAGAGAATTTTACAAGAGACTGCCCTCATCATGCTGACATTGTGAAAATCGTCAAAGGTTCTCAAATGCCTACTGTCTTGAAGGATCCATTTCCTATTGAAGACAGTAAGATGATATGTTCTTCCTCAAATGCCTCAGAAGAACCCATAATGATGATGTCCTATGTTAGGATTACGTCACAATCACAAGATTATGGAAGTAAAAGTCCTGTTGGTGGTAAGGAAGCAGAATCTTCTAATTCAAACCCATCAGCTTCAAATCCCGGTTCCAATCCACCACAGATCAAGAAACCTAACCCAGACTTAGTAATCAAACCGCCCGCCAAGGGTATAATTCGAAAGTCAACTTTCAATCCACATGCGAGAGCTGCTCAGAACTATAACATTGTTGAAGATTTAGCTATTTCACCTTCAGCAATGTCAGCTTTGGAGGTGCTGCAATCATGTCCAGCACAACGTAAATTGCTATTGTCGGCTATAGGAGCTGTTGATATTCAGGACTCGAACCTTATAATCTTCGATTTAGAAAATAGTACACCTTGTTTACCTCATCAAATGGCTTTCCAGATTCGAGTGTTAGTCAAAAACAAACCTTGCTATAGGACTGTGATTGATGAGGGAGCTTCAACGTGTATTATGTCAATCCAGTGTTGGAGATCGCTTGGTTCTCCTACACTTAATCAATCCCCGATGATTCTAAAGGCTTTTTTGATGGCTGTGAGTTCCATCCTTTTGGCATTCTACAGGATTTACCTATAGCGGTTGAAGGAAAAACTATTAATCTAGATGTGGAAGTGGTTGACGCCCCTATAGATTACAACCTTCTCTTGGGTCGTAGCTAGTCTTACGCTATGACTGCGATTGTTTCATCGGTCTTTCAACTTATAAAGTTTCCTCATAATGGAAAGATCGTAACTATAGACTAGCTAACTTACTTTTCATCCGACCCAGCCTCTTCTAAAAGTATTCAGCATGTCATCAAAACAAATATCCCTTATAAAGATGTTGGAGTAGAACTAGTTAAAGATTCTGGTTTGCTAGGAACTTTTTCCTTTCCTCCTCCCAACGTATTGCCTTCTACTGCAACCATTCATATGATTTCATCAGACACCATTGTTTACGATGATCCTTGGATCATACCTTCCAAATCTGAGATGGATTCATTTGGTGATGCTATGCCTTTAAGTCCCTATGAAATTGCGTATCAAGTTGTACAATCGTTTTCCAACCCTTCTTCAACCGAAACTGACTTAATTAATGTGGTCCATGAAGAATCACTTTCAACATAAAACTTATATTCAACAAATTTTTCCGAACTTGTTCATACATATCAGTAGATCTGTGAAATTTTGTCTGTTGATGATTTACCATGGGAAGATCTTCATCATAGATCTTCGTTCTTACCTGAGATTGATCATTTTGAAAATGATTTTTCATCTATTTTTACGGCTGATTATGTCAAGGAACCTTAGAATCCATTGCAAAATCCTGATTCTGAGTTAAATTTGGGAAATATTTCTCGAACAATTTCTATTGACATTTCGGTTAAACCTAGAATTGTTGAAAACATTCATATAGGTGCCTCTTGTACGGAAGATGAAATTCAAACATATAAGGCCCTATTTCAAGAATTCTGCGACGTGTTTGCCTGGTCATATGAGGAAATGCCAGGAATTGATCCTGCATTTGTTGTTCATGAAATCAAAACTTACCCGGATGCTAAACCCGTTCGGCAACGTTTGCGTCAGATTCACCTGCAAAAAGCTGCTGCTATTAAAGTAGAAGTTAAAAAATTACTTAAAGCAGGTTTCATTTATCCAATTCCCTTAATGGATTGGGTATCGAATATTGTTCATGTTAATAAAAATCAAGGAATAATAAGAATATGCATCGATTATAGGGACATTAATCAAGTCCGTCCAAAAGACAATTATCCAACTCCCTATATCGATCAAATTATTGATGATTGTGCCGGTAGTGAAATATTCTCCTTTATGGGTGGTTTTTCCTGTTACAATCAAATCAACATTCTACTTGTTGATCACCCAAAAACGACTTTCATTTGTCCATGGGGAACGTTTTCTTATTGCAAATTACCTTTTGGGCTTAAGAACGCCAGTGCAACTTTTCAAAGAGCCATGTCTTACGTGTTTCATGACATCAAGCACATTGTGCAACCTTATCTCGATGATTTACCTACTCACTCATTACGTAGAGCCGATCATCTCATTCATTTACGAGCAATATTTATGAGAAGTAGGCATTATCGAATTAGGTTGAATCCACACAAATGTGTTTTCTATATAGAAATGGGTTGGTTACTAGGATTTCTTGTTTCGAAAGCTAGCATTTGTGTCGATCCCTCGAAGGTTGAAGCTATTGTCAAATTGCCTCCTCCTTCGACTCTTTGCCAACTCCAAAGTTTGCGAGGGAAAGCAAACTTTTTAAGCCGATTCATTCCTAACTACGTTGAGATAACAAAGGTTTTTACCCGGTTGTTGAAACAGAATACTTTATTCTTTTGGGATGAGATAGCTGACAAATCTTTTGATCCATTAAAACACGCGTTGACCCATGCACTGTTATTGCATCCTCCCAACTACAACCAAGATTACTTCTTGTATCTCGCCACCTCTCATTCCACCATCGGGATGGTATTAGTTCACGAAGATGAATTTGATAGTGAACATGTGATCTATTACCTTAGTCGAACTTTGAATCCAACTGAGCTAAAATATTCACATGTGGAGAAATTGGCCTTGGTAGCTGTTCAAGCTGTCCAACGATTTCATCATTACATTTTACTACACAAAACTACTGCAATTTCCGAATGCAACCCTATGATCTATATTTTGACCAAACAATTGCTAGGGGGCAAGTATTTCAAATGGATTGTAATCTTGCAGGAATTTCATTTAGAGTTTGAAAAATCTAAGTCAAAGAAATCTTTAGTTTTCGTGGAGTTGATGTGTGACTTCCCGCGTGCTGATACTGAAACTGTGGCGAAAGAGCCCATTGCGGATGAATCCTTGTTTCTAATCAGAACGCTTGATCCATGGTATGGAGATATCATAGTTTATCTCCAAACCCAATCCTTTCAGCCTAAAATTTCAAGATCTCAACATCGAAAAATACAATTCCAATTCCAACAATACAAAATTATTGGAGATACACTTTATCGTCGTGATGCGGACTCTGTTTTCCGACGTTGTTTAACTCATGAGGAAGTTGAAAGGGTTGTAAATGAATGTCACTCTAGAGCGTGTGGCAGTCATATGTCTGGGTTTGCCACAGCCCAAAAGATATTGCGCGCTGGCTATTTCTGGCTGTCTTTGTTTAAAGATTGTATTGACGTAGTCCAAAAATGCCATAACTGCCAAATTTTTGATCGAAAGATGCGCGCTCCACCTACTCCTCTCCACCCTATAATTGTCGTCGGTCCTTTTGCGAAATGGGGTATCGATTTTATTACATGTAACCCTCACTCGGCTGGGGGGCATGTGTATATCATCCTTGCGGTAGATTATTTTACCAAGTGGGCCGAGGCGATGCCTACATTTTCGACAGACGGCAAAACTGCTGCGATTTTCATTTTCAATCATATAATTGCTAGGTTCAGTGTTCCACAAGCGATTATCACTGATCATGGGCGTCATTTTCGAAACATTATGATGACTGAACTAACAGATCAACTTGGCCTGCGTCACGATAGTTCTACTCCATATTACCGACAGGCTAATGGTCTGGTTGAAGCCATCAACAAAGTTCTAGTCATTATGATCCGACGAATCATTGGGATTCATAGGTCGAATTGGCATAACATGTTATTTTCATCACTTTGGGCGTATCGAACCTCAATAAAAACATCAACTAGTTTCACTCCCTTCCAACTAGTTTATGGTTTGGAAGCTGTGTTACCCATTGAATGCAAAATCCCGTCATTACAAATGGCCATAGAATTATTTCCAGCCACTTCTGAAGAGGAGAAACGTTTATTGTACTTGGCTCAGCTAGATGAGAATCGACGTGATGCTGCGCTAGCAATCGAAACTCATGCCAAACGTATTAAAGCTCAGTATGATCGAAACGTTACACCTCGTAATCTTTCTGAAGGAGACCTAGTCTTACTGTACGATCAAGCAAATGATAAGTTAGGCACTTGAAAATTCGTACCCATGTGGCATGGTCCTTATGTTTTTAAGCGAAAGCTGGCAAAAGGGGCCTATGAATTGGTAGACTTTGACAGTGTCTCTTTTGGTAAACCCAGAAATGGTCTTTACCTGAAGAGATATTATGCTTAAATCTGGGCGTGGAGATTTTAGTTAGGTTAGTTTTCTTTCTAGTTGGTGTGCTTTAGATTAGAAAAGTGTGCTTAGTTTAGAGAGTGTATTTTTCATTATTCTTGCTTATCTTGATTTTACTCTTGATATTGTAGATGTCGACGTCTCTTCAAACATACATTGGTTTTGCTAATGGTGCTTTTCATAATACACAGAACATTTCTTCACAGCTTGGGTTATCTATTCACCCTCTGATGAGTTGGTATCTATGCATGGGGTAAGCCTCGGTCAGAAAACGAACAACATTGCAGAGTATCGTGCAGTGATTGAGTTATTATCTGAATCCATCTCATTTGGGATTTGGAGTTTGATTGTGAGGTTAGATTCTGAACTCGTTGTATTACAGCTTAATAGAGTTTATGCCATTAGAAATCCAGTGTTATTGAGATTATTTTTGAGAGTTAATCTCTTGGAACGTGAATTTGACTATATTGAATATTAGCATATTCCAAGATATTTAAATACATTAGCAGATGCAATTGCTTCTCTAATGTTAAGTAGACATTTGCAATAATCAAACAGTAAATTTAAAAACATTTCATAACATGTTTTATAAGATAGCCAGTAATAGTGATATAGCATAGCATAGAAGTGTGTCATATATACATCGTCTTCGATCATAGGTTGAAAAACACCTTATGATCGACAAAAATGATAGTACAAAAAGAAAAAATGTCACATGAGTCTACAACAGGCGATCATCCTATCACTGGTGATGATCACGATAAGAAACCACTGTACGGGCCACCCTACAAAGGAACCTCCTGAAAGGTCCTAGGACCCTAATCACATAGCGCTATAGCCTAACAGGAATGTCATCTATGCTACTCTCTGGAATGTCTGCTGTCAAACGATCTAGATGGTTTTCCAATTCGGCTAGGGTCTCTCTAGATTTGTCTTGTGGGGCTGGTGTTGCTGCAGCTGGCTGTTTCCTCTCATAGGGCCGGAGAGTGGCTGGTCGTAGTGGACCTACATCTACATTTGAAACTTTTTACTATCAGTTTTGGGATGATTTAAAAAAAAAATTAAATTAGAAAATGTTGAAAATGATTTTACCTGAGTCATCCCATTGCTCTCCTGGTGGAAGAGCCATGTCTGGGTCACCACGATAACCCATCCCAGCATAAGGAAAATCCTGAATTGTGAAAACTTGGTTCTCTAACCAATGAAAATACTGAGGAGGAAATCAAACAACCTTTGAACCCTCCTGAGGATGACGGGCCATAACTGCAACCCAACGCATCAGCTTGGGCTCTCGGGGAAGTCCAGCTTCAACGGAAAGATGTTGTGGGACCAACATTGGGACCCTCTCTAGACCAAATCTCACAACTAAGAAACCATATCCAAAGTTTTTCAGTTGTCCATTCTTTGCTCTAGTCATTTGGCCTTTTACATTAGCCAACACAGCTTCGCACCAGTTGAAGAAAGTGCCTCGAAAGCAGTCCACTGCCATCCGCATTTGGGATCTGGTGGCCATATGCAGTGTTGTGCTTCCGCAGAGTCTGGTGATAGTAAATGCAATCACTTTGAGTTCAGGATGGGAGATGGTTTTGATATCAATCCCTTTGTCCTTGGTTTGGTCGTTATAAAACTCTAGCCGGAGGCTATCGATAGACTGGCCACCTGGCCTACTCCCGAATAGAGTCAATTGTTCACCTCTCTTAGGCAAACCAGTCAAAAAGTAAATGTCCTCTGGTTCCATTTCGAGCTGGTGGCCACCAATAATGAAACACTGATCCTGTACATTCCACCTATCCACTAGCCACTGCAGAAAGTCTACTTAGGCCCTCATGCCAGGTATGGCCCAGAATTTAAATAACCCGCATGCCTTTAATGCATCAATTGAATGTTGATGATTGATTACGGCAAGGTCCACATCTTCATGCTCCCGTTCCCACCAGCTAAGCATGATGTATACCCTAGATTGAAAGAAAAGGTTGATTAGAATATTTTAAATCAAAGTTTTTGGGCAGAAATTGAAAAATTCAAGTTTTAAAACCTATGTTGTGGGGTATGCACTCTCTAAGTTAGAGACAGTGTGGTCCACACTCTACCTTAATAGCAGGTGCAGGCCCCTGGCTTTTTCATTTGTAGGAAAAATCCGGGGTCCGTAGGTTTCACATGTTGCGCCTACGGACCCCCGCGAGCAGTGTTTTAACTAATTTTTTCTCTAAAAAATCAAAATATAAACCCAAAAAAAAAAATTCAAACAGTTGAAAAGAAAGAGTAAAATGATGTGGATTACCTAGAGGTGATGGTTTTCGATTCCAACGGACGGATTTTCGCAATCTTCACGGGAAGTTTCTTACCCAAAAGCTCTCTTTCTCACTCTAAAGTCAAACGGTAAAAATGAATTTACAAAAGCCCTTTTTATAAGCTTTTTTAAATAAATGAGTTTTTAATTTGTTTATTTTTCACTCTAAAGAGGTAACTTTTGAAGAATTTTTATTTATTTTAAACAGGTATGAGTAGTGTTTGAGTTTTTGTGCAGAATATTGGATTTTTCAAGCAAAATTGATCATTTTCGACAAAAAAAATTAAAGTCATCTTTAAGCTCTTTTCTGACTCCTAAAATATGAAAATATGGTCGAGTTTTTCTTTTTAAGCTCGTTAAAATGGAATTAAAAGGATGGTCCACTTATAGCTCTTCTCTGACCGTATAAACATGAAAAGATTGTTGGATTTTTGTCGTTTCAAATTCGATATTGGTTAGAAAACGACGTGTCTTCGGTCACTTTTTTATTTTTTTGGATCAGAGACACTAATAATGAAAAGTACTCCTTGACCGTAATGGTCAAGTGGTTCTCTCAAGTATTATTTTATACTTTTTTCGGGATTGGGAGACACAAATTTACGAAAAAGGACAACCATGGAGTTTTCTTAAGCTTTTCTTCCGACTCCCTAAAATTGAAAAACGCCGAGTTTCTCCTATACTGGACTCGTTAAAATTTAACAGTAAAGGACTTGTTCAATTAAAAACAGGAATGGACCACTCCTTCTTAGGGTTCGAATTAAAACTAAGTTGGACTCATCCAAAGGATGAGCTTATAATCAAGCAAATGTTATCCTCCTCAAGCTTGTCAAAAATAAAGAGGTACATGCCAGAAATGGTGGGGGAAAGAGAGAAAAATGAACCTGTTTGTCATACTTTGTGTCTCAGAAAAACATTTAACCACTCTTGAACACGACACTTTTTTTTCACCTGGGTTGGGAAATCCTTTGCCTAACAGTTAATCAAACCATATTGAAAGTCTTCGGCCGGTTTCTGGGTATTAGCTTTGGGTCAATTGTCGCCAAACCATCTGTAGTATCGCTATGTGTTCAAGAGGTCAGCGCAAATAAACCATTCATCTACAAAATATCTGTCGTCCATCTTGACCATCCCTGAGTCAGTCCTTGCAACTATATCTCTTCAAACTTGATCTATGATTTTGTGTTGTGGGCTTGCCTACGACAGATCGCTTTCTATCGACTTTAGCTCATTATCTATAAAGATGATCTAGAAATCATCAGTACCTTGGAATCTGCATGCCTGAATGGCAGGTTTCTCGCCTTCGATGACAGGTTGCATCATTGACCTTCGATCAAAGGATTTGGTGACATGTTCGACATCAACACATCTATTCACATTTCATGGATTGTACTAAGTACTTTGAGAGCCATTGACATTACTGGTGGTTTCTCTCACACTTGTTAACAGTTTACATCATCGCTTGTAATCAAGTGGTTTCTACCATGTTCGACTTCGATACATTCATTCACATGGATAGAATCATACTATTTCGGGAAGTAGAAATCAAGACCCTAGATCTAGTTTCCACCATCCAGGCTGCGAGGAATTTTGTATTCATTATACAGTCGACTATTCATAAACAGATGGCTATGCCCATACTGTGTCTACATGTGTCTATACTTGTGATATATTACAGATCATTCCTATATCAGAGCAGTTTAGTTAGTTTTCTAGTCAGTTTTGATTTGAGTATGGGAATGCCTACCTCAGCGATGATATGATCTCATATATATATTTTGTATTGAATATTTTTACAGGTTCCAACCAGGCTCTCCACAAGATGATCCTCGAAATGATAAAGTACTTCACTCTTTTTAGATGATAAATGAAATCCTCATCTACTAGAGACTTCGCACTTTAGGGGGAAATCTGTTACACAAAATATTGTCACCATGAATTTCTATAGTCAGCGTGAGTCTATCATCGCTCATGTTGTCCTCCTTTGCAAGTCTCAAACCTCGGCTCTTTATGTCAAGCCTTAAAAATGAGAGAAAGTCCTTGAAAATCTCTAAAACTCTAGTTCTGCACTTTCTCTTACCATTACCTGCGGTCCTGCACCCCTTGGTCATGTTACCTGCGGACCTGCCCGCTCTGTCTCTAAAGGAGTGGGTGCAGACCCTTGTAAAAGACAAAAAGGTGCAAGCTTATTATTAAAAACTCACTTTGGATTAATTCTGGACGCTTCTAGAAGGAACCTTGAGGTGGCAAGTTCACTCCTAGGTGGTTCATGCATCCCACAACTAAAAGAGCTTATCCCTTTGAAGGAGGACTCTATCCCTTTGAAGGTGGACCTGGTAACTTTCGTCCTCTACACTATAAATTGAGGCATTGGGCTAGTTTCTAGGGAGGTTGAAAGCTGAACATTTTTTAGGGTAAATGCTGTTGGAATTTAGACTTCCTAATTGAGCTTGAGAGGAGAGATTACATACCTTTTGGCTTCTTTGGGAAGAGAGTGAAACTTGTCAAAGTAGAGGAGATTCTTGTTGGACCCTGGGAGGAGCTTGTACAACATCAAGGCACCAAGGCTGTAAAGTTCTTCTTTGTTTAAAGTTAATACAATCAGATTCACTTTTCTCAATAAATTGTCTTCTATGGTTTACTTCATGAATTCCGTGATCATCATGATGAATATGGTTTATTATATTGGCTATGCAGGTGTTATTTGATGTCTGCCTCTTTGTGTTTGTAGATTCATTAAAAGGGAGTTCATTTGGACAAACAGAGCATGGCTTCCAAAAACTAGCACTGGACTTGAGGTAGGGTCTGAAACATCTCTTGGATTTTATTTATAAATCGTATATTAGAGAAAGATAGAATTTGTTTGGTTTGCTTGTCGCTAGATATCCATAGATACTAGGGAGATTGGTCTTGCCCGCAAGAATGATTTATCCACCCAACATGATATAAAGTTAGTTTCATTAAAATTCTTTATCTATATGTTTCTATGTATGTTCGAATTAGTTGATTTTCAAATTCGAAGATCATGAGGAGTTGTAGAGGGTTTGAACCCTGTTGGAACTACCCAAATGAAGGACATCCAAGTATGGTCACTATCGCATAGTTTGTTTATATAAGCATGTTGCCTAAGTTGTATGAGTGTTTCTTACTATAGTTTGCTTTTGCTCTGTTGGGGTTTCAACCCAAAGCCCTAGGGTACTTATTCCCGTAATAGTTACCATTCTTGGTAGAAGGGAGTCCTGACATATAGTCCATGGAGATGGATTCCCATGGCTAGATGGGAGTAGGAAGAGGTGTGTACAAGCCCTTCTTCTTGATGATTGGCTTGGAGATGGCATAGCCAGTGTGATATCTCATATATTTCCCAACATCAAGTTTGAGTTTGGGCCAATAAAAGTAATTTTTTACTACCACCACAATTTTCTCCACACCAAAGCGTCTTGCTACCAGACTATAATGCGCCTCCCAAATCAACTTGGCACGCTCACTGGAAGGAACAAAAATGTGGCCCATGTAGCATAATAATGTGTTCTAGAGGTGGAAATCAAGAAATTTCTTTCCATCTACTAGAATATGGTATTTGGAGGCGAACTCTAGATCATTTTTGTATAGTTGTGGCCATCTGGAGGTATTGTGACCACAAGAGTTGAGAACAGTAGTCAGTGTTGCAACTGGGGGTCGGCTGAGGAAGTCTCCAACATGATTGGTGCTACCCCTTTTGTATTTAATGTTCAATTGGAATTGTTGTATATATGTAGACAATTTTCGATGGTGATCATTCTGCAACTTCCCTTATGTCTATATAAATTGAAGGGGTCAGTGATCAATGTCGATGACCATCTCCTTCTCCAAGATGTAGTGCTTACACTGCCAGCAAGCGTGAATGATGTAATAAATCTATTTATCATAGGTGGGGTACTTTCGAATTGTATCGGCAAGTGTCTCACTATGATAGGCCATTGGATGCAGATGTTGGGTGAGGACTGCACTAATAACATAGTCGGAGGTGTCTGTCTCGATTTCAAATGGATGTTGCAGGTCTAGCAGTGTGAGTATTGGTGCAAAGCAGAGGTTGTGCTTTAACTCAACGAACACCTTCTGTTTGAACTCAGACCAGGAGATATTTTCTTTCTCCCTTCCCTTAGTAATCTGACTCAACAACCAAGCAGTATGAGAGAATCGCAACACGATCCTCTGATAAAAAATTGCAAGGCCCAAAAAGATGGGAAGTTCCATTAGAGTGATTAGGCTGGCCAATCCCAAATGACTTGGATATTGGTCGGGTCCACATCCATGCCATGCTCATCTATGATGTAACCCAAGTATTGGACTTGGCTGATCCCAAAGGTGCATTTCATGAGGTTAACACATAGTTTGTGATGTCGAAGGGTTTGAAGGACGTGTCGAATGTGTTGCAAGTGTTCTTCACAACTCTTGTTGAAGATGAGGATGTCATCTAGATAAACCACCATGAATGAGTTCATGAAGGTTTGTAAGATGTCATCCATTAGCCTCATAAAAGTGGTAGGGGCATCTGTCAATCCAAAAGGGCATAAAAAACCATTCAAAAAGGCCTTCCTTGGATTTAAACGACGTCTTCCATACATCCGTGGGATCAATTGGAGCCTAGTGATAACCAAAATTCAAATCAATCTTGCTGAAATAATTGCTCCCCTTGAGTTGGTCCAGTAGTTCATCAATCTATGGGATTTGATACCTATTCTTGATAGTTATTTTGTTTAGTTCCTGATAATCAATGTAAAACCTCCAAATCCCATCTTCTTCTATATAATTACAATCGGGCTCCCACAAGGTCAGGAACTTGGTCGGATGTGCCCTTTATGTAGCAACTCCTCGATTTTCCACTTGATATCTTCATTTTCTAGAATAGATCAGTGATATATCAGCCTATTGGGTAGTGATGCTTCGGGATTCAAATTGATTGGATGATTGACTTGACAATGCAAGGGTACCCATGTGGGTGAGGAGAAGCTACCTTGTATTCTTCCACGACCACATCCACCTACTTCTGCTACTTGGAGGAATTCCTACAAGGGGCCATGGATGTGGCTACAACCTTCCCCTTAATTTGAGATTGAATCAGAAAGAAAACAAATTTCCTAGTCTGGGAGATAACCTTACTGCATTGCTTAGCATAAATCAAAGAGATTGTGATAGGTGGGGCTACCTCTGGTATCTTGTATAACTTAGTACCCAAAGAGATAATAAAAAAGTGAGATAGACTCATATACAACATGTCACTTCCATAAGTATGGTTGACCTAATCATACATCACACATTACCTCATCTATGAAGGGATTGATGTTGTATAGAAGGCAACACTGCTATTTGACATAGAGATCACGACATTGATGAAGCCACCTAATGGTGTGTAGTAATGGATGTGTTGTAGTTAGTAGGCTCAGTCGCTTCATGACCTCTGGTGAGATGAGTTTCTCTTTTCTCCCGATGTCGACAATGAACTGCACTGGATAACCCTTAACACACATATGTGAGTGGAATAGGTGCTCCCCCTCCTCTAGATATTCAGGCTCCATATTATATATCTTGGTGGTTTCTATAGTAGCACTGGGCTTCGTTTCAATGATGTGCTTCCCTTTTTCATTCCCCTTGTTGGGTTCTGACCCAAAGTCAGAACATGAGTCAGACTCAGAAGCGTTTAACTTTCCCACCATCGACTGCTTGGCCCGACACTCACTTGTGTCATGACTGGAGCTCTTATGAAACTCACACCACTTTCCTGTGTCCTTTTTCTTCATGGTGTTGTTATTTTCTTGCAAATTCGATAGGTTATCCTAGGTTACCCTACCTTGGCTCTACCTTTTACTCTATGGTTTGGGGGTTTCTTTCCCTTACTTTAGATTCACATATCCAAAGTCCCACTTTTTCTATTTAAACTTCTGCTCGATCTTGTTAGCATATCAGTATGCTGTGGAGAGAGAGGAGATGTTGAGGAACTCCATATGATCCTAGATGCACTTGTGTAGGTTGTCGTGGTACTTGAGTACCAAATGTTTCTCAGAATCTCTGATACCTAACTTCGTGCAAAGGGTATGAAAAGCATTTGTAAACTTTGGCACGTCTTACTCTGTTCCCTGTCATAGAATGGTCAACTTTATGTATGCATCCTCATAGTTCCTGACAGGGTAGTACTATTCCTTGATGGTGTCCTATAATGAATCCCAAGTGTGTTCGACAGAAAATAGTGAGGGCGTAATTTCATCCTTCTTCTCACAGTAGGTTTCCCACTAGTCCTTGACATGGTGGGTGGCTTTGAGTACATAAAAAGTAATATTTTTCACACTAGAAAATTCATGAAAAGAAAAATATCCTTCTTTAAAATTTAACCATTTATCTACAATGTCCACATCTATTTGACCCTGAAATATGGGAATGTAAAAGTTAACTTTTACCTTAAAGGGTGTGGCACTTCTAGAGTAGCTACTGGAAGTATATGCGTCAGCCTTGGCTAGCTGCTAAAGGATCTGAGAGAAGTTGTTCATCATCACGTTCCTCTCTCACTCGAGGGATTCTTAGAGAAATATTTTGAAAGGGTCTCATACCCCCTCATCTTTATTTTCTTCCGCCATGGGAGGCCGTTGAGATTTGTGATGATGGTCTTCCAAATGTTCGACCAGTTCAAACCCTAACTCCTTATATGTTGACCTTGTTGGGGACACCCAAAGAAAAATGGAGGAGTAGACCATTTTGATACCACTGATCCAAATTTAAATAAGAACATAACAACTTTCAAATATAACCATAACTATAGGGATGCAGCAGAAACAACACTTCACTTTATGGATATTAGATACTAAAATATGCTTATGAACAAAATGGAAATGACACTAGTGATGAGCACTAGTATTGTAGCAAGAACGCTACAACTCCTCGGCCTACTAGCTTTACTTTATCAACCCAAGGTTCATACAAACATGGAGGTGTCAGTGTTGTATACACAAGTAAAAGTGACAATTTTTCCCTTTTGTCATTGTCCAGCTGGCGAGAGACCACTAGGGGTTTTCAAGCCAAACTTCTATGGATTGAGAAGAAGCTTGATTACTCAGGAGGGAAAGAGAAATCTACTCTAAGACAAAGCTTGTCTACTGCAATAAGGAAAAAGACTGAAATCCAATGCTAAAATCACACCATTTTCTAACTAAACACTAAGAGCTATGCTTCAGAAAGAATGCTAAGTTAACTTGTATGAAATTCTATTGTCCTAAGCATGTAAGTTCAAAACATCAAACATTACTACTGTGCATGTAAATGACTAGAATAAATCTGCTTTTCCTTTTATCTTTTTTATGGAGGAATGTGAAAGCAAATCTCTTTTCACGATGTGGCTGGTGCCTTAGGAATGTTGGCAGATGGTTGGATGGTTTGGGAGACCCTTAGGTGACCTTGTCTAGTTTCGTAGAGGCTTTTCCCCCAATTCAACCTTAAAACAGGCCACTACAGGAAAACCTACAAGATGTCCTGAAAACCTATAGGATTCCCTCTATTTCTACAGGATATAGCCAAGAGAAAAATGATGCATGATGAAGTTGATGGAAGGATTAGGGAAGGTGGTTGGTGGATGGAATGAAGCATGAAAATTCCTAGGATTACTCAGAACTCAAAACCAAGGTTGGGGGATGGTTGGATTTTCTCAACATGCTTGGAGACGTTTCCTTGTAAAATGATGAAATTGGTGAGGGTCTTAGTGAAAGCAAGGAATGATCATGGATGGATGAGGTTTGAAGGACATGTTGTTGGCTATGAGATCTCTCTTTACTTCTGAAACACCTGCACTGCATCAAACATGGATATTTTCCCAAAAATCATGTAAATAAGGATAATTTCAATAAGCTAGGAAAATCAAGTTTAATGAGCTAGTTTCCTACTTCATGCATGAGGAAAACCTACAGAGTAAGATGGAATCATTGATGAGATCTACTATAAGGCTGAATATGGAAGAAATGATGACTAGGTCCTACTCTTGCAACTTGATCAAATGCTGGCTTAAGTACAAAAAAATCTAAATTCTATGAGAAAGTAGAACTTTGTCTTTTTGGGGCTCCATAGGAGTCCTTTCCTCAAATCATGATCCCTAAAGGGAGAAGTGAGGCCAAAAAACCTTTTGACAAATTTTTGGTGGTTATTTATCTCTTTTAAAGTACTGCTGAAGTAAAGCACAAATGAAAGAAAACTAATAAACAAACTAATAAAATCTACACTGCTTGCAATTAAATTCTTCTAAGGACAGTTTAACCATGAATCTATGAAATCAATCTAAGCATACGGATACAAACAGATGATACTTTGCTACTAAAGTTGGGCCCTAACCCAAGAGCTTCATCCCTTTGAGTTGACTAAGTACTGGATCAAGAAAAATCTCATTCTCATTATCAAAACATAAAATTACATAACAATGTCTTCCACAAGTCTGAAGATAAAAAATAACTAGTGTTTTTATATCAAAAATTTGGATCCCAATGAGGCTCTATGCCTATTTATTTACACAACTGAAGTCACCAATGACTTCCTTAACTATAGGGAGGCTCGGCTCCCAAACTATAGATAAACTAACTTTTTGACTATCACTTTCTTGGCTACCTTTTGATCTTCATCACTTGGCTTCTTATACTCCAAGCTAGTGGGATTGATGGAGGAATATTCAAATGACGAGGTATAAAATGAGGAGGATTTACTTCCTACAATCTCTCTTCCTTGTCCCATTCGAATTTAAGCATTTAATCTTGCCAAAATCCCTGATTTTCTCTCACAAACCTGCATTCAATGCACGTTAGTCCACTAGACATGATATCTCACTTTCACTCATCTCATTAAATAAAATATAATCAAAGCATGTAATAAATTGTGAGAAGAGTTTATTTGACTAAGCTAGGAGGTGAATTAAGGTCCATATAGTTACCTAATTATGAGGTCCATCCTCACCTACTGAAAGTTTTCCTCATCCTCTGAGAAGCTCAATCAATATCCATATCTTTCATAGCCCTGGTGGCCTCCCTGACATCCCATGCCTTTGCTGTGGTTTCCTCTTCTTATGCATAGAATCCTGCCTCCCTTTCTACCTCCTCCCACTGCTTTCTTTCTTCCTATTCCTTCCTTCTGTCTAACATCCCCAAGAGAAGTGGTGGACTGAGTCTCAAGCCAATCTAATTAACTTTGAGCCTTTGGATGGTTTTCTTGTACATGGGTGTCCTATTCAGTGCTTCTCTCATTCCTTGAGGAGAATGGTACTCTTTGATTTTCAAATTGTATGGAAAAGTATTCCATCTCCTTTGGCAAGCTTGCATGTTGTCATCCCCTAACATCCTGAACATATCCTCAAAATGTGTAATTTCTTGCTCTTGGGCAACAATATCCCTAGGTGCAAGTTGTGGATCATTTGGAATTAAATTATGTGTGCTAATGACAGCCATTATATTTGACTGCTCAAATCTTATCATGAGAGGCTATGTTTGTTCCCTTGCCAATATCTTCTTCATTTCTACAACCCTTGCTTCTTCATGGTTCATCCATGATGCCAAAGCCATCAACTCTAAATCCCCTAGTTTTGCATTAGGGTCTCATACCTTCAAATCTGTCAAGGCCATGTTATGAAAGTAGAACTCAGACATCTTAGCCCCATATTCCAATGTTCTTTGATCACAAAGATCAATGAACTATCTATAATCCTATAATGACATAGTTCCTCTCTATGCTAGGGTCTTGATTTGGAACTACAACCACTATTCCTTAAGGTATAATGCATAGGACTTAACTGGCATCATGCACTCGATTGCCTCTAAAGATAGATTGGCCATGGTTGCCAATTGATTCTCTTTTTCTTGTAGTTGTCCTTTCAACCATGCTTTTTCTGCCTCCAACTGAGTTTCCATAATGGCCTCTCTATTCCTTAGGCTGCTTAGTTCTCTACCCATCTCTTTGATATTTTCCTCCATATGACCTATGTCCTCCACTCCCTTGGACTTGGAAATCTACGTCCATCTATGTGTTCTCACTCTTTCTTTATCAAGCTCAAAGAATAATGGGATGGAAAATTTTTGTGGAATGAACCTACCCCCTTCAATAAATATGTAGTAGGAGTCAAGGTTAGGTTAAGGACTAGGTTCCCTTAGCTCTACGTCCTCCTTCTTTCATTTTTACTGCATACTCCCTTCCAATTTTTGAGTTTCCTGTAGGTTTAACAACATTTCCTATAGAATTGCCTCTACTTCATGTAGGTCATGTTGTGCATCCTGTAGGATGTCTTTTCCCTTGGATGACGCAGATCTAGTCACAGGCCTTCTCACATAAGTGATAACAGACTTAGGGGAGGTTTGTCCCAAGGATCCTTCTCCTTGATTTTATATAAGAGGGGCCATCTTCTCCTGCTATTTAGGCAAGTCTTCAATAACAATGGGAACCTTGGTGGGAGTTTGAGATTTTCCCTGCCTTATTCTTATACTTTTTCTTGTTCTAAAGTACAAAGGACTTTGTCTCTGTATTTTTCCTTTTTGATTGATAATGGCACTAGGGGAAATGAGGGCAATTGTTGCCTCTTTCTCAGTGTTATGGAGACACCCTAGGTGACTCCTCCTTATCTTTTGCTTGCTCTTTTCCATTGCCCTTTTCATCTTTGTCTTTCTCCTCTTCTTCTCCTTGTTCATCAGTTTCCTCCTTGGCATCTTCTTCTATTTCTTCACCACTTTCCTTCTCTTTCTCTTCCTCTTATTCCTCATTTATTTCCTCTTCATCCCTCTCTTCTTCTTCTTCATCTATTTCAGTCTCTTCTTCATCCCCTTCACTAGCACTTGGGCTCTTGTCATATTCAAGGGCTTTTATATCCTCCTTTGTATGCATGTCTCTGAAAATTTCCCATGTGATAGGAATTCTAAGGTTAAGGAGGTCATCTTCTATGATGAGTCTAATTAACCCATGATGGACCAGTTGTTGGTAGTTTCCTTCCTTCACCTCCATGCTCATATCTATCAGTGATTGAAGAAGGAAGTAGGGTATGTCAAGTCTGTAGTGAGGAGGTGTATCTGCTCCAAACCTCTATTCTTCAAGAAGCCTAAAGTGCTATCCATATACCACAATATACCTACCTTCACATGATATATATTTTATAAGGCGGTAGCTTATTTCATTCAACGGGTATGGTAGGCTTGCTCTTCTTACTCCATTTTTGTCTTCCATGGCCTCCTCTTCCTCTAAAAAGAATTTCTTCTTTTCATTTTGGCTATTTTCCTTATCTTGCTTTCTCCAAGGCACTCCTAAAGTGAGTGTGGTAATTCTACTTATGATTTTAGGGGTGAGCTCTATGGAGAGGCCTCTCACCACAATAGTGGCATGGGTCCTAGTTAGTGGTGTTATCACTCAGATTTTCCCCAGAAGTTATTAAAAGAAGGAAAGGATCCAAGGTAACCACAAACCAATCTTTTAAGTATAGATTCTAGCCAATCTACACTTAGAGAGGGCTCCCTCTTTATGATTTAGCTTTGTTTTAATATGATATTAGGCTAGATATTAAAGCTTGAGGGATTTGTTTTGATTTGGTGGTGGAATTCAGGAATAGATGGGCAATCTAGGCTTTTAGGCCATTGGGCTATGGAGTCAATCAGGGATAATTCACTGGATTAAGTCAAATTGCTGAGGTAAGAGTTCAATAGGCAAGATAACAGAATAAAAACAAACATTAGGGCTTGAATGGATGATATTTCTACTCAAAAATAGAGGGCAATTAAGAATCCTCAAGTCAAGATTAGAAAGAAGAAACGAATATAGGTCAATTGGCAGAGGGAAATTAAGAATCCTATACCATGGACTTATCAGAAAAACTACGGGGATAGAGGAGCAATTAAGAATTCCTTTACCAAAATAGCTTAGAAGAAAACATAAAAATGATAAATTGTTTATAGCAGAGAGCAATAAAGCTAATTCTAATACACTTTTGACTATTTTACCATTTAGTTTTAAGATGCATGAAACATTGAAACATATAGAAACACATAAAATCAGAAGGATAGAATACTTGTTTGTGATGACACTACACAAGAATCTGATGAAATGTCCGCAACTTTCATTCCTTTTCTTGCAAAAATCCAAGTTTGATTACAAGAGCTTCATCAACTTGATAGCATAGATATACAGAAATGTAATAGAATCCACGTTCAATACTTCGATGGAGAAGTATTTATACAAAATTTACGTCAAAAATATCTCATAACTATATGAGATTTATTCTAGGAATTACAAAATATCTTTTAAAAAAATATGGAGACAGATATAAAACAGATTGTTGCTATCCCTTTATTCATGCATGAACTAGAGTTTGAAGCTCGAATTTGCCTCTTGCTATTGTTTTGGTAATTGTGTGTTGGATCCTTGTTTATTCTTCCCTACTAATACTCTTTACCTATTTACTGATACTCTTTACTTGTTTACCAGACTTTACCTCAGTGAATATTTTCTTTTACCTCAGAGTTACCATAGTAACTTACAGGATTACGAGCATATCAGTCCACCATTCTTCCTAGGGTATCTTCATCCTGATTAATTTTCTGTAAATTTCATTAGCCTCAATGTGTTTTGAAAAATTACGTCGATCTGTGAACAAATGTTTCACTTCATGCTCAATATAGAAAAGGTTTTCTAAGCCATCATATAGCACTTTTCCTGTGGGTAGTGCTTTCGATGTTGAAGATTTGATTTGATTTCTAACCTATTGGTGTAGTATGTCAATGTAGTCTTCATGCTTCATTAGCTTGTCGTTTATGACCAATAAATTTGGAAGTCCCTTCTCTCTCAGAATGTTATATTTTATCATAAACTCATCAATGTCTTCTTGAATACTTTGACATCTCCTTTCTAGGTTAAGCATCAAGTTCTTGTAGGTCAGAACTCTCTTGATTTCAAGGATGGTACCAGTCTGATATTCTATATCCTTTTGTTCTAGTTCTTCCCTGATTTGGCTATTCAAGAAATTGATTAAATGGATTGCCTCTTTCGGTTTCTCCCCCAATTCTTCTTTGGTCTTTTGTACAACCTCTATAGCTAGTTTCATTAAATCAATTTGTTCGAAAATAATATGAATAGAAGACCAAATATCATTAACAGAATTAATGATATTGGTCCATAAAATTTCTCTAATATCTCTTAAGGGATTTTCAAAATATAAGTCCTTCTCTAAAGTTTTTATTCTATCAGTCATCCTTCTATTCTTCCTCTCCTCTTTAGTGTAGTTTATTTGTGATATCTCATAATTGTACTACAAGTTAGCAACCTTTTATTTTAATTTCTATATTTCAGTTGCTTGGATTTTCATTTATTCCATGGACTTGATTAAGTCATGTGTTTGTTGTGATAAAGTTGTTGTTCTTTTAGAAGTGCCTGTTGTTATTGATACTGGAAGAGTTGTTGTTAGGGGAATGTTTGGTGCCAAAGCTGTTGTGATGGTAGATGTCATTGCTATAGAAACCATGGGTACTGTAGTCTTAGGCATGATGGTTGACTCATCTTGTTTAGATTGCAAAGATTTTTCCAACTTTTGTTATGTTTCTTTCAGCTGTTCATTTAACTTGAGGACCAAGTCCATAAGTTCCTCCTCATTTTGTTCCTCAATGACTTCTACAATTTGTGGATATATGAGGGGAGGTAGCTTGAGTTGTTGTTTGAGTGCAGCAATGCCTTCATTTTTCTTTTTTATCAAACTCTCAACTGCCATAACATCTTTGGATTATGACCCAACTCAATCATTGGGTCCTCTAATGACTTTATTCTAGTGTCCTTAGCCTAAGAAGAGGCTTTTTCTAACTGTAATTGTGTTGTAGCATTTCTCAAATAATTTTGCAACTGGTGTGCAATGATGGCTTTACTGGTCAAAGTGGAATAGACAATCTCACCCGTTTTCTTGCGGAGCTCAACTTGATAAATTTGGTCGATATATTTAGCAAGAACATCAAAATTTGTTTTCAAGTAATCAACCATAGACTTTGGATGTTGTACTGTTGGCTTCAAGAAACTCATCTGCATTTTTCCTTCTTTGATGTCAAAAGTTGACATCAACCTTGTTCGATTTGTGGGAGCCATTTTCATATATTTGGCATAGGTTTGAGCTTTGAGCTGCTCATTCCTAGTCTTGATTTCTTTGTATCTTTCCTTCAAATCCTGGCTTTTCTCTGATACTTCTTTGAATGATGACACTTCTACACTTTGTTGCCTGCTTAATGCCTAAGTTTGGGAGGCAAATGGTGTCTCTCCTGCTACTATAGTATGTACTGTGTCACTCCTTTTTTATTCATATTATTGCTCGGACAGAGGATTCAATCTTATCCTTTTAACATATACCTGGTCTAATGGCACTGTTGAGGGACTAGCCTCACCCCTGCTTCTTTTCTGAATTCCTTCCTCATTAAGAGGAGTTTGCAATACTAGAGGATTGCCCATGTTTGTTTCAGTTTGGGTAAATTCCTTAGAAATGCTCTATGACCCTGGATCCTTTTGTTGTACTGATGTTTTTTGTTGTTCTGAAGTCTCTAGTTGTACTGAAGTCTCTATAATATGCTCCTGTGTTGGCCTTTCTGATGAACCTTCAGGCACCTGTTCAAAGCAATCTAGATCAAGTCTTTTTTCTAAATCCTTCATAACATTTTCTACTTCAACCTAAGTACTATCCTGATCTATAAGTGTTCCCTCCGCCCATTCATTTTGATTTGCATATTGTTATATCCATGGAATTCATGATGAATGTAGGGGGAAAACTTATTCTTTTGTCTTTTGTCACTGATGAAGTTGTGAGGATCATAATTCCATATGAAACTCTTTTTCAGTCTCATTCTTTCAAGGATTTATTTTGCTATTTCCCCTGCTTTTGTGTTGTTACAAACAAATGGTCCTGGGTGATCCTTTATTCTCAACTGAGCTTTCTTCTTAGCTTTCATAAATTGTATTTCATCAGAGTTTATCATTTGCCTGTAGTACTCCAGGGCAAACAATCTCATGGGGACATATTTGGGCAATTTGTAGGGAGGAAATTCACACCCATAAACACTGATCTCGATATGGTTCTGGTATAAGTACTATTCACTAACCTTGTATTGCTTGGATAATTGAAGGATTCTTTTGATATCATCACAGATTCTAGGAAGAGGACTTCCTATCAACATGGTAGTTACATGATGGACAAACTAATAAATGAAACCTGAATAAGAATAAGGGGAAGAAGCTGAATGGTGAAAAATTGAAGTCCAAAAGACAACAGATCTAGGATCCCCTCTGGTGTCAAGTTTTTGGATAGAGAAAGGTAATTTATGAAACTTGTAGTAAAGAAAAAGAAGATACAAGACTGAGGAATATTTAAAGGCTCTCTCATTATCTAGTCTCATGAATTGGTCATGTATCTTGTCTACAGTGAATGTGGCATAGTCAAATTTAGCTGAAGGAGGTTGACTAGGGGTGAAAATAGACATGTAGGCCAAGGTCAATTCATCAACATATTCACTAGTAGTAAAACCCAAAATGCAAGCAATCATGGTGATGATATCCTTTCCTAGAGTTGTAAAGAAGCTTGACATATAAGGAGGGGGGTCTTTGGGCCTGTATTTTTTCTCCATGAAAGTTTGAAATTTTTTGTTAATTTCAGAACTAGACAACTTGGTAGATTTCTCAAGTAATTCTGTAATGGAAAGGGGAGTGATGTTCTGGTCAGGATGTAATTGCAACATCTCATTAATAGACTTAGCTGTAATGGTGAAAAGGATTCTTTGGTTAGGGGACATTACAGCTCTTAAGTTGGGATTGTAATTTGCATGGCATTGATGGACAATATTTGTGAAGATATGGACAGTGGAGAACTGATACTTCGGTAGATTTGATTCCCAAAGACCTATGTTATCAGAGTGGTTAAGGTAATTGTCTCGGTACCTACAGTAGAATTTCAAGGGGCTCTCCTCAAAAGTGAGGTCTTTTATTTGAAAATCTTTATCGGCTAAGGGTAAGTAGTCCAAATTCCCGTGGGGAGTAGTGATTGGAGCAACGTTTAGGGAAATAGGAGCTTCCATCCTTGGTTCTTGTGTTTTCAAGGAAAAACTTGGGGGTTTTCAAGGAATTTTAGGAAAAACAGGTGCTTGGGGAAGTTGGGGATAAAGAAAATAGCTTAATTGTACTGAATAATTTGGGTTTAAATCAATTTAGTGGAAATTCAATACAAAAACAGGGTTTCTGAGAGGGAAATACGACAAATACCTGTTTTTGGTCGACTGTCTGGACAAATGGCTATAGTGAAGCCTCTTCACGGTGCGCACAGTAGTCTGCGGTGGTCCGAAGTTGAGCAACTGATGGCGGTTGAGAGTTGGAAGTCAGTTACTACACTGGACGTACTCTATGCGTGCATGGAAGGAAAAAGTCACTTTCTCGTAAAAAAGGGAAAACAATAAACATTTTTGTTTTTATGCACAAAGTGAATGATTTTTGGTGAGCGAATGAAAATGACAGTTGGTGGCAATTGATTGATGGGACACTTTGTCATTTCGTGCAGGTGGTATACGGGAGCGGTAATGGTTTTTATCGCACTGCCTTTGGGATGTTGGCGGTTTTCACAGAGGGTCGCATGATGCCATAGACCGAGTGACACGTAGCACCGGTGAAAAGTCAAAACCACTTGTATCACATGGTTAATGTTTGGCCCAAAGGTCTATGCGGTATGGGTGAGAGCAGTTGGATGTGGAAAGGTTGATCGGATGGTAGTCGGAAACGGGAAGTGGCGGGGAGTTAATGGACAGCCCCGATGATAATTAAAATTAATTTAATTACATTAAGGGTGATATAATTGGAGAGGTTATTAATTAATCTAGGTGATTAATTAATCTGGCTCAATTAACTTTTATTATGATTTATTTTACAAACCATGGGGCGGGATATTTATTTACTAGGGGGTTTTATTAATAATACGGGAAAGGGTAAAATGTTTTGGTAGTTAAATAATAATAAAATTAAAATTTAATATGATTTATGGAAAAAGAAAATGTGCTAAGTAAATGTATCTGAAAATATATTCATCATCCAACATTACAACTTAGGCTAAAATGTGTTTGGGGGGTTTTATAAAGAACCTTTATTTTTCTAAGTAAAATAGTGTTTTTAGTTGGGAAAAGCATTTGAAAGGGATGAGTGATTTATGGAATGAGTGAATTTTGATGAAGGGGATTTAGCACTTACGCCTTTCAAGTTATTAGGCGGAGGGTCCGGTCCCTCCAAAAGTCAAAGAAATGTTCTGAGCCCCTTTAACTTTCATGTTATTGGTGCCTTTAGTACTTATGTGAAATTAGTAAAATTTAGGGAAAAATGAGTGAGGAGGTTAATTAGTTTGACATTTGTCTCTGATGTAAATGTCTTCGTTGTCATCCATACTTTGTTAAAGTGATGAAAGCAAAAGGTTTGAGCTTTTAACCTAACCATTCATCATACATAATTCTTCAACCAATCATCTACTTACCTTACTTACTTATCCTAGCATTTTTACTTTTCTTTATTAGGGTGCACTTAAACTGGAAAAACCTTATCAAACTTTTCTTTTCTTTTACAATGGAAATATATCTAAATATAACCTTATTACATCCAAGGGCTCAGGTTAAACTATTGAGCTCCTTTTATTCACTCTACCTATCTACTTATCTGCCAAGATTAAACAGTTTGGTCAGATTTTATTCTCTATATCTATAAACATGAAATTCAAAATGTGGAATAACCAATATTAAACTATTTGGTTGCCATGGATTGTGACATAAATGACAAGTTGCACACAATCTTTATTATACAAAAAAATAAAAGAGCAGTGGCATTTGGACTTGCATACTTTCATGGTCTTTCTTCTTTTTTTTTCTTGGAGTTCATTTTCTATCATTTTTTTGACGTTTTCTTTATTCTTTTTTCCCTTTGATTTTTCTTTTAATGCATACCCTCTTTACATTTTTTTTTTTTTACAAATATGGAAAACATTTGCAAAAAGCAAAGGTGTGTACTTATTTCAAAACTAAACCAAGTCAATCATGATATATGACACCTATTGGTACAGGAACATAACAGTGGCTCCACTTGGGGATGGCCTTTCCTTGTGGAAAGTCAAGAACTATAGACCAGTGGCCTTCTGAAAGACTATGATTTTACTCTGCAATTTCCTTTTCATTGCTACTTTATTGGTATGTATGACAATAATATTTCTGAAGCTTAGGGCCTTCTCTTCGGGCTTCAACCTCAAGACTTTTACCATCCAATCAACACTAATCATTATGAAGGATATAGTATTTACAAATGAACTTGCAAAATTAGTAAATTGGGTCAATGTAGTGCTTTAACATTTGACCATTCACTAGTCCTCCTTCAATCTCTGCACCATCCACTTCTTTAACAAAATATGAATTATTTCCTATAAATGGATATATAATGTATGGCCCTTTCCACAAGAAGTCAAACTTCCCATGTTTCCCTTTGTCCTCTCTTCTTGAATCCCACTTTAACACTTTGTCTCCCATATATAAGTATTTTTCTTTGGTTCTTTTGTCAAAAATCTTCTTAAATTTTCTTGTAGTACTTGAGTTCTATTGTATACTTCTTCTCTGGTTTGCTGTAAATGGATTGTCTGATTAATTCTTCTTTGTATATCATTGGGTTCCACTTGGGCTTCTTGAAATAATTTCATGACCGGAACTCCTAAAGATGAAGGAAAAACTACCTCCATTCCATATGCATGCTCATAGGGACTGGTTCCAAAGCATTTCTTAGTTGTAAGCCTGTCAACCCACAAAGCATTGGTTAATTTCTTGTTCCAAGTTTTCTTATTGTCTTCCAATAGTTTTTTGATAATATTCATTAGACTTTTATTAGAGGATTCTACAAGTCCATTTGTTGGAATTAATACTGAGAGGGGGGTGAATCAGTATTATCAAGTCAATTATTCTTCATTTCATAATCAGATTTGCATACGCTTCTCCAGTTAGTGAAAACGGCGTATATACGCAATTGTAGTTAAGGAAACTCACGTATAACTTGTAAACTTATAATTTAATTTATATTTCAGATGTTGATCATTAATCTGTGTGTCAGAACCATATAAACGGTAACCAAGAACAATAAAATAGAATAGACAGTCACACACAAGAACACAAGATATAAGGTGGAAACCCAATGTGGGTGAAAACCACCTGTTGCAATTCATCTCTATCTTCTTTCAATTAGAAACTTCTTTTTACAATGTTTCTGTATTGGTACAGTCTTATACTAGTACGCAGGCTCCTACCCACAGAAGGCTACAACCTTCTCTCATTTTCCAACTTCTCTTGGAAGGGAGATACAACCCCCTTAGCTCTTGTACTAGCTGATGTACTAGTACATAGGTGCTGACCTACAGAATGCTACAACCTTCTCTTTTCTTCCAGGGACCACATTTCATAAATTTTCAGACTAGATCCATCAATAACAATAATAATCAAACATCAAACACATCTGCATCAACCAATCTCCTTTGCTTCAATCAAAACTGAATCAAACAATTACTTCTCTGAATGTTGTAACCAGACTACATTAATAGTAACTAGAAACCAATCCTGAACTCGAAACACTGCAGCAATAAATAGAAGTATTTTAAAACATATTTCATGAGACATACACTACTTCAATATGTATAACCTATGTACATACGCTTCCGTATTAAGACCAACCAATGTATACGCTTCTTTGAATTACTGAAATAGCGTGTATATGTGCCTCTGCTCTGCCGAACCTACGTACAGATCTATAAAAGATAATTTACCCTTTTCACTTATTCATACATGAGTTATACTTGGATTATCAGATTTATAGATCAGGTCATGCATCAAATATAATATATCAAAGTCACACAAAGATACTACTATTCAAGCCTCCTTCTTCTTCCGCTAAGGTTCCTCCTTGGTTCAGATCCGGCTATGGACCATAACCCAATTATAGATCTTGCTCTTCATAAGATATTTAATACTTTAGTTAATGCCTTTGCCTAATGATCTCCTTCCCTTTTATAGTCTTAAGCCTTACTCAATACCACGGTCCAAAACCATAAATAATCAATACCATGGACCCAATACCTGGGTTCAACACTTTGGATGAGATACCATGGTCCAAAACCATAGGTCCAAATACTAAGGACTAAATACCATGGACCAAAAATAAGTTTTCCCACATGTACGCACTTTTTCTTACATGAAAGTGCATGCATACGTATATGCTCCTTTAGAACATCTATCCCGTGTGTATACGCGACTTGGTTAAGAGGAAACTGCATATATCTCTTGTTCTTTCATTCTGAGAGCCTGAACTATGATCTTCCATCTAAGTGAGTTGCCATCAAGGACAACACCTGTGCCATAGTGCCATACCTATGTCATATGCCAACAATCTCCCCCTTTGGACTTGATGGCAACCCCAAGTCACTCATAGTCATTCTCTCCCTTTGTCATCAAGGGTAAAGGGTGATGCTCCCTGTGAGAACATGCTGAAATCTCTACTCTACTGTGCTATCCATGCTCCCCCTAACTGTAGGCAAGGTCTGCAAAAAGATGTTCTAGAAGAAGGAACATGACTTTATACATCATAAATGACCTTCCTATCACCAAAAACTCATACATACATCCATCTCCCAACCAAGTGGGGATACACCAAAAGTTTACACATGATAAAACAAGAACATTACATCATCCATCCCAAGCATAGTGGGGAAACCAACATAGGTTGTTACATGACCTTGATAATAACATAAATACATGACATAGAGACTAAATATTTAAGACTAGCCTATGATAGTCATCAGCAACTAATCATCAGCAGCATCTATCAATCCTCATTCAGACTGGCAACCATGATATCCCTCTGCATGTTCCACTTGAAAGAAAATGCACCAACAATCTCCTAAGATAATGCCAACAATGCATTATTAGAAGTATATTTTCCCCCTGAACCTATGCCAGATGGTCTCTGTCAGACCGATATCAGACTCTTTTCATCCTGAGTTTGGCCCCACTATTTATCTTCAACCAACATATATGCGACTGTGTCCACAGACACCTACGTATGTATGTGGATACAATTCATGAAACTCACATACAACCATTGTTTTCTGAAACAGATAATTTCAACAGCAAGATGATGCATCAACTACTCCCAGCTTCTGTCTGAGGTATTCAAATGTCTCCCTGGGCAGTGGTTTGGTGAATATATCAACAACTTGTTCCTTGGAGGGGACATACTCCAATTTTACTTTTTGTTCAACCACTTGTTCTCAGAGAAAATGATATTTGATAGGTATGTGCTTGGTCTTAAAATGCATGACTGGATTCTTTGAAATACTGATTGCACTTGTATTATCACAAAAATTGGAGATAGGTGGAGTACAAGTGATTTGAATGTCTTGCAATGTTTGCATCATCTAAAGGATTTGTGTGTAGCAAGATGCAGTAGCCACATATTCTGCTTTAGCTGTAGATAATGCAATTGAACTTTGCTTCTTGATGAACCAAGATACTAATCTGGAACCCATAAAGAATGAACCACCACTAGTGCTTTTTCTGTCATCCACTCTTCCTTCCCAATCTGCATCTGTATATGCATGAAGTGTGAGATCTATATCTCTAGGATACCATAAGCCATAATTTTGAGTTCCTTGAAGATACTTGAAAATTCTTTTGACTGCCTGAAGATGAGTTTCCTTTGAATTTGCTTGAAATCTTCCAACTATTCCAACTGCATGCATGATGTCTGGTTGGGTGCCTGTTAGATAGAGCAAACTTCCAATCATTGATCTATAGGTTGGTTGATGCACTGCTGCTGATTCATCATTTGCACTGAGGCTGCATCCTGTTACCATACAGGTACATACCAATTTTGAATCCTCCATCCCATATTTCTTCAAGATCTGCTTAAGGTACTTGGTTTGTGATAGAAAGATACCGTCGTTGTTTTGTTGGACTTGTAAACCAAGAAAATATGTGAGCTCACCAAGTAAGCACATTTCAAATTCTTTCTGCAATACCAAAGCAAAGTTTTGACACATGTCTTCTTCATTGCTACCAAAGATGATATCATCAACATACACAACAAGTATTAGCAATTTATCATTTTCAATTTTTATATCTAGATTGCTATCTATTGATCCTTTTGAAAAACCTTAATGATAGAGGTACTTATCCAAACGATAACACCAATACCTTGGAGCCTATTTAAGGCCATAGAGAGCCTTTTTGAGTTTGCATACAAGTTTTGGATCATTCCCAAGGATGAATCCATCTGGTTGCTCAATGTACACTTCTTATTCTAAGTCTCCATTTAGAAAGGCAAATTTCACATCCATTTGATATACTTTGAACTCTTGAAAGCTAGAAAGAGAAAGGAACATTCTTATGGCATCAAGTCTAGCAACTGGTGCAAAAGTTTCTTCAAAGTCTATACCTTCTTGTTGAGCATACCCTTTGCAAACAAGTTTGGCCTTGTTTCTAATAACATCTCCATTCTCATTCAGCTTGCTTTTGAATATCCATTTTGTCCCTATGACATTCTTATCATTTGGTCTAGGAACTAACTCCCAAGTGTTATTCTTTTCAATATGCTCAAGTTCTTCATTCATGGCCTTGACCCAGCATTCATTTTTGCATGCTTCACTTACTTTTCGTGGTTCAGTGGAGGAGAGCAATGCTAGATAGCTTGAAGCTTCTGAAATAGTTCTTCTTGTTTGTACACCTGCCTCTTTTTTCCCCAAAACTTGAGTTTCTAGATGATTCTTCTGGACATACCTAGATGGAGTCTTTTCTTCTACCCTTATCTATTCTTCTGGTTCCTCATATGTGTCTTCTTCATCATTAGTCCGATTTGATGTTGAATTCCTCACCATCTTTGAAATCTTCAGATTTTACCTGCCTTGGAATGTTTCCTTCTTCATCAACCACTACATCAATACTTTCAACAATTTTCCCAAGTCTTTTATTGTAACCCTTATATCCTTTGCTTTGAGGAGAGTAACCAAGGACAATGCCTTCATCTGCTCTAGGTTCAAACTTGCCAAGGCTTTCATCAGTCCTTTTGATGTAACATTTGCTTCCAAACATTTTGAAGTATTTTACCATAGGAGTCTTACCATACTAGAGTACATGAGGACTTTGAGTGTTGTTCACCCGTACGTTTGCCTTTTTGAGAATAGTAATGGCAGCAAATGCAGGTTCACCCCAGAAGGTTGCAGGATTTCCAGACTCATCAATCATAGCACAAACCATTTGTTGAACCGTTCTACTCATCCTTTCTACTATTATATTTTGCTGAGTCCTTGGAGTAGAGAATTCCCTTCTTATTCCACGTCCTTCAAAAAAATCAAAAAATTCATCCGAGGTAAATTCCCCTCCTCGATCAGACCTGAGGCATTTGATTTTGCGATTTGATTCATTTTCAACCAAGGCTTTGAATGCTTTGAACTTTTTCAAAGGTTCGTCTTTATGCTTCAGAAGTCCTATCCAACACATCCTAGAAAAGTAGTCAGTGAACAATATGAAGTATTCTTCTCCTCAAGGTGACCTTTTCCTGGATGGACCACATACATCTGTATGGACAAGTTCAAGTGGCTTACTTGCTAATCCTTCCTTCTCAGGGAAATTAGTTCTGGTTTGCTTACCAAACTAACATGATTTTCATATTGTATTGTCTGGAATTTTGATGTCAGGGAGATCATGAACTGCCTGATATTTGCATGCTTTCCTTATCTGAGAGAAGCTTAGATGCCCAAATCTTCTATGCCATAGCCAATGTTCATCATTCTTGCTTAGATAGCATTGTTGTTTTCCTCCCTTGAGTATGTATAAATTATTTGGAGTTCTTAAGCCTTTGATCATTGTTTCTCCTGTATCAAGCACATGAACAATACATCCATTTGATAGAAATATTACCTCATTTCCTTGATCACACATTTGACTGACACTCAATAGATTATACTTTAAGCCATCAACATACATAACATTTCCAGCTTTGACCTTTTCTTTCAAAAGAATAGAACCTTTACCTTTTATGAGTGCAGGGGTGTCATTTCCAAATGAGACCTTCCTTTCCTTTTCTAAGGCACTATACAACTGAAGTTTTTCTTTATCACCTGTCATATGTTTCAAGCATCCACTGTCGATGTACCACTGATTTTCCTGTCCTTCCGCATATAAGGCTCTACCACATCTTTCTGGTTGTGGTTCTTTATTTCTCCATGTTTTGGGACTCAATGAAGCTTGCTCCCTCTGAGTTGTTTGCCGAAACCTACTCCTGCATTCAGAATCTTCATGACCAAAGTTGTTACAAATAGAACATTCTATTTCATTTTCAAGAGTAGAAAAGTTATTGTAGGTTCTTTTCATGATTCCAGTCACACTCCTTTGTTTTTGTGCTTCTCTGTTCATGATGGTCTTGTAGGCAACACATTGAGCTGCTTTGTGTCCAAAGTTATGACAAGAGAAACATTGGCCATTGGAGAAATTCCTGCAATTATCAAATCTTCCATCAATGTGATTGTAGTTTCCGTAGACATTCATTCTTGAGGAAAATTGAGAATGATTTACTTGCGGTTGGCTTCTGTTCATCCTTGAAGTAGATTTTCCCTAATGTACTTGGTGATCTCTGTTCATCCTTGAGGTAGATTGACCGTGATTTACCTGATGATTTGCTTTATGCCTCTGTTGTCGATTGTCAACCTGTTCACTTCTCCTTGCTACATCAAGATAACTTTTGGAGGTGGATGGCTTCTGTGCTTGAGATGCTTCTTCAGTATATCCAAGACCTGTCTTGATTAGTGGAGAATGTTTCACTTTGATAATCTCATCTAAAGTTTCAGATCCTTTAGAAAATCTAAGATTACGAGCTTTTGTTTTCTCAATGTATTTTCTGAGTCCCACAATTTCACATTCTAAATTTTCATTGTGTTTTTCCCTTTCAACAAGTTGGAATGTCAGAGTATCTATAATCATACTCTTTTCTTCTAAATAGATTTTAAGTTTAGAAATTTCTTCATAGAGATCATTTTCATCTATAGCATCTAAGAAATCATCATCTTCAAAATCTATCAAAAGTCTATAATCATTACATTGTTCATCTTCATCACTAATTGAAAATCCATTACTATCTTTGTGTGTATAATAGCTCTTCTTACTTACATTCTATTTTTTGTTCCATTTAACTGGTTCCTTACCTTTATCAAGCTTATCTTTATGAGGACACTTGGCTGCATAGTGACCAACTCTTCAACAAGCAAAGAATTTGAAAGGTAGCTTACCTCCGAATCTTCTAGAACCCCATTGAAGGTTCTTGACAAAGTTTGATTCTTCCTCTCCTTCTGACATATGTCTTGACTCGTTGTAATCTCCTTTTCCTGAAGCTTTGAATGCAACTTCTCTCTTGTCTAATGGTCCCCCTTTTCTCATTTCAAAAGCAGTTAGGATTCTGTGCAGCTGTGACATGGTAATACTCTATAGATTCTGTTTTTCTTCTATGGTAGAGACTTTTGATTCAAACTTAGAAGACAAATATCTTACAACTTTTTCAACCAAAGTAACTTCTTTTATCTCTTCACCGAAGATTTTCATACGATTAACAATCTCATCTATACGTAAGAAATAATTAGCCACACTTTCATCATTGTACATTCTGAGATTTTCGTATTGAATTCTGAGAGTTTATAGTTTTGCAAGTTTTACCTGATCGTCTCCTTCATAGCTCAAAATGATCTTGTCCCATATTTATTTTCCGGTTTTGAGCTGCATAACTTGGATAAATTCTAATTGAGATAAACTCCCTAATAGAGTATTGACAACTTTTGCATTTGTTTCATACTGCTTCTTACCAACCGTATCTGTAGGAGTTGCTAATGGAAATGTGTATCCTACTTCCATGATATCCCAAACTTCTGTATCAAGAGATTGAAGATAGGTTGTGATTCTTACCTTCCAATAGATGAAGTTGCTCCCATCAAAGATTGGTGGCCTGATTGATGCCTCCTTTTTGTAGTTGCTCATGATGATAGATCTTCCTTCAAGTGATCAAGCTTCTTCTGAAGGACCTACTCTGATTCCAATTGTTGGAAATAATATTGAGAGGGGGGTGAATCAGTATTATCAAGTCAACTATTTTTCATTTCATAATCAGATTTGCATACGCTACTTCAATTAGTGAAAACGGCGTATATACACAACTGCAGTTAAGGAAACTTATGTATAACTTGCAGACTTATAATTTAATTTATTCTTCATATGTTGATCATTAATCTGTGTGTCAAAACCATATAAACAGTAACTAGGAACAGTAAAATAGAACAGATAGTCACACACAAGAACACAAGATATAAGGTGGAAACACAATGTGGGTGAAAAGCACCTGCTACAATTCGTCTCCATCTTCTTTCAATTAGAAACTTCTTTTTATAATGTTTCTATACTCGTGTAGTCTTATACTAGTACACAAGCTCCTACTTCCAGAAGGCTACAACCTTCTCTCATTTTCCAGCTTCTCCTGGAAGGGAGCTACAACCCACTTAGCTCTTATGCTAGTTGATGTACTAGTACATAGGTGCTGACCTACAGAAGGCTACAACCTTCTCATTTCTTCCAGGGACCATGTTTCATAACTTTTCAGACTAGATCCATCAATAACAATAATAATCAAACATCAAACACATCTGCATCAACCAATCTCCTTTGCTTCAATCAAAACTGAATCAAACAATTACTTCTCTGAATGTTGTAACCAGACTACATTAACAGTAACTAGAAACCAATCCTAAACCCAGAACACTGTAGCAATAAACAGATGTAGCTTAAAACATATTTCATGAGACGTACACTACTTCAATATGTATAACCTACATACATACACTTCTGTATTAAGACCAACCAACATATACGTTGCTTTGACTTACTGAAACAGTGTGTATACGTGCCTCTGTTGTGCCAAACTTGCATACAGATCTATAAAAGATAATTTACCTTTTTCACTTATTCAAACATGAGTTATACCCGGATTATCAAATTTATAGATCAATTCATGCACAAAATATAACAGATCAAAATCATCCAAAGATACTACTATTCAAGCCTTCTTCTTGTGCTGAGGTTCCTCCTTGGTTCAGATCCAGTTATGCATCATAACCCAATTCTAGATCTTGCTCTTCATAAGATATTCAATACTTTAGTGAATTCCTTTGCCTAATGATCTCCTTCCCTTTTATAGTCTTAGGCCTTACTCAATACCACGGTCCAAAACCATAAATAATCAATACCATTGACCCAATACCTGGGTTCAACACTTTCAATGAGATACCATGGTCCAAAACCATAGGTCCAAATACCAAGGACTAAATACCATGGACCAAAAATAAGTTTTCCCACATATACATGCTTTTCCTTACATGAAAGTTCATGCATACATATATGAACCTTTATAATGTCTATCCCACGTGTATATGTGACTTGGTTAAGAGGAAACTGTGTATATCTCTTTTTCTTTCATTCTGAGAGCCTAAAGTGTGATCTCCCATCTGAGTGAGTTGCCATCAAGGACAACACCTATGCCATAGTGCCAAACCTATGTCATAATGACAACACCATTCCCTTGAGGATAGTAAGATGTGGAATGACCCAGAGTTATATGATACTTGTGACAGAAATCAATCATTTTCATTGACTTGAAGGTTGCAGAATTATCTATGATAATTTTGTCAAGACAACCAAACCTAGGAAAATATTAGCCTCTAGGAAACCTATTACTACAGTATCAGTGGCATGTCTAGAGGGAATAGCTTCTGTCCATTTGGTGAAGTAATCAATTGCAATGAGTATCCATTTATGCTTAGCAAGGGTGGATGGATTTCTCCAATGAAGTCAAGACCCCATTGTTGAAATGGTCTTTTTGTGGAAATAGGTTTCAAAGGCAAGGGTAAGAGTTTTCTTTCTCCTTCAAATATCTGACACTTGTGGCAAGAAGTTACAAATTTTTTAACATATGAAAACAATGTTGAACATTAAAATCCAGCTCTTACAATTTTCTCTGCAATTGATTTCTAGTAGAGATGTCCACCACAGTCCCCTGCATGAAATTCTTGGAGTACCTTGTCAACTTCTTCTCTTAATAAACATTTCAACAAAATTCCTTCATGATTTTTCCAAAATAAAGTATTATCTAGAATGAAAAAATTTGAAGCTTTCCTTTTCAAAAACCTACTCTTAGTTCTGGATAACCCTGGAGGAGCCTGTAGGTTTTGTAGCACATATATAATATTAGAATACCAAGGGGACTCAAGAAAGGGCTGACTCATATATGGAGTCACCATCTCCTGTTCGTTATCCAGTTCCGCAATAAAATTTATGTCTAGGGCTTGGAAATTTGTTTCTGCCATAAGTTTGGCCAAACCATGACCTTTAATTAACCTGGTAGGTTTTATCTCTATATCATATTCTAAAATAGTAGCTATCTATTTTACTCTTTTGCCATCAACTCCATCCTGTGTCAGGATATCTTTGACTACAGCATTGGGAACATAAGCTATTACATGAGAATATAATAGATACACTCTGAAATCCTTAATGGCTTTTACCAAAGCAAAAGCTTGTTTCTCCATTATTTTATATTTTATTTAGGCATCTCTAAGAGATTTACTAAAAAAGGCTATTGGTTTTTCACATCCTTGATCATCCTTTTGTAGTAAAACTACAGCTATGGTGTGTTCTGATGCAAATGAAAAAATCATGAAGTCTCTGTCAAATTTTGGGTTTGTAAGGACTGGTGTTCGAGTTAAGGCTAATTTTATTTCTTCAAATGATTGTTTAGCATCTACTGTCCATTTAATAGTCGAATCTTTTCTCAACATGTTATTCAATAATCTTAATTCAGCTAAATTAGAGATGAATCTTCTTAAAAAATTTACTTTTCCTAAAAATTCCTGGAGTTCTTTAATGTTTCTTGGATGAGGTATTTGCAAGATAGCTTCAATCTTGGTTGGGTCAATCCTGATTCCATCTTTAGAGATAATGTGGCCTAACAATTTTCCTTCTTCCAGCTCAAATAATGATTTCTTTGGGTTCAGAGAGATGCCAAATTTTCTGCATTTAAGAAATGCTTGCTTAAGATGATCTAGGTGTTGTTGATCTGACTTAAAAAACACTATAATACCATCAAGGTATATAACTATGAATTCATGAATCTCCTTTGCAAAGGCAATATCCATTGCCCTTTGAAAGGTGTTCCCTGCATTTTTCAATCCAAATTGCATTTTGACATACATAAAGGTACCCCTTAGGGTTGTGAATGCAATTTTTTCTTAGTCATCAGGGTGGACTAAAATTTGGTTGTAACCTGAGAATCCTTCTAAAAGTGAAATCCTTGTAGAACCTACTACCCTTTGCAGAATGTGATCCATTTTAGGTTAGGGATAGTTATCTTTGACTGAGACTTTGTTCAAATTTCTAAGGTCAACACACAGTCTAATTTCCCTTGTTTTCTTTCTTGTAGGAACAAGAATGGATACCCAATCTGAAAACCTAATAGGGGCAATGATTCCTACATCATACATCCGCTTAATCTCCTTTTCAATGGAAGGTAATAACATAGGATTGATTCTTCTTAACTTTTTCCTAAAAGGTTTATGATCTTCTTTCAAAGGGATAGTGTGTTGTATAATGTTGGTATCATAAGATTTTAAGTCCTCATAACTCTAGGCAAAAACATCCTGGAATTCTTTCATTAACTCAATATATTTCAATTTTTGTTCAAGGGGTAATGATTTAGACAATTTTATCAGTTTAGGATTCTCTTGAGTTCCTATGTTGCATTCATCAATGTTTGCTTTCAGAGGTTCCATCTTAGGCTTTTTAGGAATGTCATTTGAGTCAAATAAGTCCTCCAAAGGAGTTAATCCTTTGGGCAAGAAATTATCTTTGAGGTTTATGACTTCAGTTTCATCATCAATTATTTCATCAATTTCCATTTGTTTTAAATCCTTAATATCTGTTTTTGTGAATTTCGTAGAATGAAGTTTATCTTTTATTTGATTTTCTTCTAGCTCATTTATTTCTACTTCATTAGAATAATTACAATCTACTGCTATATCAGTATCTATGTTTTCATTTACAAATTCATCATCTAAAGTTAAAAAATTATTAATTTGTTGATCATTCTCAAATACTTGCCAGTTCTTTAAATTGTTAGGAATTGCTGGTCTATGCCTGACCTTAGCAGAATACTGATGATTAGGCTCAAAAGGCAACTTACAAGTACTAGCAAACATGGCTAGGCTGTGAGCCTGCATGTTGTGTTTTCTGGGAATAACAACAAGTTTAGTTTCTAAAAAGGTGTTTAGTATTTCTATGATTGTTCCTCTATAAATTCCTAATCTAGGATCCTTAGTCATGTAAATGGCTTTGATTTGTTTAATCACTAACTCAGAATCTCCCATGATTGATACTCGGATGGCTCCTAATCTCTTAACCAGTTTCAGTCCTAACAGAAGGGCTTCATACTCAGCTATATTGTTTGTACATTTAAAATTTAACCTATAAGGATGACCTTTTGCATGATCATTTTCTAGATTGTAAACCCACACACCTGCTCCTGCACCTAGCTTATTTACTGAACCATCAAATTCCAGATGCCATAGGATTTCATGTTCGTAATTTTCATCTGGGGTAGTGGAATCTTTCTTAACTAGGGCATCTAAATTTTCTTTGTTGTCTGATATTTCTTGAATTTGGACATTTGACTTTTCTTTTACAATTTCTTTTGGTTCTTTTGTTAGATCAATTTGGATATCTTCTTGATTAGTTCCAGCATTTTAAAGAATAAAGGAATCCATGTCTGACTGTAATGAATATATAGGAAATTTCTAAGGCTTTTCCTGAATACTTACTACATACTTCACCAAATTTTCTCTATACAATTTCTTGGGATGTCCGAAAATTGAAATGGTAGCATAGGACATATCTAGTTGAAGAGATCCTTGAAGTTTAGCATCCCAGCACCTGGACAACAGCATGCCATACTTGGGTGGTATATCGGCAATAACAATGTCCATGAGTATAGTCTTGGCAGGATACTGAACTAGAGAAACACAGAAATCTTTTATATGACCTAGGCATTTAACCTGGCTTGAATCAAAGGAGAAAAGATCTTTATAAGGTCTGGTGATATCTAAGTTAAGTTTTTCCATTACAGATTTTGGCATAAGATTATGTGAGGCTCCAGAGTCTAGCATGGCATTGTGTAGGGTTTTATCATGGATGTTAAGACTGATATAGAAGGGTCGTACCCCTCCTTCAATGGGCTTTCCATTAACATCTAGTCCAAAAAGTAATTTAGGTTGATCATCAAATAAATTTACAGAATCTTCATTTTCAACTAGGTTCAAAGATTTACTAATTTGAGCTTTGTAAGTTTCCTGCTTGATCAATTTTGTCAAAGGAATTGAAATTTTAAGCTTTGCAACCTCAGCCCCCAAATTAAAGGGTAGGACTATTTTGTCTTTTGGATTTCTGGTAGCAATGTTTTCTATGTCTTCTTCTCTTTCAAGATTTGGGACATTCTTTGCTGATTTCTCTAACACAATCTTTGGGGACTCTTTCACTATTTCCTTGAAGGGAAGAGAAGTGGAAGGTTAAACATCTTCAATGGTGGGGTTGGGAGGATTTTGAGTCGATCTGGACAGGATTTCAAGATTTTTGGTTACTAGAATTGTTTTCATTTTATCAGATTGAATAGGACTTGTTGTCTGGTTTGTTCAGGAGCATCAATTTTCCTTCTTCTTCTTAAATTATACTGTTTATGTACCTCGAAAATAGCAGAGTCATACCCCTATTTAAAATTGAATGATTCTCCTGTTTGGGTTTGGAATTGTTGGAGCATATATGTTTCTTGATCATCCTGAGTCAGGAAAACTTTTTCCTCATCATCTAGGCCCATTAAATTTATCTTAGTATCTTCTTGGGGGTCATCTAAATGTGAGGCTTCTGCATAGTTCTCTTGGAAAGGTGGTCTGATATTCTGGTCAGGAATATTCTTTCCAGCATTTTGGTTTTGATTTTTTATAAAGTTAGGATTTCTCCCTGGATTAGCCTGTTGGCCATCCCAGGGAGATTTCTTTTCAATAGTTTCAACTCTGTCTAACAATCTATCCATTACTTTAACTATAGCATCCATCTTTTGTTCAAAGAGTGTTTTTTCTTCTTTAGCAGGTATTCTTCTCTCGTTCCTAGCTTTGGCTCTTTTAGGAAACATGGTAGCTTCAACACTTATTGCCACACTCTGCATATCCTCCAGGGCGGGGGGGTTTCTTTCTCCTAGATGGAAAGCCATATCTGAATCAAACCCATCGGGAAATTTGATCAGGGCTAAACCAAGTGGGGGTCTCAGGTCGAGTGGAATGGCACTATAAACACTATTGAACCTAGCGTAATAGTCTTGAACTGTTTCATGAGGTCCCCTTTTAAGGTTCTCATATTCAGATAAAATTTGTAAGGGGTCCTTCCTCTTCTCCCATCTATTTAAGAATTGTTGGTAGAGAACTCTTAAGCTATCTATACTTTGTGGGGATAAATATCTAAACCAAGTTCTAACTTCCCCAGTCAGACTCTAAACAAATATTCTCATTTGAACATCAACTGTGTCGATTTCATATATCTCGAAATAGTCAGTCATTTTCTTAGTGTATTGCTAGGCTGTATAGGTTCCAGTGCCATCGAATGTAGTAATTTTACTTTGATAGTCTTGAGGCATGGCACCTAAAGGAGTAGGCATCACAAGGGGATCATATCTATTAGCCATGATTCTAGGTCGAGTAGTAGTTTGAACTGGAGTTGGAGTGACAGGGGGTGTTTGGGTTGTGGAGGAAGAACTGGAGGTGCTGGTGGGGTGTTGCGTGATGAGTGTTTGAAGAGGAAGTGAAGGGATGAAGGAAGGATTGCACTAGATTTCAGATGAGTGAGGGAATAATGATGAACTAGCAGAAAGAGAAGTAGTCTCAGAGATTTTAGGTGTTCTATTTGTGGCAAGAGATGATTGAGTGGAATCCTGCAAATATTGATCAATTGACAAATTGGCTCTATGGATTTCAAGTTCTCTAGGGAATTCTGGATCTTGGACTAGGCCTAATAATTCACTGTCAGATGAGGTTCTAAACAGAGAGAGTTCAAAGTGTTCATCAAAAGTAAGATCTTCTAGGGAAATCCTCTTAACAGGACAGGAATGTGATATGAACAAAGGTCTAGGACTTTCTAAACTTTCCTGTCTTCTAAGGATTCTTGGAATCAAGTTGGGATTTTCAAACATAGGGGGAGGATTTGGATTAGGATTAGCCCTAGTGTAATGAGTTCTCCCTGAAGCCAGATTTGAAGTCTTTAAAATGATTTTTGTATGAATTTTCAAAATAACTTGTAACAATCCTCTAAGATACTTTACATCAAACTTTTAGGTTTCTCAAAGGTTTGTTTTAATTGAGAATTTAGTTTTTTACACAGTGGAGTCACCACTATGTTATCACTCAGATTTTCCCTAGAAGTTATTAAAAGAAGGAAAGGATCCAAGGTAACCACAAACCAATCTTTTAAGTATAGATTCTAGCCAATCTACACTCAGAGAGGGCTCTCTCTTTATGATTTAGCTTTGTTTTAATATGATATTAGGCTAGTTATTAAAGCTTGAGGGATTTGTTTTGATTTGGTGGTGGAATTCAAGAATAGATGGGAAATCTAGGATTTTAGGCCATTGGGCTATGGAGTCAATCAGGGATAATTCGCTAGATTAAGTCAAATTGCTAAGGTAAGAGTTCACAGGAAAGATAACATAATAAAAACAAACTTTAGGGCTTGAATGGGTGATATTTCTACTCAAAACTAGAGGGAAATTAAGAATCCTCAAGTCAGGATTAGAAAGAAGAAATGAAGATAGGTCAATTGGCAGATGGCAATTAAGAATCCTATACCAGGGACTTATGAGAAAAGCTACGGGGATACAAGAGAAATTAAGAATTCCTTTACCAAAATAGCTTAGAAGAAAACATGAAAATGGTAAATTGTTTATAGCAGAGAGCAATAAAGCTAATTATGATACACTTTTGACTATTTTACCATTTAGTTTTAAGATGCATGAAACATTGAAACATATAGAAACACATAAAATCACAAGGATAGAATACTTATTTGTGATCACACTGCACAAGAATCTGATGAAATGTCCTCAACTTTCATTCCTTTTCCTGCAAAAATCCAAGTTTGATTACAAGAGCTTTATCAGCTTGATAGCATAGATATATAGAAATGTAATAGAATCCACACTCAATACTTTGATTGGAGAAGTATTTATACAAAATTTACATCAAAAATATCTCAAACTATATGAGATTTATTCTAGGAATTACAAAATATCTTTTACAAAAATATAGAGACAAATGTAAAATAGATTGTTGTTGTCTCTTTATTCATGCATGAGCTGGAGTTTGAAGCTTCAATTCACCTCTTGTTGTTGGTTTGGTAATTTTGTTCTGGATCCTTGTTTATTATTTCCTACTAATGCTCTTTGCCTGTCTACTGATACTCTTTACCTTTTTACCAGACTTTACCTCAGTGAATATTTTCTTTTACCTGAGAGTTACCATAGTAACTTACAAGATTACGAGCATATCAGTCCACCATTCTTCCTAGGGTATCTTCATCCTAATTAATTTTCTATAAATTTCATCAGCCTCAATGTGTTTTGAAAAATTGGGTCAAGCTGTGAAAAAATGTTTCACTTCATGCTCAATATACAAAAGGTTTTCTAAGCCATCATATAGCACTTTTCCTATGGGTAGTGCTTTCACTGTTGAAGAGCTGGATTGATTTCTAGCCTATTGGTGCAGTATGTCAATGTAGTCTTCATGCTTCATCAGCTTGTCATTTATGACCAATAAATTTGGAGGTCCCTTCTCTCTCAGAATGTTATATTTTATCATAAATTCATTAATGTCTTCTTGAATACTTTGACATCTGCTTTCTAGGTTAAGCATCAAGTTCTTTTTGGTCAAAACTCTCTTGATTTCAAGGATGGTACCAGTCCGATATTCTATACCTTTTGTTCTAGTTCTTCCTTGCTTTGGCTATTCAGGAAATTGATTAATTGGATTGCCTCTTCTGGTTTCTCCCCCAATTCTTCTCTAGTCCTTTGTATAGCCACTGTAGCTAGTTTCACTAAATCAATTTGTTTGAAAATAATCTGAATAGAAGACCAAATATCATTAATGGAATTAATGATATTGGTCCACAAAATCTCTCTAATATCTCTTAATGGCTTTTCAAAAGTTAAGTCCTTCTCTAAAGTTTTTTATTCTATCAGTCATCCTTCTATTCTTCCTCTCCTCTTCAGTGTAGTTTATTTGTGATATCTCATAATTGTACTCTAAGTTAGCAACTTTTTATTTTGATTTATGTATCTCAGTTTCTTGGATTTTCATTTCTTCCATGGACTTGATTAAGTCATGTGTTTGCTGTGTTGAAGTTGTTATTGTTTCAGAAGTGCCTGCTTTTGTTGATACTGGAAGAGCTGTTGTTAGGGGAATGTTGGGTGCCAAAGCTGCTGCAATGGTAGATGTCACTGCTGTAGAAACCATGGGTATTACGGTCTGAGGCATGGTGGTCGACTCACCTTCTTCAGACTGCAAAGATTTTTCCAACTCTTGTTCTATTTCTTTCAGTTGTTCATTTAACTTGAGGACCATGTCCATAAGTTCCTCCTCATTCTGTTTCTCAATGACTTTTGCAGTTCGTGGATGTATGAGGGTATGTAGCTTGAGTTGTTTTTTGAGTGCAACAATGTCTTCATTTTTATTTTTTATCAAACTCTCGGCTGCCTTAACATCTTTGGGATTATGACCCAACACAATCACTAGGTCTTCTAATGAGTTTATTCTAGTGTCCTTAGCCCGAGAAGAGGCTTTTTCTAACTGTAATTTTGTTGTAGTATTGCTCAAAGAATTTTGCAACTGATGTGCAATGATGGCTTTACTGGTCAAAGTGGAATATACCATCTCACCCGTTTGCTTGTGGAGCTCAATTTGATTAATTAGGTGGATATCTTTAGCAAGAACTTCGAAATTTGTTTTCAAGTAATCAGCCATAGACTTTGGCTATTGTACTATTGGCTTCAAGAAACTCATCTGCATTTTTCCTTCTGTTAGTGTTGGTCATGATGCCCTCCATCGGTGATCAAAAGCTCTTTGCATTATGAATAGGTAGGTGTCTCATCAATGTCAGTTTTGCATTCCGTTAGGCATGCCATAAAACTGATGGAGGAGCTGGTCCTTGTTCCCTTCTTGGCTTTGCTGGATCAGGTCATATCAGTTAATGAGCTTGTGTCACATTTGTTTTGCTTTGTCTTGAAGTCCAAAGTCTTAGGTCTAGGGTTTCGGTCAAAAGTCTTTGCAATGTCATGAGTCAAAAGTTCATGAGTCCCCAGCAAGCCAGAAGGAGGTATGTAAATATGTTTCATTGATATTTTCATCAGGTACAGCTCATTTATACCTTGGATTTAAAAACCCTGTTTTTAAAGCCAAGGTCATGTCAATTTTGCAAAAAATAAGGAAATTTCAAAAATTCTTCAAAATGTCGGCAATAGCCCTAGTCTTCTCGCCAGAGTCCCTCAGATGGTCTACCTGCAAAAAGAACGGAGTTAGAGCACTCAAAGAGCCAAATTCAGAACAAAGAAAACTCAAATCAATGTTAAAAGTGAATGCCAAAACAAAACATTAGAAAGTGGGTTTGGTAAGTAATTTTTTTTTTTTTTTCAAATTGGGCCTATAAAGAGTCAAATTCCCTCTAAAACACCCTCATTGTGCATCTAAGAGCTTGCAAGACAAAGAGATAGGGCGAAGAGGCGAATGAAGGTGAAGTGCAGAGAAATTGGTCGTTTTTCAGGTGCGCGACCTGTCAGGGACTGTGCGCGACCTGTTGGGCGGTGCGCGACCTGTTGGGCGGTGCGCGACCTGTCAGGCGCCTCTCCGCAGTGCAAAAACATAACGGGCGCGACCTGTCAGCCCGTGCGCGACCTGTCAAAGCCTGTGCGCGACCCGTCAACCTGTCTCTCACAAAACCGCTTCAAAATTTGCTCAATCGCCCCCGTGCTTGCCAAATCAATCGAGCATACAACTCAGCATGTTTGCAAAGCAAAGATGAAGATATTCCAGAGGAGGTTGTCCGAGGCCCGCAAGAGGAAGAAGAAGACCAACCCGCTCCGTATCTTGGCTGAGGCCTCTCTCACTCACCATGATACTCATTAGCATCCTCCTAGCAGCAAACCCAAGAAATTTTGAGAGTTTTGAAGCATTTTTGGCATTTTTGGGAATTTTACAGGTTTTGGCCATTTGACGGGTCTCACCCCGCGCGCGACCATACATGGGGGCAACTCAGGACGGGGAAAACTTTGCATTTTTGGAATTTTCATGCAAAATTACACTTTCCTATGGATGGGTTTCAGATTTTATGGAGATTTGGGCTTCCAAAAGCTCAAAATACATGCAAATTTTGACTTTCTGCCCCTATTTTGAGTTGCAGAAAGCTGTCTTGGGAGAAATGACTTTTTAGGGGTCAAATCAACTCCAAATTCAAAAATTCCGGTGGGGTTGGAAATTAGACTCACAGACCTTTCCAACGAGCTATCTTGAACTTGATTTGGACACCGGAAAGGACCCCAAACAGAGCTGTGAATGTGCGCGACCTGTCAGGGAAATTTGCCTGTTTTGACCAGTTCGGCCAGCAAAACACTGTTTTCATCTTGGTTGACTTTTGAGGCATGTAAATGATGGATTTTTGTGTAATTTTCATGGAACTTAGATACTTTTACTCTCCTTCATCACTTCTAGAAGATTCTTTGATGTAAATGGTAAATATTTAATGCCTGGATAGGTTTCCTAAGTTTTAGAGGCAAGTTGTTTTGACTGCCTATTATCTAGTGCTCAGTTTAGAATTAGTTGAAACAGCTCCTAGGAAGCTGAGCTCGACCCCTAGAGGTGGGGAAAGGAGTTAGGTCATCTATATTATGCCTTCGCTTGCTCATTTTCATGGTTGGACTCTTGAGGGAGAAGCTCCTATTGTATATTTTACTTGTATCTCTGCAATTTGAGGAAAAGGAAGACCAGGGTTTTGCAGACATCATTGGGATTCTTGTGGACTCTTGTGTTGATGGTGTGTTCTCTTATTGTAATTGTAAGTGTGTTTATGTGTTCCATCTCTTTCTTTACTGCAGCTTATTAAACAAATGAAGTGATAAAGTTTGAATTCATGCTTGCCATGCTCAGCTTTCAAATTTGTTTAATGTTTATGTTTTCCACTGTCTAGAGAGGATTCAAAGTCATTGTTTGCCCTCTTTAGCTTCTCTTTTTTCTTCCTTGATCATCCATCTCAGCTAAAGGCATCAGCACAAACTCCTACCTTGCCCCAAAGACCCACCTGCAAAACCTGAGCTCAATCCCCGCACCCTGAATTGCACTCCCTCCAATTGCCACCAAAAACCCCAAAAACCCCCAAATCAACCTTTTAATCAGTTTACTAGCCTAATATCAGTGTTACCTTTGATTGATCATCTCATCCCATTGAAAATTTACCAAGATAGACCGGAGAGAGCCTTCTCATACCCCGTAGGGCTAGCTACGAGGTGAAATGGTTTGATGTAGCCTTAAGGTTTACCTTTCTCAGCCTGAGGTGAAATTTCAAACGCTAACACCTTCTTTGATGTCAAAAGCTGACATCAACCTTGTTTGATTTGTGGGAGCCATTTTCATATATTTGGCACAGGTTTGAGCTTTGAGCTACTCATTCCTAGTCTTGATTTCTTTGTATCTTTCCTTCAAACCCTGGCTTTGATCTGATACTGCTCTAAATGAGGACACTTCTACACTTTGTTGCCTACTTAATGCCTGAGTTTGGGAGGTAGATGGTGTCTCTCTTGCTACTGTAGTCTGTACTGTGTTGCTCCTTGTTTCTTCATATTCTTGCACGTATTGAGGATTCAATATTGTCCTTTTAACATATACATGGTATAATGGCACTATTGAGGGACTAGCCTCACTACTGCTTCTTTTCTGAAATCTTTCGTCATTAAGAGGAGTCTACAATACTGGAGGATTGCCCATGTTTGTTTCAGTTTGGGTCAATTCCTTAGAAATGCTCTGTGACCCTGAATCCATTTTCTTTACTAACGTTTTTTGTTGTTCTGAAGTCTCTCGTTATACTGAAGTCTCTGCACTATGCTCCTGTGTTGGCCTTTGTGATGAACCTCTAGGCACATGTTCAAAGGAATCTAGATTAATTCTTTTTTATAAATCCTTCATAACATTTTCTACTTCAACCTGAGTACTATCCTAATCGATAAGTGTTCCCTCCACCCATTCATTTTTATTTGCATATTGTTCTATCCATGGAATTCTATGATGAATGTCGGGGGACAACTTATTCTTTTCTCTTTTGTCACTGATGAAGCTGTGAGGATCATAATGCCAGATGAAACTCTTTTTCAGTCTCATTCTTTCAAGGATTTATTTTGTTGTTTCCCCTGATTTTCTGTTGTTACAAACAAATGGTCCTGGGTGATCCTTTATTCTCAACTGAGCTTTCTTCTTAGCTTTCATAAAGTGTATTTCATCAGAGTTGATCATTTGCCTGTAGTACTCTAGGGCAAACAATCTCATGCGGACGTATTTGGGCAATTTTTAGGGAGGCAATTCACACCCATAAACTCTGATCTTGGTATGGTTCTGGTATAAGTACCAGTCACCAACCATGTATTGCTTGGATAATTGAAGGATTCTTTTGATATCATCATAGATTCTAGGAGGACTTCCTATCAACATGGTAATTACAGGATGGACAAATTGATCAATGAAATCTGCATAAGAATAAGAGGAAGAAGCTAAATAGTGAAAAATTGAAGTCCAGAAGACAACAGACCTGGGATTCCCTCTGGTGTCAAGTTTTTGGATAGAGAAAGGGAATTTATCAGACTAGTAGTAAAGAAAAAGATGATACAAGACTGAGGAATATTTAAAGACTCTCTCATTCTCTAGTCTCATGAATTGTTTATGTATCTTGTCTACAGTGAATGTGGCATAGTCAAATTTAGCTAAAGGAGGTTGACCAGGAGTGAAAATAGACATGTAGGCCAAGGTCATTTCATCAACATATTCACTAGTAGTAAAACCCAAAATGAAAACAATCATGGTGATGATATCCTTTGCTAGAGTTGTAAAGAAGCTTGACATATAAGAGGGGAGTCTCTGGGCTTGTATTTTTCCTCCATGAAAGTCTAACAAATTTTGTTAATTTCAGAACTAGACATATTGGTAGATTTCTCAAGTAATTCTAAAATGGAAAGGGGATTCAAATTCTTGTCAAGATGTAATTGCAACATCTCATTAATAGACTTGGTTGTAATGGTGAAAAGGATTCTTTGGTCAAGGGACATTACAGCCCTTAAATTGGGATTGTAATTTGCATGGCATTGATGGGCAATATCTGGGAAGATATGGACAGTGGGGAACTGATACTTCGGTAGATTTGATTCCCAAAGACCTATGTTATCAGAGTGGTTTAGGTAATTGTCTCGATACCTGAAGTAGAATTTGAAGGGGCTCTCCTCAAAAGTGAGGTCTTTGATTTGAAAATCTTTATCGGCTAAGGGTAGGTAGTGCAAATCCCTATGGGGAGTAGTGATTGGAGCAACATTTAGGGCAACAGGAGCTTCCATCCTTGGTTCTGTTAGTGCCTAGATCTACCTCAGGCTGAAAAGGTAGGATCCAGGGTCAACATCAAACCATCCTTAGCCTAGTAGCTAGCCCTACCAGGTTAGGAGAGGGCTCTCTCCGCGTCAATCTCAAAAAATAATGATCGATGAGGGCTTGAGATGACTGAAATATCTTCTGATCTTAGGCTAGGTATGAGTGCAAGAGAGTTTGATTGAATAAAATAGTGTTTTGTTGGCTCAGAGGGAAAGGCACATTTTGGGATGCGGGGATTGAGGCTCAGTTTTGCAAAGATGTCAATGGGGCAAGGTAAGCAATCATTTTGGCACTTAAATTTGAGTGAGATGTAAGGAATAGACAAGGGTGTTGAAGAGGGCAATAGCAATCATGAATCCTCCCCAAACAGCTGAAAACATCAAATAACTAAAGCAAACTTCAAGTAGATCACTACACTTTCAATGGATTCTACTTACACTCTTGTTTGTTTAGTTCAGAAGAAATAAGATAGAGAATCGCGTACAATCACATAAAAAAAATTCACAATTACAAAGAGAGGCACTGTACTAAGACAAATTTCACATGAATCCCAAAGAGTGCTGCAAAACCTGGTCTCAATTCCTTAGCCAAAATGAAAATATGAGTGTACAATGAAGTTATTTTCTTTCTCAAGAGTCCAACCATGCTAATGACTGAAAAACAACACAATATAGAAAAACATAGCTCATCCTTACCTCTAGGGGTTGAGATCACATGTTTAGGAGGTGATCCAACTTATTCTAAATTGAGAACTAGAAACTAGGCAACATAACAACATGCCTCTAGAAACAAGGGAACTGATTCATTTAGTTCCAAACAACCTTTCAACTGATGTATCTACCTCTAAAAGTGAAAATCTAATATATTTACATCATGATCCGTCAATTTTCATCAAATTACATCATAAATTTTCCATTAGGAAAGTAAAAAAGTCAAACTAGGAAAACCGGGTGAAAAACAAAGCAAAACTTAGTCAAACTGGCAATTTTTCCTCTATGCACTGCGCCTGATTCTCTATGCATCGCACCTGTTTGGACCTACTTTTGGAAGCCTTCTCGGTGTCCAAATGAGCTCCAGGTGTGCTTGCTGGAAATGTCTACCTATCTAATTTCCAACCCAGGTGGATATTTTCAATTTGGCCTCCATTTTCCACTCCAAAAGTCCATTCTCCTAACACTGCTTCTTGTGTGTCAAAATAGGGGCAGTGAGGCCATTTTTTGAGTGTTTTTGACCTTCTTGAGGGCTCAAAACCCGCCCAAATTTCTTGGCCATAGGTAGGAAAGCATAACTTTTCATAAAAAACCAAAAATTCTGAGCTTTTATGATTTGGAGGCCCCTAGAAAAATCGAGTGCCACGTGGCACGACACATAGGGCAGAAAACCCTATTTTTTGTGCCAAAGTTTCCAAAATGCAAAAATTGCTCCAAATTTCTTGAAATTTGGGCTGAGTCTTCTTCTATCAAGCATGATGTTGAGCCAAGGAAGCCTCACCCAATATCTGAAGTCCTTCATCCTCTTTTTTCCTCCTTGATGCTCTCTTCAACTTTGCTTTCAAACTTCTGATTCTCGCTTGGCACACCAAGTTCCGGGACAAGTAATGATATGACAGGCTTCTAAGCATATTCTTTTCATTGATGGCCTTCTCTAGCTTCCTCTCCAAGTGGATATTGACTCTTTCCAGCCATGACTCCCTATCGGCATTGATCTCTTGCTCCAATGAAGTGAACTCCACCCTTCTCCTTTGGGCAGCTTGACGATTCTCCCGAATGTTTTGCAACTCCATAATCACTTTCTCATCCTCAAGCTGCTTATTCCTCTTCTCCAGGTACTGTATAGTCCATTTGGCTCTATCCAAGTTGGTAGACAAGGCATCAATGTCTGCTTGCTGCTCCTTAATGATTTCTCTATGATTTGTGCCGATATCGATATCATCACCCTCAATGAGGATGAAATCAGTCTCTTGCTCACCTGATGGTCCTTCCTCCTATAGTGGCCTATTGCCTCGGTCCTAAACCTGTTGTACTGATGATGGAAGCAAGGCCCCTTCCACCCTGGGTGGAGATAACACTCGCTTTGCTGCTGCAAACAACCGTCTAGTGCCCTTTTGATAGGTGATGAACACTGGCACACTAGCGGTCTATGTCTCATGACCCTCATGCTGATAGGAAGGTCCACCTGTCTCATGCCTAGCCTCTGAAGGTCCCTGTGAAGCTATGAAAAACTCATGAGAGATGAAGTCATCCCAAGTGATGCCCTGTAAACCAAGCTGATGAATGACCACAATTTTGATGAGAGCAAAATGATAAATACTGTTGAACTGCTGCTGAGGAGTCTTGTGTTGCATAAGGGTGGTCACCTTCTCTATGTTTTCGCACATGAAGTAAGGAATGTTCATCATCCATACCTGGGTAAAATGCATCAGCAGCCTGATATGATAAGCATATAAGTAGGAGAACCGGCCCTCACAGCTGAAATACTTCATGATTAGTTTCATTAAGGGAGCATATTCATCTTTGAGGTACCAAAAAGGAAACACTCTCTTGAGCTGCCTCAAAAAAATGTGCTTGATGTATGGTTCATAATGCTACCGGTCAATTTTCTGCCTCTTGCTCCATGGCTCTCCAATGTTAGGTATGCTGGTTGCTAATGAAATGGATTTTGGTGTTAATGTGAAAGTGACACCAGCTAGAGTGGCTTGATCACCATGTAAATGCAGTACAAACAAGCGGGCCAACTCATGATGAAATTGAATATTAGCAACCTCCTCACAAAATTCATAACATGACTGATGCTGGAAACAAAAGATGGCAAGAGGGCAGGCCTGTAATTTAGCAACAGTGGTTGGTTTGTCTCTAATGTGTTTGCCACCTCTATGAGGCATCCTGGGAGCATGTTCCTCTGTGGGTGAGTCACTTTGGGTCTCCTCTTCATAATCATATGAAGGATCAAATGCCATGTTTGCTGGTAAATAAACTGCCTTGGAGAAGTAGGTGCTAATATGTTAAACTGTCTTGAACTATTTTGGTGATGTGTTTGACCTCTGCTACCAAGGGAAAACAGTGAAATGAGGGACTGTGGAGGGTTAATTTAGGGAAATAAGGAATTGGGGACTGTTGGGGCAAGGTTAGTTAAGGGAACAGGGATTTAGAGTGTAGTTTGGGAGTTTTTGTATATGACTAGGGTTTGGGAATTTACATTTGGGATTTTCGGAAATGGAACTTGGGATAGGGGATTAGTGAATTTAGGGGGTAGGTGAACTTAGGGAATAATGAAATCAATGAAAGATAGGTAAGGGGGTGATGGAGGAATTAAAGGATTGACTAGGTAGCAAAATAGTGATCAAAACCCTAGGCAGCAAGTTTCTTTGAGGAATTTCAAATGGTAGGGTTTGATCTCTTCAAACAATCACCATTCATCAACCACCATGAAGCAAGCATCAAACTTGGATAAAAAGCAATGATGGAGGTTGTACCTACCTGTAACAAGGCAGATCCATGCATTTTTGGGAAATTGAGCGAGTTCTAGAAGTTTTCGGGCTCTCTGGCTATCTGCGTCGTGCATCCATCCCAATGCGCCACGCCCAGTTTATGCGATGTGCCCTTACAAAATAAAATGGGAGTCTGAGGCCCAGTGTACCGCGCCTAGTGAGTGCGCCATGCTTCCTACCCAGTGTGCCGCGCCGAGCAACTTGGAGTGATTTTCGCCCAAACTTGTCACTTGCTCACCAAAATCACTTTGCCTTGCTTCTCTTTTCTCTTGGAGTGCAAATGAGCTTTAAACATTTGAAGAAATGATTTATACATGGAGCTTTTAAATTTTAATTTTGCCAAACCTATTTTCATAATGTTTTGCAAATGACTTTATTTTCAAACTCTGTTTTTTGGACTTTTTCACTTCATTTGAGTTTTGTGATGAACTAAATGACCTGAGATTTGCTTGTTTTGCAAGTGTTGGAACTATTGGGGCTAAGGAAAGAAGCCAGGGTTGCAGATGGAGTGTTATGCAATGAAGAAAACAAAATTTCATGATTTTTTTACAATAAATGCTAAATACTCTGTTTTTTCCTCAAAACAGAGTTTTGAGGAAAAGCACATTTTCAAACACTTGGCGATGAATTTTATTGATACTGGAACCTCCTCATGACCTGTTGGTAATTATTGGACACTTTGAAACATTTTTTGATGAAACCTTAATGAAACCCTAGACCTAATTGACAATGAAACCCTAAAGACAACTTATGCAATATTTAAGATAAAAAGAAGATTGTATGAGCTTTGTTTTAATAAATAAACATGAACCAGTAGGTAAATGACATGAGGGAAATTGTAGGAATGCCACTACCATCAAATGATCCATGCACCTAATGGAATGCAAATGACTAGGCGGGACACCTAATATGAAATGCAACAAGAGGATTTGATCTCTGATGGAGGGATGAAGATACCAACACTAACATTGGCTCCAATGGGGATGGTAGCTCCTTGGAGGTGCCAAGAACTATAGATCTCTAGGAAAGTAGGCAGTGCCTTCGTCCATTGGGCTATGGAGTCAAAAGCTCAAGCTGAAATGCATGATTGAAAAATGATGACTTTACGACACAATCTGCCTCAATACTTAAACACAACTGATAAACTAGAAAGTATGATCAAAATGGAGCTTATTCAATACAACCTACTCTAGTTGTTCCATTCATCACCTGATCAAGTGAAATGAAACAACCAATGCAACCAAGTAAGTATTTTGGCTACTATTTGAATTCTTCGCAAGTGCTTGCTTATGAACAACAAGAGAGAACTACTGAAAGGCAACTCCCATGAAAACTTGTGAACAAATCCGTTGAATACTATGGATTCTCTATCTGCCTCCAAAAACACTGCATAAGGATCTTTAAGTTCATGCACACTAGGACTTAGCTCATCCATTGGATTACTTTTCTTCTCCTCATATCATGAATGCAAACTTTGATCTGAGCTTTGTGATGAGACTCCTGCTGAAAATGACAAAGAAACCGGCTGCCAAATCAAGTTTATATCAGCACATGTTTCAAGCTCACATGTAGTCAATGGAGAAGGACTTTGACTGCAGACATCATCCAACACATCAGCTATTGGATCATGAAAAACTTGAAAATACTGCTGCAACCCATTTTCTATTGGTTCCGATGAGATTACATGATTTCCTATAGGTTGCTCATTTGAAGATATACTATGCAATTTTCCCTTCAGAAACTGAAATGATTCAAAACAGAATGGTACAGAATCATCTTGTATCATTTGATCGTATGTGCCAGCTTCCAAGTCCTCATCTACAACTTGACAATCAATGGTATTCGGGAGCTGCAAATCTGGATATGAGAAGTCTTGAACAAGGTTTTCATTGCTCTCAAGGTAGTCCAGATCAAGACTTGTTGACAATTGATTTCTGAGTGCATGAATGTTGTCTCTGATGAATTGAAACGAAGCAAAACAGAAAGGCAAATATCCTTCACTTACTTCAAAATTTTCTGCACTTTCCTCCTCACTTCTATGACCGATATGCATCGGCTAATCACTGTATTCGAGCTACTGAAAGTGAACTTCTTCTTCCCACAAACTAGATGTTGATTTGTCTGCAAGATTAGCTTCTGTTTGGAGAACATAATCATACTGATAAAACTAAGGAAAATCATTAGTATAAAAGACACCATCAAGCATACATGTCATATCAACAGATCTCTCTTCTCCAAGATGATCTACAAAACAATCATTGTTAGATCTATGACAACTGGGATAAGAAACAAAATGTTTTGGATCAATAACTTGTTCTTCTTCAATGAGTGAGCCATGGGCTTGAACATCATACTCATTCCTTGTGGTGAGCCTTTGCATCATCTCTTCCATTGCACTTACCAAAATGTCAAGCTTTACTTCTAGAGATGTCGATTCCTTCGGATCTATGTTTTTCATCTCTTTGTCCTTCAACTTTGCCCTTCGAATCAACAAATGAGCCTCTACATCTACTGCACTATTCTGCATCTCTTCAAGTGTTGCAAGATTCCCTTCTCTTAGCTGAAACTCCATTTCTGGATCAAAGGCACCTGTGTAGTGCAAGAAAGCGGATCCAAGAGGAGGTCTTATATTAACTGGCATCGAATAATAAACTTGGTTAAATCTAGCAGAAAATTGTTGTATTGTCTCCCCTGGCAGTCTTTTTAGCTGGTTATACTCTTCTATAATCAAGAAAGGGTTCTGTCTTACCACCCACCTGTCGAGTAAAGCTTTGATGAACTGCTGGAAATTATAGATGCTCGCATCAGGCAGGGTTTTGAACCAGCTCTTGACTTTGCCTTGAAACAAAAGAGCAAAAAGCCTAATACTAACATCTTCTTCATCAACTTCAAAAAGGTCAAGAAAAGACTCAAAATTCAGAACATGTCTCTCAGCAGTGATATTGTCGCGTTCACCATCAAATCTTGGTAGATATAGATCATGATTTTTAGGGATAGCATGGGATATAGGAGGTAAAATTAGAGGCTTGTATCGATTTGGAATTTTACAAGGTATAGAGGTATGTACAAAAGGTATAGAATCAGTCTTGGTCTCTTGAGGTTCATCAATTTGAAGACAACCATCACAAGATTCAGAAAAAGGGTCTTGATCAATCTCAAAGGCATGCAAATCTTTGGTATTCACAATCTTCAAAGGGAAAGAATCAATTGCAGGCCTAGGATCTTTTCTCAAGCATAGTATACTGTGCAAATCTTTCTTGACATTCTTTGGAAAAGAGAAGAAATAATTTATAACAAAGAACAAAGTGTCTTGGATGAAATTCCAACTTGAATACCTGATCTATCCATATTGTCCTTTCATGTTTTTACTGGTCGAGTTCATCCTCCAGTGGAGTATTTGGATCTGATCTCGAAAATGATTTAGAATCGCCAGGTGAATGATTTTAGCCTTGCTATGTCTAATCGTTGTTCACCATCAAAAATCAGATCTAAACTTGATACAAGTTACTGGGGCAATTTGCAAGTCATATGTTCAGCTTATAAGACTAGACCGGAGATTGACTGAAGCAACTTTTATCTACTTTCGCTAATGCAAAGCAAGAGCGTTTCGAAGGCTACCTGGCTAACTTCAAGCTCCGTCTATAGTTTATAAAGAAGAAACACTAACAAACAAACAGATTTTTCTTCCCTAGTATGGTCGCCACTATGTTAGTGCCTAGATTTACCTCAGGCTGAAAAGGTAGGATCCAGGTCCAACATCAAACCACGCTCAGCCTGGTAGCTAGCCCTACCAAGTCAGGAGAGGGCTCTCTCTGGGTCAATCTCAGTAAATAATGGTCGATGAGGGCTTGATATGATTGAAATATATTCTCATCTTAGGTTAGGTATGAGTGCAAGAGAGTTTGATTGAATAAAATAGTGTTTTGTTCGCTGAGAGGGAAAGCCACATTTTGGGGTACGGGGATTGAGGCTTAGTTCTGCAGAGATCTCAATGGGTCAAGGTAGGCAATCATTTTGGCACTTAAATTTGAGTGAGATGGAAGGAATAGACAGGTGAGGTGTTGAATAGGGCAAGAGAAATCATGAATCCTCCCCAAACAGCTGAAAACATCAAATAAATAAAGCAGACCTCAAGTAGAGCACTGCACTTTCAATGGATTCTACTTACACTCTTGTTTGTTTAGTTCAGAAGAAATAAGATAGATAATGGCATACAATCACATAAAAAAATTCACAATTACAAAGAGAGGCACTGTACCAAGACAAATTGCCACATGAATCCCAAAGAGTGTTGCAAAACCTGGTCTCAATTCCTTAGCCAAAATGAAAATATCAGTGTACAATGAAGTTCTTTTCTTTCTCAAGAGTCCAACCATGCTAATGACTGAAAAACAACATAATATAGACAAAAATAGCTCATCCTTTCCTCTAGGGGTCGAGCTCACATGTTTAGGAGCTGATCTAACTGATTCTAAACTGAGAACTAGAAACTAGGCAACATAACAGCATGCCTCTAGAAACAAGGGAACTGATTCATTCAGTTTCAAACAACCTTTAAACTGATGAATCTACCTCTACAAGTGAAAATATAATATATTTACATCATGATCCATAAATTTTCATCAAATTACATCATAAATTTGCCCTTAGGAAAGTGAAAAAGTCAAACTAGGCAAAGCTAGGCAAAAAACAGAGCAAAACTTAGTCAAACTGGAAATTTTTCCTCTAGGCGTCACGCCTGATTCTCTATGCATCGCACCTGTTTGGACCCACTTTTGGAGGCCTTCCTAGTGTCCAAATGAGCTCTAGATGTGCTTTCCAAAAAGGCCTGCCTATCTACTTTCCAACCCAAGTGGAAGTTTTCAATTTGGCCTCAATTTGCTCCTCTAAAAGTCCATTCTCCCAACACTGCTTCATGTGTGTCAAAATAGGGGTAGTGAGGTCATTTTTTGAGTGTTTTTGACCTTTTTGAGGGCTCAAAACCTGCCCAAATTTCTTGGCCATAAGTAGGCAAGCATAATTTTTCATGATAGATCCAAAAATGTTGAGTTTTTGTGATTTGGAGGCCCCTAGCAAAAGCGAGCGCCACGTGACGCGACCCATAGGGCAGAACAACGTGTTTTTTGTGCCAAAAATTTCCAAAATGCAAACATTGCTCCAAATTTCTTGAAATTTGGGTTGAGTCTTCTTCTATAAAGCATGATGTTGAGCGAAGGAAGCCTTAGCCAATATCTAAAGTCCTTCATTCTCCTTTTTCCTCCTTGATACCCACTTTAACTTTGCTTTCAAACTCCTGATTCTCGCTTGGCAAACCAAGTTCCGTGGCAAGTAATGATATGACAGGTTTCTAAGCATTATTTTCATTGATGGCCTTCTCCAGCTTCCTCTCCAAGTGGATATTGACTCTTTCTAGCCATGTCTCCCTATCGACATTGATCTCTTGCTCCAATGAAGTGAACTTCACCCTTCTCTTTGGGCAGCTTGGCGATTCTCCCGAATGTTTTGCAACTCCATAATCACCTGCTAGTCCTCAAGCTACTTATTCCTCTACTCTAGGTACTGTATAGTCGATTGGGCTCTATCCAAGTTGGTAGACAAGGCATCAATGTCCGCCTGTTGCTCCTTAATGATTTCTCTATGATTTGTGCCCATATCGGTATCATCACCATCAATGATGATGAAATCAGTCTTCCGCTCACCTGATGGTCCTTCCTCCTGTAGTGGCCTCTTGCCTCGGTCCTAAACCTGCTATACTAATGATGGAAGTGAGGCCCTTTCCACCCCAGGTGGAGATAGCACTCGCTTTGCTGCTACAAACAACCGTCTAGTGCCATTTTGATAGGTGATGAACACTAGCACACTGGCGGTCTATGTCTCATGGCCCTCATGCTGATAGAAAGGTCCACCTGTCTCATGACCAGCCTCTGAAGGTCCTTGTGAAGCTCTGAAAAACTCACAAGAGATGAAGTCATCCCAAGTGATGCCCTGTAAACCAAGCTGATGAACGACCACAATTTAGATGAGAGAAAAATGATAAATATTGTTGAACTACTGCTGAGGAGTCTTGTGCTGCAGAAGGGTGGTCATCTTCTCTATGTTTTGGCACATGAAGTAAGGAATGTTCATCATCTGTACCTAGGTGAAATGCATCAGCAGCTTGATATGATAAGCATATAAGCGGGAGAACCGACCCTCACAGCTAAAATACTTCATGATCAGTTTCATTAAGGAAGCATATTCATCTTTGAGGTACTGAAAAGGAAACACTCTCTTGAGTTGCCTCAAAAAGTTGGGCTTGATGTACAGTTCATCATGCTGCTGGTCAATTTTCTGCCTCTTGTTCCATGGCTCTCCGATGTTAGGTATGCCGGTTGCTAATGAAATGGATTCTGGTGTTAATGTGAAAGTGACACCAGCTAGAGTGGCTTGATCACCATATAAATGCAGTACAAATAAGTGGGCCAATTCATGATGAAACTAAATATTAGCAACCTTCTCACAAAATTCTTAACATGATTGATGTTGGAAACAAAACATGGCAATAGGGCAGGCCTATAATTCCACAAGAGTGGTTTGTTCTTCGCTAATGTGTTTGCCACCTCTATGAGGCCTCCTGGGTGCATGTCCCTCTGTGGGTGAGTCACTTTGGCTCTCCTCTTCATAATCATATGAAGGATAAGATGGCATGTCTGCTGGTAAATAAACTACCTTGGAGAAGTAGGTGCTGATATGTTAAACTGTCTTGAACTGTTTTTGGTGATGTGTTTGACCTCTGCTACCAAGGGAAAACAGTGAAATGAGGGACTGTGGAGGGGTAATTTAGGGAAATAGGGAATTAGGGACTGTTGGGGTAGGGTTAGTTAAGGGAACAGGGATTTAGAGTGTAGTTTGGGAGTTTTTGTATATGACTAGGGTTTGGGAATTTACATTTGGGATTTTGGGAAAGGGAACTTTGGATAGGGGATTAGTGAATTTAGGGGGTAGGGGAGCTTAGGGAATAATGAAATTAATGAAAATATAGGTAAGGGGGTGATGGGGGAATTAAAGGATTGACTTGGTAGCAAAATAGTGAATCAAAACCCTAGGCAGCAAGTTTCTTTGAGGAATTTCAAATGGTAGGGGTTGATATCTTTAAACAATCACCATTCATCAACCACCATGAAGCAAGCATCAAACTTGGATAAAAAGAAATGATGGAGGCTGTACCTACTTGTAACAAGGCAAATCCATCTGGTTTTGGGCGATTTGAGTGAGTTCTGGAAGTTTTCGAGCTCTCTGGCTGTGTGCGCTGCGAATCCATCCCAATGCGCCGTGGCTCTTGCCAGTGCGTCGCGCCGAGCAACTTGGAGCGATTTTTACGCAAACTTGTCACTTACTCACCAAAATCGCTTTGCCTTGCTTCTCTTTGCTCTTGGAGTGCAAATGAGCTTTAAACATTTGGAGAAATGATTTATACATGGTGCTTTTAAATTTTAATTTTGCCAAACACATTCTCATAATGTTTTGCAAATGACTTTATTTTCAAACTCTGTTTTCTGGACTTTTTCACTTCATTTGAGTTTTGTGATGAACTAAATGACCTGAGCTTTGCTTGTTTTGTAGGTGTTGGAACTACTGGGGCTAAGGAAAGAAACTAGGGTTGTAGATGGAGTGCTATGGAATGAAGAAAACAAAATTTCATGATTTTTGTACAATAAACACTAAATACTCTATTTTTTCCTCAAAACAGAGTTTTGAGTATAAACACATTTTCGAACACTTGGCGATGAATTTTGTTGATGTTGGAACCTCCTCATGACCTGCTGGTAATTATTGGACACTTTGAAACATTTTTTGACGAAACCCTAATGAAACCCTAGACCTAATTGACAATGAAACCCTAAAGACAACTTATGCAGTATTTAAGATAAGAAGAAGATTGTATGAGCTTTGTTTTAATAAACAAGCATGAACCAGTAGATAAATGACATGAGGGAAACTATAGGAATGTCACTACAGTCAGATGATCCATGCACCTAATGGAATGCAAATGACTGGGCGGGACGCCTAATATGAAATGCAACAAGAGGATTTGATCTCGGACGGAGGGATGAAGATACCGACACTAATAGGTTCTTGTATTTTCAAGGAGAAAGTTGGGGATTTTCAAGGAATTTTTGGAAAAATAAGTGCTTCGGGAAGGTAGGGACTAAGAAAATAGCTTAATTGTACTAAATGATTTAGGTTTAAATCAATTTAGTGGAAATTCAGTAAAAAAAATAGGGTTTATGAGAGGGAAATACAACAAATACCTATTTTTGGTCAACTGTCTAGAAAAATGGCTATAGTGAAGGCTCTTCAGGGTGCACACAGTGGACCATAGTGGTCTGGAGTTTAGCAATTGATGGAAGTTGACGGTTGGAAGTTAGTTACTAGACTAGAAATACTCTGTGCGTGCATGGAAGGCAGAACTCGCTTTCTCGGAAAAGGGAAAACAACGAACATTTTTACTTTTATGCACAAAGTCAATGATTTTTGGCAGGTGAATGAAAATGACAGTTGGTAGCAATTGATTGATGGGACACTTTGTCATTTCATGGAGGTGGTATACGGAAGTAGTAATGGTTTTCATCGCACTGCCTTTAGGATGTTGGTGGTTTTGGCAGAGGGTCACACGATGCCACAGACTGAGTGACACGTAGCACCCGAAAAAAGTCAAAACCTCTCGTATCACACAGTTAATGTTCGGCCCAAAGGTCTATGTGATATGGGCGACAACCATTAGATGTGGGGAGGTTGATCGGACGATAGTCGGCAATGGGAAGTGGCGGGGAGTTAATGGAGGGACCCGATGATAATTAAAATGAATTTAATTACATCGGGGGTGATATAATTGATGGAGAGGTTATTAATTAATCAAGGTGATTAATTAATCCATCTTTAATATGACATAGGTTTGGTTCTTAACTAATCGTGGTTCGATTAATTAATCCGACTCAATTAACTTTTATTATGATTTATTTTACAAACCATGGGGTGGGATATTTATTTATTAGGGGGTTTTATTAATAATACGGGAAAGGGTAAAATGTTTTGGGAGTTAAATAATAATAAAATTAAAAGTTAATATGATTTATGGAAAAAGAAAATGCACTAAGTAAATGTCTCCAAAAATATATTCATCATCCAACATTATAACTTAGGCTAAAATGTGTTTTGGGGGTTCTTATAAAGAACCTTTATTTTTCTAAGTAAAATAGTGTTTTTACTTAGGAAAAGCATTTGAAAGGGATGAGTGATTTATGGAATGAGTGAATTTTGATGAAGAGGATTTAGCACTTAGGCATTGCAACTTATTAGGCCAAGAGTCCGGCCCCTCCAGAAGTCAGAGAAATGCTCTGAGCCCCTTTAACTTTCAGGTTTTTAGTGCCTTTAGTACTTATGGGAAATTAGTAAAATTTAGGGAAAAATGACTGAGGAGGTTAATTAGTTTGACTTTTGTCTCTAATGTAAATGTCTTCATTGTCATCCATACTTTGTCAAAGTGATGAAAGCAAAAGATATGAGCTTTTAACTTAACCATTCATCATACATAATTCTTCAACCAATCATCTACTTACCCTATCTACTTATCCTACCATTTTTACTTCTCTTTATTAGGGTGCACTTAAACTGGCAAACCCTTATCAAACTATTCTTTTCTTTTACAATGGAAATCTATCCAAATCTAACCTTATTACATCCAAGGGCTTAGGTTAAATTGTTTAGCTCCTTTATTTACTCTACCTATCTACTTATCTGCCAAGATTAAACAGTTTGGTCAGATTTTATTCTCTATATCTATAAACATGAAATTCAAAACATGGAATAACCAAGATTAAACTATTTGGTTATCATGGATTGTGGCACGCAATCTTTATTATACAAAAAAATAAAAGAGCAGTGGCATTTGGACTTGCACACTTTCATGGTCTTTCTTCCTTTTTTTCTTGGAGTTCATTTTCTTTCATTTTTTTGACCTTTTCTTTATTCTTTTTGCCCTTTGATTTTTCGTTTAAGGCATACCCTCTTTACATTTTTTTTTTCTTTTGATTTTTTACAAATATGGAAAACATTTGCAGAAAGTAAACATATGTAAATATTTCAGAACTAAACCAAGTCAATCATGATATATGACACCTATTGGTATAGGAACATAACAAGTGGGATGAGGGAGAGAGAAAAATCTCTGGCTACTTCATCATCACACCCCCTTAGTTTCTCAAAGAAATCCATCCAATTATGCCTTGTGAATATTTCTAGCACAGGAGGGTGTTGGTGAATCCTCACAGTGTTGATCGGCTCCCTTCTATTAAACCACCCTATCATTTTGTCTGATGGATGGAAGAGTATATATGTCTGATACAAAATTTTAAGCAAGGAGGAAATTGAACTGAAATTTCTGAGGATATAATTCCCATTTATTGCAATCAATTTCATCAACCTAGAGGATTTTTTTTTTACCTTCAATGTAGAGCCTACATCATTAAAATGCTTGATATAGCCAACCCCTGTTTTTCTCCCTTTGAAATTTCTCACTGCCAATCCTATAGACTGCTTGACTGTATCCTCCAGGATTCCTATGGGATCCTGTAGGATTCCCTGTAGGATCCTGTAGGTGGTCCTACGTAGGAAAAAAATAAAATTTAGCTCTCCTGTAGACTCTTGGAGGGCCATGAGTGAATTTTCTAGTGCGAGCCTCAAGAATGTGAATGCATTTATGCATGGGAATCAATGTTTATTTCCTCTTATGGTTTATTCGAGTGAGGTGGTGTGCTGGTGGCGGAGGTACGAGTATTTATTTTTCGACCGTTGGCACCACTACCACATCATCATTCTCATCACCTCATAATCAACTCCCACTTTGGGCATCCGTAGTCTTAACTGCTTTTGACCTCATCCTCCTTTTCTTTGACTTTACTGTTGCTACGTGTGTGATGACTAATTGTTTTGTTCTTGTTGACTAAATGAAGGTGGCCAAGTTAACTGACCGCCTTTCGCTTATAGACCAACTCGTTCACAATTTTTACATCTTTTGATCACATTATACAAATGATAGAGTGGAAGTGAGATATTTACATGTGGTAACAATACCTTGTTGCAGTTTGTTGAAGAGATGAGTTTTTTGCTGTGTGTTGGCACATGTGATTTCTCTTCTATTTTTTATTATTGTCCTTTAATGATTTTTCTGATGTGTAGGTACCTAGTGTTGATGATGATGATGATGTTGTTGCTGCTAGGATTTGGAGGAGCTTCTTCTACCTTTGGATATCCATTCTTGAAACTTGTTGCAACCTATGATTTCTGTTTTGTGGGATAGGCTACTATAGGATTTCCTCTAGGATGCCTTGTAGCTACTTCTCCCTCACAAAATTTAATCACATTCTACTATTGGGACTTGAGGATGATTAGCATGGGCATACAAGAGGTCTAGGGATTTGTAAATTGTAAAAAATAACCTTTAGGTGTTGTCCCCTTTCTCTTTGTCTTAATATTTTTCTCTGTGTTTTTCCTTGACAACTGTGAATTTTTTTGGAATTGGTTTTTTTTATGAATGCAGTGGTGATCAAGGTGGAGAGAGGCATGATAACAAGGTGGTGATGTAGGAATTTATTTCTTTGATATGGGAAATTCATTTCCTAGCTCAAGGGTTACTTCCATTACGATCCCCAAGCTACTATAATTCCTATAGGGTCATCCTATAGGATTTCAGGGGATCCTGTAGGTTCACAAGGAATCCTGTAGAAAACACAAAACCCTTGCAAATTGAGGCAAATGAGTGAAAAATGAAAGGAATGGTGGAATGATGAAGGATAATGAATGGAGAAATAAAAATATGAGCTGGATAGGTCCCTTTCGATTTCCATTGCTGCTCTGATTATCCTCCTGCTAGCTTGCAAACAATATTTTCACAATTTTTCTTTTCTCTTTTTTATTTTTATTTTTATTTTTTGAAAAACAACTAGTCTACCTCCAAGACGTTTTCATCCTAGTTGCTTGCCCTGGGCACCTCAAGAGAAGTTTCCACCGAGGGATATTTTTATTTCTCTCTCTATTTTTTTCTGACACCATTGGGCCGCCTCAAGAGGATTTCAACCCAACAGTGGGACTGAGACACCTCATGGAGGTTTTCACTTGAGTCTCCTTATTTTTCATTTTTTCTTTCTCTCAGGGACATGATGAGGTAGGATTTGAGACATGTTCCACCACCATCACTCTTTTGTTGATACCATCATTGAACTCTTGCTTTGACAATGGCCTTTTGTAAACTTTCAATCTGTGCTTGTTAACAGGTAAAGGAATGGCCTCTGCATCTATGGTTCAGATCTGCGCTGAACCATTATAATGACATTTCTCTATGACATAAGGAGCTAACCATCTAGTCCTTAACTTTCACTTGAAGTATTTATATCTGAAATCATATAACAAAGCCAAATCACCTTCTTGAAATTGATTTTCCTTGATGTTCTTGTCATGCTATATCTTCCTATTAATTTGAGTTACCTCTATGTGTAGGAGGGCCTGCATTCGAAACTCATATAACCCATTCCACTGGATCAATCTCTCTTTTTGTGCACTACTGAGATCTAGATCTAGTTGGGCTTCCATCCTCAATGTATTGTATTCAAATTCAATGGACAACAAGGCATTTTTCCCATAGACCAAGTCATGGGGTGTGAATCCAGTGGTGGTCTTCCAAGTGGTATTGTAGGCCCAAGTGGCCTCAACTAGTCTATCTACCCAATATTTTCTGTTGTTGCTAACCACTTTGGTTAGGATTCCTTCTAGCGCTCTGTTGGTCACCTGCACTTGCCCATTAGCTTGTGGGTGATAGGGAGTGGAGGTCCTATGCTTGATCTTGTGATGGCTTAACAAGTCTTCAATCATGTTGGATGTAAATTGGCTGCCTTGATTAGTGACTAGTTCTCTAGGGTACCCAAACTTGTAAAAGACATTTTCCCTTAAGAACTCAGCCACCTTCTCCTCTGTTGCTTCCTCGATTTCCTTGGTTTTAGCCCACTTAGGCAGATAATCAGTGCACACAATGATGTGTTTCTTTTTCATTGAAGGAGGGTTAATAGGTCCAATTAAATCCATACCCCACTTGTCAAATGGCTCGAAAGTCACTTGAGGTTGCAGAGTCATTTCATCCTTTGGAGTATGCTTTCCCATCCTTTGGAATTGACCACATTGACTAATATATCTTCTCACATCCTAATGAAGAGTGGAACAATAGTAACTGGCTTATAACACCTTGAATTCTATCCTCTTTGCCGCAAAGTGACCTCCATAAGGCCCATCAAGATAGGTTAGAAGGATGTCAAAGACTTCCTCCTCCCTAACACATATTATCAGAATTTGATCCAAGCTTAGTTTGAAGAGGTTACCCCCAATCCAAGTGAATGGAGCACTCTTACTCACAATCTTGCTTTTCTCTTTGGAGGACAAATTCTGTGGGATCTGTTCAGATACCAAATAGTTTGCTATCTTAGAAAACGATGGAGAGAGAACTAAAATGGTGAATAATTGTTCATCCGGTAACTGATCATCAACCATTCCTTCCTCACCTGCAGGAAAAGTTAATCTAGACAAAAAATCTGCAACAACATTTTCCTTCCCAAGCTTATCAATAATGGTTAAATCAAACTGTTGTAATGAAAGTAACCATCTAATAATTTGGGAATTCACATCGCGTTTATTCATTAAATATTTGATTGCAGCATGGTCGGTATGTACAAATGTTTGATAACCTGTAATGTAATGCCTATATGTGTTCAATGAATGCATAATAGCCAGGATCTCCTTTTTGGTCACAGTGTAGTTTAGTTCGGCCTTTGACAGATTCTTACTGATAAAGTAAATGGCATAAGATAGTTTTTCATCCATCTAGCCTAGAGTTGCTCCTATGGCTTTGCGAGAGGCATCAACATTTATATGAAAAGGAAGGGCCCAATTTGGGTCTCAGAGAATCGATGCAGTGGTTAACTTGCCCTTCAAGGTTTCTAGGGCCTCTTGACAACTTTTTGACCATACAAACTCAGGGTCTTTGGCCAACAACCCAAATAAAAGAGAAGCTAACTTGCTGGATTCTTTTATAAACCTTCAATAGTATCCAACTAACCCTAGGAAACCTCTGATATTGCTTTTCTTTTACGGAGGTAGGACCCTTTGGATGATAGCTATTTTGTTTGGGTCCACCTGCAGTCCTTGATGGGATATTGAATGATGTGGCATAGTCCCTTCGGTCATCAAGAACTCAATTTTTTCGGAACTAAAGGATAGATTCATTTCAATGCATTTGTTCAGTACCTCACCTATGTTGGACAGAGCCTCCTGGAAATCACATCCATAAGGTGTAAAATCATCCATATAAATCTCTACTGCATCATGGAATAACGCGGCAAAGATACTCAGGAATACTCTCTGGAAAGTGGTAGGATCATTGCATAGGCCAAAAGGAAGGACCCTATAGGCGAACGTACACCAAGGACAAGTGAAGGTGGTTTTATCCTAGTCTTCTAGGTTGATCTAGATTTGATTGCACCCATTGAATCCATCTAGGAAAGAGAAAACCTTTTTCCCTGGCAGGCCATCTAGCACTTGGTCAATGAGAGGTAGAGGGAAATGGTCTTTCTTTGTGGCTTTGTTTAACTCTCTATAATCGACACAAATCCTCCACTTACCATTTTTCTTTGGAACGAACACCAAATGAGAGACCCATTCACTGTCACAGATAGGGTAAATGAATCTTGCGTCTAGGAGCTTTTGTAATTCTTCTTTAACTATATCTTTGAGAGTTGGATTCATCCACCTTTGGGGTTTCTTGACTAGTTTGCAACCTTCTTTGACATACATGTTGTGAGTACACACCAAGGGGTGAACTCCCTTCATTTCTTTATAGCTCCAGCAAAGGCATCGAGATGTTCCTTTAGCATGTTGCACAAATTTTCTTCTTGGTGAATAGAAAGAGATGGGTTGATTTTCAAACTTCTCTCAGGGCTAAATTATATGGTTTTGATACGGATAGGGTTGGAATCAGCTAAGCATAGATCAATCTGATGGTTTTTCTAGGTTTCCTTTACTACTTCTTCTAAGGACAATGTACTGGGAGTTGGAGTTTCAAGTATGTGTTCAATCAAATCATCTTTGTTGGTTCCCCCCCTCCCATTGTTGTTTCTAAGGTATAGAGTTGGGCAGAATAAACTTCATCTTCTTCCTCCTCTTCTGGCCATAAAGGTAAGTCATGTTCTAGAAATGGCTTAGTAGGAGGATATAGGACTAACTACCTGGACATATGCCCATTCTTGATAGTCATATTTACAACCCTAGAGCTAATGTAGGCATCAAAAGTGGCTAGTGAGGGCCTCCCAAGGATGAGAGGGTAACCAATAAGCTTGGCCTTAGGCTGGAGAACTAGGAAATCAGCGGGTATTCCCAAGAGTCAATGGAGACCATCACATCCTCGATGATCCCCTTAGGGGTAACTATGGAGTGGTCTGCAAGTTGAAGGACTATTGTGGTCCTTCTCAATGAATCTTCGAGGTTGACCTTGAGCATGGTGTCCTTGTTCATCACATTAATGGAAGCCCCAAGATCAATCAAAGTGTGCAGGACAATGATGCCATTGATGTGCACATCTACTACAAGGCTTCCAGGATCCAAATACTTTGGGCAGGTTACCTGCCCTAGCATTAATTCAGACAGTTGTCCAATGACATCAATGGTAGGGGCATCTCTTCTTCACCTCCCTGGATGCTTGAAGCACTTCTCGTTGATCAAATTGTTGTAAATAGGCACATCTTTTATAGCTTGGAGAAGTGGAATTTTGACACATAGATTTCTCAATTCTCCCAAAAGTTTAGTCTCTTCTCGGGTAGGCTAGAGTGGTTAGGTTATTCTCTCAGGAAAGGCTAGGGGATTTACCTTAGGCATGATTTCATATCTTTGTTCCTCAACCTCCCTAGGTGAATGTAGAGGTTGGTTGTCCAGGAGTACTCTCCCAGATCTCAGGTTGATTTTCTAAATTTCCACAACATAATCTAGATAGGATGTCTCTCCACTGTATACCAGCTATGTCTATCTATTGTTCAGGTTCAGATTTGGTTGGGCAGGATTCTGGGGTTGTTTAGGTGGAGCAGAGTGTAATATATGTGGTTGAGTAGGTGGTGAAGGTAATAAGGTTGGAACATTGTTTTATGGGGGCCTCCACCCCTGGGTCGATGCATTCGACTGAGATTGTGGCAGAGCATATGGTCGAAATGACTGGCTGGTTGGATGAGAATGGTACTGAGATGCAAAGTATTAAGGAAGACATCTACACCAGGAAGGATGAGAAGGGGGTCCCCAAGAGGGAATAGATGTGGTCTAGTTGGGGTTGTAATATGGATGGGATGACCCTTGCATGCCCTACTGGTATGGCTTAGGCCCATGGGGTCTCCTTTGGTTTATGTAGCAGAGCTATTCGGTTACCCCTTCAAATCCTTAATATACAACCTTTAGTCCAAGTAGAGAAAGGAACTTGTCTATGGAGTGGTTTTCTTCATAGATTGAGCATATTTCAATCGAATTCAATGGACATTCATTCCTAAGGTGCCTCCTGGTGTATCTAAGGTAGAAAATGGTTAAAGCTCTCTCCACTTCCTTCTATTTTCTCTTAATGTGCTAGTGTCCATCTGTAGGGCAAGGTCGTGCATCATCTCACCCTTGAAATTCTCTAGCATGTTTCCAATTTCACCCTTGATAGATGCATTAGAAGAGGATGGAATGACCATAGGTTAACTACCCCTACCATTTTTCCTAACTTCCCTAGAATGATTTCTAAAGATAGTCTTGATATCCTCATAGGGTATGTGGTATATGTCCCCTCCTGCTAACAAGTTTATGGTATCTAGAAGATCTTCCCTTACTCCTCTAAGCAGGACTAGCTTCAGCGACTCAAGGTCAAGTGTGCACCTGGCCCTTTTGTAGCTAAGCTGGAATCTTTCCTCATAATCCTCTATGGATTCATCATGCCCTAAGGTCATCCTAAAAAATTCCTCTTTAGTGTCTTTAGACCTACAGTAGTCCCAATACTTCTTGTTGAAGACTTGCTGCATTTGAGCCCAAGTTGTGATGCTATCCCCGGGTAAACCCATGAACCAGTGCAACGATGCATCCTTGAGAGTGGATGGGAATTGTTTCAACTTCTGTTCATCATTAGTGTAGTCAAAGGTTAAGCTTATGATATCAAATTCAAATTGTCTGGATCTTCTGAGGTTAGGCCATGGAAATGAGGAAGGGCAGAGGGGCTTATATTCTTCATCTTAGTATCTGCATTGGTTTCCCTGATGGGGAAGGCACCCTCAACTCTTTCTCTATTTCCTCTGTCATTTCTGTTTTCAGCCATTGGTTCAGTAGCAATGGGTTCTTCTTCTTCTTCTTCCCCTGTAGGCTCTCCAAATATTTCTAGTTGCTCACCTAATGGTTCCTCTAGTTCACAACTACCGAAGAAGAGGGAAGTTTGGTTGTTTGAAGCAGTCGGGGTATTTGCAAAAAATATCCCTAAGTTATCCCTATTCCTATGAGGCATGTAAATGACTAGAATAAATCTGTTTTTCTTCTTCTCTTTTTTATCGAAGAATGTGAAAGCTAATATCTTTTGGAGATGTGGCTGATGGCTTAGGAATGTTGGTGGATAGTTGGAGGGTTTGGGAGAACCTTAGGTGACCTTTTCTGGCTTCATAGAGGCTCTTCCCTTAATTTAGACTCAAAACAGGCCACTACATGAAAACCTATAGGATGTCCTAAAAACCTACAGGATTCCTTGTATTTCTACAGGATACAGCTGAGAGAAAAATTATGGGTGTTAAAGGTGATGGAAGGATTGGAGAAGGTGGTTGGTGGATGGAATGAAGCAAGAAAATTCCTAGGATCACTCATAACTCAAAACCAAGGTTGGCAGATGGTTGGATTTTCTCAACATGCTTGGAGAAGTTTCCTTGTAAAATGCTGAAATTGGTGAAGGTCTTAGTGAAAGCAAGGAATGATCATGGATGGATGAATTTTTGAGGATGTTTATAGCTATGAGATATCTCTTTACTTCTGAAACACCTGCATTGCATCAAACATGGATATTTGCCCAAAAATCATGCAAACAAGGAGAATTTCAATAAGCTAGGAAAACAGAGTTTAATGAACTAGTTGTCTAATTCATGCATGAGGAAAACTTGCATAGTAAAATGGAATCATTGATGATATCTAATATAAGGCTAAAGATGGAATAAATGATTACTAGGTCCTACTCTTGTAACTTGATCAAATGTTGGCTTACTTACAAAAAACTCAAATTCTATGAGAAAGTAGAATTTTGTCTTTTTGCGGCTGCATAGGAATCCTTTCCTCAAATCATGATCCCTAAAGGGAGAAGTGAGGCCAAAACACCTATTGAAATATTTTTGGTGGTTATTTATCTCTTCTAAACTACTGCTAAAGTAAAGCACAAATGGAAGCAAATTAATTAACAAACTAATCAAATCTACACTACATGCAATGAAATTCTTCTATGGAAAATTTAACCATGAATCTATTAAATCAATCTAAGCATACAAATACAAGAAGAGGAGCCTTTACTACTAGGGTTGGTCCCTAACTCAAGAGCTTCATCCCTATGATTTGACTCAGTACTAGATCAAGAAAAATCGCATTCTCATTATCAAAACATAAAATTAGATAGCAATGTCTTCCACAAGTCTGCAGCTAATAAATAACTATTATTTTTACAGCAAAAATTTGAATCGTAATGAGCCTCTAAGAATATTTATTTATACAACTGACGTCTCCAACAAATTCCTTAAATATAGCGAGGCTCGGCTTTGAAACTCAAGATAAACTAACTCTTTGATTGTCACTTGCTTGAATGCCTTTTGATCTTCATGACTTGGCTACTTGTACTCTAAGCTAGTGTGATTGATAGAGGAATATTTGAATAAGGGGGGAGTAAATGAGGAGGATTTACCTCCTACAATCTCTCTTCCTTGTCCCATTCAAGTTTTAGTCTTTAATCTTGCCAAAATCCCTGATTTTCTCTCACAAACCTGCATTCAATGCACATTAATCCACTAGGCATGATATCTCACTTTGACTCATCTCATTAAACAAAATATAATCAAAACATGTAATAAATTGTGAGAAGAGTTGATTTGGCTAAGCTAAGAGGTGAATTAATGGCCATATAGTTACCTAATAATGAGGCTCATCAACTAGATCAAGTGATGGTAGCGTATCTCTCAAAAGAGATGTGGGGGCTACATGCCTCTAAACTATGTTACAATGAGGCTTGAGGACCTATTTATTATTGAGAAACAATGGAAAACCCCAAACATCCAAAAACTTAAACCTTTTAGATGAAATGCCAAACTACGGGCTCCGTTGGGGTAAATTGGTATATCAACTTCCTGGGGTCGTAACTTTGACATATGATCTCCATTTCATACACATGATATGTTTTTAGAAAGACCTATTTAATGACTACAACTACTGACAACAAACATTAAGTTAAAAATACATACTCGCCACCAGTGATTCTCCAAAAAATCATTGTTTAGGGCCTCAAAATGGCTTCGGAAGTTTAGGACCCGAAAAAATGCCAAAAATAGTAAATTGTGCTACAATTAAGCAAACTGAAAAATTCAAAGAAGTAATGATGGCGGTCCAAGTGGAATATCAGGGTGGCCGCTAATATCCACCTGGATCAAAATGCCTTTTGTTTTCCAAGTTACAAGTTGTTGTGCTGCATGGAAAGCATTACAATAATGTCAAGGGGAGTTTTCCTTGGTATCAGATGAGCCACTAGCTTTGCCTAAATGACCTTTAACCTCACCTTCTCATTAGGATGGCTACCTATTATTGGCATCTTAGGATGGTTGTCGAGTGTGATAGCCCTAGTGAAAATTCCATGTAATAAGGGATTAAAAAACAATAACCATGGATGAATGGGACACTTGTTCAAAGCTAACTGTTGGGCAAGACATCCTAAGGGGTGTTAATTTTGTTGTTTATGGCTCAAGAAATCAACAAACCCAATGGCTAAGGCTTTGGAAAGGAAAAATGGATTTTGTGGCACAATTATTTATGAAAATAATGGAAATTGGGAGAAAAAGGAAGTGAAAGGTCATAGGTTGCATGTGAGGAGGAAAATGAAGAAAATAGAGGCTTTATTCATAAAAAAGGCTTCAAAGGATCAATTGGTACCCTTTTGCCAGTTTAGTTTTGGATTTCTTTCATTATTCTCTCTCTCTCTCTCATACTCTTGGACACTTAGAGTTTTCTTGGAGCATTTTGGCATTGGAGCAAGAAAGGCAAAGAAGACAAGAGGAAACAAAGATCAAGCAGGGAAAGGCTGGATCAAGAAACTACAATAGGCTTTGTTGTAGGAATCAACTTGCATGTGTATTTTCCTTGCTATATTTGACATGCATGGGATTTGATGTGTTTCTTTTTTACCATGGCATGGATTTTTCCAACTGTGATAGTATTTTCATCCTAGCCTTGTCATTTCCTGATAGCTTTGATGAGGTTCTCTCATATGGTTTGTGTGGGATGGCTGAATTGGATTTGAAGTTGAGTGGGGTGGATAGTGGAATTGAAAAACACATGGTGGTAGTGGTCCCTGAACTGGATTAAGGATGCATAAAGCCACTGGCCTAGTAGACCCTGAATCTAATTGTGGGTTGCGGTAAATCTAGATTGTGTGGCTCGATGGGCATAGGAATCCTTGCCAATGAATGGAAAGATATAAGATAAAGCAAACATGTGGATTTTCTCTCCATTGGGCCTAGTGATTTTGGGATGGAATGCATAGTAAATCCTGGAGAGTATGTATCGATGCAGGGACTAATGATCCCTGTATCATACTGCGTGTTAGAAAATTATATATTACAGAGCAATGGAAGACATAAAATATTGCACAAATATAAACACAGAAAACACATAAAAACAAGAGAGACACAAATATACGTGGTTCACCCAATTTGGGCTACGTCCATGGAGAAACAACCAGTCATTCCTTTTATATTATCCAGCAAAATGAAGAGATACAACCTACAGCAGATCCACACTCAAATTACTCAGAGTGTAGGCAGAGAACATTGGTGGCATCCACATTGATTGGTGTTTTTTACGTGTTCTATGAGTCCCCATCCACGTTTGGAATATGGCACAGGGGTGATTCGCTAAAGAGAGACTTGCTTTAGCCAATATATGGTCGAGTGGAACGTGGTAGTCCCATCACCAATTGGCTCATTGCATTGATTAATGAGAAATTACATGAATTGATTTTCATGTGTGAATGAACTAGTGTATATATGGATTTTGATGGCTAATATGTTTATGGTATTTCTGTTCCTATTATGTTGGTTACATGTACATTTTATGGCAACAACTATGTTTTTCTTTGAGCATTCTTTTACTTGTATTTGAATGAATATTGTATCTATCACCTAATAAGTTATAAGGAAGAAAATGAGATGAGGAAACAATGGTTCATGGCGATTCTTACATAAGTATAACATCCCTACACTTAATTTTGTTGTTTACACATGTAGGTTACATGCTGACAATATGTTTGATAAAATTCTTGTCATGGCTAGTAGAGGTTTGGTTAAGGTCTTGATCAACTATCTACTTTTGCATCATTGTTTCCCTGTACTTTACTTGATTCTAATATCTCATTCCATTCTCGGTAGTGGCCTGGGCTCTATGCCTAAAATAGTGGCTTAATTCCCAAGGTTTATACTACAAAATTGGCAAGTTTGGTCCACACTCGTTGGTAGGCAGGCCTATGAGAGTGACATTAGGTATTTGGTCACCCTCTTACCCATAGCATGAGAGCAACTATGTCCCAAGAGGTTCAAAACAATAGTGTGACCCAGGGATAGGCTGCCTAAGTGGTTGAATTGTCTCCTAAGGGTTTTGTTGATGATGTTAAATTATTGTGTGTGATGTTCTGTCAATTCCACTTCCTTAAGACTACCTAGGAGATTGAATCTGATCATAGTAGCCTCTCATCTCCGGTTTACCCTAGTTGTCATGGTTACTTGAGTCGATGTGGGAGGAGGGTGTTATAGAGTGGTACCAAAGCATGTTTCAACTCTTAGACTAAATGGGTTGGATGTGTTATTCATGCATGTATGTCAGTTGCATGTGTGTCTCTTACACTTATATACTTGTTTCATTTTCTTGATGATGGATTAGGGTTGTAGTATCGTTATCATGAAGAATTTGATGTTGATTTCATGAAGAGAAATTGACATGAGTATGTGACTAATTGTATATGGTTAATTGTCACTTACATGTTGCTTTTAGGTCACCTACTTAAGTTCTTGTATGTTAGGTTACATTTTCAATATTTTAATTACATTTATTAGTTTTGTAAGTTGATTACAAGAACTGATCGATCACATTTTACTACATGTGGTTAGGTGTATTTGTAGTTGGTTAGGCATTGCTTATGAATATTTTCGGTTACATGTAGGAATGTGTACAATGGAGTAATGGTTGTTGTCGTGCATGAGGTCATAACATGCATTGATGATGTGGCCTTTCATTGATGACTGGATCCTAGTTAGAGTGACGTTTATGTGTTGATAAATTCATTTGTGTATGTTTATACATTGTTATGATTATGTTATACATGTATCACACTGATTTCGTGATCTTGTAGACAAGGGATCCTCCCCGAGCTATACTAAGTTACGTTGGTTTATTGTGATTTGGCTTACCTATCATATTATGGATTGCGAGAAAGAGATCAAATGGCTAGAAATGTGGTAGACTACGTAGAATCTCCCTATGCATTACATGAGCAGTGTGGTGTGGGGCATACTTCTGATTTGGATGATACAATGAGAAGATTGAAAGAAGAGATAATGAGTTGTAAGGAAGATAATTATCGAATCATACAGGAACAAGAGAAGAAAGTGGACGTTAATGCTATATTTCTTCAAAAAAAATTGTACTTGTAGTGACATGGGCCGCTTCGAATCAGTCATGCATATGAGGATGGAACTAATGGAGCATATGGATGAAAATAACCTGTTAGACATAGGTCAGATAGATCAGACATAGTGAAAGATGGTTGTTTATTGGACACTCCTTAAACAACGAGTGATGAGTACAGGTATTATTCTACTTCTGGTTCTAATAGACATCATGATTTTCATCGCTATCACCCTTATAGGATGAATGATAGCGGGTACTTTCCTGATGAATTCAAGAGAGAAAAACCACCTACTTTTGATGGAGATGTGAAGAAGATGGAATATGCAGAGGCTTGGAAACTTGGAATGAATACATTCTTTGAGTTGCATGAGTAGACATATAACATGAAGGCCTGAATAGCTATATTTAGCTTGAAAGGTAAAGCAGACATCTGGTGGAAAGATGTTAAGTGGGTTAGAGACATCAAGATAGATGACTTGAGTTGGCGGGAATTCAGGAGGCTTTTTAGGAGGAAGTACTTGTCAGAAAGGTACTACGATAGCAAGGCTAAAGAATTCTATGAGTTAAATATGGGGTCAATGAAAGACAAAGAGTATACAACCAAGTTTCTTGAGCTATTGAGGTATGTACCATATATTATTGATGAGAAGGCTAAAGTTCAGAGATTTGTCAGTGGTTTTCCATTAGCATTTCGAGATCTGATTGAGTATGATGAGCCTCGGTGACTTGAGGAAGTAATCAGGAAAATGAAGCATTGACATGAGCAATCAAACCATATAAAGAATGAATCTCATCATGGATGGAAAGGAAAATACAAAGGTGGAGGTAAATGGAAGCCTAAGAGGACAACGCCTTAACATGCAGATGGTAAATAAAATGTGGCACCACAAAAAATATTTAAGGCATCTAGATAGGGAAATGGGCCATAGTAGTAGCAATAGCATAGAGGTGAGGACATTGGTCGGTTGAAGTGTTGGACATGTGGTGAGGAGCACCTTAGGATAGATTTTCTAAAGAATTAGGGTGGAAGGCCTAAGATATACAGTGCATAGGAGGCACAGACTGTTGGGGATGTTGGTTAGAGTATTCCACATATCTATGCAACAGTGGATAACGGGAAAGAAGAACACAAGGCATCTATCACTGAGATGGAAAGTAATATTTGTGATCAAGTTATTTCTATTTTGATTGACCTTGGATCTAATTATAGTGATGTTAGTCCTAACCTGGTGGATAAGTGTGGGTTGAATAAGGAGTTGCATGTAGAGTCATGGTTAGTGCAGTTGGCTATAGGTATGAAGAAGCGAGTTTGTTATTGAGTAAGAGCTTTCACATTTGACTTAAATGGTATTCCTACAGCAACACATTTGAATGTATTATCGTTGGGTTCATACAGTATGTTATTGGGCATGGATTGGTTGTATCTACATAGAACCAAGGTTGACTACTATGAAAAAGCTATTTATTGTGTTGATGACAATGGAGAACCAAGAATCATGCAAGGTAAGAAGGTGGCCACGTTAGTTAGTATGGTGACAGCTATGAAAGAAAAGTGTTGCCGCAAGAAAGGGTGCAAGCTATTTGCAGTACACATTTCTAGTGATAAGGGTAAGGAGGTTGAGGATGCAGATGTGTTGAACAGGTACCCAGTGTTGCAGCAGTTTCAAGATGTATTTGTTGAGGAGATTATAGAGTTTCCACCTCATAGGGAGGTAGACATTTTGATTGAGTTAATTGCAGGGGAAGCTGCAACATTGAAATCACCTTATAGGAGGAGCACACATGAGCTGGTTGACTTAAAGTTGCAGCTGAAGGAAATGTTGAACAAGGGATACATTAGGCCAAGTGCATCACCTTGGGACACGCTAGTCTTATTGTTTAGAAAGAAATATGGTACCCTCAGATCATGCATTAATTACAAGCAGTTGAACAAAGTGACCATCAAGAATAGATATCCTTTGCCAAGGATTAATGACTAGTTCGATTAGTTGAAGGGAGCAACAATGTTCTCGACGATTGACTTGAGATCTGGATACCATCAGGTACGCATCAAAGAGGAGGATATATACAAGACTATGTTGAAGACCAGGTATGGGCATTATGATTTTTTGGTTGTTCCATTTGGCTTAACTAATTCTCTAGCTACATTCATGTGTTTGATGAATACTGTGTTGCATCCATACTTGGATAAGTTTGTTATTGTGTTCATTGATGATATAATGGTTATTTGAAAAATGAGGAAGAGCATGTTGAGCACTTAGCAACAATATTGAGGTTGTTGAGAGAGCATCAATTGTATGCTAAGATCAACAAATGTAGTTTCTTTCAGACTGAGGTACACTACTTGGGACATGTTGTCTCCAATTAGGACATTGCAGAAGATCCAGAGAAGATAAAGGCCATCATGGGGTGGGTAGATCCTAAGAGTGTGGATGAGGTGAGATCTTTCATGGGTCTCACATGCTATTATAGGGGGTTCTTCAGGAACTTCTCACATATTTCTTATCTTATCACATCATTGGAGAGGAAAGGTAAGAAGTTCGAATGGACTGAAGAGTGTGAGGCTAGCTTTGAGTAGCTCAAGCAATTGTTGACACATGCACTAGTGCTACATATCACGGATTTAGACAAAGAGTTTGTAGTATGTACAAATTATTGACAGAAAAGGCTGAGTGGAGTCCTTATGCAAGATGGACAGGTGGAATGTTATGAGTCCCAAAAACTAAACAAGCACAAGCAGAACTACCCAGCACATGATCTTGAGTTAGCAGTGATTATACATGCCTTGATGACGTAAAGGCAATATCTTCTTGGCAACCAGTTTGTGCTTATGTTAGGTTTCTATAATACTAGTGATTCCCCCATTACTATTCTCCTTATATCCCTTATTATTATTGTTGTGTCCCTATTGTCCCCATAGAATCCCTCTATTGGTATTTTTGTGCCTTTATATTATTGTTTTTAGGTCGAATTGGTTATATTGTGATCCCTTAGATTCCTATATATAGAAACAAAGTTTTGTCATTTGAATCATCAAATAATATTTCATTTGTGTAATGTAAAGGAGGTTTCCCCCTTAAGAGGCTGAATTCTAAGGCGTTGATCTATCTTTTCTATCTTTTTGTGTGCTACTTTCATAACATTTGGTATCAGAGCTTTGGATTCTAGGGTTTCGCTGCTCCAAACAGGTCATCATGGGATTTTCGCTATAACACTTTTTCTGCGACGTTTTAGAAGCTAAAATAAAAAACTATTTTAGAATAAATTGTGTTGAACATCGGGTCCAAATTCCAGATTTTTTCTCGCTATATTTTCAGAGATATGATCTAAGGAAGTTACGGTTTTGCAAGCTCCAAAATTTCGTCTAAAACAGGTCATCGTGGAATTTTTGCTATAACTCTTTTGATACGATGTTTCAGAAGCTAAAAAAACAACCCATTTGAGAAGAAATCAGTTTGCACCTCGGTTCCAAATTTCAGATCCTGTATCACTGTAGTTTAGGAGATATAATCTGAGGCAGTTAGGGTTTTGGCAGACCCCCGAATTACAATCCAAATAGGTCACATTGGGAAAATCATCATAACTTTCACTATGAGCATCAGATTGAATTTTCGTAAGAAGTTGTAGAAAGAGGATGGACTATAGGCGTTTTTGGGTATCCATTTTGGAACCTAAGTTTGAAACAATGACCCACGGAATGTTGTACAAGTTTGGTCTAGTGAACTAGTCTATACTCAGGTCATCGTGAGAGATTTGGCATAACTCTTCATTGGAGAATCAAATATTGATAATACTTGTGGGGTTAGAAATATTACTTAGAGGATTACTATAATTATAAATTTTAGACCTAGGAGATCAAAAATTATAGAGACACATCAGATTGAATATCGAGCTCCAACAAATTGAAAAAAGGTGTGTACTGTTTTTAAAATTTTTGCATAAGCTTGGTTTGAAAATTTAGTTTGAAGGAATTCAAAGGGCATAATGAAGCATTATTATTGGTAATTGACACCCCAAAGAAAGAAAATGGAAACACCTAGTAAGAAACCTGGAAGCTCTAGCATGACTCACGAAAATGAGGAAGAAATGCAGCATGATATATCAAAATTACGAGACCAAGTGCAACAAATTTCACTCCCACAAAAAGTAACAGAAAATAAGATGGATGGTTTAAAGAAAGGCATGGAAGCTAAGATGGATGGTTTACAGAAAGGCTTAGAAGCTAAGATGAATGAGATGAATGATGTGGAAACTAAGATGGATGGCATGGAAGTGAAGATGGGCGGCGTGCAAGCTAAGATGGATGACATGGAAGCTAGGATGGGTGGCGTGGAAGCTAAGATGGCTGATTTGAAGAAAGGCATGGAAGATTTGAAGACAAATTTGACAAAGTTTCTACAAGAAACGCTTACTAATGGCAAAAGAGTAGTAAAGGAAACTCATGATGAGAACAAAATAAATGTTAATCATGATTTCATAGACTCTAACATTGGATCAAAGAACAACCATATTCCAAAGATCGATATGACGAAGTTTGATGGCAAGGATCCCAGAACATGGATACTATAGATGGAGAAATTTTTCGATCTCCATAATGTGCAAAGCACACAAAAGGTACGCATTGAAACTTTATATTTGCAACCAAATAGGTTTGTATGGTATCGATGGCTTTGCTCTGATAAACAAATTGTCACTTGGGCTATTTTTATGGATGAAATGATAGCACACTACGAGGATACAAAAAGAAACACATTTTTTAGCCAATTGATAAATATCAAACAAAAGGGTTCAATGATGGAGCACATTTAGGACTTCCAAAAATTGAATATAAGGGTAAAAGATATTCCAAAGGAGCATAATATTGATGAGTTCATTGGGACTTTAAAATATAACATCCAACATGAGGTTCACCTTTGGGAACTAGATTCGTTGGAGAAGGCATTCAAGTTGGCAAGAGAAATGGAAAGCAAAGTTATGGAAAGAAGGAAGCCTACCACTCACAATCATAAATATGGAAGTGTTGTTGTCCCTTGACATCCACAACCTACAAGGTTGACACCACAAAGAGAAAAAGGGCTTTGTTACAGTTGTGATAGCAAATACACTAAAGGTCATAAGCGTGCTGAGAAGAAATTATTTTACATAGATTATGAAGAGGAGGAGGAAAAGGAACAAGAAACATCAAAATAAGAGGATATACACCAGGAAAAATCCCTAGAAAAAGAAGAAATGAATCCGACCATATCTTGTAATGCATTGGCTAGAATTACCACTCTTCAAACTATCAAGATAGAAGTGCACATCAAGAAGAAAAAGGTAATAGTGTTGATTGATTCAGGAAGTACCCATAATTTCATTCATTGTAAGATAGACAAGGAATTGAATTGCTTCCTATATCCAACACTAGAGTGTCAAGTGATGGTTGCAAGTGGAGGAACCATAAATTGCTCAGGAAAGTGCCATAATATCAAGCTATCCATGGGAGAATATGTATTGAATAGCCCAATGATTTCCATTCCAATGGGTGGTGCTGATGTTGTACTAGGATTCCAATGGCTACAATCCTTAGGTACAATAGCTTTCAATTTTTAAGAACTTTTCATGAAATTCTCTTTAGAAGGAAAGTAAGTTGAATTAAGGGGTATCATAGAGAAATCGGGAACGATAATCAGCTCTAACGGAGTGACAAAGCTTCTAAAGAAAGAACAACAAGGCATAATTTCACAATTATGTTCACTAGAGGTTCCCACACCGAAATCATCCATTTCTCCAGATCTCCAAAAAGTATTGGACAACCATGCCAAGGTATTTGAGACTCCCAAAGGCTTGCCACCTATTCGTGATCATGATCATGATATTAATTTGATTCTAGGAGGTGTTCCTCCAAAAATTAGGCCTTACAGATATCCCTATGTCCAAAAGAGTGAAATTGAACGTATGGTTGTAGAAATGCTAGAGGCTGGTATAATTCAACCTAGTCAAAATTCTTTCTCTGCTCCAATACTATAGGTTCACAAGAAGGATGGATCATGGTGCATGTGTCCATATTATAGGGAGCTCAACAAGCTCACTATAAAAGATAAATTTCCCATTCCTATCATTGGTGAATTATTGGATGAATTGCATCGATGAATTGACTTCACCAAGTTGGATCTTCGTTCAGGCTATCATCAGATTAGAATGAAGACTGGAGACATTCCAAAAACAACATTTAGAACTCATGAGGGTCATTATGAATTTTTGGTCATGCCTTTTGGCCTTACTAATGCACCTTCTACATTTCAAGGTTTGATGAATTACATTTTCAAACCCTTCTTGTTGTGATCTTGACCTGCGAGAAGATACCGGAATACCAAATATGCAAAGAAATATACCCAGACCATAGAACAATAAGAAATAACAACATGCATTTTATTATTCAGAAAGGAAAGCAATGTTCACTTGCCTCTTTGAGGGGAAACCTCCAATAGAGTTGGGCTCAATTACAAAATAAGAAATGATGCTCCTCGAGGGGAGTCTCTATCCTTTATGAAGGATTCATACATGCAATACCGTGGGTTAGTACCATGGTTCTTATTAATACCATCTATCTAATAACATGGCCCATTTGCAACTAACTGTGGTCCCTTCTTTAAGTGTGGGTCGACCACTTACAATTATTAATATGGGCTTTATTGACACTTTACATAACTATAACTATGACGTGACCCTATTACATAAATAAGGGGGTTAGGGTTGGACCCTAACATGCCCTCGCCCATAAAAATAGCCCTGTCCTCAAGGCTGAAGCTGTGAAAACTACTAAAGGATAGTGGCTAGTTCCCAGGTCGCATCTTCTGGAGAGGTGTCTTTCCATTTGATGAGGACTTCCTTGATCATGCGGCTACGCAGGTACCATTCTCACATGTCAAGAACCTGTTCAGGTTGGAGCCAGATTGAACCTTCTTCATCCTATTCCAATAGACTGGTTTGAATTCGGTAATGGTTCCCAATCACTTTCTTGAGGCATGAAACATGGAAGACTGGATGGATTTTTGCAGTGGGTGACAAAGCTAGCTTGTAGGCCACTTCTCTGATGTGCTGAAGTACTTGATGCGATCCATAGAATTTTGGAGATAATTTTTGACAACCCTTGCCTTTGAGGGATGTTTTCTTATATGGTTGCAGCCTCAAGAATACCTGATCCCGTTCTTGAAATTTGTGTTCTGAACGATGTTGATCTGCCTGTTGCTTCATGCAGTTTTGAGCTTGACGGAGATTCTCTCTGAGGTGGGACAGCATGGTTGTGCCGTTCTGTAGGTGTTGATCCATTGCTTGTACCTTTGAGCATCACTGGATATAACAAGTAGGTGAAGGAGGCATTTGAACATAAACTGCTTCATATGGATTCATTTTGGTGGTGGCATGATAGTTAGTGGTATACCACCATTCAGATAGAGGTAATCACTAGACCCATAGATGTTGCTTTTTTCAAGTGAAACACCTAAGGTAGGTCTCCAGGCATTTTTTGACTACTTCAGTTTAACCATCAGTTTGGGGATGATAGGGAGTACTAAGTTGTAGTTGGGTACCTTGTAGCTTGAGGAGTTCCTGCCAAAAGTTACTGGTGAATATCAGGTCATGATTAGACACAATGGAAGTGGGCATGCCATGCAATTTGAAGATCTGGTCCATGAAATATTGATTCACCAAAGCTTGTGTAAAAGGGTGGGGTAGGGCACAAAAATGAGCATACTTAGAAATTCTATCCACAACCACCATGATGACTGACTTGTTGCCTAACTTTGGAAGACCCATAATGAAGTCCATAGAAACCTTTGTCCAGATTGAGGCCGGGATGGGTAATGGTTGTAATGTCCCTGGGGATTTGATTGTTTCTCCTTTGTGGCACTAACACATGTCACACTTAGCTACAAAAGTAAGAATGTCCTTTTTCATGCCTGTCCAAAAGAATGAATGTCAAGTGCAAGCATAAGTCTTCTTAATGCTTGAATGGCCTACAGTGGGAGATGAGTGCAACTACACCAAAATGTGACTTTTGAGAGTGGGTGTTGGTGATATCACTACTATGTCCTTGTAGCAAAGAATCTCATCATACTAAGAGTAGCCCGCTGTGGAATTTGGATCTGCCTGCAATCTGTTAATGAGTTGGGACAGCAAAGGATGTGAAAACCATTCCTTGCGAGCCTCTTCAATCCATTCTGGAATGGGAAGGGAGATTGCGAGCAGGGTGCTTTCCTCCTCAAATTGGCATGACAAAGCATCTGCTATGAAATTTTCACACCCTTTCTTGTAAATTATCTCATAATAATATCCCAACATTTTGGCGAGCCATTTATTTTGTTGTGGTGAGGATAGGCATTGCTCCAAAAATTATTTTAGGCTTTGATGGTCTGTGGAGATTTGGAAACGTTGCCCCAATAAGTATAGTCACCAGGTATCCACTGCATGTAAGATGGCCATCATCTCCTTCTTATAGGTAGATTTTCTGAGATTTGTCCCACTTAGTTGTTGGCTAGTGAAGGCCAATGGTCGACCTTCCTACATTAAGACTGCACCAATACCCGTACCTGAAGCATCACATTCAATCACAAAATATTTGCTGAAGTCGGGTAGTGCTAAGATGGGAGTGGAACACATGGCATGTTTGAGAGATATAAATGCCTATTGCACTTCATCATTCCATAGAAATGAATTTTTCTTGAGAAGGTGAGTGAGGGGTCTAGCAATGCGACCATAATTGTGGACAAATTTGTGATAGTAGCCAGTGAGACCCAAAAATCCTCTCAAGCTCTTCAAGGTATTTGGTTGAGGCCACTCTTACATTGTCTAGATCGTTTTTGGGTCCACCCTGAGACCTTCACGCCCAACAATGTGGCCCAGATAATCAACTTCTTCCATGCCAGAAGAGCACTTGGACATCTTGACAAATAATTTATGCTTCCGGAGTAGTAGCAAGAGCAGATCTACATGGCTAAGATGTGTTGCCTAGGTGCAACTATAGATGAGGATGTCATCAAAGAAAAAAAGGACAATTTTTTAGAGATATGGTTTGAGCAGGTGGTTCATAAGGCTCTGAAAAGTGGATGGGGCATTACAAAGACCAAATGGCATTACTAGGAATTCATAATGGCCTTCATGAGTTTAGAAAGCAGTCTTTGGAATGTCTACTTATTTCATGCGAATTTGGTGATAGCCCGAGTGAAGGTTAAGCTTAGTAAAGAATTGAGCCGCATTTAGTTCATCCAGCAAATCATTGACAACCAGGATGGGAAATTTATCTTTGACCATCAGCTTGTTGATGGCCCCGATTTCTGGACACATACGCCATTCCCCATATTTCTTGAGCACCATGACCACAGGCGATGAATAAGGACTAATGCTAGGATGAATGATGCCTACTTCGAGGAGTTCCTTGATGATTTATTCAATTTCATTCTTTTTGGTGAACAGTTATCTATATGGGTGGGCATTTGGTGGTTGTGCCCTAGGACCAAGGTAATGCTATGATCATGTTCCCCTCTCGAGGGTGGAAGCTCATGAGGCTTGTCAAAGACCGGTAGATGGTTGTTTAAGATCTGTTGCATCTCAAGATGAATATGAAGAGAAGTGGGTCCGAAGGCCTAGATGGCATTAAATTGGGCTATAGCTCCATGGTGGCCCTTTTTTAACAATTTTCCCATCCTATGCGAGCTGATGATAGAGGGAGAACCCACCTGGAGTCCAGGGAGGGTATGTGTGTGGTTATTCTGCCTAAAGCTCATATAACTCTTGGAAATCCATTATGATTGGGCCAAGTGTGTGGAGCCATTCAGCACCTAAAACAATGTCACAGCCACCCATGTGTATGGCAAACATGTGGTTCTTTAGTTGATAATCCCCCATTTGAAGTTTGACATTTTCACAGCGGCCTTCACTTTTCATTTTCCCCCCATTAGCAATTTGGACCTAGAAATTAGAGACTACTCTGAAAAAACAATGCACCACTTCAATGATTCTTTGATGGATAAAGTTATGCATACTGCCACTATCAATCAAGACTACTACAGGGTGATGCTTAATAAAACCTTTAATTTTGAGAGTTTGGGGAGAAGAAATCCCTACCAAAGCATGAGGCGAGATAACTTGTTCTTCAGGTGCATTGTCCAGCTAGTTGTCCTCATCTTCCTCCTCTGGTTCTTCAAATGGTGGGGCTTCCTTTGATGAACTTTGATCAGTGGCATCAATTTGGAAGAATTTGGGTTCTTTGCATTTATGCCCCTGGGAGTATTTCTCATCACAGTAGTAACACAATCCTCGGTTTCTTCTTTCTACCATTTCCGCTAGTGACACCTTTTGAACCTTAAGTGTTTGGGTAGTGCTTTGAGCCTGGGTGGGCCGACCCTTGGCTATGAAATTTGGATGAGTGGACTAGGCCTCAAATGCACACTCTACTTCAAAAGCTATCTTTCAAGCTTCCAGCCATGAGATTGGGTGTTGTAGTTAGACGTGGGCTTGTATGGCTTCTTTGAGACCACTAACAAAACATTCCAAGTAGAACTTATCGTGTAGACATCCTGTGCGAAGGGCTAAGGCTTCAAAGGTTGTAATATATTCTTGCACTATTCCTGTCTGTCGGAGCTTAGTAAGACGACCCAAAAAGTTAGATTCATGGTCAAAGCGATCCGAAAGGGCTTTTGCAAACATATAGCAAGTCACAGGCCTTCCATAACAACGTTGATGCCACTGCCACCATTTCCATCTTTCGTGGTCCAAGTACATGTTGCCCATACTTAGCTGAGTCGCATCATCTCTAATGTGATTCAATGTGAAATATTGCTCCATTTGTGATAGACATGTGGCCGGATGAGAGCCAACAAATTTATACATGTCTAGCTTGGGTGGTCATGGCTGGGACTGTTGGTGGTTTCCATAGAAGTGGAGAGAATGGCTAGACTCACCCTCAATGTTTTCATGAAAATCATATGCCTCTAATTGTTCCCCCGACTTTCCCTTTGTGGGAGTGTTATGAAACCAGCTCAAGAAAAGATAGAAAAGATAGATCAACGCCTTAGAATTCAGCCTCTTCGAGGGGGCAACCTCCTTTACATTACATAAATGAACAATTATTCGATGATACAAATGAAGAAACCTCGTTTCTATATATAGGAGTCTAAGGAGTCACAATATAACCCAGCCGACCTAACAATAATAATATAAAGCCACAAAAATAACAATAGAGAGATTCTATGGGGCATAGTAATAACAATATGGGGATAACAGTGGCACAACAATATTAATAAGGGATGAAACTACAATATTAATGGGGTAATCACTAGTATTATAGGGACCCAACATGCCCCTCTCCTTCAAAAAAGTGTTGTCCTCAACACTTGAGTAGTTTTGGATGCTTCTATATAAAATTCTCATCCTCCCATGTGGAGTCTTCAGCGGATAAGTTCTTCCACTTGATAAGATACTCCGAAATTGATCAATTTCGTAGCTGTCAAGTTCTTGTTTCTGTGACTGCTTCCGGTTCCAATATAAAGTTGCAATACGTACCTTTTGTGTGTTTTGCACATTATTGAGATTGAAAAATTGCTCCATCTGTAATATCCATGTTGCAGGATCCTTGCCATCAAACGTCCTCATATCGATTTTTGGAATACGGTGGGTCTTTGGTCCCACATTAGAGTCTATGAAATCATGATTAACATTTTTTTTTGTTCGCATCATGAGTTTCTTTTACAACCTTTTCACCATTAGTAAATATTTCTTGTAGAAAATTTGTCAAATCTGTCTTCAAATCTGCCATGTTTGTCTTCAAATCTGTCTTCAAATCTATCTTCAAATCATCCATCTTAGCTTCCATGCACTTTATCTTAGATTCCACGCCATTTATCTTCGCTTTTGTTAGCTTTTGTGAGTGTGACATTTGTTGCACTTGTTCCTGTAATTTTGATATATCATGTACCATTTCTTCCTCTTCTTCATGAGTCATGCTAGGGCTTTCAGGTTGCTTACTATGTTTTTGAATTTTCTTTCCTTGAGGCATCCGTTACCTATAATAATGCTCTATTATGCCCTTTGAATTCCTTCAAAATAATTTTTCAAACCAATCTTAAGCAAAAATTTAAAAGAATCTACACACCTTTTTTCACTTTGTAAGAGCTCGATATTGCCTTTGATGTATCTCTGTAATTTTGGATCATCTCGTTTTGAAATTGTGATCCATAATAGCCCCCTATGTCCTCTTTCCAATGCCACCAGTCTGATCCCAATTGGATTCTCCAAGGAAGAGTTATGTCAAATCTCCCACAGTGACCTGATTATAGACTAGTTCAGTAGAGCGAACTTGTATGACGTGCCATGTGTCCCTATTTCGACCTTTGGCTTTGAAAAAGATATACAAGAAACTATAGTCCGTTTTCTTTCTGTACTTTCTGACGAAATTTCAATCCGATGCTCAGAGAGAAAGTTATGACGATTTTCCCCAGATCACCTGGTTGGAATGTAGTTCAGGAGTCTCCAAAAAGAGCAACTTCCTCAGATCATATCTCCGCAAATATAGCGCAAAAAGATCTGAAATTTGGACCCGAGATTCAGTGCGACTTATTCTCAAATGGGTTTTTTTTTAGCTTCTGAAACATCACAGAAAAAATGTTATAGCGAAAATTCTACGATGACCTGTTTGTAGCATCGAAACCCTAGAATCCAAAGCTCTGATACCAAACGTTATGAAACCAGCTCAAGAAGAGATAGAAAAGATAGATCAACGCCTTATAATTCAGCCTCTTCGAGGGGGAAACCTCCTTTACATTACATAAATGAAAAATTCTTCGATGATATAAATGAAAAAACCTCCTTTCTATATATAGGTGTCTAAGGAGTCACAATATAACCCAGCCGACCTAACAATAATAATATAAAGCCACAAAAATAACAATAGAGGGATTCTATGGGGCACAGTAATAACAATATGGGGATAACAATGTCACAACAATATTAATAAGGGATGCAACTACAATATTAATGGGGTAATCACTAGTATTATAGGGACCCAACAAAGAGTTTCCTGTAAGTTCTTGATTTGCTTCATTAACTCCTCCAACCTATGCTCAAGGGCATATGTCTTCTCATTAGCCATAGCTTGAGCTCTGGTTTGTACTGTGCATAGATCTAGTGCACTTTTCATGACTATGAGAAAAAAACTGGGACCACCTGATTTTTTTGATGTTGACAAGTGAATGGTACCGCCTTGCTCAACTCGTCGACCTGATTCTTATGGGATAAGTCTCCTATAAGCGTCCCGGGAATGTCTCAAACCTTTTGTCTTTTTTTTTACTCCGAGAGGAGTTTTACTCTGTGCTTACGAATACTGCAGTCGTCAATTCCCTAAAAATTTGCTTCTGTCTAATGTCCTCCGAGAGTCCTGCCCAGGTATAGGAGCCACACAAATAGTCAGATCTGTCGGTGAAGCCCTCAACTACAGAGAGTGGCAGTGATCGAACCCTTGCTGGTAGATCTGAATGGCGGATCTGACTGTTGAGACTGCTACAGAACCCAACTGTTGGATCTGAATGGAGGATTTGATAGATCTGATTAGCATATTTGGTAGATCTGATTGGTGGATATGATAGACCAGAACTGATTGTTGTTGTTGTGACCAAACCCAACTTGCTAGATCTGATCAGGCAAAGATGATGTATGATTGAGAGAGAGACAAGGGAAGTAGGGTCTCAAAGAGTGTCACGTGCTACAGATCGCAATATACATAAGGATCCGATAGTAGTACTTGGCCCAATCTTTCAGGGAACTAACCAAGGAGGATCAACCGTACCCTTAGCCGTACAACCTGACTACGCTATCATACATGCGAGTAATCTCCCCGAGTGCTATTCTCGATGTACTATAGCAGCAAGGCGACTGACGGTTTATCTATGGAAAAGGTTTCAAGAGAGCCTAAGGGGCTTCTGATATACCCAGAGGGTACTTGGAAGATAGTCCATGCGCAATTTTGTCTAATGCACTACTACTCGAAGGGGTACCCACAGGGGTTACAAGGGAGTCCAACAAGCGTGACAACCTCTTATATTTCTTGCATGCATGCCTCCCCAAATCCATAGGTTTATGCGCTCAATGTCAAATCCCGTGGTTTAAAGACGCCATAACACGTCTCTAGCCAAAAAAAAAAAAAGATTCTGCTAAGAATGGAGATCCTACCGGCCCTGGAAAGTGCTCTGATACTACCTGTTATGCTCTTGACCTAGAGAAGATACTAGAATACCAAATATGCAAATAAATATACCCAGAACGTAGAACAATAAGAAATAACAACATGTACTTTATTATTCAGAAAGGAAAGCAATGTTCAATTGCCTCTTCGAGGGGGCAACCTCCAATAGAGTTGGGCTCAATTACAAAATAAGACATGATTCTCCTCAAGGGGAGTCTCTACCCTTTATATAGGATTCATACATGAAGTACCATGGGTTAGTACCATGGTTCTTATTAATATCATCTATCTAATACCATGGCCCATTTGGAACTAACTGTGGTCCCTTCTTTAAATGCGGGTCAACCACTTACAATTATTAATATGGGCTTTATTGACTCTTTACTTAACTATAACTATGACTCGACCCTATTACATAAATAAGGGGGTTAGGGTTGGACCCTAACACTTAGAAAATTTGTTTTAGTATTTTTTGATGATATACTAATCTACAACAAGTCTTAGAAGGATCATGTCCAACATGTTGACATGGTGCTCAAACTATTGGAGGAGAAACAATTATATGCAGAAATATTCAAATGTTTCTTTGGAGTACAAGAGGTGGAATATCTAGGTCATATTGTATCTCATGAAGATGTTTAGGTAGACCCTAGCAAAATTAAAACCATTAAGGAATGGAAAATCCCCACATCCATAAGGAATCTAGGAGGATTTCACAGGTTGACAGGATATTATCGCAAGTTTGTTAAGAATTATGGGAAAATAGTAGTACCTCTAACAACATTATTGAAGAAAGATGCATTTTCATGGACTCCAGAAGCAACAAAGGCCTTTGAACATCTTGAAGAGGCAATGTGCCCAACACGAGTCTTAGCTACACCGGACTTCACAAAAACCTTTACTGTGGAATGTGATGCCTCAGGAAATGGAACTGGTGTTGTTTTAATAAACTAAGAAAGACCCATTTCATTCGAAAGTCGTCCAATCAAAGGAAAGTATTTACATAAAGCTATTTATGAGAAGGAAATGTTGGCAATATTATATGTACTTAAGAAATGGTGACCCTACCTAATGGGAAGACACTTCAAGGTAAAAATAGATCATGATAGTCTTAAATACCTTTTAGAACAAAGATTATCTTCAGAAGAGCAGCAAAAATGGGTCACAAAGATGTTGGGTTATGACTTTGAAATCATCTACAAAAAAGGGAAGCAAAATGTTGTTGTAGATGCACTCTCAAGAAAGGATGAGGATGTGGAAGCATTTCTTTGCACCATTTCTATTATCCAACCAGATTGGATAAATGAAGGGATGAATGGAAGAATGACGAGGAAGTGTGGGCACTCATTCAAAAGACACAACAAGATCCCAGTACATCTAATACATTTAGCTGGAAAAACGACTCGTTATGGTACACAGATTGGTTATACCTATGTAAGAATTCCCAACTCAAACAAAAGATTCTTAGGGAATTGCACACCTCTCCCTTAGGAGGGCACTTAGGATTTCTAAAATCCTACCACATGGTTAAGAAGGATTTTTTGGGATGGCCTTAAATTGGATATTCAAGAGTTTGTGCCGGAATATTTGGTTTTCCAACAAAGTAAAGTTGAAACAGTTAAGACCCCAGGACTATAACAACCTTTATCCATTGCAAGCCAACGTTGGGAGGAGGTTTCAATGGATTTTATCGTAGGTTTACCTAAGTCCAAAGGAAAGAGTATTATCATGGTGGTAGTTGACAGACTTACCAAGTATGCACACTTTTGTGCATTATCTCATCCATTTAAAGCGAGTACAATTTCTACTGTATTTACGAAAACAATTCAAAAGCTACATGGAAACCCAAAGATTATTGTAAGTGACAGAGATCCCATTTTCACTGGAATTTTTTAGACAGAATTATTTTCTTATCTTGGTACTGAGTTAGCTCATAGCTCATCTTATCATCCTCAATATAATGGGAAAGCTAAGATAGTAAACAAATTTTTGGAAGGCTATCTTCATTACTTTGTATCTGATAAACAGACACAATGTGTCAAATGGTTGCATCTAGTTGAATGGTGGTATAACACTTCCTTCCATACTGCAACAAAAATGACTCCATTTATGGAACTTTATGGATATCATCCACCATACATCACATCATATTTAAGAGAAAATTCTGAGGTTCAAGTAGTGGAAGATCACATCGAGCATCAGCAACAAGTTCTCCAACTCTTAAAGGATAACCTCACCTTGGTGCAAAATAAAATGAAACAACAGGCAAATCAACATCGTGAAGAAAGAAGTTTTGATGTAGGTGATTGGGTATTCCTACAGCTACAACCATATAAAACAGTATCCATCAAACAAGCTAATAAGGATGATAAATTATCACCAAAGTATTATGGTCCATACAAGGTGTTGCAAAAGATAGGTACTATGGCATACAAATTGGAGCTTCCTACAACTTCCCGAGTGCACCCAATTTTCAGTGTTTCATGCTTAACGCAGGTTATAGCTGACAAGCTTCCAGTTCAAACAATATTGCTAGAACTTGATGAGGAAGGAAAAATCATATTGGAACCTGAAGTAGTAAAAGAAACAAGAACTTGACAGCTACGAGATCGATGAATTTCAGAGTATCTCATCAAGTGGAAAAACTTACCCATTGAAGATTCCACATGGGAGGATCAGAATTTTATACATAAGCATCGGAAACTACTGAAGCACTGAGGACAACACCCTTTTGAAGGAGAGGGGCATGTTAGGTCCCTATAATACTAGTGATTCCCCCATTACTATTGTTGTTCTATCCCTTATTATTATTGTTGTGCCCCTATTGTCCCCATATTGTTATTATTGTGCCCCATAGAATCCCTCTATTGTTATTTTTGTGTCTTTATATTATTATTATTAGTTCGGCTTGGTTATATTGTGACCCCTTAGACTCCTATATATAGAGAGGAGGTTTTTTCATTTGAATCATCAAAGAATTGTTCATTTGTGTAATGTAAAGGAGGTTGTCCCCTCGAAGAGGCCAAATTCTAAGGTGTTGATATATCGTTTCTATCTTTTTGTGAGCTAGTTTCATAACAACTTATGAGTGATCACAATGGGTTGAGATATTAGTTTGACCAATCGAATTTGAATGCCAAGAAGGCTAGATGGTTGGCCACGCCCAGCGAGTTTGACTTTGAGATCAGGTACATCAAGCATAAAGGGAATAGAGTGGCATATTCTCTCAACAGATGGGTACAGGTACATCACATGGAAGCTATGAGCTCCTTTGGGATGGACTTACAGGATAAGGTCTTACAGGGATGACAGTAGGATGTCAAGTATATGGAGATTATGCACAGGTTGTAGTAGGGTGATAGTGTAGGTACAGGTACAGGTCATTGTACAAGTACAGGTACAGGTGAAGGTACAAGTAAATGTAGTGGTATAGGTAGAGGTGGTAGTGCAACTACAAGCACAGGTACAAGTACAGGTGCAAATGCTAGTGCACATGGCATGGACTATTGTCTTACAACAGAGGGATTGGTCAGGTTTTGAGATATGATATATGTACTGCATAACATCAAGCTCAACAGGATGACCTTGAGGGAGTTTCATGTGAATCCTTGTTCAGGTCAGCCATGTTATGAGAAGACACTAACAACAGTGAAGAAATATTACTATTGGTTGAATCTGAAGAGGGATGTAGTAGAGTTTGTGTCTATATTTTTTTTACTACTAGTGAGTGAAATAAGAGTCCAAACATGCAGGTGGAGTGCTAACCGATCGTTACTCCTTGGTGGAAATTGGAGGCCATTTCCATGGATTTTATCACAGGGTTGTCGAAGACAGTGAAGTAGCATGATTCCATCATGGTTATTGTGGATAAGTTAACAAAGGTTGCACACTTTGTTTCAGTGAAGTCTACATTCTCAGTTAGTGATTCTGCATAGGTATTCAACAGAGACATTGTTATAATACATGTGTCCTAGAGAATATTGTGTCTGACAGGGACACAAAGTTCACTTTGATGTTTTTGAAGGATTTATTTGTAGGCTTGGGCATCGCATTGGCCTTCAGCATAACTTATCATCCACAGAGAGATGGGCAGATAGAGAAGGTCAACAGGATATTAGAGGACATCTTGAGGATGTATGTGATGCATCAACAAAGGAAGTGGGAAGAGTATCTCCCTTGGGTTGAGTTTTTATACAGCAACAATTATCAGGAGTCATTGAGGATGAGCCCTTTCAAGTAATTGTATGGGCGAAGTTGTAACACTCCCATTAGTTGGAGTGATCTGGATCTGAGACTATTGATTGGACCAGACATGTTGGTAGACATTGGACAAGAGATGAAGGTGATCCAGAAGAATCTCAAGGCAGCATAGGATATGCAGAAGAGTTATGAAGACATGAAAAGATTATTTAAGGAGTTCCAGGTTGGGGAACAGGTGTACTTTGAGATCAAATCGAAGAAGAGGTCCTTGCAGATTGGCTCATGTGGCAAGATGGCACCACGATTTTGTGGACCCTTTAGTATCATTGAGAGGATTTGGCCAGTAGCCTATTCAATTGCACTGCCTCAAATAGTGAAAGTCCACTATGTTTTCCATGTATCTTTGCTTAAGAAGTATGTTAAGGATGTTGATCATGTGATTGACTAGTCCGTATTGTAGGTGTAACCATATGCAGAATTGCAACTAGAGCTTCAATGTATATTGTAGAAAAAGGTACTCGTGCTCCAGAACTAAGCAATCGAGCAAGTTAAAGTGCAATGGAAGCACTTTGGGCCCAATGAGGCTACCTGGGAGATGGCGGATCATATGAGAGCCATGTATCCTTCCCTATTTGTTAGTTGAGGAAAAGCATCCTTGATTTGGTGGTTTGGTGATTGCTTATGGTGGTTTGGTAGTTTCTTTATGGTGGTTTAGTATTTTCTTATGATGGCTTGGTATATGATTCATGGCGGCTTAGTATTTGCTTTATGTTGGTTTAGTATATGATTTATGGTGATCGATATATCCTTTATGATGGTTCATATATGATATATGATTTTTTGTTATATGCCTAGATATGATGTTAGTTTATGTTTGATATACCTTTTGGTATATGATTTGGCATATGTTGTGGTACATATAAATTTGATGGTGTTGCTATATGTACACCTGTGTATGGATGTAAATACCACAACAAGCTATGTTATAAAGCTCCACTATGTGGTATGGGTGTCATGTCATCATGGTTATGTTATCATGGTATTATGTGGTTATGTTATCATGATGCTATGTTTTTATGTGGATTGGCAAACAACAGGATGATCACTGTAATTACTGTAATGAGTTGTGATATAAAGCTCCACTGTGCAGTATGTTGTCATGTTGTCACGATGTTCTTTTATTGAAAAGATCTTTCATTGTAAATACCACATCAAGCTATGTTATAAAGATCCACAAGCAGTATGTCTTCATTCAGCAGGTTGTTGAGGTATATCTGTAATTGAACACTAAGGACGGTGTCCCCCAAGTGAGAGGGTTCTATAAAAACCCTGGTGAAAATTCTATGTAAGAAAAGATAAAAGCAATAACCATGGATGAATGGGACACTTATTCCAAGCTAAACGTTAGGCAAAACATCCTAGGGGGTGTTCATTTGATTGTTTATGGCTAAGGAAACTGGCAAAGGAAATGGATAAGGCTTTGGAAAGGCAAAATGGCATTTTTGGCACAATTACTTATGAAAACAATGGAAACTAGGAGAAAAAGGAAGTAAAAGGTCACAGGCTGCATGTGAGGTGGAAAATGAGGGGAAATAAGGGAAAATGAAGAAAATAGAGGTATCATTCATAAAAAGGCTTTTGAGGATTAGTAGATAAACTTTTGTTAGTTTACCTTTGCAGTTCTTTCATTAATTTCTCTCTCTATCTCATACTCTTGGAAACTTATAGTTTTCTTGGAGCACTTTGGAATTGGATCAAGAGAGGAAAAGAAGGCAAGAGGAAGAAAACGTAAAGTACGGAAAGGCAAGATCAAGTAGCTACAACATGCTTCATTATAGGTATCGACTTGCATGTGTATTTTCCTTGTTAGATTTGGCATGCATGGGATTGCATGTGTTTATTTTCTACCATGGCATGGATATTTCCAAGTAGGACCATTTAGCCTAGCCTTGCCATTTCCTGATAGCTTTGATAAGATGGGTTCTCTCATATGGTTTGTGTGGGATGTCCAAATTGGATTCAAAGCGAAGTGTGGCGGATCTCCGAATTGACAAATGCATGGTGGTAGTGGTCCTTGAATCGGACTAAGGGTGCATGAAGCCACTAGCCTAGTAACCCCTGAACCAGACAACGAGTTGCATTAAAGCTAGATTGTGTGCCTCGGTGAGCCCAGGAATCCTTGCCATTGATTGGAGGGATATACGGTAAAGCCAAGAGGTGGATTTTCTCTTTGTTGGACCTAGTGATTCCAGGATGGAATGCATAGTAAATTCGTGGAATATGTCTCGATGTAGGGCCTAGTGACCCCTGGATCGGGCTACGAATGCATGGTAAATCCTAAGAGAATAGGGGGCACTCAAATTCCTCACGATGTAGGAGGAGAAATCTAGGGGCATCCACTTTGATTGGTATTTTTGATGTGTTCTATGAGTCCCAAATTCATGCTTGGAATATGGTATGGGGGAGATTAGCTGAAGAGAGACTTCACTCAACCAATCTATGGTCGATTGGAATGTGGTAGTCCCAGCACTCGTTGGTTCATTGCATTGATTAATGAGAAATTAGTTCCATTTATTTTCATGTGTGAATTTACTATTGTATATATGGATTTTGATGGCTGATATGTTTATGGTATTTCTTTTCCTACTATGTTGGTTATATGTACATTTTATGGTAGCATTTATGTTTAGCTCTCAATATGTTTTTACTTGTATTTGAATGGATATTGTATATATGACCTAATACATGAACAGGAAACAAATGACATAAGGAAGCAATGGTTCATGGTGATTCTCAGATAAGTATGAGATCCCTACACTTAATTATGTTGTTTACACCTGTAGGTTACATGTTGACAATATGTTTGATGAAATGCGTATCATGGCTAGTAGAGGTTTGGTGAAGGTCTTGATCAACTATTTACTTTTGAATCATTGTTTCCCTCTACTTTACTTGATTCTGAGCTTTCATTTCATTCTGGGTAGTGGGCTGGGCTCTGGGCCTGAAAAAGTAGCTTAATTCTTGGGGTCACCAGCACAAAATTGGAAAGTTTGGTCTATAGCTGCTCATAGGTAGGCCTATGAGAGCAACTTTAGGTCTTTGGTCACCCTCTTGCCTATAGCATGAGAGAAACTATAGCCCAAGAGGTCCAAAACAATAGTGGGACAGGTTGCCTTAGTGGCTAAATTATCTCCTGAGGGTTATGTTCATGATATTAAATGACTGTGTGTGATGTTCCGTCGATTGGACTTCCTTAATGTTACCTAGGAGGTCGAATCTAATCATACTAGCCTCTCATCTCATGTTTACCCTAGTTGGCATGGTTACTTGGGTGGATGTGGGAGGAGGGTGTTACATCGAGGCACCTAAAGGTTTCATCAAGCACCATCAAGCTACTTGTAGGCACGGCCTAAGGTCTGGTACCATCAGCGTGTGGCAAGAGAGGTAGGGACCTCTGAGGAATCCACACCAAACCGGTGGTAGCTACGTGATACAGAAGCAACTATGCTGCCTTGGGTAGGATTCCCTCCTAGTGGGAAGGGAAGACTCGCCAACCAAGAATCCATTACAGAACATATCACCCAAGCTCATGAGGGATAATGTCATAGATTTTCCTAAGTAACAAGAGGTATCTTTGTCAAACGTGAATCATGTCTAGGAGTCTACGAGATTGCTGAGATAAAGACAGAGTTGGCAAGACTAGGTGAAAGAACCCTTTGCAAAAACAGAGCTTATAGCTGGGGAGGTTCTAGAGCTCTTCATCTAAGACACTACATGATGCATGGTTGAGGTCCCTTGGTCGAGTCATGACAAGAATCAGATAGAAGGCCATGTTGCGGTGCATAGGAGTGAGGCTATGAACTTAAAGGAAATTTTTGGATAACCTTATCCTTTGGATGGTTAGAACCCTAGTTAAGGGAGGCTTCTGATTGGTGGAACCAGATTTCCGTTACGTGATTGGTTAGAATGACATGGAAAAAATTCCATAGAGTGTTTGTAGTCTATTGGTGAGAGGAACCTTTTGATAATTGAGTTATGCCAGAGCTATGACATTGGATGAATTATTTTAGAAATCTTTGATACTAAAACTCTAATACACTTAACATTGGTTCTTTATAATAATAAGAAAATATCTAAACTCTAAAACACATAAGTGATACCCATGTTAATGATTTTCGGCATATTATAATAAGAACTATCAGAGGAGCCCACATGTCATATTATGCTTTGATTTAGCAAATCGAAGGTTCCTTATCTGCATTTTTGTTACATGAAATGATTCAAAATATCCACTCTCTGAGATGCGATAAAGGGATGCACTGCAATATTGCGATATGCTAATCTCGCAAGTTCTCTAATATCGAAGGTCAGAGGTAATCGTATATCATAGCAAATGCCTTTAAGGATGAAAAGGGATTTACGAGTAAGTGAGAGTAGTTTTGTTTTCTTTTTCTGTTGTCAACCATTTTGAAAGTATTTGATTTGAAATAGAGCTATAAAACCATGCTCACATCAATCACTAAAATGTGAACTTCTAAAATTTGTCTGATTTTTTTGTTTTCTAAATGAAAGTGAACATTATGTTTTTTTAGTAAGGGGGGAAATTTTGGAATTTTAACTCAGTTTCACAGCAACTATTCATAAAAGAAAGTAACTATTTTAAAATTTAATCAAAAGTATGATCACTGCAATGAAATCGTAAGGGGCTAGTTCAATATAAAAGGGTTAAAGTCGCACGACAATACAAGTGTTGAACTCGGGGACTATTTGTTACATTTATCCTAATTAATGAATAATAAAAAAGAAGCTTTAAAGTAAGATTAAGTCAAATTGAAAAATAAAATTGGATAACAGGATAAGAAAAAGTGAAATAACAAATCATCGAAAAGGCAGTTGCAAATACATAGTGGTCTCCATTACGAATATGATAACAATAAACTCAAGTTGGGGGTGTTGTCTTTTTTACCACAACAGTTTGGAAAGTTTGTTCAGAGTAGGTTTTGAGTCCTTTTATAGTTTGGAAAAATCGTTGTGAACTTCTGTGGTAAGTCACTCCTCAGAGCACTGAAAAGAGATTTGGCAATAAATGAGAACAAATATTTTAGTTTCTATTTCCTTGTCAAGTGTTTTTGAAAGTATTTGGTTTGAAGAAGAGTTGTAAAAGTATGCTCACATCAATCAACGAAATGTGAACTTGTAAAGTTTATCTTTTTTCTTCTAAAGATGAACACACATAATATTTTAAGTTGTAGAAAGGGGAAAATTTATAGAATTTTAACTGAGTTTCATAGTAACTATTTATAAAATAATGAAACTATTGTGAAATTGAATGAAAAGTATGATTACTGAAAGGGAATCAAAAGCGGCTAGACACAACGATCAGACTATAGGTGGTTGTAAAGGCTTTGATTCTAGTATGTATTCCTCTTGCTGCCTACGCTTGATGTAAGCATTTCCTTGCATGTCGGAGTAGCAGCTAAAGGAAAATGGTTGAGAGATGTGAATATCAGCCAACGTTAAAATTATGGAGATAGTAGTGAATGTTAAGCCTTGTTGGTCTATGTTTCCAACATCCAGTTTTGCCTTTGGTAATGGAATTCTTTGTGATTTATGTATTGTCAAACCCCGTGTAATTTGAAGTGGAATTTTCCTGCGAGACCCACACATTATTGGGGGAAGTGGAACATCAGATGGGTTGAAGGCATCCCATGATGAGCCTTTGTATTGGAAGAATTCAAAAACGGCAAAGGATGGTAATTCATGGGGTTTTGATCCAACTGCATAGAAAATGGAAATCAATTTTCCAAGTGCTCTGTTTATAATACCTACTTCAACCCACAAGTTACATGTGAGGAAAACCTTTTGTTCATTGAAACTAATAACTTTTTCATCCAAGTGTTCATCTTCTTCATGTGCTCTAGTAGGTTGGTGGTTCCTTTTTCTCTTTGTAGCATCGTGCAATTGACATGTTCAATATTTTGAGCTTTTGTTTGTTATTCAATTCGACATCTAGGTTGGTTGGATATAAGTGGATTGCATTTTCAAATTCCTGCTAATAATCCTTTGTCAAAAAGGAATTTGTCCTTGACATGAGAAGGTTCTAGTATTCGACTGTTGGCGTTGAATTTCTGAGATTCGTGCACAATTTTTGGAATGAAATTTGAAGAGGATTTGTCCCCTGTTGACAAAATATGGTAGATAGTGTGATGGCCACGTCAAAGGTGCACCAAAGGGAATTTCTGCATGATGTGTCGACATACATGGAGATGTCATTCACAGGAGGGTAGTTTCCCAAGATCACCAACAAGTATGATAGATCGATTTCCAAAAGGCACATTCTGATACGTACCTCCCTTAAGAAATCAGCTACATGTGAAAGAAATTTACAGCCAATAAATCTAATTTTGTCGATTAAAATGTATTTGATGTGACGAAATTTTTCCTGGAGATGAATAAGTGGTTGGCCCTTAAGAGGATGCATTGACACTAAAGAAATGCGAAGGGTAGAATGGATTGTAATCGACTTGATAATAAAAGATGCAACACCTGCTGGAGTGAGTAGGAGCAATAGACTTGAATTGGGAAGAGATTCAGTAAGAAACGTATCTTTTAGGCAATCAATTAAATGATATTTCCCCGTGCCAATAGTAACTTGGATGAGCATTCTAATCGGAGGAATGGAGGAATTGGTGCTAAAGTTGGTGAGGACAATGGTGAAAGAAACTTGCTTGGTGGGCGATAGTGAGGTGAGTGAGCGGGGAACTGAAGATGGGCTAGAATGGATCTGGGTGGATGAGCGACTAAATTCTATGAAATGTATGGTTGTATCTCGCAAAGGGAGAGGTATGGTAGTATGGGCCCAATTTTGGTTAGAGTCAAAGTCGTGATGTCTAAGCATGTCAATGTCATCAATTCCATGTTGTTTCCAAGGTGTAGCTAAGAAAGGAATTTCCATTCATCGATGTATACAGACTCACGGGGTTTGGCATATCACTAGTGGAGGTGTCATCACAGCAAGGGGAAAGGGTAGTTTCAGTGGCTTGATGAACATGCCATGGAACATACACATACCTTTTTTGTTCCTAATGTGAAATGATTGCTTCATCAGTGGAGCCTATGTCTGATGGGAGAGTGCGGAAAGGGAAGTATAGGAGTAGTTCACTCTAGCAGAAAGAAGCGTGGGATGCATCAACAGGAGAAGAGATCGAGGAATAGGAAGGAAGGACATGAATAATATTGCAAGGATTTAGTGTTTCAATAATATTCCAGGAATGTGCAGCTTCAAGAAGAGTTAGTGTTTCAAGTGAAGGAGGTCTATTCATGTATGCTACAATGAAGGGTTATGTTGGGAAGGGGGAACCTAGATCATGAGAAACATGTAGAAAAATAGTTGGGTAACATTGAGGGAAACAATTGAGTGGCTATAGGGTGAAAGGGGCAGTTTTTATGGCATGTGGCATGTTTCCTGTGTGTCAATGTCCCTATCCGCAATTGTTTCTACTAAAACTTTTCAGACAACATTAACAGTAGATGTTTTGAGGTGGAAATCCCATGATACACGTGACAACATTTTACAATAACTTTATGATTTTGTTTCTGGTTTCAATACATATTTCGCGATGTAGTGGAGAACAATAGGTCTAGACAAAGCCAGTTGGAAATCAATGTTTGCTATCCATATGTATAGCATGTGAGAGTTGTGTGCATTTAATCTATCACCATTACGAGTGGGACATATTTTTTTCATCCATTGTCATCAATGATCAAAGATGAGGTGGGATTCAAATCCCATGGAACTCCATAGCGGCAAACAAGAGTAGGACCTTTTTTGCAAACACAGGAAGAGGGGTGGCATTTTGTATGTCGTTGAATGCAATTAAGATATTCTCATAGTCTTGAAGGCGAGAGGATGGAAATATCAATGGTCATGGGAGGATGCATGGGTAATTATCTATAGAGATGTGTCCATAAGCTCCACGTTGTTCAGGAGGGTGAGGATTCCAAGCAGAAATGTGTTCATTGAAAAAGGACCTGGCTCTATGCATTACGACTTGGTCATCCTAATCGAGGTTGTCCATATCATGTGAGTTTTTGAGCCAAAAGAAGCCATCTATGTGTGGGGAGCCCCTATGTTGCCACTCATACTAAGAAAGATGAAAAAGGAAAATTTGTAAGGCGACTGTACATCAAGGAAAAGAAACAAAAAGGAGAAGGATGGTTAGGGAAAAATCTGCACCATAAGTCCTTTGCATGTAAACATTTTTGCAAGACCTCTTTGAGGAATATTGTGAATTGATAATGAATGTATTGTGCTACAAGATGTGGACTTTTTATCATATTCTTGAATTTCCATCAAGACAACTCAGATGAATCCGGGGGGGGGCTTGCCAGGAATGGCCATGTGCATGTCATGCCATTTAGTGTCAATTGATCTTAGGGTGAAGAAGAAAGTAGGGCTACCTACATGTATGATCATATTAGTGAGTTCACCTCTCGTTTGTTCTAGAAGGTCTACAACAATAATTGGAAAGCCCTCTTCAAGGTTTCTCTTCACAAAAATAGCAGCAGTTACTTGACTACGATGTAAGAACATAAGATTGTACAAGTAATAACGGAATCTTGGATGTTGGGAAAAGCTGTTATCATAGTAGTGTGTGAGGTGAATAGCATATTCTTCTAGTTCAACTTTTCTAAGACGTGGTTGACCAATCACAATAGCCCCTCTTGGGAAGAGTGTGGGGAACACCATAGGAAAGAGGCCTTCTATGGTATATTCATTGATGGAGGAGGGGGAAACAAAGGGCCAAGAAAGTGAAGTAGTGGATCTAGGATGGGGAGGATGCGGGTAGTTGCATATTTATTCAAGCTCAATATGTGAATTAGGTAGTGTTGATACAAAAGAGGATCATTCGAGGTTTGTTGGAGTAGGGTGTGGAGGAATTTTATCATTGAAAGTAGGGAAGTCAAGTCGTGGTTTAGGAGAGGAGAGGGAGATGCGATGGAAGAGAAAAGACATATCCATAGGATGAGTCAGTAAGGAAAATACTACAACTTGTTTCAGTTGGACATCCTTGTAGTAGGGATCATGGGCTTGTTTGTAATATAAAGCTGCAAGAACACATGTCTCACTAACAATGAAATCATAAGTTTTGTGGTGAGAGCCATGCGTAGTGACAATGACAATCTCCAATTCAGAAACCAAGCATGGTAAAATATTTGTGATGACAATGTTGTCTTGCGGGAAAGAAATAGTATGACCAATGTATTTGTACTATCCACCTCATGCATGGATGACTTGCAAGATTGGGCTGACACATGATATGAGCATTTCTTCTATTTGTGTTAGAGTAGCAAGGACAAACGGTTGGTTTCTAGGGGCCATGTTGTTTGCGAGGGAGAAGTTGTGCATGGATTTTGTAGTTGCACATCGGGAGTAAGAGAAGTTACGATATAAGAATGCAACTTTCATATTTGGGTGTGATTCTTTGCATATGGAGCAGATATGCAAGGGGGAGAGGTCATCTATGCTTTGACGAAATTAGAGGTGTGCATGGCAGGGTGAAGGAGGATGAGTCAATGGTGGTGTGTGCAATGTATATGGGCAAGAAGTGGCAGTGAATGGAGGAAGTTGAAGGTTAGGTATAGTCGGAGTGAGAATTATTGAAGGAGGTGGGTTTGCAAGTGAAGCTTCGAGACGTTGGGGAAGAGAAACATTAGACAGGGGTATAGCTAGAAGGTTTGGGTGTTTGAATAAACTTTATATTTGAGATGTCTTTGTATGTTGGAGGCATCTCTATTATGTGCAAAAAGGAGTTTCTTCCAAGCATTTCCTAAGGGGTTTATAGAAGATGTTGCCATGTCCATCTTGATACAAACATGGCAACACAAGTTCAAGTGAATATACTAGATGACAAAGAGTTGTCTTAAGAGCAAAGATAGAGTACATAGTTCCCAAAATCAAGAACTTCATTAGCGGGTATATTTTCGAAATAATGCCTTCTAGCTTATAAAGTAGATCTGTCTTTGGACAAAGTAGCTGAAGTTTAGTGGTCAGAGAAACCTTTTTATAATAGAGTTTATATTTCTTTGATATTGTGTACTAATGTTGTGAGATTCAAATTTTGTTTTTGGAACTTTGTCAAAACTATCTTTGGAGCGTAGAATGAGATTAGAATCAATCTTATTTCAGTGAAGTATTTTTGTGGTGATCGATAACTATATATCATTCATTTACCAAGTAGATTTAAGGCAAGCAAGCAACAACCATTTGTAAGAAGTCACTATTTTTATTTAGGTGCACAAAGAACAATATAAAAGGATGTAAATATTCTATTTCGTTTAGAAGGAAGAAGAAAAAAAACATATTTACTCTATGTAAAAGTAAAAGATGGAGAATCATGCAAAGGTGGAAGATGTAACATGTAGCATAGGTGTATATACATAAATAAGAGAAGTACAATGATGAAGTGAACAAAAAGGAGGGAGGCGGTTAGGGATGAAATAACAATGAATGAAAAAAATATAGAAGTGATTATTTACAGTTCAAGGTGGCACGGGGAAAAGAAATCGACTTTCAAAGACATTGAACAACTGAAGTAGTTGACATTTTTTTGATTTCCTAGATGAGAACGGAACATACAATGCTATAGGGTATTTCCTTTGAATTGATTAGTACAAAATTCAAACGGTGCACACCATTGAAGATATTTGTTTTCACAGAGAGTGTAAAGAGGAAATGACAACATGAAATCCTTGCACGAAGCTCATGGATAGCACTAAAATCACTGGAGAGCATGAAAAAATCTTTTGCTTACACATCCATGAGTTCAGTTGCAACATTATCAAATGCGACGACATTTTACAGTACGCCTGTGTGGTCATGGATTTCAAATTTCAACACATGCCGATAGTCACATTCTCGGAAGGCCCCACCACATTTTGTGGAGTGCCACATTCCATTTGAGAGGTTGAAAACCTTTTCCATTCATTGCATGCCACCAGATGAGAGAGGGCATGCAAGGAAGTAGAAATATTGCATGTCAATAGAGGTGATGGTTCCACGAACAGAGAACCATGTTGGTTTTCTGGTGGGATGTGAGTCTATGAGGTTGATAATTGTATGTTTTGGGTGGCCCTACTTTGAAGGCCCTGAGAATTTTCTACTCAATGATGGTGAAGAGGCTAAGCAGTCTCTTTGATGAAAACCATGATTAGATTTTCTCAGTCTTTGGAATGGAAGGATCTAGCATGAGGCTGATGGTTGAGATAGTCCCAACAATTCTTCCATTCAATTCATTTATGCGACCCCCTTTGATTGTAATCACGGTCGAAGTAATAAAAGAGGTGAGTTCAAAGAGTTGCTTGCCCATGGTGTGGCAATGCCCCCCCCATAGGGTGATGTTGATACTATAGCCAAACATGTCTTCCAAGATGAGAGTTTTCCTAGGTGTCTCAGAGCCATCTCTTCGACAAATGGTGGAAGTTGGAGAAGTGGTCTTGACAATGGCAATGATGTCAACAATTGAGCTGAGGTTTTTCGATTTGGTTTCATCTATAGATTTAAAATGGAAACAGTGGAAAGTAATTTTCGGAACATCATCTAAAGAAGGTTCAATAGTGGATGTTGCAGAGAGGGAGAATTCCTATTTTCTGTCCTGATGGTTGTAATTTGTGTTTGTTGCTTTCATAGTGCCATTTGAAGCTATGTAAATCTTCCCAATTTGGACAAGGTCATGCAAGGAATCTGTCAAATCATTGTAGGTAGAGAGATGCATTGTATCATTGGCAGAATCAATGAGTTCAAATCCAGGTACCTTTCCCAAGCCTCGAGCACTGTTGTAGGAATGAACAAATGCTTTTCCAAGCACCCTACCATGGGTCAACCATTGTTGACGATAGCAGATTACTGCCATGAATGGAATGGTAGCAGGCAGAGCTAAGGACAATTGAGTTTATGATGATGCAGAATCCTGTGTCAAAGCAGCAGTAGACGAGGTGGGGCACGTGACATTAAAGATCCCAATTGGTATGTCAATGTTTGTACAATTTGAAAAATTTATGGGTCCCCAATCAAATTTGCATGACGTTTGAGATCTTCAAGTTGAATAATTTGTAGAGTCCTCAAAAGAAGGAAAGAAAGTGAAAAGCAATGCAACATTAGTTAGTGTCTTAGTGGTGGAGAGAGGGGAGGAACAAAAAAACATCAATAATATGGTTAAGAGTGAACATATGCATAATTTTGCAAAAAACGGCTACTGACTTCTTTGAGAATGATAATCGAGCCCATTTAGAGGGCACAAGAGATGAAATGGCCATTGTAAGTAGACATAAGCAAAATTATATACTAAGAGGTACCATTGAAGAGGGAAATACAATAGCATTGGGACGATGTCTTTCTGGAAGTAAGAAGGTCGAGTTCAATGATTTGGAGCGATGTTTGGATCATTGTAGAGCCAACGAGCAACAAAGTGATGGCATTTGTTCTCATGGAAAACTCCATGATTATGAGGAAAGGAGGTGTCCTGAAAGGTGAAAGGCCATAAAATGTTGTCAACATTGGAAGAGAAGCGGAAATAAAGCAATGAGCACGGTCATTCATAGGATTGGCATACTTGGAGCCAAATGAAAGAAGAACAATTTACAATTTAGATTATTGCCAATAATCAAAGGTAAGGGGAAAGGAAAATTGAAATGTTTAACCATAGAAAGTTGGTTGTCTATATATGGTATTTCAGAAACTCTACATGCAGGTGTGTTGTACATTGTGACAATGCACATAGTATTCTAAGCTATATACCTATTATGAAAATATTGATACATGGCATTTGATTGCAGAAGGCGATATGGTTAGGAGGTTCTCAATTCTCACATGTTTGTTATTGAAATTACGAGGTAGTTATCTCGTTAAAGGCAGTAGCATGACGTGCAGTAGTAGTAGTAAGACACCGTAATAGCACAACAACAAAAACATAACAAGAAACTCAAAAAATCAGCAGAATAGTGCAATGTGAAGAACCTAAATAGAGCACAGGCCCATCTACCAGCTAAGAAGAGGGAGCAATAAATTAGAGTCAAGACACATGTAGTGGTCGCAGGGTTACCAATGACAGATATAATGACATAGATGCTCGATTGAGTGAGAGTAAAGTGAGAATAAATGCACATATGTGGGCCATTAATTAGATTATTGAATAGAACAATTCTCGACATCAGGATCCATGGATAAGTTTCGAACCTTAATCAAAGGAAAGTGTGACATATTGATTACATATACATGAGAGTTTTATGATTTTTAAACTTTGACATGAGAAGAATTATTTTTGAAATCTTGCAATTTGAAAGTCTGATCCATCATATAAATGTGGCTTGTTTGAATAAATGCATATAATTAAGTTTCTAGGGCATAAAACCTATCAATTTCATGCGAACAAGATTAAACCGAAAATAAATGCACATGGTTAGTCCATTAATTATATTAATGAATAGAGTAGTCATCGATACCAAGATGTGTGTATAGGTTTTAAGTTACAATCGTTAAAAAAATGTGTCACATTTATTAAATATATATCGGAGTTTTCAGGCATTGAAACCTTGACACCAGAAGAAATATTTTGGAAATATGTGGAAGAAAAAGGTCCATTGATCATATTAATTTGCCTCTGTACAAGGGCATAAAACATATGATCTTTGTACGATGGAGAATAAAATGATAGTAAATGTAGATAGTCAGCTCATCAATGGTAATTAATGAATAAAATAGACGTCGGGAGAAAGATACGTGCATATATAGTGGATCTTATCGGAGGTCGTATTCCAAAAGCTATGATAAGGGGAGAATGCATTTTCAAATTGAAGTTTGGTATGATAAAACAATCGGCGTTGCATATTAATGGTTGGAGGTCCATATCACAATTTCAAGATTTAGAATTTAGATATTTATTTATTATTATATAGGACTAATGCTACATGTATCAGAAATTTCAAAAAGAATTTTTGCGATGTTATTAATCTAATATAAATCTATTATAAAGAGGTTCGTCTGACCAATAGACCAACAAGAATGTCTTGTAGGTCTACGGTGTCACTGCCTTATCTATTTCACATATCTAGTGATCCTTGTCGGCCTCAAATTGCCTTGTTTTTTCAAGTTCCGAATTCCAACATCAAAGGTTGCTATTCATTTTGATATCCATACCCTCCAAAACTTTGAAAACGAATTCAGTAGAACATCACATCCTCTCTCAAGCGAAACTTTCCAAGAATGGGCCACATCTTAAAAGTGCCGATATTGTGAGTTGCAATATGCGAGTTGTGATATGCGATGAAACTACTGGCAATTGGCAATTATTGTTAAAGTGTTGAGATGCATGATAACCAATTAACAAAAGATTGTTTTCTAAAACCAAAGAAGCTCAAGCCTTTTCTCTCTCCTCCCAAAGGGACGCATGACAGTAAAAAGACTGGATTTGATAAGGGACACGCAACAAACAACAACTAGATGCATTAAGGGAGGCATTGTAGCCAGCAATTGGTTGCAACAAGTGACAGAGGTAGGCTGACATCATATTGACATATCAACAAGGTTGACACGTGGCAGGAAGTTTCGACAGATTTAAGGCTCACAACAGGCCAAAAATGGGTAGTATGTGGTATTATTCCAAAGGTTATATGTGGGAGATACATGGCAGTGATGGCATGACGTATGGAAGATCATCAATTAGAGGTTGAGACGTATTGTGCATCGAAGTGAGACGTCCAATTGAAGGGCTCTGATATGGGGGCTAGACTGCAGTCACGTGAAGAGCCACACGACCAAGGCCCAAACATCGAAGGTCATCAACGATCGACAATCAGTGAATTGATATGTCGTGCACCAAGGTTATACCTCCGATTAGAAATTGCCAATAGAGAGGGCTTTGATTTGGGGGTTAGCACCATAGTCACAAAGATTTCAAAGGAATCAAGGGTGGCATGTGGCATTATTCGAAAGGTGACATGTGGTAGACATGTGGAAGTGATGATGTCACATATGGGAGATTAGCGATCGCAGGTTGAGGCGTATTGTATATCGAAGTGAAACCTGTGATTGAAGGGCTCCGATATGGGGTCTAAACTGCAGTCATGTGAAGATACATATGACCACAACCCAAATCCAAAAGGTGATCAACGATTGGTGAATTGACATGTCATGCATCAAGGTTACACCTCCGATTGGAAATTGTCGATAGAGAGGGCTCTAATTTAGGGATTATCATCATGGTCACAAATACTTCAAAGGAATCAATGACAACACGTGGAATTATTCAAAATGTGACACATGGCATATACATGGCAGCAATGGCATCATGTATGGGATATCAATGATCACAGGTTGAGGAATATTGTGCATCAAAGTGAAACTGTCAATTGAAGGCCTCAGATATATGGGTTAGAATGTGGTCACGTGAAGAGCCATAGGACCAAGGCCCAAACACAGAAGGTGATCGCCAATCGACAATCGAAGAATTAACATGCCATGCACTGAGGTTACACCTTCGATTGGAAATCACTGATAGAGAGGGTTCCAATTTGGGGGCTGGCACCACAGTCACAAGGAATTCAAAGTAATCAAGGGCTATCAGTGCATCGAAAGGGTGGTGGTAGTTTAAATATTTTTTCTCTCTATCTAAATCATGAAGTTGGACAAACACATGTTAATAAAGGTTTTCATGTAAAGTTGGGTGGGAAGGGTTAACTCAAGTTTTATATGATAAAATTTCACATGAAGGGGCTTCACTCATTTCCTATCCACATAGCTCAAGCCACGTTACTCATCGGAGATTGCAAGTTTTGGGACTACAAGAAAATGCTACATTGTGAAATCGCCGATTGCAATTTCGCGATATTATTAATGCCGAGATGTGTGTGATGTGGTCCAATGCATTACAAATTGGAACAATTTGTAGCGCACTATTCTAAAGAATCGATCCCTTGTTCCAAGCTAAAGGGCTTAGCCCTCAACGACACCACTCACTAGCTTTATGGTGCAATGTCTTTTCCATAGTAATGATGTCATACTATGTCATGTGGCTTGTGTGCAGTTATTAAGAGTTAGAGAACCTCGGGTGGAGCAAATCGGAGATCAGAAGCCTGTGATCAATCACACCATCGAAATGATATATTCTTTGAAGGCAAACAAATCTGCTACAATGTCGTGAAGAGGAACCTCACCATAAAAAGCCTATCGACTTAATTATTGATACAAAAATATTAAATACAATCTTTTTTTTTAAATAAAATTTAAATTAATATTTGAAATTAACATTTTTCTAAGAATATATATTATTTGGATATTAGATCAGAACCTCATAAATCATAATTAGTCTTTTTTTTTAACAAAATCTACATTAATATTTCAAATACATATCATTTATATTATTTTATATGATTGGACATTAAGTAACAATTTCACAATATGCAATCAAATTTTCACACAAAATCTACCTTAACATTCCAATTGAGTGCGAGATATCTTATTTTTTATCATATATATTATAATTCGCGTCTTATTGAATGACAAGTACTAGTTATTTTCATCCTACAAGTGAAGAGCTAGCAATGTGTACAATTACTTATACCAAATTGTGTATATCAAATAAAGTAATATAAAAATAAATAAAATATGTACTAATAATTTAAGCAAAACTTTATACTAGTAGTTTAACTTAGCAAGACTGTATTAAATTTATTACGGTTTTTCTTGATTTTGAGGGCTTCCCAAATAATACGAGTGTTGGAGAATGGTGCAGAGGCTAAGACTTTTGATTAACTGAAACAAACTAAGTTCTTGGATTTATATCAGTGCTTTGCGATGACATATTTTGAAAGATGGATGCTCCCTGAGGTGGGCTTTGAAAGGATGACCCGGTTTCCCATTGTAAGATTAACAGCAAGAACAAAGGATTTTATAAACCCATTATCCTAACATGGGATCTCATATGTCTTTCGCCGATCAAAATAATTGCTTGAGAGTTTTGTGGGGTTTAAATATGGTATTTATGCTTTTCTTAACCAAAATCTTAGCAATAACCTAAGCGGTCCCTTTGATGTAAGGGACAGTGACAAGGCCACAGGAGGGAGAAGGGTAAGATTTTTTGGGTTTAGGGTGAGGAACCTACCAAAGAGTTTTTGAGATTTGAATGGAGAAATAGCCGTTGACTTTGAAAACCTTAACTAAAATTGAAATATTATACCATTTATGAAACAAAATATATGTGAGAACGGTTAGATGGTAACTCTATTTTAAAATTTAAATGAATAAACACCAAATATTGTATCGTTTATTATGAAACGCTTTCTAACTCATAATGTGCATTTATGCATACTGTTTCGTGTCCTATTTTCAAAGCAGATGATGCATACCAAAAACAATTGTGTGATAGAGTAGCCCTTGGTAATCTTGTGCCCTATCATTTATCCCCTGTTTTTTAATATCTCTTTGAAGATTATGACCCACTCTCTCACTCTCTTTCATGTAACTACGTATTTTATCTCTAAATATATATTAGAGTAGAAAAATAGAAAGTTTAGTATACAATGTTATTATATAAAATTCCATCGAGAGTGTTGTTGATATGATTAAGATATTGTCAGTGTATCATAATGATTTTTCCTATGGTATTAATTAAATTGGTTATTAGTTTGGTTTTCTTTTTTAAGTTCTTCAATAGCATGTTGTTCGAGTTATAGTTTGGTTTTCATTTTAAGTTCTTCAATATCAAGTTGTTCGAGTTATTTGTTTTTAATATATGTTGAGACAAATCTATTAGGATTTACTCATGTATTTCTCTTTCATTTTATATAAGTTTTTTATAAGAAATTTTAAAAATATCTGCAGTTATACCATATTCCTTTTAGGTATTGATAATGATAATATGATTAGCTTATTCGTTATTGCTTATAATTTGAATTCTAGGTGATCAGAAGCAATATTTTCGAAAAAAACAGAAAGAAACAAATGTTCTCATCAAAAAGAAGTTTATAAATTTGTCACTGGAATATTTAAAAATATTTGCAGTTATACCATATTACTTTTAGGTATTGAAAATAATATGATTAGTTATTGCTTATAATTGGAATCCTAGGTGATCAAAAACGATATTTTGATTAAAAAATAAAAGGAAGAAGGAAATTAATGTCAAGATAAAGAAGAAGAAAATAAATTGAAATTTATATAATAATATTTAAAATTGCAATTGCAAGGAAGAATTTATAAGTTTAGTTAAGTAAAATATATTTTAGTTGAATTGTTTAATTGAGCTGAGTTCATTTTACAACCGAGTATGACGGTTATGTGTAAGTATGTCGGTTATCTGTCCCTCTTTAAAATAAAATAAAATAAATATAAAATAAAAATTATGTTTTAAATATAAAAATAATATCCTAGAATATATATATATATTTTTAAAAAATGTAAGATGTTTAAATCTTATACTTTTTAAAAATATTTCAACGATAGATTTAAATAAACAATTTGAAAATCTATGTTAACTAGTTTATGTCCATGTCAACTTCATATATATCTATATATATAAGAAAAAAAAATCAAAATCGTTTTTAGTATCAATTACGTATATATTATATATGGTTTTAAAAAAATTATGTATATATCATGAACAAATTAATTTTTATGGTTTTGGTCCTACATATATTCTATTTAGCATTCAAAAATACAATTTAAAGAATGAAAAATAATGCATTGAATTTGAATTTAGCACTTTTGGTTCAGTTTAAGTGTGGACTTAAAATGGATATTGAATTTAGCACTTTAAAGAAGTTTTCACTTGAAAAAAATTGATCCCAAAAAATTTAATCCCTCTTGATTCATTTCAAATGTGTACTTATAATGGATTTATGTTGTTGTACTACATGTTGTTATACTACAAATTAAATGGACTTTTTTCAAGATTTACCACTAATACCTTTCAAATAGTAAAATACTTTACCAAGAATGTCATCCCAATAATAAAATACTTAACAAAACATTGGATAAAACTATCATCAAACTATAGTTTACATTTATCACCTCACAAAAAATGCTTCAAATAGATTGATGAGTTGGGTAAATGAGAAGCAATTCTCTCGACTTTTGAATAACGAAACTCTACGCTATTTTGATATTCATGTGCTTCCACTATCATTACTTGAACTTCTTAAATCAACTTTCTGGATATACTATTTCGATAGTCATGTGCTTCCATCATGATTACTTCAACTTCTTGAATCAACTTTCTGGTTTCATTTTCTGCATCCCTTTATAAGCCTTAAGTTATTTTAACATGATAGATACTCATACCAAATTGATCTATTATTATCTCCTTATTTATATATATATAATTATCTCCTTATTAATATATATATGTGAGGGGAAATTGGTTTGATTTTTTTCTGCGATGTGTCAATATTTCCTAAATAATATATCTTATTGATCTAGTATTATCCACTTATTAACATATCTGTATATATATTATATGGAAATTGGTTTGATTTTTTTTCGATGTGCCAATATTTCCCAAATAGTATATATTATTTCTTATGTTAGTAAATCTCTGATTCAAATAAATTAGTTAATAATAGTCAACTTAGTTCTTGATAATGTAAATCTATTTTAATAGTCAACTGAGTTTTTGATAATGTGAATCTTTTCACTAATATATTTAATTTCAATTAACTTAATCAATTTAATTCTTGAGAATGTGAAATTCAATTTCATTCAAATTTTCAATCAACTTAATCAATTTAAATCTTGAGAATGTAAATCTTTTTATTAATGTATTTAATTTCATTTAACATTTCAATCATTTCAAACATCTTCTTCCCTTTATTTCATTCAATATTTCAATCATCTTCTCTATAGATGCTTATGGAGTCGATATCCTTGAAGAATCTAGTGCTATGATGCACAATCTCTTTACATAAAAGGTAAAAATCTCTTCACATAAAAAGATAATTGTTTTAGTAGTTTTCTTATTATGGTTTGTGTCTGGTCATTCCTCTTATACTCATTCACTTTCTTATTTATATAATGTTTTTTTAGCAAAAGGGTTTAGTAAGGGCACTATTGGAAACCAAGGTATCATTAACCTATTAATGATAGAAAATGGAGTTAAGGGCACTATTGGAAACCAAGGTATCATTAATCTATTAATGATAGAAAATGGAGTTAAGCAAGGTATCATTAATGATACAAGATGGGGTTAAAATGGAGTTAACCAAGGTAGTGGGTTAAGCAAGGTAAGCAAGGTATCATTAATGATACAAGATGGGGGGTTCTAAGGTATCATTAATCTATTAATGATAGAAAATGGAGTTAAGCAAGGTATCATTAATGATACAAGATGGGGTTCTAGGGTTCTATAATGGTAGGTTGATTTTCATATTTATAATATTCTCATATTTTCATATTTATATTTATAAGGGATAAGTGCATATAGTTGGTGGACCTTCCCGGTGGACCTTTTATAAGGGATGAGTGCATATAGTTGGTGGACCTTCTCGATGGACCTGGTGGACCTTTTATAAGGAATGAGTGCATATAGTTGGTGGACCTTCTCGATGGACCTTTTATAAGGGATGAGTGCATATAGTTGGTGGACCTTCCCGGTGGACCTTCCCTTACTAATAGATGGTGGACTTTTTATATGAAATATGTCATTATGTACCGACTCACATTTCAAAATTCTAGAATAAAAATGTATTTAAAAAATATAAGTTTCTGGAGTCCCAAACTTGATGGGAGTCCCAAACTTGATAAGTCAGCCCAATTGAAATAATGTGTACACATTATACTTCACGAATATGCGTACATATGTTGCTTCAATATAACTATTATTACTTCATGAAAACATGTTTTCTTACATGAGAATAATACTTCCTCTTACATACATATCTATGAATTCATAGTGCATATGCCTCGATCATATGCCTCAATCATCTTCCTCATTTAAGGGATTATTATTTTATGAATTTAATGTGTTAACTAGGATTATTATTTTATGAATTTAATGTGTTAACTAATGATTGTGCATTAGTTCGTCATATATTTATGTTAACTAATGATTGTGCATCAGTTCCTAATACATTTATTTATGTTAACTAATGATTGTGCATCAGTTCCTAATACATTTAGGACTAGACCACTCTTACCGATCGAGTGTTACTTCAACTCAAATTATCCATGGTCCATCACCACTACAACTTATTGACATGTCATTTTGCTCGACTCAAAGTTACCATAATCCATTACCTTTTAACAATTTTGTTTAAAATCATTAGTTTAATTCAAGATAATGAAAAGAGTTAATTTTGGAAGTTTCGTAATATTATATAACGGGGACATTTCCATAACATTAGCAACTCTATATTTCCGTGAAATCGTGTTTTTCTATTAGGGTCTAATATTAAAAAGGGAGCGACTGTGGTAGGGTAGTCGTTGCCGGTAGTTTTGAAATAGCTTGATCTTACCAAAGAAAACCCATAAAGCTCACCGTCAAACACATAATGCCATACATATTTCTATATAACATATACCAGTAGAAAAGGGCTGGATCTAAATCAGAGTCAAATACATACTGCCATACCTATACCAATAAAAAAGGACACAAATCTTTGTCATGCAAAAGATATTAAATCCCAGCTTGTATTGCTATTTCTATTAGGAGTTTCTGGAATTTCCAAGACAGTCATTCTGGTTCAATCATTTAGAAAAGTCCAGGCCTCAATATTATTGCCTGGTTTGGAAGAGCACGCCACCCTGTATTATTGCCGGTAGCAGTGAGGGATCATGGGTCGGCCTGGATCCTTAATCTATTCTCGCATTTCCACTGTGGGATCCTTCAAGTACAGAAATCTATTAAGGTCGAGGGTATAATAAGGGTTCAGGAGGCGTACAATCCAGCTTCTATTGTCTGAGCAAGAAGCATACATGCCGCATCAGCAGTAAATAAGTAGTAATATGGAAGACAACCATCCATCCGATGCCAGTTCGCAAGGAAGTGATTGCAGGCAATGCCATAGATGTTAGGGTTCATCAGCGTGGAGATTTGAAAGGTAAGTCAAGTCGAATCCACAAAGGTAATCGAGCGTTACTTTATAGATGGGGAACCATTCCCAGAGCATTACTTTATAGATGGGGAACCCTTCTCAGAGTTCAAGCCAAAATACTACATGTACGATGTAGCCAAACATATAACATTAAGAAAACATTGGGAAATGTGAAGAATTAATATTGTTTTAAATATTAATAAATGGAAGAAATGGTTACTAAAATAACAAACTAATAATAACAAATTAATAATTGATCAACTAATCTATTGATTAATATAGTTACTGCACATCCTTTAGGAGGGACTAATACAAATTTAGATTGGTATTTTGAGATTGTTCAATGATTATTAGCTTACTAGAAACTGAAACTGTTTCTTCAACATGAACTTCTATGAGATTTTGAAAGCTTGAATAAGAATCTCTTTAATACTAAATAAATGACTCCTTGAGTGCCATGGCATTCAAACAGAGAGCGCTACATCTACCGGAAGACATTAATGTTGTGCAACAACGGTTTAAAAAACTAAATCAAAATGAGCTACGGCCTGCTATCCACAAACCTATCTGTGATCCGTTTTCAAGAAATCGTGTAAATTCCGTTATTGTGATGTCACATGAGAGGCTTCATGGCAACGAAATCTGGTCATATATACTTAAAATGGTGCATCATCTTAAACCACCAGCGATTCTATTTGTTAAATACTTACATGCTTGTATCTGAATATGAAAGAGGTCACTCAAGACAGCGAGGTGCCAACAATTCTTCATTTTCCCGCTTGCTGAATAATTTTCAAGTTAGGCTTTTAGGTATTGTGCACAATGTCCTTTTACAAAATTCAGGAACTTCGAAGCCTTGAGAAATTAGATAAATACATTCACCGGTAAGAAAATGGAAGCTAACCAACAACAGTAGGCAGGTTCATATGCTGCAGAGGGTTAAGCCCGGTACACACTCACTCGTAAAAAAAATGGAAACTAACTTACAGCAGCAGGCAGTTTCAGATCCAGCAGAAGGTTAAGAACTGGGCTTAAGACTGCTTCAAGCTGCGAAAACCTTCATGCAGAGCGACCTTCTTCCACTTCAAGCTGTGAAGACCTTTCAGGGAGAGTGACAATACAGTTCAAAAGACAATACAACCTTTCTGGGAGAGTGACAATAGGATGCACTTCACCCTGTGAAAATATATCTTCAGGCTGTGAAAATCTTTCTTCCGAGCAAAAATACAATTCAAACCACGGCAGGTGTAGGTGATGAGGTAGTAGACAAGTGATGCAGGTGTTGAGCGCAAACGTTGCAGCAATTCAAACCACGGAAGGTGTAGGTGCTGAGGCAGCAGCCTGATGCAGGTGTTAGAGCTCCAGCGAGCCAGGTGTTGAGTGGCAGATGACGCCTACATAACTTTGCATAAAGAAAAGTTCAGGCAAGGGCTAACCAGCCATATATTGTGTCTTAAATGCTGGCCCATCTATGTATGTGGTGCACGTCAGTGGGATGGCATACATAACTCCGGCGGGCGACCACGGAGACCTTTCCGGCAGCCGGTGCGGGACCCTCCATGCCAACCCATGCGTACAACTCACCTGATTTGCAATCAATTCTTCCCTGATCTCCGCGGGCTAATTTGAATTTTAAATTTGCTACCTCGGCGCTTCGAGTTGAATCGACTGCATGTACAAGCTCCAAATGCATTAATGATTGTTCATTTGAATTTTGAAAACTCGCCCCGCCTAAACACTGAAATTTGGATTTCAAATTTTGGGGATGGCTAAAGCAGTTTCATTCCTTCAAGGCGTAAGGAGCTGCGTTCCCTTATCAAGATGTGCTCAAGCGGAGATTGAAGAATATAGTTCCCATCCCACAGGAAGAAGTCGCGTCCTAGCTCTTCTGGAGCCAAAGTTGGGCCAAGCTAGAGCAGTTTCCTAGCTCTGCAGGAATCTATCAGCTCAAATTGTTGCGTTGCGTTGTGACTATAATCTGGTGACTGATTTTATACAGCGATAACCGTTGGGTATACTTCCTATGAGCGAATTGTCTCGTAGTTGCATGTATTGGACGTTGGTAATATTGTCGAGTTCAGGTAGAAGGGAGCTTGTGAGGAAATTGGATCTTATCACAAAATCATTAACATTGGATATCTGGGGATTGTGCCGGTCAGAGAGTTACGGTAAAGGGTGAACACTTTGAGTTTCTTAATGTTCCCAAGAACGCTAAGAAACATTGTAAGTCTGTCGAAATTGTAATTGTCATGGACAAGAACGCGAGGGCTAATTTGAATTTTAAATTTGCTGCCTCGGCGCTTCGAGTTGAATCGACTGCATGTACGAGCTCCAAATGCATTAATGATTGTTCATTTGAATTTTGAAAACTCGCCCCGCCTAAACACTGAAATTTGGATTTCAAATTTTGGGGATGGCTAAATCAGTTTCATTCCTTCAAGGCGTAAGGAGCTGCGTTCCCTTATCAAGATGTGCTCAAGCGGAGATTGAAGAATATAGTTCCCATCCCACAGGAAGAAGTCGCGTCCTAGCTCTTCTGGAGCCAAAGCTGGGCCAAGCTAGAGCAGTTTCCTAGCTCTGCAGGAATCTATCAGCTCAAATTGTTGCGTTGCGTTGTGACTATAATCTGGTGACTGATTTTATACAGCGATAACCGTTGGGTATACTTCCTATGAGCGAATTGTCTCGTAGTTGCATGTATTGGACGTTGGTAATATTGTCGAGTTCAGGTGGAAGGGAGCTTGTGAGGAAATTGGATCTTATCACAAAATCATTAACATTGGATATCTGGGGATTGTGCCGGTCAGAGAGTTACGGTAAAGGGTGAACACTTTTAGTTTCTTAATGTTCCCAAGAACGCTAAGAAACATTGTCTGTCGAAATTGTAATTGTCATGGACAAGAACGCGATGAGTGATGATGTGTCGTGATTGCTCTAAGAGGCGGTGGAGGAGGCAACTTGTGCGTCCTAATTGCCTGGAAAATAAAACTGGTGAGCATTCCCCCAATTCTCACGGCCTTTCAATTCTCAAGAATCAGGCGAGACGTGGTGACAAAAACCATCCACCGATGGCAATACAACATGCCTTTCGTGGAAGAGGATCTGTTCATGCGTGTTAAGTTCTTTTGCATTAACGTGGAAGGAGGGACGAAAAAGGATATGAATGCATTGTTCCAAGGACGTAAGGAGAAGTTCTTGAAGATTATGAACGCAACCTTCCTAGAGTTGAAGATGGCGGACAACGTGTAGTGAAATGAGCTGGATCGAGTCCACGCCCTTCATCGGAGGGACTGCTAACGTGAGTAAATTGACAGAAAGATAATATTCCAACAAAGTCCACTTCAGAATAAAGTCAGATATGGCAGTAACCCCACTGGCCATATCAGGCCTCCCAGGATTGTTCAACATACTGGAGGAGTATGTACACATTTTTTTCTCCTCCGGGAGGGATAATGAATAGGGTTCCTTTGCGATGCCCTTCCCTCACAGAGCTGGAAAAATCTTTGACATACAAGACAAAGTGGTTTGGAAGAACAACATCAACCATGAGCACTACCTTAATTATATGCAAAAGATTTATGTATACATGGCTTATGTTAATTATTTGGATCTCAAACAGGGAAGTGCAGTCAATGGAACTGCTACAGTCCAAGAAGCTGACAATTTAGACAGACTTGTGAAGGAATTTTGACACGTAATTGTAAGTTTCTTTGATTGCTAAGAGGAGTTGAGCATCTTGTGGAAGTTTGTGCACTTTGCTTTCATTACACATATACACACTGAAATCATTCTCAATGCCCAACACAAGAGTGGAGCATTCATATTGCTTTGGAAAGTCATAATGAATAGAGTCATTCATATGCCAAACACAAATTTTATGAACAAATTCATATGCAGACAATATCAAATAGAGATGAACATTTTTGCTGCAACTGTCGAACGAAAGATCAACATTAATGGTGAATGGCATAAGCAAAGAAAATGAGTAATTTGGTTAAAGAGATTAGGAAGTTGATTAGGTTAAACAAATTAGGTTATATTGGATTTTGTTTTGTAAATCAATTTCAATGTAATAATCCTTATTACAATGGATTAATATTAATAATCTTCCATAATATATTTTTCTTTATTTTGAATTTATGACTTAAAAGAGATTAGGTTATTCATTCTCTATTCTTTATTTTGATTTTAAATCTATAATTAAGAAAAATATTTTATTAGTGTAATTTAATTTTTTCATGTATATTTTAAATTTGATATTAATTTTTTAATAATTAAAATATGTTTTTAATCCAATTTAAATTCAATATTTAAAACAACCTTTAAAGCAATAAAATGATACACATTCCCCAATTGAAATATGTGATTTCACTAAATTATATTAATTTTTGTTGGGAAAAATTCAACATAATAAGATTATGCACATTTCACAATTTAAAAATTAGATTCCAACCAATTATATTAAGAAATGGATGTAAGTCATAATTATTTTTTTGGGACATATCAAACACAATAACCATTGTTCCCATCAATAACACTATTGAAAAGTAAGTTAAATATTTAATTTTCATATGCATATATATGTTTTGTTAGTTTCACTTATAGGGATATAAACATTGAATCTTATAGTTTACACAATATTCATAATGAAAGGATGGTCAATTGGACAATTTTCATGGTAAATATTATTAAAAGCCAAATTCACATTATTAAAAAAAAAGGAATATTTTTTTAAGATAATGTTTAATGAAAAAGATATGTAATAATATTGGTTTTTATAATAAATATTTTTTAGCTCAGTGATATGAATTAAATGGTTAATAAATTTTGATAGACATTGATGCATAGTTTGCATTACCAAAAAAAAATCATAAAAATTAATTAAATTAGAATTTTATTTCAAATTATTATTATTAATTATAAAAAAAATTAATATATATATATATATATATATATATAAACATGAAACAAGAAAATATAATAAAAACAACCGTAAGTAATAAGAAGTGAACAATGTCATAAATTAAAATGAAATGAAAATTGACTTTCTCACATTCATATTCTTGAATATAATAACAATAATATTTTTTTAAAATTAAATTGAAAAAAAAAATATATCTATTTTTAAAATAAATTATAACTCTTTGTTGATGAATATTTTGTGGAAATTAAATCCTATCATTTACTAATAATTATTAATTATTAAATTAAAATTCTAGAACCTCTAAGATTAATAATTATATTCTTATCAAAAATAAATTATAATGACAACAACACCACAGTGTTAAATGTAATGATCTATTATAAAGTTTGCATTTTAAAATGAATATGATAAGGCTTTATTAAGTTTGCATTTTAAAATGAATATGATAAGGTTTTATTGAATAGTTTATCTATATAAATGATTTTTTTAATCTTCATTTTCAAATTGTTATCTATTTTATTTAATTTATGTATATAGAATTAGATTCTTTTTCTTTCTTTTTTAAACTATAGTTAGGAAGTTTGTATTAGCATAAATCTTCATCCAAGGCACAAAAAAGTACAACAATTGTATCAAAATTACCCATTGACTTTGTGTATCTAGAAGAAATAAAATTCCATATATTATATAGTTGCAGCAAGGAAAAAGCTTAAGGGTTGCATATGTGAAGTGCGCAATTTAGGAATGCTAGATGAGGCTAGGTTGCTAGGAATCCTAGGAATTTGGCTAAGTGTGGGATCAATGGAATTGACGTGAACAGTGATAGAACTTGACTATGACCACACACTTGGGCACTTAGTGATACAACATAGATCATCTAGAACATATGAAAACATATTTTTCTTAATGCAAAAACCTTTGTGGCAACTTACGATAAGGGCGAGTCCGACAATAAACTTTGTGAGGATAATGAAGATACTTGTGTAATAGTGCGTGAAAATTTGAAAATGAGTGTGAAACATGTCTATATTATGAGAACAACTCATTTTCACAAACGTTTCCGCTTGAAGTAAATAAGAACTTCCCTTTGCACGATATGCGATAATTCCCATGCCCGAAGACGACACTTGCTATATAAAGATAAAAGTGTGAACGACTGCCTGAGATCCAAGAAGGGAGCTTGAAATCATCAACTAACCAATAAGTGACTAAGGAACGACTGATCACAGGATCCACAGTAGGCTCCAAAATTTGAATGTAGTACAAAATTTTGGAGTGTGTTGCAGTCGCTACAACACTTGGCGACACACTAGAAGAATCCAACTTCTCTATTATGGTTAACTCCTTCAGTGCAGGACCTTGGTTCTTTAGGGAGTATTGATTCATCGTGTAGATTACCTTGGCCTTCCCGCATACCCCACAAACAAACATGGTCCCCTCTATATCTTCCTAGTAGAACACAACATAAGATTTAGGATAATCACATTGTTTCAAGTTAGGAAAGGTAGTGTAGCTGGTGAGCTTAACATTTCCAAAGTATAATTTTCATCTCTAGTGTTGCTCCACTGCCAGCAGGCTTGAACAGTACCCCGGCGGAGTCATGCAAGAACACAAACATTGCTCCGCTATCAATGAGCCTAGAAAATACCCTCGTGTACTTGTTTGCTTCACCTCTCTACGCAGGAAACCTTTCTCTTCTTTCACCTTTATTTATTTATTTAAAGAGAATTGTGCATTAGCACTTATTTATTTTCGGGTGAAAGAGGGATCCCAACTTATTGAGAGGAGAAGAGGTTATTCCTTCATAGAAGCATATAGAGACCTCTGATTTAAGTTTTCTCATTTATATTTTCCCCTTCACCGTTTCTACTAGTTGGATAAGCTTGAGAAAACCAAAGCAGAGAAAATCAAGTATAGGCATGAGGTTTTCAAACTAGAAGTGGGTTCATGGTTGGACCAAAACTCTCCTTACAGATGGATCGTATTTTCCGTCGGAACTTCATTTTCCAAAAGATGTAACCAACACAAGGAAGACGTACATAAGGCTAGCCAAATGTTAAAGTGTCACAAGACTCTTTATAGTTCGGCCACACATATTAAGAAGCCAAAATAGGTCCAAGCACAAGACTTATTCGTATGATGAAAAAAAGGAAGAACTCAACAAGAAAGAAAAACAACACGAAAAGAAAGAAAACACACAACAAGGAAAAATAACCAGAAGACGAGAAAAAAACGGCTAAAGAAAACATGATATAGAATCAAAATAAGAAAACGAGGACATACAACAGAGAACGAGTGCATAATGAGTGCAAGAAAGGGAAACTAGGATGTAGCTAATCCTACTCCTAACCTAACAGCTAGAAGGTCGGGGTCACGTATAATTAAATTTCTAGTGAATCCATCGTAGTCATTCCCAACCTACACCACAAAGATATGAACAATTAAAACAGATAAAAATTGATGTGCAACAAAAAATATAAAAACTTGAAACAAAAATTGCACAAGAAAAAGAAGGTCTCGCGTGTGGGAAGAAAGGTGTGTCACATCCACTACTTTCATCCAATCCACATGTTTACCTTTTCGATGAATACCATTTTTCAACAAACCTTGGAATCTTCTTGTGGATGTGTGATCCATAATTATGCAGGAGCGTAATAAAATACAGATATACACATAAACACATACATGCAGCAGAAACAAAATTTCATTACATTAATATCAAAGAAATGAAATATGCTTACATACATAAATGGAAATAAGCTAGCTCAAACGATGGTAGCTCATCTCTGAGAAGAGACGTGGCGAGTACATGCCTATGAACTATGTTACAATGAGGCTCAAAGGCCTATTTATTATTGAGAAACAATGGAAAACCCTAAACATCCAGAAACATAACCCTAGGAGATGAAGCGCCAAAATTGTGGGCCCAGTTTGGGTAAATCGGTACATCAACTTCTTGGGGTCATAACTTTGGCATACGATCTCCATTTGACTATCATAATACCTCGTTTCGAAGATGTTAAAGAAGAGGCTGAAAAAAAAGAAAGAAGCTAAAAAGGCTTGAGACTTTTTCGATTTCTTCGTTTTCCCTAAAAACGTCTTTTAGTCCCTCAAAATAGCTTCAGAAGTTTAGGACCCGAAAAACTGCCATAAATAGTAAGTGTGTTACAATTAAGGAAATTGAAAGGAAACAATGGTGGGGGTCCAAGTGGAATAGGCAGGTGGCCACCAATATCCACTTGGACCAGTCCTCCCCCCTTAGGAAGAAATGGTCCCCATTGCGTTCAGTGCCTCCATGAGATGGGGAAACTTCTGCTGAACTTGGTCCCTAGTGAGCCACTTGCCTTGGTGCAAGAATTGGTAATCTTTGATGACTTGATATAGTTGGATCTTCTGCTGGCGGGTGTTCTTGATCTGTGTGTCCATGATCCGATCATTTGTGGCCTGTTCTATGTAGTCTGGTTTTATCTCTGTTGGTATGATTTGCTCCGCAATGTATGATTTGTCCAGTAATGGTGGAAAGTATGGTCAAAGGCAGTCCACATTGAACACTAGGTGCAGGCCATGGAATGGTGGAATGTTGGGCTCGAAAGCATTGTCCCCTACAACCTTAGTGATGGTGTAAGGCCCATATCGGAGTGGGCGAAGCTTACGGTGGGACCCAACAAGGTACTCCTTCTTCAAATGTAACTAAAATTTGTCTCCCATTTGGAACTTGTGTGGCACCCGATGCTGATCATGAAATTGCTTGTATTTAGCATTGGCTTTGTCCAATATGTCATGGACCTGCTGGCGAATGCACTGAATGCACCCAATGAAGTCGTTATCCCTGTCAGCTTCGGACTGGACATGAGCTGAATCTGCTTGAGTAGCTGCAAATGGTATGGCCACATTAATGGGACATAGTGACTGGAATCCCAACCTCGCCTCAAAGGGGTTGTGGCCAATTGAGCTATGGAGAGGTCTGTTGTAGCAGTGTTGGACACAGGGGAGCCTTTCATCCCATGTGCGTGGATTCTTTGAATTGTAAATATGCAGAATGTGTACAATCATCCTGTTGACGACTTCTGTTTGGCGATCAGTTTGTTGGTGGAAAGTGGTGGACTTAGTGAGCTTGGTATACAACACCAACCATAGAATTGACCAAAATGTACTTAGTAAAATGTTTTCCCGATCTGAGATAATGGACTGTGGGATCCAAAATGTACCCACACATTCAAAGAAGAGCTTCAAAGTGGATTCTGCTGTGATACTCTTCTTGTAGGCTGCCAGAATGGCCATCTTAGAGAATTTGTCGATGACCACGAAAACGCAGTCATTTCCATGCTTAGCAAAAAGAAGGCTTGGCATGTAATCCATGGAGATGGATTCCTAAGGTCAATTAGGAGTAGGCAGAGGAGTATATAGGCCTTGCTTCTTGATGGTCGATTTGCAGGCAGTGTAGGATTTGATGTGCCCTATCTATGTTTTAATTTTGAATTGGGAATTCTTCTTGGAAGCTACAAAGTGGATCTCATCCATATTGAGCATTTTCCTTATGTACTCTAGAGAAAAAATCCTCATTGGGAGGAATTTAGGCAGCTTGTAAGTTGCAAGCTCACACCCAAATATTCTCAATTTTGTATAATTGTGATAGAGGTACTAATCTCCTGTCTGGACTTGGTCTGATATCTGCAAAAACTTTCTAATTTCCTCAATGATCCTTAGCTCTATCTTGTTGCCTAAGAGACTGATTACTGGATGCACAAACATCTCTATGAAATGTTTGTAAGCGTATTCTTTTTGTTCCTTCATCACTAGTGTAGTCGAGAAGATGAATGACTGTTGATTTCCTTCTTCATCCATCTTTTGTAAAGCAAGCTTGATCTCCCTAAAAATATAAGAACATATAAACTAACACAGAAGCATACTTGAATACATCCTCAATATGGAATTTGATAAACTACTCATGAATAGAATATGCAAGAAATTGTCTAAAGTTAAACATGATGGAGGGTTTGGAATCAACAAAGAAAATGGAAATAAATCCTATGATGGCCTCATCTACCCACTGATCTGAGTAATATCCAAGGAGGTAAGAGATGACTGTGATAATTTTCTTGGCTTTCTCAGGGAAAATAGAGGAGGGATAGAGAGGAGTTTTCTTTGGCAATGGGGCATCTTATGTCAAGAAAATCTCAACGGTTTTGGCCCTCTTAGCAAAGTCCAATTTATGATACAATTCAATAACGGCTTCATGGGAAAAAGGAGTGGAATTCTCTACTGTAGGAGCCTGCATCATCTGGTCTATAGCTTGAGTGATAGTGAAAAAAATTTCTCCAGTGGGGGAAATGATGGCTCTTTGGCTTGGCAAATAACATGCATGACACTTCCTAACAAATTCTGGGGTGTTGTGGGTATGGGGAAAAATATAGTGGGGAAAATTGGATTCCCACAGTTGAATGTCATCGGATTTATCTATATATTTGTCCTTGATCCAACAATACATCTCAAAAAGGTCAAATTCGTAGAGAGTTTTATGGATCTTATAGTCTCTGTCTGTCAAAGGGATGTGGTGAAAATCAATGGGAGGGTGGATCAGAGGACTGACAGGTTCTTTTGGTCCCTTGTCTTTTGGAGGCATGATTGTATAAGTTGGGGATAGTGGTGAAAAAATGGATAACATGCTTACAGTACATAGAGAGGACTTAGGATTGGCAGACAAAAACATAGGTAATAGCTTGGAACTGAGTGAGCGGGCAATGTTCCCATATTTGAAGGACAAATAGATGGAGATGTCATAGATAGATGGTTATATCCATTGGAAGGATATTTTTAAATTCATGACTTTTCCAATCTAGAAAATATTACTTTTTCACTCCTCAAAGTCGCCCCACATGTCAAGGACTAGTGGGAAAGCTACTGTGAACAAAAGGATGAGAGGGAATCGTCACTCCTTTCAGTCAAACCCACTTGCAATTCTTTCTGAGATTCCATCAAGGAACAATATTACCCTGTCGGGAGCTATGAAGATAAATACATGAAGTGGACCACTCTACGACAGGGAAGATACCAAGATGTGTCGGAGTTTACAAATGTTTTCCATAACCTTCGCACGAAACTGGGTATCAAGGATTCTAAGCAAAATTTGGTACTCAAGTACCGCGAATGTCTACACAAGTATATCCAGGATGAGATGGAGTTCCTAGAAATATCCTTGATTGGTGCCGCCTATCAATATGCTGTCAACATCAAGCATAAATTTAAATGGAAGAAGCGAGACTTTGGATCTGCAAATCTGAAGCAAGGGAAAGGCATCCCTAAACCGCAAAACAAAGGAAAAATCCAAGGTGGGGTGACCCAAGACAACCCACCGAAGCTGCAAAAAAAGAACAACATGACGAAGACAATGAAGGACACAGGGAAATGGTGTGAGTTCCATAAGAGCCCCACTCACAACACAAGTGAGTGTCGAGCCAAGCAGTTACTGGTAGCCGAGTTGAAGGCTTCCGAATTAGATGCATGTTCTGAATCTGAGTCAGAAATCGAGAAGGGGAATGACAAAAAGAAGCAGATTATCGATGCAGAGCCTAGTGCCACCCTTGCCACCACCAAGATCCAGAAGGATGAGCTCGAACATCCAGAGGAAGGGGAGTGACTCTTCCACTCACAAATGTGGGTGAAGGGTTCTCTGCTGTAGTTCATTGTTGATAAAGGGAGCCAAAAGAACCTCATTTCAATAGAGGTCATGAAGCGGTTGGGCCTACTGACCACACCACACCAGCAGTCATACACCATTCGGTGGCTTCATCAAGGGAGAGATCTTTGCATCAACCAACAGTGCCACTTTCCATACAACATCAAGCCCTTCATAGATGAGGTGTTGTGTGATGTTGCCCCTCTTGAAGTTTGTGATGTTTTATATGTCCAACCATACTTGTGGAAGTGCCATGTTATGTATGAGTATATGCCTTGCATTGTTATTATTACTTTGGGCAATAAACTGTACATGATACCAGAGGTAGCACCGCCTATCATTGTTTCTTTGATCACTGCGAAGCAATGTAGTAAGATTATTTCCCAAACCAGGATTTTTTTCCTTATGATTCGCCCTCAAGGAAAGAAGAAGATTATGGCCATGAACTCTAGACAGGGCTCCTCTGCATGACAACAACAGATGGAAAAGGTTGTAGACGAGTACAGGGACATCTTCACCTCACTCGTAGGGGTACCTCTACATTGTCAGGTCAAGCACTCCATCGATCTGACCCCAAGTGTGGCACTACCCAATGGACCTATCTATCGACACTTTGTTTTGGAGAACGAAGAAATCAAGAGGCAGATTCAGGAGTTGTTGCAAAAAGGGCACATCATGCCAAGTTCATGACCCTGTGGGAGCTTGATCATGTGGGTACAAAAGAAAGAAGGGACCTGGAGACTTTGTATTGATTATCAGATGCTGAACAAGATCACTGTTTGGAATAGGTATCCAATCCCATAGATTGATGACCTTATGGAATAACTTAAGGGGTTCAAATATTTCAGCAAGATTGACTTGAAGCCTGTTTATCACTAGGTACTATCGAACCCTCCGATGTGTAGAAGACTGACTTCAAATCCAAGGAGGTCTTTTTCAAATGGTTGGTCATGCATTTTGGGTTGACAAATTCTCCCGCAACCTCCATGAGGATGATGGACGACATCTTGAGACCCTTCACCAACTCATTCATGGTGTTGTATTTGGATGACATTTTGATATTTAGCCAGATTTGGGAAGAACACCTACACCATATTCTATAGGTCCTCCAAACCCCATGGCAACACAAGTTGTGTGCCAATTTGGAGAAATGCACTTTTGGTATGACCTAGGTTCAATATTTGGGGTACATCATTTATGAGCGGGGTGTGCATATGGTCCCAGCCAAAATACAAGTCATTCGGTATTAGCCAGCCCCAACCACTCTAACAGAGCTCCATAGATTTCAAGGTCTTGCCAACGTCTACCATAGGTTCATGTTTGGGTTCTCTCATATAACTTAGACTTTGAGTCAAGTCACCAAGGTAGGAGCGAAAGAAAAATTATTTTGGTTTGAATCCGAATAGAAGGTGTTTGTCGAATTGAAGCATCGCCTCTGCTCTGCACTAGTGCTCACATTACCAGACCTGTAACAACCTTCTGAGATCGAGACAAATGCCTATGACTATGCTATTGGTGCAGCTCTTACCCAGCAGGGGCATCTAGTGGCATATCACAGTGAGACACTTTTAGACACATTTCGAAAGTATCCCACCTATTACAAAGAGATTTATTCCATTGTGTAGGCCTGTCGATAATGAAGAAGTTACATTCTGGGGAAGGAAAAAATCATCAACACAGACCACCGACCCGTGCAATTCATATAGACACTGACCACCGGTCATGGTGCTGACCACTATGCTTGACTCTTATGGGAACGAAGTTGTGAGGTGGCCACATCTTTACAAGAGCAATCCAAAATTCAGAAATGCATACCAGATGCTCCTGGAAGGAAAGAAAGTTCCAAATTTTCACCTCCAGGATGCGCAGTTATGCCACCTGGGACACCTCTATGTTCCTTCAACATAGTGTGCTAAGATTATTTGGGAGGTGCACTATAGTCGGGTCACTAGACATTTCAGGGTAGAGAAAATAGTGGCAGTGCTACAAAAATATTTTTGTTGGCCAAACCTTCGACAGGATATTGTGAAGTACATCAAATCTTGCACTGCCTGCGCCATTGCAAAACCAACCATCAAGAAGCAAGGCCTATATACTCCTCTGCCTACTCCTAGTCGACCTTGGGAATCCATCTCCATGGATTACATGTCAGGCCTTCCTTTTACTAAGCATGGAAATGACTGCGCTTTCGTGGTCGTCAACAAATTCTCTAAGATGGCCATTCTGGCAGCCTGCAAGAAGAGTATCACAGTAGAATCCACTGCGAAGCTCTTCTTTGAATGAGTGTGGGTACAGTTTGGATCCCACAATCCATTATCTCAGATCGGGACAACATTTTCCTAAGTACATTTTGGTCAAGTCTGTGGTTGATGTTGTATACCAAGCTCACTAAGTCCACGACTTTCCACCGCCAAACTGATTGCCAAACAAAAGTCGTCAACAGGATGATTATACACATTCTGCGTATTTACAATTCAAAGAATCCATGCACATGGGATGAAAGGCTCCCCTATGTCGAACACTGCTACAACAGAGCTCTCCATAGTTCGACTAGCCACACCCCCTTTCAGGTGGGGTTGGGATTCCAGTCACTATGTCCCATTGATGTGGCCATACCATTTGCGGCTACTCAAGCAAATTCGGCTCATGTCCAGTCCGAAGCTGATAGGGCTAACGACTTCATTGGGTGCATTCAGCACATCCTCCAGTAGGTCCATGACATATTGGACAAAGCCAATGATAAATACAAGTAATTTCATGATCAACATCGGGTGCCACACAAGTTCCATATGGGCAACAAATTTTAGTTATATTTGTAGAAGGAGTGCCTTGTTGAGCCCCACCGCAAGCTTCGCCCACTCCGATATGGGCCTTATGCCATCACTAAGGTTGTAGGGAATAATGCTTTCGAGCCCAACATTCCAACATTCCTTGGCCTGCACCTAGTGTTCAATGTGGACTGCCTTTAACCATACTTTCCACCATTACTAGACAAATCAGACATTGCGGAGCAAATCACACCAATAGAGATAAAACTAGAATACATGGAAAAGACCACAAATGATTGGATCATGGACACACAGATCAAGAACACCCACCGGCAGAAGATCCAACTATATCAGGTTATCAAAGCTGACCAATTCCTGCACCAAGGCAAGTGGCTCACTAGCGACCAAGTTTAGCAGAAATTTCTCCATCTCATTGAGGCACTGAACACAATGGGGACCATTTCTTCCTAAGGGGGGAGGACTGGTCCAGGTGGATATTGGTGGCCACCTGCCTATTCCATTTGGACCCCCACTATTGTTTCCTTTCAATTTCCTTAATTGTAACACACTTACTATTTCTGGTAGTTTTTCGGGTCCTAAACTTCTGAAGCCGTTTTGAGGGACTAAAAGATGTTTTTAGGGAAACTGAAGAGATGGAAGAAGTATAATACCATTCTAGCTTCTTCTTTTTTTCAGCCTCCTCTTCAACATCTTCGAAACGAGGTATTATGATAGTCAAATGGAGATCGTATGCCAAAGTTACGACCTCGGGACGTTGATGATGTACCGATTTACCCAAACGGGGCCCACAATTTTGACGCTTCATCTCCTAGGGTTAGGTTTCTAGATGTTTAGGGTTTTCCATTGTTTCTCAATAATAAATAGGCATTTGAGCCTCATTGTAACATAGTTCAGAGGCATGTACCCACCACATCTCTTCTTAGAGATAAGCTACCATCGTTCGAGCTAGTTTATTTCCATTTCTGTATGTAAGCATATTTCATTTCTTTGATATTAATGAAATGAAGTTTTGTTTTTGCTGCATGTATGTGTTTATGTGTATATCTGTATTTTATTGCGCTCCTGCATAATTCTGGATCACACATCCACAAGAAGATTCCAAGGTTTATTGAAAAATGGTATTCATCAAAAAGGTAAACATGTAGATTGGATGAAAGTAGTGGTTGTGACACACCTTCTTCCCACAAGAGAGACCTTCGTTTTCTTGTGCAATTTTTTTTCTTCAGGTTTTTATATTTTTTGTTGCACATCAGTTTTTATTTGTTTTAATTGTTCATATCTTTGTGGTTGCAAGTCGGGAATGACTATGGTGGCTTCACTAGAAATTTCATTATACGTGACCCCGACCTTCTAGCTGTTAGGTTAGGAGTAGGATTAGTTTCATCCTAGTTTCCCTTTCTTGCACCCATTATGCACTCATTCCCTATTGTTTGTCCTCGTTTTCTTATTTTGATTCTATATCATTTTTTGCTTTAGCCATTTTTTTCTCTTGTCTTCCAGTTATGTTTCCTTGTTGTGTGTTTTCTTTCTTTTCGTGTTGTTTTTATTTCTTGTTGAGTTCTTCCTTTTTTTCATCATGTGAATAAGTATTTTTCTTGGACCTATTTTGGCTTCTTAATATGTCTGTGGCCGAACTATAAAGAGTCTTGTGACACTTCAACATTTGGCTAGCCTTATGTCCATCTTCCTTGTGTTGGCTACATCTTTTGGTGAATGAATTTCTGACGGAAAATACGATCAATCTGTAAGGAGAGTTTTGGTTTAACCATGAACCCACTTCTAGTTTGGAAACCTCATGCCTATACTCGGTTTTTTCGACTTTGGTTTTCTCAAGCTTATCCAAATAGTAGAAACGGTGAAGGGGAAAATCTAAACGAGAAAACTTAAATCAGAGGTCTATATATGCTTCTCTGAAGGAATAACCCCTTCTCCTCTCAATAAGTTGGGATCCCTATTCCAACCCAAAATAAATAAGTGCCAATGCACAATTCTCTCTAAATAAATCAATAAAGATGGAAGAAGAGAAAGGCTTCCTGCATAGAGAGGTGAAGCAAACAACTCCACCGAGGTAGTTTGTAGGCTTGTTGATAGCGGAACAATGTTTGTGTTCTTGCATGACTTCGCCGAGGTACTATGCAGGCCTTCTAGTAGTAGAGCAACATTAGAGATGAAAATTATACTTTGAAAATGTTAAGCTCACGAGCTACACTACCCTTCCTAACTCGAAACATTGTGATTATGCCGAATCTTATGTTGTGTTCAACTAAGAAGGTATAGAGGGGACCATGTTTGTTTGTGGGGTAAGTGGGAAGGCCATGGTAATCCGTACAATGAATCAATACTCCCTAAATAACCAAGGTCCTGCACAGAAGGAGTTAACCAAAATAGAGAAGTTGGATTCTATTAGTGCGTCGCCAAATGTTGTAGCGACTACAACGCACTCCAAAATTTTGGCCTACATTCAAATTTTGGAGCCTATTGTGGATCCTGTGATTGGTCGTTCCTTAGTCACTTATTGGTTAGTTGATGATTTGAAGCTCCCTTCTTGGATCTCAAGCAATCGTTCACACTTTTATCTTTATATAGCAAGTGTCGTCTTCGGGCATGGGAATTATTGCATATCATGCAAAGGGGAGTTCTGATTTACTTCAAGGGGCAACCTTTGTGAAAATGAGTTATTCTCATCATATAGACATGTTTCACACTCATTTCCAAATTTTCATGCACTATTACACAAGTGTCGTCATTATCCTCACAAAGTTTGTTGTCGGACTCGCACTTATCGTAAGTTGCCACAAAGGGTTTTGCATTAAGAAAAGTATGTTTTCATATGTTCTAGATGATCTATGTTGTATCACTAAGTGCCCAAGTGTGTGGTCATAAGCAAGTTTTATCACTGTTCATGTCGGTTCCATTGATCCCACACTTAGCCAAATTCCGAGGATTCCTAGCAACCTAGCCTCATCTAGCCTTCCTAAATTGCACACTTCGCATATGCAACCTTAAGCTTTTTCCTTGCTGCAACTATATAATATATGGAATTTTATTTCTTCTAGATACACAAAGTCAATGGGTAATTTTGATACAATTGTAGTACTTTTTTGTGCCTTGGATAAAGATTTATGCTAATACAAACTTCCTAACTATAGTTTAAAAAAGAAAGAAAAAGAATCTAATTCTGTATACATAAATTAAATAAAATAGATAACAAATTGAAAATGAAGATTTAAAAAAATGATCTATATAGATAAACTATTCAATAAAACCTTATCATATTCATTTTAAGATGCAAACTTTATAATAGATCATTAAATTTAACACTATGGTGTTGTTGTCATTATAATTTATTTTTGATAAGAATATAATTATTAATCTTATTAAACTTAGAGGTTCTAGAATTTTAATTTAATGATTAATAATTATTAGTAAATGATAGGATTTAATTTCCACAAAATATTCATCAACAAAGAGTTATAATTTATTTCAAAAGTAGATATACATTTTTTTTCAATTTAATTTTAAAAAAATATTATTATTATATTTAAGAATTTGAATGTGAGAAAGTCAATTTTCATTTCATTTTAATTTGTGACATTGTTCACTTCTAGTTACTTACGGTTGTTTTTACTATATTTTCTAGTTTCATGTATATATATATATATATATATATATATATATATATATATATATATATATATATATATATATAATTAATAATAATAATAATTTGAAATAAAATTCTAATTTAATTAATTTTTATGATTTTTGTTTTTGGCAATGCAAACTATGCATCAATGTCTATAAAAAATTATTAACCATTTAATTCATATCACTGAGCTAAAAAATATTATTATAAAGACTAATATTATTACATATCTTTTTCATTAAACATTATCTTGAAAAAATATTTTTTTTAATAATGTGAATTTGGCTTTTAATAATATTTACCATGAAAATTGTCCAATTGACCATCCTTTCATTATGAATATTGTGTAAACTATCAGATTCAAAGTTTATATCCCTATAAGTGAAACTAACAAAACATATATATACATATGAAAATTAAATATTTAATTTACTTTTCAATAGTGTTATTGATTGGAATAATGGTTAATGTGTTTGATATGTTCCAAAAAAATAATTATGACTTACATCCGTTTCTTAATATAATTGGTTGGAATCTCATATTTAAATTGTGAAATGTGCATAATCTTAATATGTTTTCCCAACAAAAATTAATATAATTTAGTGAAATCGCATATATTGCTTTAAAGATTTTGTCAAAATATTGAATTTAAATTTGATTAAAAACATATTTTAAATATTAAATTTTTTTTATCAAATTTAAAATATACATGAAAAAATTAAATTACACTAATAAAATAATTTTCTTAATTATAGATTTAAAATCAAAATAAAGAATAGAGAATGAATAACCTAATCTCTTTAAATAATAAATTCAAAAAAAAAAAAATAGATTATGGAAGATTATTAATATTAATCCATTGTAATAAGGATTATTACATTGAAATTGATTTACAAAACAAAATCCAATATAACCTAATCAACTTCCTAATCTCTTTAACCAAATTACTCATTTTCCCATTCACCATTAATGTTGATCTTTTGCTCCTATGTAACTCATTCGACAATTGCAGCAAAAATGATCATCTCCATTGGATATTGTCTACATATATATTTGTTCATAAAATTTATGTTTGGCATATGAATGACTCTATTCATTATGACTTTCCAACGGAATATGAATGCCCCACTCTTGTGTTTGGCATTGAGAATGATTTCAGTGTGATATGTGTAATGAAAGCAAAGTGCACATACGTTCCACGCGATGCTCAACTCCTCTTAGTAATCAAAGAAACTTACAATTACGCGTCGAAATTCCTTCACAAGTCTGTCCAAATTGTCAGCTTCTTGGACTGTAGCAGTTCCATTGACTGCACTTCCTGGATCAAGATCCAAATAATTAACATAAACCATGTATACATTAAGGTAGTGCTCATGGTTGATGTTGTTTTTCCAAACCACTTTGTCTTGTATGTCAAAGATTTTTCCATCTTTGTGAGGGAAGGGCATCGCATAGGAAGGAATCCTATTCATTATCCCTCCCGGAGGAGAAATAAATGTGTACGTACTCCTTCGAGGATGTCGAACAATCCTTGGAGGCCTGATATGGGCAGTGGTGTTACTGCCATATCTGACTTTATTTTGAAGTGGACTTTGTTGGAATAGTATCTTTCTGTCAATTTACTCACGTTAGCAGTCCCTCCAATGAAGGACGTGGACTCGATCCAGTTCATTTTACTACACGTTCTCCGCCATCTTCAACTATAGGAAGGTTGTGTTCATAATCTTCAAGAACTTCTCCTTACATCCTAGATACATTCAGATACATTCCTTGGAACAATGCATTCATATCCTTTTTCGTCCCTCCTTCCACGTTAATGCAAAGGAACTGAACACGCATGAACAGATCCTCTTCCACGAAAGGCATGTTGTATTGCCATCGGTGGATGGTTTTTGTCACCAGTTTTATTTTGCAGGCAATCACGACGCACAAGTTGCCTCCTCCACCGCCTCTTACAGCACTCACGGCACATCATCACTCATCGCGTTCTTCTCCATGACAATTACAATTTCCATAGACTTACAATGTTTCTTAGCGTTGTTGGGAACATTACGAAACTCAAAGTGTTCGCCCTTTACCGTAACTCTCTGACCGGCACAATCCAATTTCCTCACAATCTCCCTTCCACCTGAACTCAACAATATACGAGACAATTCGCTCATAAGAAGTATACCCAACGATTATGGCTGTATAAAATCAGTCACCAGATTATAGTCACAACGCAACGCAACAATTTGAGCTGATAGGTTCCTGCAGAGCTAGGAAACTGCTCTAGCTTGGCGCAGCTTTGGCTCCACGGAAATCAGCTCAGTGGACCTATACCAGAAGAGCTAGGACGCGACTTCTTCCTGTGGGATGGGAACTATATTCTTCAATCTCCGCTTGAGCACATCTTGATAAGGGAACGCAGCTCCTTACGCCTTGAAGGAATGAAACTGATTTAGCCATCCCCAAAATTTGAAATCCAAATTTCAGTGTTTAGGCGGGGCGAGTTTTCAAAATTCAAATGAACAATCATTAATGCATTTGGAGCTCGTACATGCAGTCGATTCAACTCGAAGCGCCGAGGCAGCAAATTTAAAATTCAAATTAGCCCGCGGAGATCAGGGAAGAATTGATTGCAAATCAGGTGAGTTGTACGCATGGGTTGGCATGGAGGGTCCCGCACCGGTTGCCGGAAAGGTCTCCGTGGTCGCCCGCCGGAGTTATGTATGCCATCCCACTGACGTGCACCACATACATAGATGGGCCAGCATTTAAGACACAATATATGGCTGGTTAGCCCTTGCCACAAGGTACACACTCACTCGTAAAAAAAATGGAAACTAACTTACAGCAGCAGGCAGTTTCAGATCCAGCAGAAGGTTAAGAACTGGGCTTAAGACTGCTTCAAGCTGCGAAAACCTTCATGCAGAGCGACCTTCTTCCACTTCAAGCTGTGAAGACCTTTCAGGGAGAGTGACAATACAGTTCAAAAGACAATACAACCTTTCTGGGAGAGTGACAATAGGATGCACTTCACCCTGTGAAAATATATCTTCAGGCTGTGAAAATCTTTCTTCCGAGCAAAAATACAATTCAAACCACGGCAGGTGTAGGTGATGAGGTAGTAGACAAGTGATGCAGGTGTTGAGCGCAAACGTTGCAGCAATTCAAACCACGGAAGGTGTAACACACTCACTCGTAAAAAAAATGGAAACTAACTTACAGCAGCAGGCAGTTTCAGATCCAGCAGAAGGTTAAGAACTGGGCTTAAGACTGCTTCAAGCTGCGAAAACCTTCATGCAGAGCGACCTTCTTCCACTTCAAGCTGTGAAGACCTTTCAGGGAGAGTGACAATACAGTTCAAAAGACAATACAACCTTTCTGGGAGAGTGACAATAGGATGCACTTCACCCTGTGAAAATATATCTTCAGGCTGTGAAAATCTTTCTTCCGAGCAAAAATACAATTCAAACCACGGCAGGTGTAGGTGATGAGGTAGTAGACAAGTGATGCAGGTGTTGAGCGCAAACGTTGCAGCAATTCAAACCACGGAAGGTGTAGGTGCTGAGGCAGCAGCCTGATGCAGGTGTTAGAGCTCCAGCGAGCCAGGTGTTGAGTGGCAGATGACGCCTACATAACTTTGCATAAAGAAAAGTTCAAGCCTCCTTATCTTTGTATAAAAAAATTCATATTAAATGTTTCAAATTAATGCTAACTTGAAAGTTAGTAGTAGTTTAAATTAATAAATGTTTTAGACTGTTCAGTGCAGGTTATCCTAATTTTTAATTACAATCACAAAAATCATACATTATTTCGGGCAATAAGAAGTGCAAACTGAAACTTTGGCTAAAATTTTGTTTGATAAAATAATTTTGATAAAACTTTAGTTAAAACTGATTGCATTGATTTGTCAACACAAATTAATACGAGATCAACAAATTAATACGAGATCAACGTCGACCGATAGCTATAGTCGCTGTAGTCCTTCGGCAGGGACTAATAAAGGGACCCTTTAATTTTTTCAAATACTTGAGTAGATGTCAAGGTTTTGGTTGAAATAGATGTGGCTGACAGAAACCAGCAAGAATAATAACGCAACAAGGGTAGAAACCTACATAGAAAATGGTAGCTCAATATATATAATAATCAACTATATATAGTTTCCACTTCATTTGAAAAAATACATGATGCATATCTTTTATAAAATAAACACCTCAACAAATATTGCTAGTAGTACAAAATTGTACTTATATTTCAAATTTAAACATCATTATTTTCATTCATGTTAAGTTATATTCTATTGAAGAAATTAACATACTGAGATAAAGTTGAGAATATATCAACTAAAATAGTAACTTGAGCTAATATATCAATTAAGAAACTTAGAATTCAATGACTTCGTTCCCTCCTTTGATGTTCTTGAATACGACCTTGTAATAATTAAAATTATAATTTAGACGGCATATCAAAAAACTAAACCCTGAATAGGAGTTTGCTAAATAGAACTAAATGAATCCCAAATGGTATAACCTTTTGAATTAAAAAAATATTATTTTTTTATAAAATAAAAAAGCAAAGAAGTATGTCTTGCTGGCAGTTTAATTGGTGTTTGAAGTTTAATTGGTGTTTAAAATAATGTGAGTTTTGAGAAAACTAAATGATTCACAAATAAAATCTCCTATGTCGTAAGATAAGTCATAAATCTCAGAAATTTACTCATAACTAAATGTCATATGAGATAATGAATTCCTCTAAAATACAACAGAAAAGAGTTAAAGAATTACTCCCTAAAAAATAATGTTTTCTTTTTTAATCCTGTTTATAGAAAACTATTCCGATAAAAAGCAAGCTAAGACGACAATGAATAAATTAGTGCTAATGGTGTTCAGGAAGTCGGTTATGATAGATATGATGACGTTGGTACCCTTTTCTGCATGTATTATAAAGAGAAAATACTACTGTTTATTTACTTTTGGTTAATAACTAGTTACGTAGTACATTGTTCAAGGAGTTTCTTCAATCCCATGCACTTGATATCTCATGAGTGAAATATCAACATTATATAATATGAAAAATGTTGAATATGTTAGATATTACGTGGAAAATTTTCTTTATCGAGTACGACATATCACACTATCCTTTTTCTCTCTTCAGTCGTCAATGGTGTTAGGGAAAGAATTGATGGATATCTAGTGCATGTGTTTTTTCCAGTTTGATTTTCTATGGATGGGTCATAGTGCTTGAGCATAGTCCAAAGATAAGACATAATATATTAGTTCCCAGTGTTACATTTTAGTGTTAAAAACTATTCACGTATCCCTAAATCATTAGAAGGTACCTATAATTGGAATAGTTGGCTTTTAAGCGAGATGTAGGAATTGTTTTAGAGATTGGTCGACCATGTATGGTTCTCAGCTATGTATTTATGGTACGACGATGCACAACTTGAATATTAGGCTCAAATAATGTCTTCTAGCACTCATAGAATACACATTATTTCAAGAACCACCAAAAATACCTCTTACTTTTTAGATGCAATTTTAGGCTTGCAAGCTTCAGATGAAAAAAATTACATTTTGTAGATGCTTGAAGCATATGTAGATGGTTGTTCCTGTAATGACAGGAAACAAAAGATTACAAAAAAAGAGAAAAAATAAATTCCAGCTAGCCTATACTTTTTTGCCCTTCTTCTTCTCCACTCTTCGCCAACCTCCAGAGTTGGGAGTGGGTGCAATAATAGCTAGCTCGTTTTCCATTGTGTTCATTGGATGTTCTTTGTCAGATTCTGATCCTTCGGATCCATGAGTTCGTTTGATGCCACTTACTTCCAGTTGAGGTTCTTGTTGTTGTTTCGTATTGTATGGCCCCAACTGAGTATCTGGGGCATTCTCTTCCTGTGTATATTTCTGTCCCATTTGTGTGTTAGGTTCTGATTGGTTCCCTGTAGGTTCTGTCTTCATGTCCTCTTCTTCCAGCGGTTCAGTATGCCCTGTTTGCATGCATCTGCGACATCTAAATGTTGTATTCTCGTAGTCCAGCGGTTGTGTCCACAAAGAATTATTGAAGTTCAATGTGATGTGATCAGGTAGCCCCTGACTCAGGTCCACTTCTACACATATTCTGGCAAATGTGAAAATTCCCCTGATAGCTCTGTCTTCATCCATTTTTAGGAATTTCCCCAAGGAATTCCCAATGGCTATTAAAACTTTGTGATGCCAAAAATGTAGAGGGAGGTTATGTAGCCTAACCCAAACAGGTATTGTTGAGACTTTCATAGTATTGGCATCAAAATTAGGAAACGCCCCAAAACAAAGGCCCCTGATTGATAATACTCTCTCGTTCTTGTTCTGTGTTGAATCTAACTATAAAAAACCCTTTTGGGCATAGGTAAATTTCACAGTTAGATGACCATGTGGAGAAGATCCATTGATGCAGAGCATCATATTTTGGCCAAAAACCATTAAATCTATAGATAATAGCATTTTTGGATAGATCTGTGTGTAGAGAAGTTACCTCCGGCAAAGATACTTGAAGCATTGGAGATTCTGGTTTTTGTTCCACAATATAGGGGCCTGGTAGTTCTGATGTTGGTGTTGGTTTGTTTTGCATTTTTTCCTTTCCTTTGACTGCATCACGAAAGGAACCTGTATTTTTTGAGCTGGCTCCATTGCATCCGCCGCGCAGTCTCAGATTAAGAATGATAGTTGAATCTTTGATTATACCATAGTGCTGAAGTGTGTGGTTATCCTGCAGACTATGTCCTGTATATATCAGATTTTGGTATTTTGTTGGGGTTCCAAGTTGAATCTGGATTTCCTTCTTTAACTCTTGTATACTCATCCCCTTGCTGAGCTGCATGCAGTAATGTCTACCCCCTATCAATTTGATGAAGATTTGTATCAGATCTTCGTCCATACAGAGTGGAACGACCTTATTGAGGCCCTGATCTATTGGATCGGGCTTTTTCTCTGTGAACCCAAATGCACCACCGAGTTTTGTATTCTGTCTACCCCATGGTTTCTCCAGATCTGGCCTGTAGGGATCGTTTTTCATAGACCCAGCCGCTATGTCAAGGATACCTACTTTCAGCAAGTAAGTTTGGCCCTCCGAGATCATAGCCACTTTGGTTGGGTCTGCTGTAGCTCTCAGCTTCCATTCATTGACACAAAACCTCGCCGGCCCAGGTGAATAAGGGAACAAAGCAGACCGCATGGCCCATATCCACACTCGCGCAGATCGATCTGGCCATACGACCTCACCTTTGGCTTTAAGCTTGTGGGTGGCAGATCGATAGCCATGGTATAACTCTAGCTGAGCTCTGGATTGCAGTGCATCGACGGCGCAGGTCATTGTTCCTAAAACCCTAGCCATCACACTCTTCCTTTCATTTTTGACATGATATTGATAAGTTATGTAGGTTATATATTTTGTCCCAAGACATCATTTATATACCAAAATTACAAAATATTTCTAATGTTATATTTTAAAATTCACAATCCATATAAAATGTCTCAAGGTGCTATGGAGTTCATGTCAAACATATCTTTTAGCTGGCAATTAGGATGTGGTTATGAATTTAAAATTTTGTGTAGAAATAGAGGACCTTCTATTCTAGGAAATGTTTTAGGACCAATACCCAAATATGGGATCCCTAAAGGTCTCCTCAAAGGATTTTGGTTGGTGCACATGGTCCTAAACTAATGTAAATGAAACATAGAGGGAATTATTTCCATATAAGTGATATACATGCATAATTTTCATATTTAGTGTAGAATGAATAGGTGTCATGGACTCATTGGATTATGTAGTTCCAAACCTAATTACTGAAGTCACAATAGTATTTAATATCTCTTGGGGTAACAAAAATTTCCTAAACTATCATTAGGTCAGTTTAGAGGAAATTTTTTACCTATGAGTGGTATATGAGAGTAACTTTGGTAATTGATGTACCTAGGGTAAGTCTATTTTCGAGTAAGATCCAATGAATTCACTACTAATGGTCCACGAACTGGATTATGGACCATGTAAATGGCTTTATATCAATGCTATTATTCTTAGGTAATGAAAATACCCTTAGGAGCTTATGTGTGTTGTTTTGAGGCATTGTTATTCTTATTGGATGTCTACAATGCTTGTTTAGAGTTGAAAGTACCTATTTCATCCTATAAAAACTTTCAAGGCCTTAAAAGTCATAACTAGTGCTAAAATAATTGAAATGGAGCCAAAATCCCTAATTGAAGGCCAAATATATCTTGAAGAGTTACTATGTGCTAGTTAAAGTACTCCCTCTACTGATATGCTAACATACTATTTGTTGGGTCCCTATAATACTAGTGATTACCCCATTACTATTGTAGTTATACCCCTTATTTATATTGTTGTGCCCCTATTACCCCCATGTTGTTATTCCTGTGCCCCATAGAATCCCTCTATTGTTATTTTTGTGGCTTTATATTATTATTGTTAGGTCGGTTGGATTATATTGTGACTCCTTAGACTCCTATATATAGAAAGGAGGTTTTGTCATTTGTATCATCCAAGAATTGTTCATTTATGTAATGTAAAGGAGGTTTCCCCCTCGAATAGGCTAAATTCTAAGGCGTTTATCTATCTTTTCTATCTTTTCTTGAGCTGGTTTCATAACATTTGGTATCAGAGCTTTGGATTCTAGGGGTTCGCTGCTCCAAACAGGTCATCATGGCATTTTCACTATAACTTTTTTCTGTGATGTTTCAGAAGTCCCAAAAAAAACCCATTTGAGAAGAAATCGTGCTGAACCTTGGGTCCGAATTTCAAAGCTTTTTCCGCGATATTTGCGGAGATATGATCTGCGGAAGTTGGTATTTTTGCAGACTCCTAAATTACATTCAAAACAGGTGACCTGGGGAAAATCATCATAACTTTCTCTCTGGGGATTGGATTGAAATTTCGTAAGAAGGTACAAAAAGAGGATAGACTGTAGTTTCCTGTATGTGTGTTTCAGATCCAAAGGTTGAAACAGTGACTCGTGGCACATCGTACAAGTTCGCTCTACTGAACTAGTCTAAAAGCATGTCACTGTGGGAGATTTCACATAACTCTTCCTTGGAGAATCCAATTTGGGTCAGACATGTGGCATTGGAAAGAGGACACATCTACTACAAGTCATAACTTCAGAACTAGGTGATCCAAAATTACAGAGATACATCAGATTCAATATCTGGCTTCTATAAAGTGAAAAAAGGTGTGTAGTTTTTTTTTTAATTTTTTTGTAAGCTTGGCTTAACGGAATTCAAAGGGCATAGTAAAGCATTATTATCGGTAACTAATACCCCGAGGAAAGAAAATGAAAACACCTAGTAAGGAACCTGAAAGCTCCAGCATGACTCATGAAGAAGAGGAAGAAATGCTACATGATATATCAAAATTACAAGAACAAGTGCAACAAATGTCACGCTCATAAAAGCTAACAGAAGCTAAGATAAATAGCGTGGAATCTAAGATAAATGGTGTGGAATCTAAGATAAAGAGCATGGAAGCTAATATGGATGATTCAAAGACAGATTTGAAGAGAGACATGGCAGATTTGAAGACAGACATGGCAGATTTGAAGACAGATTTGAAGACAGAATTGAAGACAGACATGGCAGATTTGAAGACAGATTTGACAAATTTTCTACAAGAAATACTTACTAATAGTGAAAAGGTTGTAAATGAAACTCATGATGTGAAAACAAGTAATGTTAATCATGATTCCATAGACTCTAATGTTGGATCGAAGACCCACCATATTCCAAAAATCGATATGAGGAAGTTTGATGGCAAGGATCCCGTCACATGGATATTACAGATGGAGCAGTTCTTCGATCTCAATAATGTGCAAAACACACAAAAGGTACGTATGGCAACTGTATATTTGGAACCAAATCAGTTTGTATGGTATCAATGGCTTTGCTCTCGTAAACAATTTATCACTTGGGCAATTTTTATGGAAGAATTGATAGCACATTATGAAGATACAAAAAGCAACACTTTTTTTAGCCAATTGATAAGTCTCAAACAAAAGGGTTCAGTAATGGAGCACATTGAGGAGTTCCAAAAATTGAACATAAGGGTAAAAGATATTCCAGAGGAGCATAGGATTGATGTGTTCATAGGGTCTTTAAAGGATAATATCCAACATGATGTTCGCCTTTGGGAACCTGATTCATTAGAGAAGGCATTCAGGTTAGCAAGAAAAATGGAAAGCAAAATGATGGAAACCATGAAGCATACCACTCACAACTATAAAGAGGGAAGTGTTGTTGCCCCTAGTCTTCCACAACCTATAAGGTTGACGGCACAACAATTGGAAGAAAAAAGAGCAAAAGGGCTTTGTTACAGTTGTGATAGAAAATACACGAAAGGTCATAAGTGTGCTGAGAAGAAATTATTCTACATAGATTGTGAAGAGGAATAAGAAAAGGAGCAAGAAAGGTCAAAAGAAGAAGATATACTCTAGGAACAAAGCCTAGATGAAGAACAAATAAATCCAACCATATCTTGTAATGCATTGGCGGGAATTACCACTCCTCAAACCATCAAGATAGAAGGACAAATCAAGAAGAAAAAGGTAATAGTGTTGATTGATTCAGGAAGCACCCACAATTTTATTCATTGTAGGGTAGCAAAAGAATTGAATTGCTTCCTATATCCAGCACCAGAGTGTCAAGTGATGATTGCAAATGGAGGAACAATAAATTGCTCTGGAAGGTGCCATAATATCAAGCTATCCATGGGAGAATATGTATTGACTAGCCCAATGCTTTCCATTCCAATGGGAGGTGCTGATGTTGTACTAGGAGTCCAATGGCTACAATCCTTGGGTACAATAGCTTTTAATTTTCAAGAACTTTTCATCAAATTTTCTACGGAAGGAAAGGAAGTTGAATTAACGGGTATTGCAGGGAAACCAGGAAAGATAATCAGCTCTAAGGGCATGACAAAGCTTCTAAAAAAGGAGCAAAGAGGTGTAATTGCACAATTATGCTCGCTAGATTTTTCCACATCGAAATCATCTATTTCTCCAGATCTCCAAAAAGTCCTGGACAATCATTCCAAGGTATTTGAGACTCCCAAATGTCTCCCACCTATGCGTGATCATGATCATGCTATTCATCTGATTCCAGGAAGTGTTCCTCCAAACATCAGGCCGTACTGATATCCCTATGTCCAAAAAAGTGAAATTGAACGTATGGTTGCAGAAATGCTAGAGGCTGGTATAATTCAACCAAGTCAAAGTTCTTTCTCTGGTCCAGTAGTATTGGTGCACAAGAAGGATGGATCATGGCACATGTGTCCGAATTATAGGGAGCTCAACAAGCTCACTATTAAAGATAAGTTCCCCATTCCTGTCATTGATGAATTACTAGATGAATTGCATGGATCAATTTACTTCACCAAGTTGGATCTTCATTCGGGATATCATCAAATCATAATGAAGATTGAAGACATTCCGAAAATGGCATTTAGAACTCATGAGGGTCATTATGAATTTTTGGTCATGCCTTTTGGCCTTACTAATGCACCTTCAACATTTCAAGGTTTGATGAATTCAATTTTCAAACCATTCCTTAGAAAATTTGTGTTAGTATTTTTTGATGATATACTAATCTACAGCAAGTCTTGGAAGGATCATGTTGAACATGTTGACAGGGTGCTACAACTATTGGAGGAGAAACAATTATATGCAAAAAGATCCAAATGTTTCTTTGGAGTCCAAGAGGTGGAATATTTGGGTCATATTGTATCTCATGAAGGAGTTAAGGTAGACCCTAGCAAAATTAAAGCCATTAAGGAATGGAAAATTCCCACATCCATAAATCATCTGCGAGAATTTCTTGGGTTGACAGGCTATTATCGCAAGTTTGTTAATAATTATGGGAGAATAGCAACACCTTTAACAACATTATTGAAGAAAGATGCATTTTCATGGACTCCGGAAGCAACAAAGGCATTTGAACATCTTAAAGAGGCAATGTGCCAAGCACCGGTCTTAGCTACACCGGACTTCACAAAAATCTTTATTGTGGAATGTGATGCTTGAGGAAATGGAATTGGTGTTGTTCTAATGAAAAATGAAAGACCCATTGCTTTTGAAAGTCATCCAATCAAGGGAAAGTTTTTAAGCAAAGCTATTTATGAGAAGGAAATGTTGGCAATACTCCATGCACTTAAGAAATGGCGACCCTACCTAATGGGAAGACACTTCAAGGTAAAAACGGATCATGATAGCCTTAAATACTTTTTAGAACAAATATTATCCTCTGAAGAGCAACAAAAGTGGGTCACAAAGATGTTGGGTTATGACTTTGAAATCATCTACAAGAAAGGGAAGCAAAATTTGGTGGCAGATGCACTCTCAAGAAAGGATGAGGATGTGGAAGCATTGTTGTGCGCCATTTCTATTATCCAACCAGATTGGATAAACGAAGCAAGGGAGGAATGGAAGAATGATGAAGAAGTGTGGGCACTTATTTGAAAGCTACAATAAGATTCCAGTACGTCTGATACATTTAGCTGGCAAAATGATTCATTATGGTACAAAGATCGCTTATACCTTTGTAAGAATTCCCAGCTAAAACAAAAGATTCTTATGGAATTGCACACTTCTCCCTTAAGAGGGCACTCAAGATTTTTAAAAACTTACCACAGGGTTAAGAAGGAATTTTTTTGGGATGGCCTTAAATCAGTTATTCAAAATTTTGTGGCGGAATGTTTGGTTTGCCAACAAAATAAAGTTGAAACAATTAAGACACCGGGTATATTACAACCTTTATCCATTCCAAGCCAACGTTGGGAGGAGGTTTCAATGGATTTTATCACAGGTTTACCCAAGTCTGAGGGAAAGAGTGTCATCATGGTGGTGGTTGACAGACTTACCAAGTATGCACACTTTTGTGCATTATCACATCCATTTAAAGCCAGTACAGTTTCTACTGCATTTATGGAAACAATTCAAAAGCTACATGGAAACCCAAAGATTATTGTAAGTGACAGAGATCCCATTTTCACTGGGAATTTTTGGACATAATTATTTTCTTGTCTTGGTACTCAGTTAGCTCATAGCTCATCTTATAATCCTCAATCTGATGGGCAAACTGAGATAGTAAACAAATGTTTGGAAGGATATCTTCGTTGCTTTGTATCTGATAAACAGACACAATGGGTCAAATGGTTGCCTCTGGCTGAATGGTGGTATAACACTTCCTTCCATACAGCAACAAAAATGACCCCATTTATGGAACTTTATGGGTATCAACCACCATCCATCACATCATATTTAAGAGAAAATTCTAAGGTTCAGGCAGTGGAACATCACATCGAACATCAACAACAAGTCCTCCAACTCTTAGAGGATAACCTCGTGTTGGCACAAAATAGAATGAAACAACAAGCAGATCAACATCGCAGTGAAAGAAGTTTTGATGTAGGTGATTGGGTATTCCTATAGCTACAACCATATAAGCAAATGTCCCTAAAGCAAGCTAAGAAGGATAATAAATTATCACCAAAGTATTATGGTCCGTACAAGGCGTTGCAAAAGATTGGTAATATGGCATACAAATTGGAGCTTCTTGCAGCTTCTCGATTGCACCCAGTTTTCCATGTTTCATGTTAAAGAAGGTTATAGGCGACAAGCTCCCAGTTCAAACAATATTTCCAGAACTTGACGAGGAAGGAAAAATTATATTGGAACCAGAATCAGTCACAGAAACAAGAAATCGACAGCTACGAAATCGATCAATTTCAGAGTATCTTATCAAGTGGAAGAACTTATCCGCTAAAGATTCCACATGGGAGGATGAGAATTTTATGTAGAAGTATCAAGAAATACTCAAGCATTGAGGACAACACTTTTTTGAAGGAGAGGGGCATGTTGGGTCCCTATAATACTAGTGATTACCGCATTACTATTGTAGTTATACCCCTTATTTATATTGTTGTGCCCCTATTACCCCCATGTTGTTATTTCTGTGCCCCATAGAATCCCTCTATTGTAATTTTTGTGGCTTTATATTATTATTGTTAGGTCAGCTGGATTATATTGTGACTCCTTAGACTCCTATATATAGAAATGAGGTTTTGTCATTTGTATCATCCAAGAATTGTTCATTTATGTAATGTAAAGGAGGTTTCCCCCTCGAAGAGGCTGAATTCTAAGGCATTGATCTATCTTTTCTATCTTTTCTTGAGCTGGTTTCATAACACTGTTTCTATGATACACTCCTTGTAGTTATCCTATAAAGGACCAAAATAAAATAAAATTTATATTTAAATAGAATTATATTCAATTTAGTTTTCTTTTGATGCTCATTAAACAATGAAAATATTTAGGTTGTTTTGCTATTATGTTCAAGCTCATTAAACCTCTAAAAATTCTAGGTTTTTTCCAATATGTTCTATGCATTAGTCAAGATGAAAGCCAAAAATATATCTCTTTTCAATTCCCATGTTTGTTAAACCATGAGAAGGACATAAGTACACTTTTACCTCTTTTTTTCACTCATTAGAAAACCTCACAAAAGAGACATGATATGACTATACATTTAACTCTTTTTTAGGATCATTAAAACTAAATGAAAAGGGACACTTTTGAGCTTACTTATATTATTTCGAATGCTCATAAAAATATGAATGCAATGATCCATAAAAAATAGAAACCAACTCAAGAAAAGATAGAAAAGATAGATCAATGCCTTAGAATTCAGCCTCTTCGAGGTGGCAACCTCCTTTACATTACATAAATGAACAATTCTTCGATGATACAAATGACAAAACCTCCTTTCTATATATAGGAGTCTAAGGAGTCAAAATATAACCTAGCCGACCTAACAATAATAATATAAAGCCACAAAAATAAGAATAGAGGGATTCTATGGGGCACAGTAATAACAATATGGGGGCAATAGGGGCACAACAATATTAATAAGGGGTATAACTACAATAGTAATGGGGTAATCACTAGTATTATAGGGACCCAAAATGCCCCTCTCCTTCAAAAAATTGTTGTCCTCAACGCTTGAGTAGTTCTAGATACTTCTGTATAAAATTCTCATCCTCCCATGTGGAATCTTCAACAGATAAGTTCTTCCACTTGATAAGATACTCCGAAATTGATTGATTTCGTAGCTGTCGAGTTCTTGTTTCTGTGACTGCTTCCGGTTCCAATATAATTTTTCCTTCCTCGTCAAGTTCTGGAAATATTGTTTGAACTGGGAGCTTGTCGCCTATAACCTTCTTTAAACATGAAACGTGGAAAACTGGGTGCAATCAAGAAGTTGTAGGAAGCTCAAACTTGTATGCCATAGTACCAATCTTTTGCAACACCTTGTACGGACCATAATACTTTGGTGATAATTTATTATCCTTCTTAGATTTCTTGAGGGACATTTTCTTATATGGTTGTAGCCATAGGAATACCCAATCACCTACATCGAAACTTCTTTCATTGCGATGTTGATCTGCCTGTTGTTTCATTCTATTCTCTGCCAACACGAGGTTATCCTTTAAGAGTTGGAGGACTTGTTGTTGATGTTCGATGTGATTTTCCACTGCCTAAACCTTAGAATTTTATCTTAAATATGATGTGATGGATGGTGGTTGATGCCCATAAAGTGCCATAAATGGGGTCATTTTTGTTGCTGTATGGAAGGAAGTCTTATACCACCATTCAGCCAGAGGCAACCATTTGACCCATTGTGTCTGTTTATCAGATACAAAGCAACGAAGATATCCTTCCAAACATTTATTTACTATCTCAGTTTGCCCATCAGATTGAGGATGATAAGATGAGCTATGAGCTAACTGAGTACCAAGACAAGAAAATAATTTTTTCCAAAAATTTCCAGTGAAAATGGGATCTCTGTCACTTACAATGATCTTTGGGTTTCCATGTAGCTTTTGAATTGTTTCCATAAATGCAGTAGAAACTATACTAGCCTTAAATGGATGTGATTTTGCACAAAAGTGTGCATACTTGGTAAGTCTGTCAACTACCACCATGATGACACTCTTTCCCTCAGACTTGGGTAAACCTATGATAAAATCCTTTGAAACCTCCTCCCAATGTTGGCTTGGAATGGATAAAGGTTGTAATAGACCTGGTGTCTTAATTGCTTCAACTTTATTTTGTTGGCAAACCGAACATTCCGCCACAAAATTTTGAATATCTGATTTAAGGCCATCCCAAAAAAATTCCTTCTTAACCTTGTGGTAAGTTTTTAAAAATATTGAGTGCCCTCCTAAGGGAGAAGTGTGCAATTCCATAAGAATCTTTTGTTTTAGTTGGGAATTCTTACAGAGGTATAAGCGATCTTTGTACCATAATGAATCATTTTTCCAGCTAAATGTATCAGACGTATTGGAATCTTGTTGTAACTTTCGAATAAGTGCCCACACTTCTTCGTAATTCTTCCATTCCTCCCTTGCTTCGTTTATCCAATTTGGTTGGATAATAGAAATGGCGCACAACAATGCTTCTACATCTTCATCCTTTCTTGAGAGTGCATCTGCCACCACATTTTGCTTCCCTTTTTTGTAGATGATTTCAAAGTCATAACCCAACATCTTTGTGACCCACTTTTGTTGCTCTTCAGAGGATAATATTTTTTCTAAAAAGTATTTAAGGCTATCATGATCCGTTTTTACCTTGAAGTGTCTTGCCATTAGGTAGGGTCACCATTTCTTAAGTGCATGGAGTATTGCCAACATTTCCTTCTCATAAATAGCTTTGCTTAAAAACTTTCCCTTGATTGGAAGACTTTCAAAAGCAATGGGTCTTTCATCTTGCATTAGAACAACACCAATTCCATTTCTTGAAGCATCAAATTCCACAATAAAGGTTTTTGTGAAGTCCGGTGTAGCTAAGATCGGTGCTTGGCACATTTCCTCTTTAAGATATTCAAAGGCCTTTGTTGCTTCCGGAGTCCATGAAAATGCATCTTTCTTCAATAATGTTGTTAGAGGTGCTGCTATTCTCCCATAATTCTTAACAAACTTGCGATAATACCCTGTCAACCCGAGAAATCCTCGCAGATGCTTTATGGATGTGGGAATTTTCCATTCCTTAATGGCTTTAATTTTGCTAGGGTCTACCTTAACTCCTTCATGAGATACAATATGACCCAGGTATTCACCTCCTGGACTCCAAAGAAACATTTGGATCTTTTTGCATATAATTTTTTCTCCTCCAATAGTTGTAGCACCTTGTCAACATGTTCAACATGATCCTTCCAAGACTTGTTGTAGATTAGTATATCATCAAAAAATACTAACACAAATTTTTTAAGGAATGGTTTGAAAATTGAATTCATCAAACCTTGAAATGTTGAAGGTGCATTGGTAAGGCCAAAAGGCATGAACAAAAATTCAGAATGACCCTCATGGGTTCTAAATGCTGTTTTCAGAATGTCTTCAGTCTTCATTCTGATTTGATGATATCCTGAATGAAGATCCAACTTGGTGAAGTAAATTGATCCATGCAATTCATCCAGTAATTCATCAATGATAGGAATGGGGAACTTATCTTTAATAGTGAGCTTGTTGAGCTCCCTATAATCTGGACACATGTGCCATGATCCATCCTTCTTGTGCACCAATACTACTGGAGCAGAGAAAGAACTTTGACTTGGTTGAATTATACCAGCCTCTAGCATTTCTGCAACCATACGTTCAATTTCACTCTTTTGGACATAGGGATATCTCTACGGCCTGATGTTTGGAGGAACACTTCCTGGAATCAGATGAATAGCATGCTCATGATCATGCATAGGTGGGAGACCTTTGGGAATCTCAAATACCTTGGAATGATTGTCCATGACTTTTTGGAGATCCGGAGAAATAGATGATTCCGATGTGGAAACATCTAGTGAACATAATTATGCAATTACGCCTCTTTGTTCCTTTTTTAGAAGCTTTGTCATACCATTAGAGCTGATTATCTTTCCTGGTTTCCCTACAATATCCCTTAATTCAACTTCCTTTCCTTCCGTAGAAAATTTGATGAAAAGTTCTTGAAAATTAAAAGCTATTGTACCCAAGGATTGTAGCCACTAGACTCCTAGTACAACATCAGCACCTCCCATTGGAATGGAAAGCATTGAGCTAGTCAATACATATTCTCCCATGGATAGCTTGATATTATGGCACTTTCCAGAGCAATTTATTTTTCCTCCATTTGCAATCATCTCTTGACACTCTGGTGCTGGATATAGGAAGCAATTCAATTCTTTTGCTACCTTACAATGAATAAAATTGTGGGTGCTTCCTGAATCAATCAACACTATTACCTTTTCCTTCTTGATTTGTCCTTCTATCTTGATGGTTTGAGGAGTGGTAATTCCCACCAATGCATTACAAGATATGGTCGGGTTTATTTATTCTTCATCTAGGCTTTGTTCCTGGAGTATATCCTCTTATTTTGACCTTTCTTGCTCCTTTTCTTCTTCCTCTTCACAATCTATGTAGAATAATTTCTTCTCAGCACACTTATGACCTTTAGTGTATTTGCTATCACAACTGTAACAAAGCCCTTTTGCTCTTTTTTCTTCCAATTTTTGAGGTGTCAAACTTATAGGTTGTGGAAGACTAGGGGCAACAACACTTCCCTCTTTATAGTTGTGAGGGGTATGCTTCCTGGTTGCCATAATTTTGCTTTCCACTTTTCTTGCTAACCTAAATGCCTTTTCTAATGAATCAGGTTTCCAAAGGTGAACATCATGTTGGATATTATCCTTTAAAGACCCTATGAACACATCAATCCTATGCTCCTCTAGAATATATTTTACCCTTATGTTCAATTTTTGGAACTCCTCAATGTGCTCCATTATTGAACCCTTTTGTTTGAGACTTATCAATTGGCTAAAAAAAGTGTTGCTTCTTGTATCCTCATAATGTGCTATCAATTCTTCCGTAAAAATTGCCCAAGTGATAAATTGTTTACGAGAGAAAAGCCATTGATACCATACAAACTAATTTGGTTGCAAATATAAAGTTGCCATTTGTACCTTTTGTGTGTTTTTCACATGATTGAGATCAAAAAATTGCTCCATCTGTAATATCCATGTTGCGGGACCCTTGCCATCAAACTTCCTCATATTCATTTTTGGAATATGGTGGGTCTTCGATCCAACATTAGAGTCTATGGAATCATGATTAACATTTCTTTTGTTCGCATCATGAGTTTCCTTTACAACCTTTTCACCATTAGTAAGTATTTCTTGTAGAAAATTTGTCTAATCTGTCTTCAAATCTGCCATCTGTCTTCAAATCTGTCTTCAAATCTGCCATTTCTCTCTTCAAATCTATCTTTGAATCATCCATCTTAGCTTCCATGCCCTTTATCTGAGATTCCCAGCAATTTATCTTAGATTCCACGCCATTTATCTTAGCTTCTGTTAGCTTTTGTGAGCGTGACATTTGTTGCACTTGTTCTTGTAATTTTGATATATCATGTAGCATTTCTTCCTCTTCTTCATGAGTCATGCTAGAGCTTTCAGTTTCCTTACTAGGTGTTTGCATTTTCTTTCCTTAGGGCATCAGTTACCGATAATAATGCTTTACTATGCTCTTTGAATTCCTTCAAACCAAGCTTAAGAAAAATTTTAAAAAAACTACACACCATTTTTCACTTCGTAGAAGCCTGATATTGAATCTGATGTATCTCTGTAATTTCGGATCATCCAGTTCTGAAATTGCGATCTGTAGTAGCCTTCTACGTCCTCTTTCCAATGCCACCAGTCTAATTCAAATTGGATTCTCCAAGGAAGAGTTATGCAAAATCTCCCACAATGACCTGCTTATAGACTAGTTCAGTAGAGCCAACTTGTACGACATGCCACGAATCACTGTTTCAACCTTTGGCTCTGAAAAAATATATACAAGAAACTACAGTCTGTCCTCTTTCTGTACCTTCTTATGAAATTTCAATCCGATGCTCAGAAAGAAAGTTATGACGATTTTCCCCAGGTCACCTGTTTGGAATGTAATTCAGGAGTCTACAAGAAGACCAACTTCCTCAGATCATATCTCTGCAAATATAGCGCGAAAAGTTCTGAAATTCGGACCCAAGATTTAGCGCGATGTCTTCTCAAATGGGTTTTCTTTTAGCTTCTAAAACGTCGCAGAAAAAAAGTTATAGCGAAAATGCCACGATGACCTGTTGGGAGCAGCGAAACCCTAGAATCCAAGGCTCTGATACCAAATGTTATGAAACCAGCTCAAGAAAAGATAGAAAAGATAGATCAACACCTTAGAATTCAGCCTCTTCGAGGGGGCAACCTTCTTTAAATTACATAAATGAACAATTCTTCGATGATACAAATGACAAAACCTCCTTTCTATATATAGGAGTCTAAGAAGTCACAATATAACCCAGCCGACCTAACAATAATAATATAAAGCCACAAAAATAACAATAGAGGGATTCTATGGGGCACAGTAATAACAATATGGGAGCAATAAGGGCACAACAATATTAATAAGGGGTATAACTACAATAGTAATGGGGTAATCACTAGTATTATAGGGACCCAACAAATGCTATTATTCTTAGGTAATGAAAATACCCTTAGGAGCTTATGTGTGTTGTTTTGAGGCATTTTTATTCTTATTGGATGTCTACAATGCTTTTTTAGAGTTGAAAGTACCTGTTTCGTCCTATAAAAAATTTCAAGGCCTTAAAAGTCATAACTAGTGCTAAAATAATTGAAATGGAGCCAAAATCCCTAATTGAAGGCCAAATATATCTTGAAGAGTTACTATGTGCTAGTTAAAGTACTCCCTCTACTGATATTCTAACATACTATTGCTATGATACACTCCTTGTAGTTATCCTATAAAGGACCAAAAGAAAATAAAATTTATATTTAAATAGAATTATATTCAATTTAGCTTTGTTTTGATGCTCATTAAACAATGAAAATATTTAGGTTGTTTTGCTATTATGTTCAAGCTCATTAAACCTCTAAAAATTCTATTTCCAATATGTTCTATGCATTAGTTAAGATGAAAGCCAAAAATATATCTCTTTTCAATTCCCATTTTTGTTAAATCATGAGAAGGACATAAGTACACTTTTACCTATTTTTTTCACTCATTAGAAAACCTCACAAAAGAGACATGATATGACTATACATTTAACTCTTTTTTAGGCTCATTAAAACTAAATGAAAATGGACACTTTTGAGCTTACTTATATTATTTCGAATTCTCATAAAAATATGAATGCAGTGATCCATAAAAAATAGGGGTGGGTATATCTTTAATCCTCATTCTACTAAGAAACATGTAGGTCACTCTTGATCATGGCAGTTGTTTGATTCATCCTATTAAAATTGGTCATATCATGGCTAATGTGTCACACCATCAACATGAGTCGATTCACTCTATTGTTGAGTTAGTATTCACTCAATTAGTTACCCTTCTAATGCTATGGGTTGTGTAGATGCATCCTATGTTTGCAAGTATGTATGAGTGGTATTATGTAGTCCAAGTTATCATGTTCACATTTGGGTGATGTCATTATATTTTCAAGGGAATCCTTAGTAAGAGAAGTCTCAATTTTCATCTTGTGTCCCTTATCTCCATATTAGTTGTGAATTAGACTTCATCAACTACTATCGTAATCCTCATTTTATAATTAGCTGCATATTCATTGATGTGGAATACATAAAGGTCCTCCTTTGATGGGTCTATTCCAATTTGCTTTAACTAATTAATCACAGTGCAGATTAAGAAGCATGCTAGTACCTTGGACCTTGCAATCCTTCATTGTAGGATTTGTGATAGTTGATAGTGGGTTTCCCTCAATGACCCATACTACCCGATTCTATGATCATTCACCATCATCCCATTTATGCACACTTTTATATTGTAATATGTTCCTTGGGAGCCATTTTAATCATTGTTGGTCTCCCTAACATATTTTAACATGATTTCTTGATGGGTATAAATGATACGGTCCCTGTACATGCTTTAAATAAACCCATTCATTCACGTGTAGTAGGGTCATACCATCAAGACAGGTCGAAAACGTTAGAAATTGTTTCTACCTCACTAATGCAAGTTTATTTAACCAATTTTATATAAATATGTATTTTGTACTTTAAGGACCAAATTTTCGGCACTCTACCATTGGTGTCGATAGTCCTCCATATATACTATGACAATTATCCACATGTAACACTTTCAGGATTATAATCAACATTTGATGACATGGGTCTATAATATTCTATGTTGGAAACCACACTCTATTATTTTCTAGTTGAGTATGATTATGCCTACTTCAAGAATGTATATAATAAATATCTAGTTTAGACTTTATAGGTCGTTATAGGTTCCACATGCTTGTCTCCTATCTCCCAAACTCATTATATTGATATGATATATTTCAACCATTGATTTCTTCTTCGATCTAATACAATAGTGTAATAGCCTTGGTGAAAATTCCATGTATTAAAAGTTAAAAATAATAACCATGGTTGATGGGACACTTATGCCAAGCTGAATGTTGTGAAAGTCATCCCAGGGGGTGTTGATTTGGTTTATTATGGCTAAGGAAATTGGAAATGGAAATGGTTAAGGATTTGGAAAGGAAAAATGGCATTTTTGGCACATTTATTTATGAAAATAATGGAAATTAGGAGAAAGTGGAGGTGAAAGGTCATAAGTTGAATGTGAGGAGGAAATTGAAGGAAGATAATGGAAAATGAAGAAAATAGAGGCCTCATTAATAAAAAGGCTTATGATGATAAGTTGGTAACGATTTCTCAGTTCATTTTTGGATCTCTCTCATTATTCTCTCTCTCTCCCTCACTCTTGGGCACTTAGAGTTTTCTTGGAGTAGTTTGGCATTGTAGCAAGGAAGGAAAAGGAGGCAAGAGGAAGCAAATATCAAGAAAGGAAAGGCAGGATCAAGCAGCTAAAATAGGATTCTTTGCAGGTATGGATTTGTATGTGTATTTTCCTTTCTAGATTTGGCATGCATGGTGTTGTATGTGGTTTTTTCTATCATGGCATGGTTTTTTCGTGGTGTAACCATATTTTAGCCTAGCCTTGCCATTTTCAGATAACCATGGTGCAATGGGGTTCTCATGTCTTGGTTGAGATGAAATTCCAAATGGATTTGAATTTGAGTGAGGTGGATCCCCGAAAGATAGAGAACATGGACTAGTGGTACCTTAACTGGACTGTGGATCACAGTAAATCCACTGGCCTAGTGATCCCTGAGCCATACCATGGGTTGCAGTAAAACTAGGATTATGTTGCCTCGGTGAGCCTAGGAATCCTTGCCCACGAATGGAACAATATATGGTAAAACCAAGAGGTGGTTTTCTCTTCGTTGGGCCTAATAATCTCGAGTTTGGGATATGCGATAAAGGCTGGAGAGTGGGTCTCGGTTTAGCGCCTTGTAATCCATTTTTGGGTTGAAATAAAGCCTAAGAGACAAGGAGACATGAAAATTCCTCACAGTGTAGGTTGAAAAATCTGGTGGCATCCACGCTTGCTTGGCATAGTGATTGGGTGAAGATCATGGTAAAGCCTACTATGATATGTTTATTGTGTTGGCCTAGTGATCCAATATGGATTACGATAAATCCTAGTTTCTATTGATGAGGGTGAGGTGGTTTAGCCTTGGTATGCATTTGTTGGTTATTTTGGTTTCAGTTCCACATTCATGCTTGTAAAATGGCACAAGGGTTATTGGCTAAGCCAATCTATGGTGGGGCAGAACGTGGTAGTCCAATCTCTGGTTGGTTTTTTTATTCATTAATGAGAAATTCATTCCCTTGGTTTTAATGTGTAAATGTACTTGTTTATATGTGGATTTTATGGCTGATATATTTATGGTATTTTTTTTTGTTACTATGTTGGTTATATGTATGTTTTATGACAACAACTATGTATGGCTCCCAGTAGTTTTTTACTTGTAAATGAATGGGCAATGTATCTATGACCTAATAGATAATAATGTAGAAAGCTACATGAAGGAACAATGGTTCTTAGTGATTATTAGATAAGTATCACATCCCTTCGCTTAATTATGTTTTTTACACCTTTAGATTACACGTTTACAATATGTTTGATGAAATGCCTATCATGGTTAGTAGGGTGTTGGCTTGATGGGCCTTGACCCAAGTTCATCATTAGTTAGCCAAGCAAATCCCTACACTACTAGCCCTTTTGGCATCAGTCCTCAAAGCCTGGACGGAAGTCTCACCTGAAGTAGTATGGGGGGATGAAGGAACTAATTTTCCACACCCTGAGATGGTCATGATGTCGAATTTATACCTTAAACCCTTCCTTCATGCAGATCAATAAACCTTTAGGGCTTATCGACGTACTTTCTCTTGCATCTCTTAGAACCCTCGCAAAGGTAGACGATCATCCTTCGCACAACCCTAACCAGTGGCTCAGGTACTTACGCGCCTTGTTACTGTGTTATTGTATGATTTCTTGAATTATCTTATGTGTTCACCAAATTTACCATGCAATTAAGATTATCTTCGCGTAAACATATATCCTTATTTGCATTCATATAACAAATAGAAACATATACATTCGTGCATCAAATTAACATTATAACATAAACCTAGAATTTAACATAACATCATCACATGCGATTCACAGAGGAAAAATACATAGTAATTTCAAAATACTTCTCTTTATTGATGATTCAGATCTCTAATATAGACTCTATTTTCCCTGTGCACATAGCTATAGGGGTCTGCGCACTCAACTTTGGACTTCTACCCTAGGCCTCTACACCCTCAGCTGTAGAGCCTCTTCCTACACTAATACTCTCACTCTTAGCTCTTCAAAGACTTATCAAGCACTTCTACTTCACATAGTTCTTCCTTAGACGCCTCTAAGACCTCTTTTTTATACAATCCCATGGTCCACGGACCAAGGGCAAATCTCTAAAACTGACACAACCTATCTAGACTAAGGGTGGAAAACCGTTTTTGACTCTTGATATATTCATGCTCCACGACCATAAAATGTGGAGACTTTACATTTCTTTATACAAAATTTGGGCCTTCTACCCTAAAACTTAGGTTTGTGGCCCAAAAATTGACCCTGGGGACCTATTCCCAACAAGCCCCGAACACAAACATGGTGACTCACCCTCGAGTCACCTTGCTGGTGTGGAGATCTTGTTGCAAAGACCTCCCATCTTGACTTGGACAACTACTACCTCGATGGTGCATTGTGTTGCCGCCTTCTTCATCTCCTCGACCAACTGCTCTCTCGTTGGCCCTACACTGTCTAACTTGATCCTTTGCTGAGTCTTTTGTGGACTAGCTAGCTTGCCTTCAATAGTGGTCATGATCAAGTAGGCCTCGTCAAACCAAGGCTTCAAGCGAGCCTTTAGAACAACTTCCTTGTGATGAGCTGCATCTACCTGCTCTTTCAATGCCTTGGCCTCCTGTAGCTTAGGTAACCTCTGCTTGATGGCAACAATGCACACTGTCACTTTGACTTCATAGTAGCACTGTTGCAGATCTCACGCTTTTGTTTCCAGCCACTGTACACTAGGATCTTCCTGCACACAAGTGAATACCTTAAGTGACTTCTTGAAGAGCGTGGTACAGTCCTTCACTACACTCTCTACTGCTACTATTGTGTCTTTCACAGTGGTCTTGAACTGCTCTTTGATCTCTAGTGAAGTTGAAGGTTGGTCCTTCAACTGTAACTCTGCAATTTTGAGGTTTAGCTCCAACTAAACCTTTGCCAATTCAATTCATATGTCACACACTCCAATAGCAAGCTTCCAAACCCTCACATCTCTCAGCTCAGCCTTAGAAATGCCCAGCTCTAGGACAATCCTGCACGCCTCAGCCACAACTGTGGCAATGTGCTAGTTCTTGTATGTAATTTCACTTACAAGGTTAAGGGTGGAGTCTCTTTGCATGGTTAGTTGGGCCTTTTTGACCTTCTGATCACTGATCACCTGCAATGCACACTGTTCACGGGCCCAAAGTTCCATGATCATGCCATCCTACAAAAGGTGAAGCACCTCATTGGGAAGCGCGATCAGGTTGAGTCCAACTCTCTTGAGGGCGCTGAAAATGGGTCTATCACCTTTAGTCTTCGTTGTTAGTGCTCCATCTGGTAGCACTATTTCTCGGGGATCCCTTGCACGCAGCATCCTTGTGGCTTCCGAGGTTCTAGGCGCGATGTTGGTTGACGCCGTGTTGGTCTATATCTGCGACACTTGGATCTACAACTTGCACAGACCCATTGATATAGCACCCAATGCCTTTTGTTGTCGCTACTCTAACTGTTGCAAGAGTTCTGCGGTGGAATCCTGCACCATATCACCTGTGTCATTTAAGTCCCCCTTTGTTAGGGTGATCGGGTCCAGAGACGTCTTGCTAGATTTGGACTTCTTCTGCGGCCCTACTTTCTATAGATCTCTGGTGCGCTTGGTGTGGAACAGAGTTATCTTCAGGTTCACTCCTCCTTGCTCTGTCTGATCATCTTCTTCCTCGATGTCTAGGGAAGGCGACTTCTAACTCCAGCTAGAGTCATGCTCCTCTTCGTCTACCTGTCCACCCAACTGCTACATGGCAGCGTGCTCTACCTTGGCCTTGTCATCAACCTCCTTTCTCCTCTTCACACCCAGCTATTCCATCTTCAGCTTGGCTTCTTCCTTCTTCCGTTGCGTGGCGGTCTTGCTAGATCCTACTGTCGATTCCATGGCATTACACAAATCTGTTGACCAGTCATCGAGGACTATTGTTGGTTACGTGGGGCCTGACCTAGGTTCAGCAGTGAGTTTAGCCAAGAAAATCCCGGTACTACTAGCCCTTTCGGCAACCGTCAGCAGAGCGTGGACTGAGGTCTCACCCACAGTAGTATGGGAGGGTGATGGAACTAGGTTTCCTCACCCTATGGATGTCTTGATCAGGGATCTAGAGGTTCACGATCCTATCTTGTGTACCGTGTTGCTCTGCGTAGCTTTCTATTCTCTGCAATCTGTGCGCACCTTCACGCATACCATATTATTCTGATCTGATCCTTACTATGCTATTATATTAATGCTTAATTTAGTTTGTGCAAGCCCAATATTCTTATTACTTGTTCAACTTTCAGATTAGCACACGTACTTAAAATAATATAAATGCATAAAGAATAACCAGAACATAGAAATACAAATATACAAGTAGATGGACAATATTCTGAATCAATCTTAACTTTGTTAATACTCAAGTTCAGTTGTAGAGCTGACTCTTCCCTACGCACTCAGCTGCAGGGGTCCGCACACTCAACTACGGACTCTAGTAGGCCTCTGTGCACTTAGCTGCAGAGCCTCTACCTACCACTACAACCCAATACACTTCATATTTCACTTTTATCTTCTAACCATGCCTTCGCATCTATCTAATACTTGTCAAAAACTAATATTGACTTTACATTTAGAGCCTCACTCTGTTTATTCAATCCCATGGTCCACGGACCATGGGTAGGCCAACACACTATACATTAAATTACATTATCTTAGGGTGGACAACCCTAGACTCTTGCGCTCCGCACCCGCATTTCGTGGGGTATTTACATTATGCTTGACCAAAATTCGGGCTTCAAGCCCCAAAATCATACTATGGGGGGATCCGCTGCCCAACAGGCCCACAACACAATCATCGTGACTCGTCTCGAATCACTCTGCTGGTGCCGCGATCTTTCCGTAAAGTCAATGAAGCAGGTATTGTGCAACTTGGGTGTCTGTAGCACATTGCTCTGTCGTTTGTTGTATTTTTTGCATGTATATCTCTGAACTTTCGTCAGCGGGATCACATTCTTTTCCAACTATATACAATTCTTGCATCCGTGCCAGCTTCCCTTCAATGGTAGCTATGATTGTAAACACTTCATCGATCCATGGCTAGATGCGTGCTTTAAGTAGGGCTTCCTTTTGGTGTGCAGCATCTAATCGGTCCTTTAGTGCCCTTTCCTGCTGTAGTCTGGCAAGTTGTTGAGTAAGGGCAATCATCTGCACAGTGCCGTGGACACTATCGTACTCCTGTTGCAACTCGCGCACATCTGTCTCTAGGTGTTGTATGTTCGGGTCTTCCTGTAGGTGCGTAAGTATGGTTAGTGCTTGTTCCAACATCCTGGTGCATCCCAGTGTTGCCTAGAAAATTTGCTCCAACCCCATCTGGATAGCACGAGTGCACTGCTCCCTAACGCCTGGGGGTGTGGAGGGTTGCACCTTTAATCACAGCTCGACGATTTGTAGGTTCAGCTTCAACTGAACCTTTTTCATTTCCTCCCAGGCCTCGCAGACTCTGGCAACCAATCTATGGACCCATTCTGCTACTAGTAGCTCTGCTGACACAGACAACTCTGGAATGCTCCTGCATGCATCCTCTACTGCATGCTCCAATTTGCTAGCTTGCGCCGCCAACTCATCCCTCTAGATGCTGAGTTGGTCCATGATGATTATTTGCTCATGCAGGACCTGGATCACTCAGCTTTCCGTGGAACAAAGTTCGGCAATGACCCCATCCTATAGCTAGTACAGTGTTTCACACAGCAGGGTAGCCATGTTTAGAACGATGCCTATCATGGTGCTCATCGCAGCCTGGTCATCCTTGCTTGCTGTTGTTAACACACCTTTCGGCAAGATGAAGGTGTTACCCATATGGGCACGCAACGACTATTCAACCTCAGTGGTTCCTGCTGCAAGATGTTAGGCCATTGTTCCCATTTGGGGTTGTTGTACCTGTACACCTTGTAGTTGTGTGCTGAGCACCCCCAACACAGTGCTCTGTTCCATCTGCCATCCTTGGAGTGTGTCCTCTGCAATTTCCCGAATCGTTTTCCTGATATCCAATAGATCATCTTCTGTAAGCATGATTGGGTCGATAGACATCTTTGTGGTTTTGCCTTTCTTCCTAGGGGTTGTTTTCTCAGGGTCATGCGGTTGCTTGAGTTGTGTTGATGTTGTATTAGGGTCCACACAGTCCTCCTCCCTGTCCACTTCCCAGTCTGCTATCGCGAGGACCTCTCCTAGCCTTCCTCAGCCTATCTGGTTGGTGATGTCGTAGTCTCTACCGTCTGTGCTTCCACTGCTGCATCGGCTGCCTTCTACCATGTAGCTGCTTATTGTTCCTAGAGTTTCTGCTTAGCCCGCTGCGTGAGGCATAGCTTGGTGTCCTTCTTTCATTTATGAGCTGTGATCTTCTCCATTTATACCAAGTCTGGGGTGCACCACTCTGGAGGCCATGACTCCATCATGGAAAAGATCACATCATCCGTTGTAATGAATAGAAGCTTCACCCATTTCTGTGCTGGATCCTTGCGTGCCCGGACATACAGGTTATGCATATCTGCCTTGAATTCTGTCGTTCTTTGCAAGCTGTTATGAACTGTAGGGGACAAGCGCGGCCTGCGGTTGATCCATGTTCTGATGGTTGCCTCCACAAATACCAAGAACACCTTTATCTCATGAATCATGTTTGTGTCCTTTGTAGCCCAAAGCGAGGTGTACCTCGAAGCTTCGGGTAGGTCACCCTCAATAGTGTGAAATTAGCTGTCTGCCAGCAACTCTCCTACAACCAACAGGATGGATAAGAGCAACAGCACATAGTGGAAGGTCATACCCTGCTCCTGGGCCTCCCTGTAGCTCATCAAGAATTCGTCACATAGGAATTGCACCGAGTTGAACTGGACCCCCTTTGCACATTGTTCTACCAACACAATCACAGATGTTGGTACTTCGTCAATGCGACATTTCCTCATTAGCTTGTTGTCTAGTAGCTGGGTGGTTATGCACACTCCTCGGTCTTTAATACTTGCTATTGCATACCCTTGATTTCTCTTTTCTAGCTTATACATCGCCTTCATAGCTTCTGCGAGGGCCAAGTCACTGCTTTTTCCTGCTATGGCCGCGGGGTCATTTCCTTTGACTGGTAGTCGAGAAATTCGATGAACTAGATTGGGTGTGATGGGAATTAGTTCCTCCAACCAAAGATACCCATCATGCACCAGGCACAACAACTGCTTGATGACAAAAAATGGTGATGGGTGCATGGTGGTAGTGGGGTATCCATCGCAGATGGAGTAACCCAGCCTTCACCACATCACGCAACCATTTCTGCTTTATTAACTTCTCCGTGGCCAACTATGGGAACCTCTCACTATCTGCGAGGTCCCAATATTAGAACTTCATAGTCGGTACTTGTCCCAATGGCAGACCTTCAAACCATATATCATTGAGGAGGAGCGGGGTCTGGAGCGCACTCTTCGTGGCCTCCAGGTGCTTCGGTACCTTGGCTTTCTCTTTCCACGAGGGGATGTAAGGAGGTAACTTTGTCATGGAATGCTTTAGGAAGACATCCTCCACCTCATCGTCTTGCACCTCAATTTGAGTGATCAAGGCCTGCAAGTCTTCCTCCTCCTCCGCTATTTCAATGGTGACGACTTTTGCCTTCTATGCCATTGACAATTTGCCAAACTGTGGGTTTCTCAAGGATACATAGAGCGGCCCCATTGTTTACTGATCTTTCTGTGGCATGTCATCTGTGTTGATTTTGGAACTTCTGGCACAGCTACCGCCTCTCCATGTGCCTCATGGGCCCTATGGGGCTCCGCGGTAACTTCGGCGAATTGCACTCTTGTTCCAGCAGCTATCATTGCATTTATACTTGAGGATGGTAAGAGTATGTGATGCTCAATGCTCTATACTTGCTTAATTCTCAAACAACCAGGTGCTACCTTGGAGCTGGCCCTAGGGATTTTATAGCGACCTTTGAATTTGAATTCGACCCTTCCCCCCACTTCTGCATCATTATTGCCTTCTTGGCGACAGATTGTCCCAAATCCCGTTCTTAATTCTTGTCTTAATTTCCTGCCACCCACTCGTTTTTGCCTTAAATTGGACCTCTTGTCATGAAAAATGACACCAACGGTCACCTCCTAGCCTACCCGTGTAGCAACGTAGCCCCTTATGTGTGGTCGCAAACCCTATGACGTCCTGATCCTATGCACAACCTCTATCTCTCTCATCTCCCATACAGAGTCTTTTATAGGCCCGCGCTCTCTTTCAACTGCTTGGAGCGTTGAGACTATGCTTCCTACGGATAGTCAGGTGGTCGCACCACTGGTGTGAGGCTTCAATTTTCTTGCTAGCCCAGGCCACAGGCACCCTCAATTACCCTTGTGTCCATTAGTGCATCGTGTTCTTCTTTGTATGGTGCACTCCCCTGTTTATTTTGTCTAGTAAGGTGCAGTCACAGCCATGGTAGCAGGGTCACAACTTCTTCTAGTGCAGTAGTATGGCTAGCTAGACCTTGTCCCATCATTCTTACCTTTTCAGCGTAGCATGCTTGCATGCCTTTGGTTTCCAGTTTACTGATTTCTTTGTCCAATGTCATGCTTTTCTTTCTCAGCCATACCCAATCTTCGTCGAGTTCGTAAAGTTTCAAGTTCCCTCGCTGAATGGCTTCCTGTAACTGCAAAATTCCTTTACCCGGGTCCTTGTGTATTGACCCAACTATGGGAGCTATTGTATGGGGATTCTTCTCTGCTCTTATGGTTTCATCTCTTCTCGTCAATGTTGGGGTCATTTCCGCACTGCGGTTTTTGCTTACGGCCCTATAGGCCCATCGAACTATTGGTACGCGCAGGTCCCAGTCAGTTCATCTCGCCTGGTGAACTCTGTTCATGATTCTGCATAGCTTTTTAAATGCTCCATCATGGAATATTTGTGGTGTGTGTCACCATGTCTGGTTTTGATTTTCGATCCTTAGACTGGGATGTTCTTGCACAGCACACGTGTACACCCATTGACACAAGTGGGAGCACAAACTACTTCGTCCTCGCTACCCGACTCTCGTTCGATGTTGGGGACTTCCAAACCGCAAGCACATTTGCCTTCTACATTTGTGCCAGTTTACAATGATCTCCTGATGTGTACTCCACCATTATGTGTACCATTGTTGTTCCAGTACTGCACTTTCAAATTTGTCTAGGAATTCATCCACCATTGTTACTCCATCATATGTTGGTAGTTCCTTTATCTCTATCATCATGCAATGCAATGATCTAATCATCATGTTGCAATTCATCATTATCACTTCGTGCAACCGATTTTGCGAGCATTCTACTTCTTCATCTAACTCTGAAGTATAGGAGCTATAATTCTCCCAAGAGATTCTCCCATCTGCAGTCGGCTTCACTCAATCTTGGTCTCGCGTCATCATCTGGTAAATACAATCTAGCTCATCGTCGTGCACTGGTTTGGTGTAGCATTCTACTCTGGCTTGATCTAGCAGAACTACTACATGTAGGGACTTTTTCTTGAATATCATCTTCCACTTCTTCAGGTTAATGACCCCATTCATATCAATGGCCCATTCTATTCCTAGCAATGCAAGATAAGGATTGTTGTCATCGACAATCTCTATTACTTTGAAGTCTATCTATGTGCTCACACCTTTGATATCAACTGTTACCCCTTGTAACCTCCCCATGGGAAAAATCTTCTGTTGGTTCACCATTTGTAATTGAATAGGGGACCACTGTAGCACAGGTTTGCCCATGTCTTCCCATGTCTGCTTTGGTAACACATTCATGTCTAATCCCGGGTCTAAGATTACCTAATCCATTTCATACTCGCCAATCTACGCCATCAATCTCATTTCCCTCCTGGTGCGCAATCTATGCTTTCCCAATTTCTGGACTACACACGGTTCCCCTGACTATGCACACCTAGTGACAATTCCTATAGTTCCTTAACTACCTTATTGTCATGCAACAGTTTCATGCATGTCTCCAAAAGGGTAGTAAGCATAGAAGGATCCATCCTTGGCTTTGGTTGATCCTTACTACCTGAAGTGGAGGCCTCCGCGAAGCTCTTCTTAGCTTCCATGAACATCTCCTTTACACATTCTAAGCCAATCTCAGGTTCCCTTGTAGGAGTATTGTGAACCCCTCTATCTTCATCGGGCTGCTTCCCCTTATCCTCCCCTGTGGTCACACCGCTTCTGAGCACCATGTTCACATTTGGGTCTTCCTTGCGGGGTTCAGACCTCATCATTGGGATATTTTGAGTTGGAGGAGGCTGGGGTACCCCTTTTTTGCGCATTTGTGTGATCAACGTAGGACAATCTATTGCATCATGATTGAACTAAGCACAATATTAATATGATATCCTCGTCAAGTTGGTACAATCACGGGTGTAGTGCCCTGGTCCTCCGTAATTGTAACAAATTAATTGTCGAGGGCTCACATTTCTATCTGCATCCGATATGCGGGGGTCTGATCCATCATTAACTCGTAGCTGCCACAAGTACACTTGTTGTGGCCTACTAACCTGCAGAAATTACAAAACAACTGTTGGGGAATCTGTGTATACTTCTGCAACAAATGACAATTATCTGTCGTGTGTTTTCCTCCTATTTGAAAAATTGCACACCATAATGTGGGTGTCACACTTGGCCCTGCCTGTGCCTCCAGTCTCAACGGCATTGGCCCCCCTCCTGCCCAGTAGCTCACGAATACAGGACAATGATCCTTGTCATGGCCCTGGCCCTTGCATTTTATGTACCATACTTCCTCACGCTTCGTTGGCCGCAGTGCCCTATCCTGCTTCAAGCTCTGCATTTCCAAGCAGAGGTTCTATAGTTGCGCGTGGATTTGTTGAGCTCCCAACCTCAGATCTTGTATTGGTGTCTCATGCAACCTCATCGCCATTTTGAACACTTCAGCCTGGGTAGAAAGTTTTTGCTGCAACAGCGCCATCCTCAGGTGTGGTGTCAGAGATGCCATGAACCATGCATGATGCGATGCATCCATGAGCATCATATTAGCCTCATGAATCGTACTCTCCAGTCGCTGATCTAGATCCCAAGGGGTCTCGCCTAGAAGCATCATGATTTCTTTAAACCCGATGATTGACTATGTCTTTGATTTCGGTCAGCTATATTCTCTGTTCAGTGCATTTTGGATCTTTGCTATCCCTGCATTTGGGTGGTCACAGAGTGCTTCATATACCATGTTAGCACGCAATCCTGCTGCGCGCTCACCAATGTAGCCTTCTTAATGTTGTCGTCCGTGACCCCTTACACTTCCCATACTACTCTTACCATGAACCAGAACTGGTCTAGATCCTCATTCCCTACTCCTCTAAACATGGCCAGCTTGATTGCGCTTGACATGCTGAACTATGAGGGTGGTAGAGGTGGAGTGGGTGGAGATGGAGGTGAGGGAGGTGAAGCGGGTGGTGCCATGGGTGGGGTGGTAATTGTGGAATGCGTTGCCTTATCAAACTGACACACTTCTCGGAGAGACCCGAGCAAGCTCTTCGTCACTCTCTCACGAAGGTGAAATTAAGGGACTGTTCTCTAATCCCTCGCTTCCTTTGTAGATCTTTCTACTTTGTGTCATTCCAATCATTAATGTATTCGCATAACTCGCTTTTCACATAACAACATCTTAACCCAAGTATTAAAATATTTAATGTACTTGCCTCGTGGTACCTTGAGAAAATGTCATTCTTCTTCACTGTATCTCATGGTTGTGTCTACCGCGAACTTAGTGATAAATCACCCTATTATCCATTCGAGCCAATGGTCCACAGCTCTCATGATCTTATCTTCTGATGCCTCTAGTCTGCGCACTAATTTCAGATTCCATACTATTGGTTAGTCGAACTTACACCTTCCCTCGTTGTCGGCTAACCTCGTGATTCACTCATACAGTTCAGAAAGAAAGGATGCGAAGAAGATCTCATGGATTTCTGTATACACGTAGTGATCCAACCACGTTTTCTCAGATACCTGTGGAGTTCTATTTTCCTGTGTCACAAACTCATGAATTTTATTGTCCAACCACTCTTCAATTTCCTTCTTTGTTGGGTTCTGGTGGCATGACATTAGAAATCCCTTAGGTACATCCCAGTCCTAACAATGGAACCATTTGTTCGCTATGTGGGGCCTGACCTAGGTTCAACAGTGAGTTTATCCAAGCAAATCCTGGTACTATTAGCCCTTTTGGCAACAGTCTGTGGAGCGTGGACTGAGGTGTTGTCATGCGGAAAGAGTCAATTTTGCGGACAAAACTGACCTCCCTAGAAACTAAGGCTTTTCTAGTGACAAACAAAACAATCAAGCACTATCTTTCCCTAAATATGCATCTAAAATAAAAGCAACCAGGTGTTTAAGGCTTACCTTTAGTCCAACGTTGTTCGTAGCGGCCAAGCCTCTTTGATCTAGATAAGCTCCTCTCCTTGAAGCCTGCATACACAAACAAGCAAACGATTACGTAGCACCTGAATAACTCATATAATAAAACATATTCATCATAAATACCAAGGAGTTTATGAAACAAATTATATATAACAACTTGTTGAGAAAAATGAACTTAATTGTATTAATTGGAAACAAAAGAAACCTTACAACCAATGCCTTGGTGTTGTGCAGGTCCCTCCCAGGGTCCAGCAAGAGTTATCCTCTACTTTGATCAGCTCACCCACTTCCAAATGAAGCTAAGACAAGAATGTGATCTCTCCTCTCAAGCTCTATAAAGGAGTCCTAATTTCAGTAGCATCTACCCTTAGGAATGTTCAGCTTTCAACCTCTCTTGCCTCTGGCCCAATGCCTATATTTATAATGCTTTGGAGGAAGTTAAACAGGTCCACCATCAATGGGATAAGCCCCTCTTTCAAAGGGATAGCTCCCCTCTTCATGGGATAAGTTCCTCTTTCATTGGGATGCATGAACCATCTGGAGGCACTCAATCCACGTCAAACCATCTTCTAGAATGCTCTAGAATCGACCGCAAGTAATTTTTTTGAAGTAAAACTTGTGCCTTTTGACTTTTATAGGGGTACGCACCCACCCCTTTACAGACAAAGCGTACAAGTACGCAGGTATTATGTACTTGAGGTACGTGCCCGCAGGTAAGAGTAAGAGAAAGTGCGGAACCAGAGTTATATTGATTTTTTAAAGGCTTTCTCTCTTTTTTGGAGTTTGACATGAGGAGCAGAGGTATAAGACTTGCCAAGGAGGACAATATGGTTATTGATGGAGCCATACTAACTGCAAATAGTCATGGTGACAAATTTTAGTGTAACAGATTGCCCCCTAAAGTGCGAGGTCTGTAGTAGATCAGGGTTTTATATCATCTAGGAAGGGTGAAGCACTTTATCATCTCGAGGATTATCTTGTGGAGAGCCCAGTCAGAACCTGCAAATATTCAACACAAAATACATATATGAGATCATATCATCGGTGAGTTAGGCATTCCCATACTCAGATCAAAAACTTAACTAACAAACTAACTACTGCTCTGATATAGGAATGATTTCGCAATACATCATAATCATAGACACATGTAGACACAGTATGGACGCAGCCATCTGTTTATAATTAGTCTACTGTATAATGAATACAAAACTCCTCGCAGCCTGGATGGCGAAAACTAGATCCAGGGTCTTCATTTCTGCTTCCCGAAATAGTACGATTCTATCCATGCGAATAAATGAGTTGATGTCGAACATGGTAGAAACCACTTGATTACCAGTCAATGATGTAAACTATTAACAAGTGTGAGAGAGACCACCAGTGATGTCAATGGCTCTCAAAGTACCCAGTACAATCCATGAGATGTGAATGAATGTGTTGATGTCGAACATGTCACAGAATCCCTTGATCGAAGGTCATTGATGTAACCTGTCGTCAAAGGTGAGAAACCTGCCATTGAGGCATGCAGATCCCAAGGTACTGATGATTTCTAGATCATCTTTCTAGATAATGAACTGAAGTCGATAGAAAGCGATCCGTTGCAGGCAAGCCCACAACACGAAATCATAGATCAAGTTGAAGAAATGTAGTTGTAAGGACTGACTCAGGGATGGTCAAGATGGATGACAGATATTTTGCAGATGAATGGCTTATTGGCAGTGACCTCTTGAACACATAACGACACAACAGATGGCTTGGTGACAATTGACCCAAAGTTAATACCCAGAAACCGGCTGAAGACTTTCAATGTGGTTTGATCAATTGTTAGGCAAAGGATTTCCCAACCCAGGTGAATAAAAGTGTCGTGTTCAAGAGTGGTTACAAAGTATGACAAACAGACTCATTTTCCTCTCTTTTACCCCACCATTTCTGGCAAGTACCTCTTTATTTTTTACAAGCTTGAGGAGGATAACATTTGCTTGATTATAAGCTCATCCTTCGGATGAGTTCAATCTTAGTTTAGATTCGAACCCTAAGAAGGAGTGGTTCGTTCCTATTTGTAATTGAACAGGTCCTTTACTGTGAAATTTTAATGAGTTCAGTATAGGAGAAACTCGGTGTTTTTCAATTTTAGAGAGTCTGAAAAACTTAAGAAGACTCCAGGGTTGACCTTTTTTGTAAATTTGTGTCTCCCAAGCCCGAAAAAGTATAAAATAATACTTGAGAGAACCGCTTGATCTTTTACGACCAAGGAGTACTTTTCGTTATTAGTGTTACTGATCCAAAAAAATAAAAAAACGATCAACGACACGTCATTTTATAAACAATATCGAATTTGAAATGACAAAACTCGGCAATCTTTTCATGTTTTTATGGTCGGAAAAGAGCTGTAAGTGGACCATCTTTTTAGTTCCGTTTTAATGAGTTTAAAAAGAAAAAACTCGGCGATCTTTTCATATTTTAGGAGTCAGAAAAGAGCTTAAAGGTGACTCTAAGGTTTCACTTTTTCGTAAGTTTTAACGAGTTCGAAAAAATGATAAAAATGTACTCATGGTTTTTATTTTTCGTAAGTTTTAATGAGTTCGAAAAAATGATAAAAATGTACTCATATGGCCGACTTTCAATTTAATTTACGAGCAGGAAAAGACGGAAAGAACTCGACGTTTTCATTTGTTTTACGAGAATGAAAGATAGCAAAATAATCTCGGGATTTTCATGAGTTTAACGAGTCTTGAAAATAACGGAAATTGACTCGAGATAGGTTTCATTTTTACAAAAGCTTGAAATAGAGAAAAGCTATGCTTCAAAGTAGTTTCATTTTTACACAAGCTTGAAACAAAGAGAAAATTGTGCTTGATGCCCCCTAAGCAAAACTGCTAGAGCGCATGCCCCCCAGCTTCATTTCATTCAACTAAGTACAAGCTGGATGGAATGAAGGTTCATGTACGAGATCGTTTGAAAGACTCGACCTAAAACTATAAGAAAATTATGCAAAACACTGAAATAACTAACCTAAATATACAACTTAACATTTATGAGATCTAGTCAAACTCTCGACTCAAGTAGAGGAGGATTTGTTTCATTTTTTAACGAGCTTGACACAGGAAAAGAACTATGCTCCGATTCAGTTTCATGTTTACGCAAGCTTGAAACAAAAACTATGCTTGTTATAAGTTCACATGCCCCCAGCACAATGACACCAATCAAGGTACATCTTCATTTCATTCAATCAGGTGCATGAAATGAAGGTTTACTTTCGAAATCTTGGAAAGACTCGTGGGAGTTGTTTCATTTTTTAGTGAGGTTGACACAAGAAAAGAACTATCCTCAAAACCCTTGTTTCATTTTTAAATGAGCTTAACACAAGATAAGGAACTATGCTCATAACTACTCTCTACAATCTACCTATATATCCTAAAATCTACCTGATTCATTTTTTAATGATGTTGACTCAGTAATAGGAACTATCCTCTAACACCCTGTCTCATTTTTTTTAACGAGGTTGACACAGGAAAAGAACTATCCTCGGTTCTACTCTCTACAATCTACCTATATAACCTACCCTTGTTTCATTTTTTAAAGAGCTTGACACAAGACAAGGAACTATGCTCCAGAAGTTCGCATGCCCCCAACATAATGATGCAAAGCGAGGTACATGCCCTCCAAGCTTCATTGCATTCAACCAGGTGGATGGAATGAAGGTTTACTTTCAAGATTTAACTTGAAAAGGGAGTTGTTTCATTTTTTAAGGAGGTTGACACAAGAAAAGAACTATCCTCATACCTAATTCATTGTTTAACGAGGTTGACTCAGTAACAAGAACTATCCTCATACTCACTGATTCATTTTTTAACGAGGTCGACACAGTAAAAGGAAATTTCCTCGAACCAACTGATTCATTTTTTAACGAGGTTGACACAAGAAAAGAACTGTCCTCATGGCAGCCTGTTTCATTTTTTAACGAGGTTGATGCAGGAAAAAACTATCCTCGCAACACTGATCATGGCTTCCAACTGGAAGAAAGACATGTCAATGGACACACCTTGATCATGGCTTCCAAGAGATCTTCATCAGAAGGAATAATAGTTCTCTGGAAGGAACACATGTCAAGGGACTCAAAAGGGATAAGAACATCACGTTCAAGTAATCCCATAGAGTTTTCCATGTCAATTACCGGAGCTAAATCAAAGGAAGATGAGCAAACAGTGAGAGGCTCACTTACATCGGTAACTAAAAACATGGGACCAGTTGCCACATAATTAACCCGTGGCGGGGTAGATACCACTTTAGAATCAGGAACATTTAGGGGTGTCATATTATCGGTAGTTGAAACAAGACTAGGGAACGAAAGCTGGTCTACAGTCACAATATTTCCATTGTGAGGGAAAGACATCACGTGAAAGAGTGTCGATATGACAACTTTCATTGCATAAACATAGTCTCGCCCAAGGAGTAAATTGAAATCCAAGGGAACTTGAACTACCATAAGATCAATACAGACAGTTTTACCTTCCAAGGTAATAGAAAACTTAGGAAGGATCCCTAAAGGTTCACTAATGGTTCTGTTAAAAGCTTTCAGATTCTGCGTAATAGGCCCAAGCTGAGGGGAACCCAAAGCTTTCCAAGCAGTTGAGGATAAAATACTAACAGAAGCACCTTCATCTACCTGTGTGCGGCGTATGTCCCTACCACCAACCTTGACAATGATTTGGAAAGGGATGGAGGAAGGAAGACGAGGTTCTGTCAGTCTATTCCAATCAAAGGAAAATACCTCAATACTTGGAGGGGGTTCTGTAGAAACAGGTGAAATGCCCCCCAGCATAGAAGAATCTGATGTAACAAGAAGAACCTGAGCGGTATGAAGTTCACTCTCTAAAGGGAAAGTGGGATCGACTGAATGTGAAATTGAATCGACCACTTGATCAACTAATGGATTATCAACCTGAGTGACATGAGTTTCACTCTCCAATGGAAGAGTGTGATCGACTGTACTTGAAATTAGATCAATCACTCCGTCAGTTGACGGTAGGTTGGGAGAAAGTTTACGGTAACCAGTTGGAAATTCTTGCTGTGGAACAGTAAGGTTTTCCAATAATTTTGAGGCTTCATCCATGTGAGGGCAAATGTGAGTTTGATGACTCCCTTTGCATAACTTACAAGGAAACCTAACTTTACCCTTTTTCCCAGGAACCTGACTATCACTGGTTGATGGATCAATGGAAAGTTGATGAGATTTTTCTGACCATACTTCCAAGACCTTTGGAATACCAGGACAATTGATAAGGAAGTGGTCACCCTTACAAAGCCTGCAAGGGTATTTGGGTTTACGATGCATGTCGGAGTTTTCCTCAACACAACTAACACTTACAGTCGTGGTTGGTTGGTTGACCTCTTTCTTATCTTGCTTCTTCTTCTTTTTCTTCGTCTTCCCTTTCTTCTTCTTCTTAGCCAACTGGTTACTAGCATCAAGGCTTTTACCAAGCAAAGAGGAAGAAATGGAGGAAGAAAAATTAGGCGAAGAAGGTAAAGGGTCAACAGAAGGTTGGTGATGTTGAGATGGTGAACTCTATTGAGGTGAAGCATTCGGTTGAGGTGGAACAATTGGAGTATTTGGGGTCAACGAAGTTGAAAATAACCATATCGGTAATCCTATTGTAAATCCAGGTAATCACAAAGTAGCCATATAAGGAGGACCAACATTTCCAAAGAAAGGAAAAGTACTAGGATCCTCGTTAAGAGGGGTTCCTTGGTCGGTAAATTCTGGAACAGTTGCCATTATATTCAATTTCAGTGAATTTAAAACTAAAATTAACAATTCACAGTTCACACCTAACAATTAAAATTCACAATTCACACCTATGGTCTCTAAAAGTAAAAACAAACAAATAAACACGCGCTATCAAATCTAGGAGTCAAACCACACACAAACAGTAACTTTCCGTACCGAAAACACTAGTTGGTGATGAAATCCAATGTCGCAGAATTCAATACAGAAATGGCGGCTGGAACAGTTACCCTGGCAACCTGCTTAATGAATAGACGGCACAAGTTCCTCCACTTAACCGTCTCGAGTGAAGAGAACCCCTCAGAAAATCCAAGTGAGTCTAGCCGACGTCTGCTCTAGGTACAGTGGGATCTTCCCACCACTGTCACCTCAGGAAGAATCCTGAAGAATATGGCCACTAAGGTTACCAACTGAAACAAATATACCTGGGGGAACAGTCTACGATCCGATATGCACGCAAGGGCAGAGTAGCAAGCTCAATCCCCTTGAAGGCTCCTTGACATAATCCAAGGTTTACCAACAAGTGACCCCAGGCTCCTCGACAATGGTTAATCCGAGGTTTACCGTTTTTAATACTTGAATATCTAGCGTTGTTCTCAATGAGGAAGGATTGATTCCAACACTGGTTCAGACACGATCTCGTGCTTCTCCTTTAAGAGGAGCTTTCCCAGAGCATAAATGCAACAATTGGATTTCTTCCTACCACAAGATACAACTACTTGTTTGTTTTTACTTTCTTCGAGAGTTAATTACTCTCCTACTCCAAGACACTAGCCTAAGCTATGTTGGTGTATCAGAGCCCTAGAAATGTAAAAATTACTAGATGAATTTTAATTAAGCGCTGTGTTATTTAGGCTGTTATTACTCAAAGGGGTAAATGGATACGAAACCAATGGTGTTATGACCCGACTCAAAACTGAATGCAATCGAATATGATAATGTAATCCTTTCAATTCGATGAATCCTAACTAAAGTAAGGAGAGAGTTTCCATTCACTTCCAACAATGCAAAAAATTAATCACTAAGAGAAAATATAACAAATTCTCTAATGCACTAATTTCATCAAGAAAAACTAATGCAAATCAATTCCAAAATAGTTTTTTTTTTTTTTTATTTTTGTGTAAATTCAAATCAACGAAAACTAATCTAAATCTACGATTGATTTTTCAGAATGTAAACTATGCAATTGTAATCTATGCACAATTCACTTGAAAAGTATGCAAATGTAATCTATGCACATGTTTCATTCATATTATGAAAAGGAGAATTCTAATTATGAAAATGTGATCTATGCAAGATAATTCTCAAACACAAGACGATTCTAATGTAATCTAAGAACCAATCAAGTGCAAGTCGGGAAAATTGGGTGAGAGTTCCAAAGATCAAAAAATAAAAACACTCAAAGGCGATTAACACTCATACACAATTTAGCCCCCCCCCCCCCCCCCCGGTGAATGAGGGGGAATTTTTTTTTGCAAAAACAAAAGCAAAAAGATACAAAATTGTGAAAAGACTGAGACAAACCTCCAAGTAATGACCAAAGGAAATCAAATTTAGAATTTCTCAAAAAAGAGACTCAAAACACCCAATTGATAAAAGCTTAAAGCAGGAATGCCAATGGAATTAACCAAGGAAAGTTTCTGACAAGTCACATGCAAGTCTGGGCAGTGGCTACAACCTATAAACAAATTCTAAACTGATAAAAAAGAGAAAAATTTAAAATTTTTCAAATTTTTGACAGGGTACGCAGGCAACCTGTTTACATAGGTGTGTCCACGCTCTGTGCACAAAGCAAAAGTGTGTACCTCTCCCAAAACTATGAAAAATGAAAACTAACTCAAAATTAACTAAATACACCCAATCCCACAATCATCAAGTCAAAAACAGAAACAAAAAATACAGTTTCTCAGGTCAAAGTATAGACAAAGAAAACAATCAAATCCCCAGTGGAGTCGCCATTTTGTCATGTGGAAAGAGTCAATTTTGCGGACAAAACCGACCTCCCTAGAAACTAAGGCTTTTCTAGTGACAAACAAAACAATCAAGCACTATCTTTCCCTAAATATGCATCTAAAATAAAAGCAACCAGGTGTTTAAGGCTTACCTTTAGTCCAACGATGTTCGTAGCGGCCAAGCCTCTTCGATCCAGATGAGCTCCTCTCCTTGAAGCCTGCATACACAAACAAGCAAACGATTACATAGCACCTGAATAACTCATATAATAAAACATATTCATCATAAAGACCAAGGATTTTATGAAACAAATTATATATAACAACTTGTTGAGAAAAATGAACTTAATTGTATTAATTGGAAACAAAAGAAACCTTACAACCAACGCCTTAGTGTTGTGCAGGTCCCTCCCAGGGTCCAGCAAGAGTTCTCCTCTACTTTGATCAGCTCACCCACTTCCAAATGAAGCTAAGAAAGGAATGTGGTCTCTCCTCTCAAGCTCTATAAAGGAGTCCTAATTTCAGCAGCATCTACCCTTAGGAATGTTCAGCTTTCAACCTCTCTTGCCTCTGGCCCAATGCCTATATTTATAATGCTTTGGAGGAAGTTAAACAGGTCCACCATCAATGGGATAAGCCCCTCTTTCAAAGGGATAGCTCCCCTCTTCATGGGATAAGTTCCTCTTTCATTGGGATGCATGAACCATCTGGAGGCGCTCAATCCACGTCAAACCATCTTCTAGAATGCTCTAGAATCGACCGCAAGTAAGTTTTTTGAAGTAAAACTTGTGCCTTTTGACTTTTACAGGGGTACGCACCCACCCCTTTACAGACAGAGCATACAAGTACACAGGTATTATGTACTTGAGGTGCGTGCCCGCAGGTAAGAGTAAGAGAAAGTGCGGAACTAGAGTTATATTGATTTTTTAAAGGCTTTCTCTCTTTTTTGGAGTTTGACATGAGGAGCAGAGGTATAAGACTTGCCGAGGAGGACAGTATGGTTATTGATGGAGCCATACTGACTGCAAATAGTAATGGTGACAAATTTTAGTGTAATAGGTGTCATCCGAAGCAGTATGGGAGGGTGTTGGAACCAGGTTTCCAAACCCTCGGGATGTCTTGATGAGGGTTCTAGAGGTTCACAATCCCATCATACATGCCACGCTGCTCCGCGTAGCTTTCTGTTCTCTGCAATCCGTGTGCACCTTCGCGAATACCATATTATTCCGATCTGATCCTTATTGTGCTATTATATTAGTGCTTAACTTAGTTTGTGTAGGCCGAATATTCTTATTACTTGTTCAACTTTCATATTAGCATGCATACTTAAAATAATATAAATGCATAAAGAATAACTAGAATATAGAAATAAAGATCTACAAGTAGATGCACAATATTCTGAATCAATCTTATCTTTATTAATACTTAAGTTTAGTTATAAATCTGACTCTTCCCTACACACTCAGCCGCAGGGGTCCACGCACTCATCTGCAAACTCTACTAGGCCTCTCCGCACTCTGCTGCAGAGCCTCTACCTACCACTACAACCCAATACACTTTAGATTTCACTTCTATCTTCTAACCATGCCTTCACATCTATCTGATACTTATAAAAAACTAAGACTAACTTTACACTTAGAGCCTCGCTCTACTTATACAATCCCATGGTTTGCGGACCACGAGTAGGCCGACACACTTTACATTAAATTACATTATCTTAGGGCAGACAACTGTATACTCTTGCACTCTGCACCCACATTTCGCGAGGCTTTACATTACACTTGACCAAAATTCAGGCTTCAAGCCCCAAAAACATACTATGGGGCGATCAGCTACCCAACAACTACTGCAATTGGATCATCTACGGCCAAGTTTGGTAGGTTGTGCTATTTCTGCTCTAGGTCCTTCCACGCCCATATTGAGACATGGTGGAAGTGAGCCTAGAATTCCACATACTCCTGTAAATTCTCAAAATTTGTAGGTGTCATCCATAGCTTGCAGTTGATGGCCATATGGATGCTCATCTCCATCAAGATCCAAAAGATCTTGTTGTCCTTTATCCACTGAGGATCCTTCGTCTCCCACAACGAAGAAAACTTCACCACCTCTGGTAGGCCTGACATGACTATAGGAAACTGGTTATCTTCATGTAGCTCCCACGCAACCAGCACTATGGACATCAATAACCATGCATAGTGGAAAGTCTTACTATGATCTTGCGCCTCGCGGTAGTTCGCGAGGAGCTCACCACAGAGGTAGCACACCCAATTAAATTGAACTCCCTCTGCACACTAGGCCACTAAATATATGACTAGCACCAGCACTTCATCCGTGCAACACTTCCGCATGACCTTGCCTGCCAAGATTTTCATTTCCACTTTGACCGCGGGGTCAGAGATGCTCGAAATAGCATAGTCGCACAATTTCTTTACGAGCTTGAATTTTTCCCTCATTGCCTCGATAAGGGCCTTTCTACCAAATGCCATGGTTGGATTTTCTCCTGTGTACGACAGCTGCGTGATCCTATGGATCAATATTTCAGTGATGGGCATCTCCTCCTCCAGCCACAGACACCCATCGTGCACCAAGCACATCAACTACTTGATCATTACCATCATGATAGGTGCACGGTTGTAAATTGACACCCATAACAGGTTTAGCAGGCCTAATTTGTCCATGACTTTTAGCCTCTTCCTCACCTCTGAAGCGGTCACTCCAGTGTTTTTTGTGGAAGACATGGTGCACAAGTTGGTATGTTGCTAAATGAGGGAAGAAATCTGTGTCAGCTATGTCCTAGTCCTCCAACTTCAAAAGGGGGACATGCCCCAAGCGCGGTCCCTCAAAGACAATTTGGTCCAACAAGAGGGGTGTGTGCAGGGTGGCCTTACTCTCATCAATATCTTTGGGCACCTTCGTCTTTCCCCTGTATAGATGGATGTATTCAGGAAACTTAGAAATGGGGTCCGACCCTTCAATGTCAATGTCCTCCATTTCCACTTCCAATATCCTCATCATCCATGGGAATTCCTTCAGCCTCTTCTTCTGGCTCTAGGTCAATCATTGTGGGATTTTCTTGCGTGGTGGGTTTTCCCAACTATTGGTGCCCCCTAGGTGATGCACGCATCAACGACTGCATTTTCTTCTTATAATTCTTTGGTTTTGGACCCTCATGGGTTGGCGTAGGCCTTGGCCTAGGTGTCCTGGGGTATTTAGGCACTTCTGCTGGTACTTTCATGGGCACAACTTCCGAGGCAGCTCCCTCTACTACCATAGCTACCTCTGGAACAAATACCTTGAAGGTGCTCAATTTGATGTGCCAATCGTGCCATGCTTTTCCATGCTCCTTTTGAACTTCTTGATGAAATCCAACTAGAAGTTGGTCCTCCTCAAGCTCTGCTAGCTGTGTGAGACTCTCTTCCAGGGCTTCATGATCTACCATTCATGAGTTCTACTATGCGCAAACTAGGTACAATATATTCCATTGGAATCACAGCTTCTACACCATACACGAGTCTGAAAGGCATTTGTCCAGTCAGCTTCTTGAAAGTAGTTTTGTAGGCCCATATCACCGCAAGCAAGCACACATCTGAGTCATTTATCTGAGAATTTTAGACCTTCGTCAGTGGGCTCTCCAATATCTTATTGAACTCTTCCAGTATCCCATTAGCCCGTGGATGATAAGGCATACTTTTCTGATGAGACACATGAAATTCTTCTGTTAATGCGTTGATTGTTTCGTTAAGGAAGTGCGTACCATGATCACTCATCAAGATCTTTGGACAATCAAATCTTGTCAACACATATTCAAAAATAAACTTTGCTGCTATCATGCCTATATAGTCCTTCACAGGCTGTGCCTCTGCGCACTTGGTCAAGTATTCAGTCGCAATGATGACATACCGCACACCTGTCTTCTTTCCTTGAGGTTGAATTGTACCCACAAAGTCAATCACCCATTTCTCGAATGGTTGATACATCATCTATGGCATCAGAGGCAGTTCATCCCTCCGCAACGGCCTGCTAGTCCTTTGACATGTGACACATGGCCTACAATATGCCTTTGAATCCTTATGCATGGTTTGCCACCACAACCTAGCACGTAGAATCTTCTGCGCTATTGCTTTCCCTACATAATGTCCTCCCGTAGCTCCTTCATGAGTCTTAGTGAGGATGCTGCTTCATTCAAAGTCAGGCACATAATGTCGCAATATTTCATCTGACCCCATTTTGTACAAGTTCCTTGCAATGATAGAAAATTCAATTGTGTGCACTACTCGTTCCTTCTTCTGTTTACCTGTATAACCTTCCAGATTTGATCCTGTCATTAGGAAGTGGATAATATCTTGAAAGTGACTTTCTGTGACATGCACTGCAAAGAGTTGTAAGTCAAGCAGTCCTTCCTCCAAATTGGTAGGTTCCTCTCCAGTTTCAATGCATGACAGATGATTAGGTCCCCCATTTAGTCGTCCTAGCTTCAAAATAACTTCAAAGTCGTACTCCTGGAACAACAATAGCCACCTATATATTTCCCCCCTAACACAGGCTTATTGACCAGGTACTTCAACACGGAATGTTCAATATACATCTTAAAATGTCTACCCAAAAAATATTGCTTGAACTTCTGGAGTGTTTACACCATAACTAATTCTTTGCACTCTGTCGTGGAATAATTTTTCTCTTCTTTAGACAACTTCCTACTTGCAAACACTAGAGGATGATCCAGTTCTCCCAAATTTACCTATGTCATTACAGACTCCAGCACAATACATGATGCGTCTACGTGTACATGAAATTCCTTCCTCCAATCTGAGAAGACTAGGATCAATGCCGTGACCATTTTCTCTTTTAACACATCCAAGCTATTCTGACATTCATCATTCCAACATAACGTAGCATCCTTTTACAATAATTTCTCCATAGGGGCGATGATCTAGTCATAGCTCTTAATGAACTTCCTATAGTATCCGATATGCCATAGAGTTGCACACAACTATCTCACATTCCTCGGCACCTCCAAGTAAATTATCACCACGATCTTCACATGGTCTACCATCAATCCTTGTCTGCATACCACATGACCCAGCGAGATCCCAAAAGGAACACAAAACAGACACTTGTTCAGATTGAGCACGATTTGGTATCTCCTACATGTATCTAGCATCAAGCATAGGCTCGCCACATGGAACTTAACCAATCCAAACACTGTCCAATCGTCAAAGTATACCTCTAGAAATTTATGAATGAAGTCTTTGAATGCCATAATGACTATGCACAAAAAGATCCCTGGTGCATTCTTCAGCCCAAAAGGAATTATGGTGTACTAAAAACATCCCCATTTAGTCACGAAGGTTGTCTTGCTTCTATCCTCAGGTGTGATTTTGATATGATGGTACTCAAAGAACCCATCAATGAAAGAGTATACTTCCTGGCCGCCTACATTATCTAAGATGTCGTCAATGAACCGGGTGGGGAAAGTATCATGCACACAAGCATCACTTAGATTCTGGAGATCTATGCATATACTTATTTCTTCCTCCTGTTTCTTTTCCTGAACCACTATTGAGCTTACCCAATTAGATTCTTCCACTATTTCAATAATACCTGCCGTGAGCATCTTATCTAACTCAGCATAGACCCTTTCCTCATACTTTAGATTAAGGCGGTAAGGTCTTTGTTTCATAGGTTTTGCATCCGATTTCAGGGTCATCTTCATGACACCCAAGTCTCCTATTATTCCCTTCAAATCAGAAAACTTCATGGGGAACAAATCCTGATATTTGCAGAGGAGCTCAACAACCTTATCTACTATCGTGTCATCCCAATAGTCCCCAATCTTCGCAAATTTCTGCTCTGGTTCTATACCAATTTTGACCTGTGTAGTTTTCAGCAGTGCGATTAAGTTTGGATCCTCTATTTGCGGTCCTTGAACCTCGTGGTGACTCTCGGTTTTCAGAATATTAATCTTTCTTGGATCCTCATCTTCTTCTTCAACGGTCACGTTATAGCATTCCAATGCGTGGCTCAACTGGGTAGTCCAATATCATTTAATCAGGTTCAATGGATCTTGCGGTATCCTAAAGATCGATGATTTAATCTCTTGTAGTGCCGTATCAATACAGTCAAACCCATCCTCAAAGATGAACGTCATTATAAACCCCTGGCACAAGATGTTCCATTCTTCATTTCCATGGCGGAGCTCTGTTTCCAAGTACCAATTCATTGTTATGACATCGAGGGTATGACAAAATAGATGAACCCATTTAGGTTGGGGCTCTACTCCATAAGCTTTAGCCCATTTTACCAGGTGATTGCATTGGTCATCCCTTCCATCATACTTTTCTATCATCCATACTTTCAGCTGCCCAAAACATATTCTCATCATCCTCCTATATTCGCACCAATCACCAAAATTATTCTTATGCATACCCAACCATCTTGTGGGTGTAGCGCACAACACCCAATCCAAGGCCTGGAAACGATGCTTCTCAAGCACTTCTCTTTCAAATGCATTCCAAAATATATGCACATCAGTTAGCCCATCATAAGAAGAAATATTCCTTACTTCTAATGATATGCAGTGCAATGACTTGGTCATCATATTACAGTGAAGTGTAGATACTTCATGCAGTTAGTTCTGCCAGTGCTCTAGCTCTTTTTCTGAATGGGATGTGCAGGAGCTCTTGCAGTCCCATGCAATGCATCTGTCTGCTGTCAGATTTACCCAATCCTACTCTCATGTCATTATCTTGTAAATCTGGTCCAAATCATCATCACTTTCATAATCGCGGACCAGTTCTGTATAGTGCGGTCCTTTGGCAGGATCTAGTGGCACCACTACATGGACTATTTCTTTTCAAATATAATCTTTTGCTTCTTTAGGTTGATTACCCCATTCATGTCAGTGGCCCAATCGATCCCAAGAAGCGCAGGGTAGGGATTGCTATCATCCACAATCTCTATTACTTCAAAATCTGCCAGTGCGCTCACACATTGGATTTCAACTGTTACCCCTTGTAGCCTCCCCATTAGGATAATTTTTTGTTGATTCGCCATCCTTAAATGGATCGGAGACCACTGGAGTATAGGTATCCCCATTAATTCCCATGTTTTTTTTGGCAAAACATTTGCGTCAGATCCCAGATCTAAGATAACTTGGTCCATTTCATATTTCCCTATCTGCATGGTGAGTCTCATCTCACGTCCAGTTCTTGCCTTATGCTTACCAAGATTTCTGACTATGCATGGTTCTCCAATAGCATTTTCCTTTCCAGTGCATCGATTGACCAGTTCTTACTGTCCCTTCACAACTTACTATCATAGAGAAGTTTCATGTAGGTCTCTAAGAACGTGGTAATCATCGATGGGTCCATTTTTTCAACTAGCTTCTCCCACCTTCCTGAGGTAGAGGCCCTAGTGAAGCTTTTCTTTGCTTCCATAAAGGTTTTTTTGTGTGCTCCAGATCAAACCCAGTCTCCTTTTCAAGTTCTTTGCGGACACACCCACCTTCTATAGGCTGCTTCCCTTTATCCTCACCAGTCATCATTTCACTCCGCAGCATAAGGTTTTATCTTAGGGTCTTCCTCGCGAGGCTCAACCCTCATCATTTGGAGGTTCTGTGTCAGCTGTAGAGGTTGCACCCCATTTTCATTTATCTTAGCCAACAATATAAGGTAATCCTCAGTTGCATGGTCAAACTCAGTATATTAGTGGCATGACAGTCGCGTCAGATTCAGATAGTCTCTCACGTAGTGTCTTGGTCCTCCACAATTGTAACAAATAAGCTTCCCTCGCCGTCTACTAGGCCCCCCTCCACCTTGGCCTCGGCCGTGCCCCTTATATTCACCTCACGTTCCCCCATTACCTTGGTTTGGAGGTCGCGTTTCTACCTACACCCTATATGCAGGTGTCCTATCCATCATTAATTTGTAACTACAACAATTACGCTTATCATGACCTACTGATTGATAGAAATTACAGAAGAGCTATTGTGGTGTCTGCATGACTTCCTACAGAAAATGGCAATTGTTGGTCATATGTTTCCCAGCTACCTGGTATATAGTGCGCCATAGCACAGGCCCCGCACTTGGCCCTGCTGCAGCCTCCAGCCTTAGAGGCATTGGTCCCCCTGCTACAACATACTTCGCAAAGACTGGACAATGATCCTTGTCATGCCCTTGACCTTTGCATTTTAGGCACGAAACTTCTTTTTCTGCCTCCAACTGAGCTATTCTATCTTTCTTCAGACTTTTCATTTTGAGGAAAAGGTTCTACAAATGCGTATGAATCTGCTGAAACTCCATATTAGCATCCGAAATTGGTGTCTCATGTTGTCTCATCGTGATTTCCAAAGTTTCTTCCTGGGTCCCAATCTTTTTTTGTGATAGCAGAACCCTTAGGCGGGGCGGGAGCGAGGCCATGAACCATTCCCGATGCTGCCCATAAGTTAGGTTCATGTTGGCTTCATGGATCATAGACTTCAATCTTTGATCCAAATCTCAAGGCGCCTCCCGAGGGTTCATCATGATCTCCTTGAACCCCACAATTGATTGCACTTGAGACTTACGTCTATTGAATTCTCTATTCAACATAGTCTGGATATCTTCCAACCTGGACGTTGGGTTATCAGTACTATACTTAATGTACCATGTTAGTGTGCGGTCCAGAAAAGCACAAACCAATGAGGCTTCCTTCATTTGGTCATCTGAAATACCTTGAGCTTCCCATACAGCCTTCGTGACGAACCAAAAGTAGTCTAGATCTTCACTTCCTACACCCTTGAATACAGGTAGCTTTACGAAGTTCGCCTTAATGACCAATAATGGAGGTGGCAGTGGTGTGGGGGATGGGGTAAGTGGTGGAGGTGAGGATGGGGGTGGTTTTGATGGATGGGATGAGGATGGAGGTGGTGTAGTTATTCGTGAGAACCCTTGTCTTATCAATTGAATAGTGCTTAGTGGAGAAGCTTGTGTTGCTCCTTCGTCGTCACTCAGAGGAGGATCAACTAGCGAGCTATACTCAGGACCTTGTCTTCCTCCGTCCGTAAATGACCTTCTACTTCACGTAGCTCCAATCATCAAGGTAACTGCATTACCCACTTTTCACACAAGAGCATCTTAATCCAAGTATTTAGTGATTTCAAATACTTACCTGGCAGTCCTTTGAAGAAGCAGCTCTTTGCTTCACCATAACTAACAGAAGTATCAGCTAAAAACTCTGTCACAACTCCTCCTATGATGTGGTCGAGCCAATGGTTGACAGCGCGATTGATATTATCTTCAGAGGCTTCCAGTCTTTGCACTAACTTTGAGGTCTAGATGATCAGATTGTCAAGACTCCACCTCCCTTGGTCGTCTACCAACTTCGCGGTCCACTCATATAATTCAACCGAGATGGAACAAAAGAAGATTTCATGTATTTCTATGTACAGAGATCTGTACAACTACCGTTCCTTTGTTGATCTCGGATTCCTGTTCTCTTTCACCGTGAATTCATGGATATTTCTATCCTACCAGTGATAGATCTCTTTCTTCGTTGGATTCCAATGATGCGGCATCACACATCTCATTATGCAGATCCTAGTCCTAGCAATAGAACCATTTGTTGGCTTCATGGGCCCTAACCTAGGTTCAACGTTAGTCAGCCAAACAAATCCCTACACTACTTGCCCTTTTGGCATCAGTCCGCGGAGCACAGACCGAAGTCTCAACCGATGCAGTATGGGGGAATGTAGGAACCAAGTTTCCACACCCTGAGATGGTCGTCATGTGGACTTTATACCTTAAACCCTTCCTTCACGTAGATCGATAAGACTTTAGGGCTTATCGATGTACTTTCTCTTCCATCTGTTAGAACCCTCGCGAAGATAGAAAATCGTCCTTCGCGCAACCCTAACTAGTGGCTCAGGTACTTATGCACCTTATTACTATGTTATTGTATGATTTCCTAAATTATCTTAAGTGTTTTCCAAATTTACCATGCAATTAAGATTATCTTTGCATAAACATATATGCTTATTTGTGTTCATATAACATATAGAAACATATACATTCGCGCATCAAATTAGCATTATAAAATAAACCAAGAACTTAACATAACATAATCATATGCGATTCACAAAGGAAAAATACACAGTAATTTCAAAATACTTCTCTTTATTGATGATTCAAATCTCCAATACAGACTCTATATGCCCTGCGTACATAGCTATAAGGGTCCACGCACTCAGCTATAGACTTCTACCCTAGGTCTCTACGCACTCAGCTGCAAAGCCTCTTCCTATGCTAAGACTCTCACTCTTAGCTCTTCACAGACTCATCAAGCACTTCTACTTCAGTTGCTTATCTCTCTGACTCCTCTAAGACCTCATTTTTATACAATCCCATGGTCCACGGACCAAGGGCAGATCTCTAAAAATAACACAACCTATCTAGAATAAGGTCGAAAAACCCTTTTGACTCTTTATATCTTCGCGCTCTGCAACCACAAAATGTGGATACCTTACATTTATTTATACAAACTTTGGGCCTTTTGCACCAAAACTTGGGTTTTAAACCCCAAAACTGTCCCCGAGGCGACACATTCCCAACATAGGAGATTGGTTAAGGACTTGTTTAACTATTCAGTTCTACTTCATTATTTCACTATTATTTTACTACTCATAAGACATCATTCCATTATAGGTAGTGACCTAGGCTCTGGGCTAGAAAAAGTGTTTCAAATCCCGGGACATTGGCACAAAACATGGCAAATTGGTCCCTAGACACTGGCATGTAGGCATGTGAGAGTGTCTAAAGGTCTTTGGATGCTAGCATGCCCATAGCATGAGAGCATCCATAGGGTAAGTGATCAAAAGCTTTAGCGGGACCCAGGGGAAAGCTACCAGAAGTTTTTCCATGGTTGTTAGGGGCCATGTAGCGGATGTGGAAGGTCTTTATGTTGTGTTTCCATTAATTCCATTTCCTTAAGGTCACATAGGAGGTTGGATCTCATCATAGTGGCCTCGCATCACATTTTTACTCCATTTGGATGATTACATGGGTAGTTGTGGGAGGAGGGTGTTACTGAGTGGTATTAGAGCATGGTTCACCCCTCAGACTAGATGGGATGTGTGTTAGTCATGCATGCATGTCAGTTCCATGTGTGTATCCTACACTTGCATTCGATGTGCTTGTTGCATTGCATAGTATTGATCATGGTTGTAGTGATGTTATCATGATGAACTTGATATTGTTATTGTGGAGTGCATTGTCACAAGTGTATGGCTAGTTACATGTTGTTATATGTCACTTACTTCTTGTTTTTTTTTGCTTGGCTACATTCTTGTATGTTAGGTTGCATTCTTGTATGTTTGGTTACATGTACCAGTCTTGTAGGTTTGGTGACAAGTATTGTTCACATATGCTTCATTACATGTGTCCATTGGAGTGTGTGGTTGCTTACAAATTTCTGATGCAAGCTGATGTTGCATGTGGCCATGTGTACAGTGGCGTAATAGTTGTTGTTGTTATGCATGATGTCACGGTATGTGCAATCGATATGGTCATGCATTGGTGACTGGACTGTAACTAGAATGATATTTATGTGTTGGTGAACTTATTTGTATATGTCTATATGCTATTATGATTATGTTATATATGTATCACACTACTTGGGATGATATTGCATATGAGGTAACCTCCCAAAATTATAGTAAGGCATGTTGGTTTGTTATGATTTGGTTTATCTAACATATTATGCCTTACAGGAAAGAAGGTCAAATTGAATAACATGATAGTAGACTACAGTGACTGTCCCTATGATTCAAATGAGCAAGGTGGTGGGCACTCATCTGATTTGGCAGACACATTGAGAAACTTGAAGAAGGAAATAAGGAGTTGTAAGGTAGATAATGATAGGATCATACATGCACAAGAGAAACAAGTGGAGGTTAATGCAATACTCATTCAAAGTTTGTCAGAACTACAATGATAAGGGCCACTTTAGATTATACATGGACAATAGGACATAACTAATGGGGCATATTGCATTAGGTATCTTGGTAGACACAAGTCAAAAAGAGATGACATGGTCAGAGATGAGAGGTTATTGGAAACTCTGGATAGGAGGGGTGATGAGTAGAGGTACTATTCTAGTTTTGGTTCTGACAGACATCATGATTGTCATCGTTATCATCCTTACAGGAGGAATGATAGGAGATACCTTCCAGATGAATTTAAGAAAGAAAAGCCACCTACTTTTGATGGAGATGTCAAGAAGCGAGAAGATGCAGAGGCTTCGATACATAGGGAACAAATTATTTGATTTGCTCGAGTACACAGATAACATGAAGGCTAGAGTAGAAATATTCCACTTGAAAGGTAAAGTAGACATTTTGGGGGAAGACATGAAGCGGGTCAGAGACATTAGGATAGATGACTTGACTTGACAATAGCTCAAGAGGTTTTTAGGAAGAAATACTTGTCAAAAAGGTACTACGACAACAAGGCCAAATAATTCTATGAGTTAAAGATGGGGTCAATGAAATATGAAGAGTACACGACCAAGTTTCTAGAGCTATGAGGTATGTATCGTATATTACAGATGAGAAGGTTAAAGTTCAACAATTTTTTAGTGGTTTTTTATTAGCATTTAGAGATCAAATTGAGTATGATGAGCCTTGTTCACTTGAGGAAGTCATTGGGAAACTGAAGCATTGTTGTGAATAGTTGAATAGTCAAAGCATAAGAATGAATCTCAATAGGGATGTAAGGGAAAGGACAAAGGTAAAGGTAAATTGCAGCCTAAGAGGGCAAGCTCTCATCATGCAGATGGGAAGGAAAATGTGAAACTGCAAAGGAAGTTTAATGTAGCTATACAGGGACATGGGTTGTAGTTGTAACACCCTCCTCCCACATCCACCCAAGTAACTATGCCAACCGTGGTAAACATGAGACATGAGGCTACTATGATCAGATTTGACGTTGTATGTGACCTTAAGGAAGTGGAATCAATAGAACATCACACACAGTCATCCAACATCATCAACAAAACCCTCATGAGACAAGTTAGCCACTTAAACGGCCTGTCCCTGGCTCCCACTACTATTCTCGTCCTCTAAGGCCATAGTGGCTCTCATGCTATGGGAAAGAGGCTAAATAGAGACCTAATTTCACTCTCATAGGCCTACCTACTAGTGACTGTGGGCCAAAATTGCCAGTTTTGTGTGAGTGATCCCAAGAATTAATCCACTTTTTCAGGCCCAGAGCTCAGGCGACTACCCAGAATGGAATGAAAGCTTGGAATCAAGTATAGGAAAACAATGTTGCAAAAGTAAATAGTTGATCAAGACCTTAACTGAAACCCTACTAGCCATGAAAAGCATTTCATCAAGCATATTGTCAACATGTAACCTACAGGTGTAAACAAAAGAATTAAGTGTAGGGTTCTCATACTTATCTGAGAATCACTATGAACCGTTGTTTCCTCATGTATTTTACTACCTTATCACTTATTATCTCATTAATACAATATACATTCAAATACAAGTAAAAGCATGTTGAGATCCAAACATAGTTTCTCCCATAAAATGTACATATAACCATTATAATAGGAACCAAAATACAATAAACATATCAGCCATCAAAATCCATATATGCACCAGTACATTCACACATGAAAATCAATGGAATTAATTTCTCATTAATCAATGTAATGAACCAACTGATGATGGGACTTCCACATTCCACTTGACCATATATTGGTTGAGTCATGTCTCTCTTCAGCCAATCACCGTCATGCCATATTTCAAGCATGGATGTGGGACTCAAAGAACACATCAAAAACACCAATCAATATGGATGGCACTAGAGTTATCTGCCTACACCGTGAGTAATTTGAGTGCCTCCTAGTCTCTTGGGCTTTATAGTGCATCTGTAGTCTGATCCAAGGATCACTAGGCCCTACTCAGATACATACTCTCCAGGCTTTACCATGCATTCCATCCAAGAGTCACTAGGCCCAATGGAGAGGAAATCCACCTCTTGGCTTTACCGTATATACTGCCATTCATCAGCAAGGATTTCTAGGCCCACCAAGGCACGCAATCTAGCTTTACCACAACCCAAAGTCTAGTTCAGGGGTTGCTAGGCCAATGGCTTCATGAATCCTCAGTCTAGTTCAGGGAATACTACACCATGGAAAATTTTAGTGGCTAATGTTCACCTCGTGGGCTAAGTTTCCATGATTTTTCCACACAAAAGATTTGCCAATTCCCAATTTTTATAAAACATGATTTGCCCAAATTTTAGAATATAAAATTATTTTACCTTAAAAATCACCAACATTATATAGAGACTATATATAAAATCATTATAAATTTGAATAATTTTACAAATATATCAATAAACATTTTATAGTTTTCATATTACGGATTAGTGAGATTCGCAAATTTTTGTAAACTTTAAGAAAAATTTCCATCCTTAAATTTTTCCTTGTACTACACCATATGTTTGTCAATTCAATGATCCACCCCCCTCAGCTTCGAATCCAATCCTGCCATCCCACATAAACCGAATGAGAGAACTCATCTCGTTAAAGCTATCAAGAAATGGCAACGCTAGGCTGAAAATATTGTCACACCTATAAAAACCCTTTCTATGGTATAAAAGAAACACATGCAATCCCTTGCATGCCAAATCTTGAAAGGAAAATACACATGCAAGTTGATACCTACAATGAAGCCTGATGTAGTTGCTTGATCATACTTTTCCTTGCTTGATCATTTCTTACTCTTGCCTTCTTTTCCTTTCTTGCTCCAATGCCAAAGTTCTCCAAGAAAACTCTAAGTGTCCAAAAGTATGATAGAAAGAGAAAATAGTGAGAAATATATGAGTCTAAACTGATCAAGCCTTACAGTGAGCAACCTGCCAAGTGATCCTCATAAATCCTTTTCATTGATGAGGCCTCTAATTTATTCATTTTCCATTATTTTGCTTCAATTTCCTCCTCACATGCAGCCTCTAACCTTTCACCTTCCCTTCTCCTAATTTCCATTATTTTCATAAAGAAATGTGCCAAAATAGCTTTTTCCTATCTAATGCCTTAGCCATTTCCTTTTCCAATTTCCTTAGCCATAAAAAACCAAATGAACACCCCCCAGGATGTGTTTCCCAATGTTCATCTAAATACGTGTCCCATTTATCCGTGGTTATTGTTTTTAACTTGTATTACATGAAATTTTCACCAAGGTTGTTACTAAACCCTCCGCCTTAGGGGACACTGTCCTCGGTGTTCAATGACACCTATAACCAACAACACCACTGAAAATAAAACATACTGCCCATGGAGATTTATAACATAGCTCATTGCAGTATTTACAATGACGATATGCTAAAACAAAACATCATGACAACATGCCAACATACCTCATAGTGGAGCTTTATAACATAACTCATTACGGTATTTACAATAATAACATATACACATTTTCTAAACCAAAAAATAAGTGAAGATGATGCTCATATCAATTAACAAGGCAATCCAAGGGCTCACACCTCCCCCATAAAATTAGTACAAAGATTCACCTCCTTCCCAGCAAGTCTAGAATCCACTGCAAAGTCAAATCTGCATCTAATTTCTAGTGTTACAATACTATGCCACTTGTCCTTTCAATGAACAGTTATCATGTCATTGTCCTAGAGTGCACCCCAATGTGAATCTAATTCCATTTGGTAATTCTCATGAACAAAAAAATTCCATCTTGACCTTCCCTTCTCTGCTACATAGTACCTCGGCCAATCTAGTCAAATCCCTTCTGCATAGTCACTCACCTTCCAAGATCCATTGGCACCCCCATCTCAAGCGGTCCATCCTTTGGCAAGGCTTCCTTACATCAGAAGATACAAAAGCCAAGGCATATCCTTGCCTCAAAACCATCATACCAGTCATAACATGCTCATGGCAATCAATGGACACTATTGGGTACCAATGTCCTAGAATGACCCTGCTCCTGAATACTTTACCAGCATATTGCTTCACGTTCCAATTTCTTTTTTTACTGTTTCCAATTCTTGCAGTCCATTTAAACCAACCAACCGAGCATGTTCATGCATTCATATTCCAAGAACATAACTTTCATTAGATTTAAAATAGATTGAAATAAATTCACATCATGCCTCATTCGTAGCTCATCCATATGGTACATTTGCAATCATGTTCGCTTCCTGTCAGAAGAAGTCAAACTATCATATTTGACCAAATCAACATGTATAAAATATCACATTAGGTTATCTCAAAACATAACCATCATAGGTCAAAATCATAAATCACCTGTAACCATCATAAACTAGAATCATAGATCACATGTAATCATCATAGACCATAATCATAAATCATATGCATAGTAAAAGCGAAGTACAATACTGATACTTATCCTTCATCAATACTTACTTCTACCTTTGTTCTTTTGTATACACACCATATCAGTTGCCACACACAACAAACACCTAGTTCCTTCTCCTCCACCATGTGCACATACAAATAGTGTGCATCACACACATACAATCACACACTCCATACAACACCACTCAATACATGCACCTATACCTGACATACAACACATACACCTACACCCAGGGTAAGTGCGTATACACACACAATGTACATCAGAAGACATTCATCCTCACATAATGTCTGAAACCATAAAATGCATACATGTACACCTGTTATACAACACAACTCATACACCTACACCCAGTGTACAACATAGCACAAATATTTGTCTAGAGTGCAACGCAATGAATGCATATGTTGCGACACTATGACTACACAATTCACATACATAGTACCGCATGCCTGCAACAAATTTACGACATGCACTCAATCCCACATGTACACCAGTACCACATGTACCAAGCACCACCTACACAATGTGTACACATCACATGCACATGGCACAACCTTCATAACGTGTACACAAAATCATATGTACACTGCACCACTATACACCGTGTACACAATATCACATGCACATATTACCACATGCATGACATGTACACGACACCACATTTATAGAACACAACATGCAAGACATGTACAGAGCACAACATGCACACATCACCACTTGTACAACATGTACACAATACCACATGCACATAGCACCACTTGTACAATCATGCACACCACACCATATGTACATAGCACCACATGTACAACATGCATGCAACACCACTGGTACATAGCACTACATTTCCAACATCTACATAGCATCATTTATACACATCATTGCATATCCAACATGTACATAGCACCATTTATACCCAACACTGAATATGAAACATTCATACAACACTATCTGTACGAACACCATATACACACTACATATGCACAATACTACATGCGCACAATCATCACAGATGCATCAAGTACAACATATACAACATATGCACAATAGTAGTACCACACATCTAAAACCACACTGTCCTTACCGAGAAGCCTTTCTTCCAGTGCCTTATCCATGCTTGTCCCAGAATGCTGTAGACCCCACTGCTTTCACTTTGTTGATGTATCCCTCAGTATAACATGTCCATAACATGAACATAGTCATAATACAATAATACAATATAAATTCGTATTCACATGATATTGACCTCATATGTTTGTCGTAACTACTCTTCCCACTTGATTCCTCATAGATGATGAACCTCTTCATGTCATTTTTCTACATAAGAAATCATTGCTCCACAAGAATGATTCCTGATGACCCTATCAAATACTGACATAGGTACATGTGCACATACATACATTCTAAAATAATAGTGATCTCGTGAGTCAACGTCATACATAAGTACATATGTACATATAAACATTAGCATAAAATAGTCATGATTCATGATCACCCTAAGAAACATGACATACATACACGCCTACGTGTATACATATATAAACATCAACATAATCATGATCACAACAAAATTTCCAGATATTATAAGGTCAAGGTTAAGATAACTTCCTTTATTCATGCAACACATGTGCAATATTGAGAACAATAGTCCCAACATATCCAAGGATCTAACACCTCAGATCCATTTACTTTACCTTTTCTTCGTTACCGTTCCCATGATTGTTCTATCATCCTCCATTTCCCAAAACGAAGCCAACCAGTCCAACCGACTGTGATATTCTTACCTTCGACCACGTTTACTCATACATTGAGCTTCATCCATGTCTTACATCATACGTCCAATACCACACATCTCTCCTCAATCTCCATCAACTTTTCCTCTTTCCCAAACAATTCCCGAGACTCAAAACATGAAAGGAAAGAACATAAACAACAATAAGAAGAAAAAAACGAAAACCAATAACAAGACAACTCTAAAAACGAAGTTGTATGGCCATACTATAGACATACATAAAGCTACAAATCAAGCACAAGAAAATAAAAAAGACCAAAAACAAAATATTAACAACAAACACCTTGACTCAATTCCCATGGTTCCCAGGGAAACTCAACTAGGGCCTTCTTCAAGATTTCATGGCAACCTTTCTTTGCCATGTAGTCCCTTGCATCATATTTCCATAAACACATAAGTGCCAGTGTATAAATAAATAGAACAATACATCAGTTACCTTAACCTATTTTGGCAAGAACATTTCTTGCAACTAAACACATCCATGCCACCTCTCAAGGGATTCCAATCCTTTGACAGTTCCATTTATAACTAAAGAATAACTAAGATACATGACAAGTACATTTTCATGAATCTGGCACATATCCACATAATGTCAAACAAAAATAAGGTTAAGAAGACTCCCTGCATGCAAAGCACTCATTTGTTTGGAATTAAGGTTTCCAAACATGTACAAAGGAATTCTTACCTGATTCCTTCCTTTTACCTTTATCCTACTACAACTAAGTCTTACTATATATTGTCACGTCACCCAAATTTTAGTTATATAAACACATCAATTATTACCTCGTCATGCTAATACCAAGCATGTTTCCTGCAACTGTTCACACATGTCAACCACATGTTCCAAATATCAAGACGATCATATATATCAATTTGAAATCAAATTTTACAAACAATATGTCATAATCCATATTCAACTCATAGTCATTAGACATAATGCTACAATTATCACCTACTACACTCAAGTACATATCAACTATCTCAACACGTGTTAATAAAATCATATTAAAGCAAGATCATTGGAACACATATTCATATTATGAAATTCATCAAACATTCAACCAGCTTACAAGCATACCATGTTAAATAAATCAACTATGCACCAAATGCTCAAACATGAAATATATGTCATAATCAAACAACGAAGCACCCAATATACTGCATAAGGAAACTCATACCTTTGTGTATTTAAGGGGAGAGGATCTTGTCTATACAATCAATCTAGGTTAGCACAATACAACTTCACAACATATCAACACAAACATAAATCATGATATCCATAACAATAATTAACTAACATGTTCACATCATAAGTTCATAAGCATTTGTATTTCATGCATAAAAATCACATATGTATGATCAATCTAGATTAATACGACACGATATTGCAAATATGTCGGTTGATACCTGAATATCACAACCATAACCATTTTCATATGTCCAACCAGGTTAGCACAATACATATAACATCAAGATATTCAATGCAATTAACATAACCATCACACATCTAACCAATCCAAATTACAACATCAATATCTCAATGAAATTACCCTAATAATCAAGTTATCTAACATAAAACGTCAATAGAAATTCATACGACCACATGTTACTATCATTCTTGAATATCTGACACATGTTCTTATGACTATACTAATCAACTATCATCTATCATGTATGTAACCATAACATAAAAATACATGTACATAAACCTAATGTATATAAAACTAATGCATATAAAAATTGCTAACTTACATACCGCCATCCGAAACATACAATACTTGTATGACGATCTGCTCTTACCCCAAAGTCCAATGCTCCAACCTCATTATGATGATTTGCATCTCCTTCTCTATCTGATCTAATACATTAGCATCATAACATACCAATAATTCCCTGATGATCTAAATTGCATACCATGACTTCACAAGGCATATTCGACCTACTATTCATGCATAACTATAACCAAGACCATACATGCATAACAACTACATATAGACATATAACATATGAGTACCAAACCATATACACATCATTCTAGCTAGAGTCTAGTCATCAATGCATGACCATATCAACCACACAAACCATGACCTCATGCATGACAACAATCATTACACCATTGCACACATTGCCACATGCAACTATCAACACGCATAAGCAATGCTTAATCAACTACACACATGCATACACACATGTAGTCAAGCATAAGCAATCAATTCTTGTAATCAACCTACAAGAGTCATACATGTAATCCAAAATATTCAAGAATGTAGCCTAAAATACAAGGATGTAGGTAGGTGACATAAAATCAACACATAAGTGACATATAACCATATGCAATCAATCACGTACTCATGACAAATACATTTCGTGAAATAAATATTAAATTCCCCATGATAACTATACTACAACCCTAATTAATCATCAAACAAATGCAACAAGTACATGAAATGCAAGCATAGGAGACACACATGCAACTGACATGCATGCATGACTAACACATTCAACCCATCCAGTCCGAGAGTTGAACCATGCACTAATAACACTCTATAACACCCTCCTCCCACATCCACCCAAGTAACTATGCCATCAAGGGTAAACATGATACAAGAGGCTACTATGATCCAATTTTACCTCCTATGTGACCTTAAGGAAGTGGAATCGGTGGAACATCAAACACAGTCATCCAACATCATGAACAAAATGATCAAGGGACAAGTCAAACACGTAGACATCCTATCCCTAGGTACCACTATTGTTCTGGACCCCTAAGGCCATAATCGCTCTAATTCTATGGGCAAGAGGGAAACCAAAGACCTAAAGTCACCCTCATAAGCATGCCTTCCAGTGATTGTGGACCAAACTTACCAGTTCTGTGCCAGTGAACCCAGTAATTAAGCAACTTTTTTAGGCCCAGAGCCTAGGCCACTACCCATAATGGAGTGAAAGCTCATAATCAAGTTAAGTATAGGGAGACAATGCTACAAAAGTAAATAATTGATCAAGACCTTAACCAGACCCCTACTAGCCATGACAAACATTTCATCAAACATATTGCCAACATGTAACCTACAATTGCAAACAACAAAATTAAGTGTACGTATCTCATAATTATCTGAGAATCACCATTGAACCATTATTTCCTCATGTATTTTGTTGCCTTATCACTTATTAGGTCATAGATACAATATTTATTCAAATACAAGTATAATCATGCTAAGAGCCAAAAATAATTGCTGCCATAAAATGTACATATAACCATCATAATAGGAACATAAATACAATAAACATATCAGCCATCAAAATCCATATATACACTAGTACATTTACACATGAAAATCAATGGAATGAATTTGTCATTAATCAATGGAATGAACCAACAGTGATGGGACTACCATGTTCCAACAGATCATAGATAGGTTGAGCCAAGTCTCTCTTCAGCCAATCACCCTATGCCATATTCCAAGCATGAATGTGGGACTCATAGAACACATCAAAAACACCAACCAATATGGATGCCACCGGAGTTCTCTGCCGACACTGTGAGGAATTTGAGTGCCTCCTAGTCTTTTAGGATTTATTGTGCATCCACAGTCTGATCCAAGGATCACTAGGACGCACACCGAGACATACTTTCCAGGCTTTACCATGCATTCCAACCCAAGATCACTAGGCCAAACAGAGAAAATATCCACCTCTTGCATTTAATGTATATCTCGCCATTCACCGACAAGGATTCCTAGGCCCACCGAGGCAAACAATATGGCTTTATCGCAATCCATAGTCTAGTTCAAGGGTTACTAGGTCAATGGCTTTGTGCATCCTTAGTCGAGTTCAGGGACCACTAAACCATGTTTTTTTCAATTCGGAGATCCACCGGACTCAACTTTGAATCCAATCTACCCATCCCACATAAACCGAATGAGAAAACCCATCTCATCAAAGCTATCAGGAAATGGCAAGGCTAGGCTAAAAATATTGTCACACTTGGCAAAACCCACGCCATGGTAGAAAAGAAACAAATGAAATCCCATGCATGCCAAATCTAGCAAGGAAAATACACATGAAAGTCGATACTTGCAATGAAGCCTATTGTAGCTGCTTGATTGTACCTTTACCTGCTTGATCTTTGCTTCCTCTTGCCTTCTTTGCCTTTCTTACTCCAATGCCAAAGGGCTCCAAGAAAACAAAGTATCCAAGAGTATGAGAGAGAGAGAATAATGAGGGAGATCCAAAGCTAAATTGATCAAGCCTTACACCACGAAAACTACCAACTAATGCTCAGAAGCCTTTTTATCAATGAGGCCTCTAATTTCTTCATTTTCAATTATTTTCCTTAAATTTCCATCTGACATGAAACCTGTGACCTTTCACCTTCCTTTTCTCCTAACTTCCATTATTTTCATAAATAAATCTGACAAAATACCTTTTTCCTTTTTAATGCCTTAGCCATTGCCTTTACCAATTTCCGTAGCCATAAATAACCAAATGAACACCCACTAGGATGTATTTCCCCACATTTAACTTGGAATATGTGTCCCATTCATCTGTGGTTATTGTTTTTAACTTTTATTACATGAAATTTTCACCACGACTGTTACAACAACAATAACGTAGAGGTGATGGTACTGGTTGGTTTGAGTTTTGGACATGCAAAAAGAAGCACCCTAAGAGAGATTGTCTAGAAAATCAGGGTTGTAGCCCTCATATATACAATGCATAGGAGGTGTAGACTATTGGGGATGTGGGGCAAAGTATTCCTCGTATTTATGAAGTTGTGAACAATATACAAGTATAGCACCAGACATCTATCATTGAGATGCATTGTAAGCTTTGTGATCAAGTTATTTCTATTTTGATTGACCCTAGATCTAATTATAGCTATGTTAATCCTAACTTGGTGGATAAGTGTGGTATGAGTAAGGAATTGCATGCATAATGTTGGTTAGTACAGTTGGATACAAGTATAAAGAAGCGAGTTCATCATTGGGTAAGATCTTGTGCATTTGATTTGAATGGTATGCCTAGTACAACACGTTTGAATGTATTACCATTGGCATCATACGATATGTTATTGGGCATGGATTGGTTGTATATTCATAGAAACAAGGTAGATTGTTATGATAAAGCCATTTAGTGTGTTGATGACAATGGGGAGCCAAGAGTCTTGTATGGTAAAAACAAAGCCACATTGGATAGGATGGTCACATCTATGAAAGAAAAGTGTAGTCGTAGGAAAGGCTGTATGTTATTTGAAGTGCACATTTCTAGTGATAAGGGTAAGGAGGTTGAGGATGCAGATGTGTTGAGAAGGTACCCAGTTCTATAGCAATTTTAGGATATATTTCTTGGCAACATTACAGAGTTTCCACCTCACATGGAGGTAGACGTTTCTATTGACTTAGTTCTAGGGGAAGCTCCAACATTGAAATCACTTTACAGGATGAGCACACCTGATTTTGTGGAGTTAAAGTTGCAGTTGAAGGAAATGTTGGACAAGGGATACTTTAGGCCAAGTTTATCACCTTGGGGCATACTGATATTGATTGTGAAGAATAAACATGGAACTCTCAGATTGTGCATTGACTATAAGAAGTTGAACAAAGTGACCATTAGTAACATGCACTCATTATCGAGGATTGATGAGTTGTTTGATAATCTAAACGGAGCAACAATTCTATTGAAGATTGATCTGAGGTCTGTATACCATCAAGTATGCATGAAAGAGGAGGACATTTACAAGACAACTTTCTAGACCATGTATGGGCATTATGAGTTTGTTGAAGATCCATTTGGCCTAACTAATGGTCCAACTATGTTGATGTGCTCGATAAATAGTGTGTTGCATTCAAATTTGGATAAGTTTGTTATCATGTTGATTGATGATATATTGTTATATTCAAAAAATGAGGAAGAACATTCCAATTATCTAGCAGCAATGGTGAGGTTGTTTAGGGAGCATCGGTTGTATGCTAAGCTCAGCAAGTGTAGTTTCTTTTGGACCGAGGTACATTACTTGGGGTGTGTTGCCTCTAATGAGGGCATTGTAGTAGATCCAGAGAAGTTAAGGGCCATCATGGAAAGGGTAGCTCCTTAGAGTGTGGATGAGGTGAGTGATCATATTGGGTTGAGGTATTTTTTTGACCATTAGAATCTGAACACCAGGAAAGATATATGGTTGAGCATGATCTGTGAATTTGATTTCAAGATTAGGTACATCAAAAGTAAAGAGAATAGGGTGGTAGATGATCTTAGGAGGTGGGTACATGTAAATCACTTGGCAACTATGATCTCCTATGGGACAAACTTACAAGCTAGGATCTTGTAGACAGGTCAACAAAAAGTCATACATATGGAGATTATGCATACGTTGCATGAGAGTACTAGTATAGGTATAGGAGGTAGTATAGGTACAAGTATAGGAAATAATATATGTGAAGGTACAGGTGGTAGCATAGGTATAGGTGCAAGTGCACCAGATGTGGACTATTGCATTATAGTATATGGATTGGTTATATTCATGGAGAGGATATATGTTCCAAACAATAGTGAGCTAAAGAATGTGATCTTGAGAGAGTTTCATGAGAAACTATATTCGGGTTACCCAGGTTATCAGAAGACATTGACTGCAGTGAAGAAATTTTATTACTGGATGAATTTGAAGAGGGATGTAGCAGAGCTTGTGGCTAGGTGTTTTAATTGTCAACGTGTGAAGGTGACTACTACATCCGATCGCGATTCCAGAGTGGAAATGGGAGGTCATTTCCATGGAATTCATCACAATTTTTTTGAGGATAGTGAGACAACATTATCCCATCATGGTTATTGTGGAGAAGTTGAAAAAGGTCGCGCACTTCATTCCAGTGAGGTATACATTTTCAGCTAGCGATGTAGCATAGGTATTCATCATAGATGTGGTCATATTACATGTTTTTCCAGAGAATATTATTTCATACAGGGATGCAAAGTCCACTTCCGAGTTTTGGAAGGAGTTATTTGTGGGTTTGGGAATGGAGTTGGCCTTTAGTACAACTTATTATCTGCAGACAGATGGAGATACAATGAGGGTCAATAGGATATTGGAGGACATGTTGAGGATGTATGTGATGCATCAATAGTGGGAGTGGGAGGAGTATCTTCCCTTAGTTGAGTTCGCATACAGCAATGGGCATCAGGAGTCATTGAGGATGAGTCCTTTCGAGGCATTGCATGGGTGGAGTTGCAATAATCCTATCAGTTGGAGCTGCAATTAACAAGTTATTGATTGGACCAAACCTATTGGTAGACATGGAACAAGAAATGTAGGTGGTCAAGAAGAATCTAAAGTTAGAATAGGATAGGAAAAATAGATATTCAAATCCAAAAATGTTGTTCAAGGAATTCCAGGTTAGGGAATAGGTGTACTTGTGCATCAAACCAAGGAAGAGATCCTTACAAATTGGATCATATGCCAAGCTAGCACCACGGTTTTGTGTACCCTTAAATATCATGGAGAGGATTGGGCTAGTAGCTTGTTGACTTGCACTACCTTCAAAAATGAAAGTCCATGGTGTTTTACATGTATCATTTCTTAAGAAGTATGTTAAAAATGTTGATCATGTTATTAACTACTTTGTATTGCAAGGGGAAGTAGATGGAGAATTCTAGCCGGAGCCTCAATGCATATTGTAGAAAATGGTGATCATGTTGAGGAACCGAGAAATCAAGCAAGTTAAAGTGTAGTGGAAGGGCTTTGGGCCCTATGAGATACATGGGAGATGGAGGATCAAATGTGTTCTATGTATTCTTCCTTGTTTTCTGGTTGAGGCAAAGCCGTTTGATATGATGTTTTGGCATATTTTTTGATATGGTGTCTTGGAATCTATTTTGGTATATGTTTTGCTGATATTACTATATGAACATATGTATAAGGATGTAAATACCACCATGAGCTATGTTATAAAGCCCCAATAAGTGGTATGGGTGTCATATCATTATGATTTTCGTGTTTCTATGTTTTCATGTTACTATGATATCATGTTGTTATGTTATCATGTTGTTATGATGCCATGTGGGTTGGCATTCAATAGGGTGATCATTGTAAATACTGCATCGAGCTATGTTATAAATCTCCATGAGAAATATATTTTCTTTCCAACAAGTTGTTGAGGTATATGTGTGATTGAACACCAAGGACGGTATCCCCCAAGGGGAAGGGTTCTGTAACAACCCTAGTGAAAATTCCATGTAATAAAAGTTAAAGATAATAACCATGGTTGATGGGACACTTATTCCAAGCTAAATGTTGGGCAAGACATCCTAGGTGGTGTTCATTTGGTTTATTATGATTAAAGAAATTGACAAAGGCAATGCCTAAGGCTTTGGAAAGGAAAATCACATTTTTGGCACATTTATTTATGAAAATAATGGAAATTAGGAGAAAAGGGAGGTGAAAGGTCACATGTTGCATGTGAGGAGGAAATTGAAGGAAAATAATGGAAAATGAAGAAAATAGAGGCCTCATGAATAAAAAGGCTTCTGAGGATAAGTTGGTAACCTTTTATAAATTCTTTGTTGGAGCTCTATCATTATTCTCTCTCTCTCACACACACTCTTGGACACTTAGAGTTGTCTCGGCGCACTTTGACATCAGAGAAAGAAAGGAAAAGGATGCAAGAGGAAGAAAATATCATGCAGGGAAACACAAGATCAAGCATCTACAATATGATTCTTTGTAGGTACCAATTTGCATGTGTATTTTCCTTACTAAATTTAGCATGCATGGTGTTGCATGTGCTTGTTTTCTGTCATGGCATGGGTTTTTCCAGGTGTAGCAGCGTTTTTAGCCTAGCCTTTCCATTTACAAATAGCCATGGTGTGATGGCGTTATCATGTTTTGGTTGAGCGGGATTTCCGGATGGATTCGAAGCTAAGTGAGGTGGATCTACGAATGATATAGCACATGGCCTAGTGGTCCCTAAACCAGACTATGGAGCACAGTAAAGCCACTGGCTGAGTGACCCCTAAGCGAGACCGTGGGTTGCAGTAAAGCCAAGATTGTGTTGCCTTAATGGGCCTAGGAATCATTGCCAGTGAATGACAAGATATACAGTAAAGCCAAGATGTGGTTTACTCTCCATTGGGCCTAGTAATCTTGGTTTTGAGATATCTGGTAAAGCCTGGAGAGTTGGTCAAAGTTTACGGCCTAGTGATCTGAGTTTGGACTGTGATACAACCTGAGAGACTAGGATATAAGAAAATTCCTCATGATGTAGGTGGAGATATCCGGTGGCATCCATGCTTGTCCTAGTCATCGAGGGGAGATCATTGTAAAGCCTGTTATGATATGTTTATTGTGTTGGCCTAGTGATCTAGGATGGATTATCGTAAAGCCTCACTTCTAATTATGAGGGTGAGGTAGTTTAGCCTTGTTATGCCCTGGATGGTTCTTTTAGATTGAGTTCCACATTCATTCTTGGAATATGGCATGGGGGTGATTGGCTAAAGAGAGACTTGGCTCAACCAATCTATGGTCGGGTGGAATGTGGTAGTCCCATATTGGGTCAGTTTTTGCATTCATTAATGAGAAACTCATTCCCTAGGTTTTCATGTGTAAATGTATTGGTTTATATGTGGATTTTATAGCTAATATATTTATGGTATTTATGTTGTAACTATGTTAGTTATATGTATGTTTTATGACAACAACTATGTATGGCTCTAAGTATGTTTTTACTTGTAAATGAATGCACAATATATCTATGATCTAATAGATGATAACACAACAAATGAAATGAAGGTAAAATGGTTCTTAGTGATTATTAGATAAGTATGAGATCCCTATGCTTAATTATGTTGTTTACACCTGTAGATGACATGTTTGTGATACGTTTGAAGAAATTCCTATCATGGCTAGTAGGGATCTAGTTAAGGGCTTCTTTAACTAGTCACTTCTATTTCATTGTTTCCTTGTTATTTTACTTCTCTTAAGACATCATTCAATTCTAGGTAGTGACCTCCACTCTGGGTCGGAAAACGTGCCTCAAATCCTAGGGACATTGGCACAAAACTAGACAAATTGGTCCCTGGATGCTGCCATGCAGACTTGTAAGAGCATCCAGAGGTCCCTGGACACTGGCATGCCCATAGGATGACAACGTCCAGAGGGCAAGTGATCAGAAGTTTTAGTGGGACCCAGGGATGAGCTGCCTGAAGTGTTGGCATGGTTATTAGGGGTCCTATAGCTGATGTGGAAGTTATGTATGGTGTGTTTCCATTGATTCCATTTCCTTCATGTCACATAGTAGGTTGGATCTAATCATAGTGGCCTCTCGTTACATGTTTACCCTAGTTGGCCAGTTACTTGGGTATATGTGGGACGAGGGTGTTACAAATAGGGTGAATCTATTATAGGTCACAAAATGTAACAATAAAAGAAGTCTCAAATGCATAAAAAGCTTCTTGGAAACCCTAGAAAAAATTATATTTTTCTCCTTCAATGCCTCCAAGAAGCTAAAAAAGAGAGGTGTAATGCTCTAGTTATCTTGGAAGAAGGATCTGAATGTTGGAAATAAACAATCACAAATAATTGAAGTGGTTAGGGTTTCTAATGCACATTAATAAGGATTGACAGGGTCAAAATTGTCAAATATTAGAGTGATGGTGAAAGGATCAAATCAAAACCAGTCAACAAAGTGTCTATATTCATATCATAAGTTTACTAATTCATCCATGAAGAGGAGAACAGGGAAGTGACCATAGGTAAATTCTACAAGAACTAGTTATGAATTGTTTATAAGCCAATGATAGTAGTGAGCTTCACATTGAGTTTTGGTGAGGACCTTAAGGAGCTCAACTATGGTAAATATTTTGGTAGAATGAAACTTTTTTGTTCTCCCACAATTTTGTATTATTTATGTTATACAAATCCTCATGTGTTTGTATTTTTTATTTTACTAATGATAATAATATTTCAATTTATAATATATGGTATACTTTGGCTGTTTTTTTGTATGTTACAGGCATGAGAAGAAAGGAGATAGATCTCAAGACTTCCAACTAGTAGAAGAAATATATGCCACCTACTATTGGTCCCCACTTTTGTACCTATTTTATAGCTACTGTTTTCTGTTCCTATCGAAATTTACTCCCTTTTCATCATTTTGTACCATGCTATCACTGCTAAACCACGTTATTTTGCAAATGGGGGTAGAATATTTACTTAGTGCTATTTTCGTGTGCTTTTGATTACTTTAAGTAGATATTAATGGAATTATATCCATTGGATTGTTTTTTACTAATCCTTATGTGGACTTGTATACTTTGAAACATATGGATAGGTAGTAGGGTTCTAGCACATGGATGGACATCCCATTAGGCAACCTTTCATGGACTCACTATTATGTACTCAATATTGCATCTTGATTTTGTGCTCTATTTGGCAGTAGGTGTTCAATCAAATCCTCAGTTTTCTAGAACTAATATCCTTATACTAAAAAAGGAGTTGGTTTTATCAATCGTGTTATGATCAGGATGAGCTCAACTAGGATCCATTTGAAGATTATTCAAGAATATTTCATACAACTTAACTTTAGCTTTGATGCTATATGTTTACTTTTTCTCGTTAATTAGTTATGCCTATTTTTATGAAGAATCTTCGGCGAAAATCACATAGAAAAACTTATGTCGACACGTTTCGAACCTTCCAGTGCGGTTCATCATCAGGACAAGTTGAATGAGCATATCTCATTTAGCACATTAAATAGACAGGGCAGAGAATCCATGACTCAACGGCTAAAAAATAACAGCTAGAAAATGATAACGGTTAGTTTGACCGAGATAAATGGAAATTAATAATAATAATAATATTATTATTAAAAATATTTTCTTTTAAAATAAAATTGATAATAAGTAAATCAAAATTAATAATTTTAAATATGTTGAATTTAATAGTTAGTTATACATAACAAACCTATTATTATTATTATTATTTTCTTTTAAAATTAAAATTACTAATAAGAAAATCAATAAATTCAAATATGTTGAAAAAATAAAATGAATTAAATTAAAATTACTTCTTAAATATATATATCTATATATATATACATATATATATCAATAAATAAATAAATTAAAAATTAAAAAAAAAAAAATTAAAAATTAAAAAATAAATAAATAAATAAATAAGAAATTATAGTTAGTTATAAACGTCAAACATGGTGTAAAAAAAATAAAAATAAAAATAAATAAATAAATAAATAAATAAAAAAATAAAATATTTCAAATTAATTTTATTAAAAAAGGACAATAAAATAAAATTATTAGAGTAATACCAAAATTAAATTTAGATTAATTTTAAAATTGATTTTTATAAATTAAAATAAAATTAATATGTAAAGAAAATACATAATTATAAATAAAACTAACTATATTAATAACCAATAATAGTTTAAATAAATTAACTAATATGAAATTAATTTTAGTGAATAAATTATAATTAAATAAATAAATAAATAAATAAATAATAGTAATAATAATAATAATAAACAAATAAATTGATAGAAATTGCAAATAATAAATTGAGAGAAAGAAGGCAAACAATTAGGAGGAGAGGGCTGGGACCCAGCAACTACTAATCTTCCAGCCATCCTCTCTATTCAGATTGATCGGCCTTTTTTCAATCTCAAGGGCTTCCCTAAATTTCCGGTGATGGAATTGAGACACTCTAGCAATCACACTAGCTTCCTCGATGCAGACATGATGATTGGTTTTCTCCACATGTTCTGCTAATGCAGAAGATTTAGTTCTCATATGCTTTAGGTCAGCCACGTGCTCACTAATCCTTTGATTAATGGAGCGACCAGTCTCACCAATATAGGGGGTCCCACAAGAGCAAGGAATAATATAAACCCCTTTCATGTCTTTGGGGTCGTGGGATCCTTTACAGATCTTAGGGAATTATGAATGGTGTTAAGAGGTCTAAATGTTGCGAGGATATTATGCCTCCTAAGAACCCTCACAATCTTATCTGTGGTCCCATGAACATACGGAAGATGGACTCCAGGAATTCTCTCTTTAGGCTCCTTCCTGGTACACGAGTTCTTAGCTTCCTGGTAGAACTCATGTACCAGGAAGGAGCCTAAAGAGAGAATTCCTGGAGTCCATCTTCCGTATGTTCATGGGACCACAGGTAAGATTGCGAGGGTTCTTAGGAGGCATAATATCCCCGCAACGTTTAGACCTCTTAACACCATTCGTAATTCCCTAAGATCTGTAAAGGATCCCATCGACCCCAAAGACATGAAAGGGGTTTATATTATTCCTTGCTCTTGTGGGACCCCTTATATTGGTGAGACTGGTCGCTCCATTAATCAAAGGATTAGTGAGCACGCGACTGACCTAAAGCATATGAAAACTAAATCTTCCACGTTAGCAGAACATGTGGAGAAAACCAATCATCATGTCTGCATCGAGGAAGCTAGTGTGATTGCTAGAGTGTCTCAATTCCATCACCGGAAATTTAGGGAAGCCCTTGAGATTGAAAAAAGGCCGATCAATCTGAATAGAGAGGATGGCTGGAAGATTAGTAGTTGTTGGGTCCCAGCCCTCTCCTCCTAATTGTTTGCCTTCTTTCTCTCAATTTATTGTTTGCAATTTCTATCAATTTATTTGTTTATTATTATTATTATTACTATTTATTATTTATTTATTTATTTATTTTTTGATTTAATTATAATTTATTCACTAAAATTAATTTCATATTAGTTAATTTATTTAAACTATTAATGGTTCTTAATATAGTTAGTATTATTTATAATTATGTATTTTCTTTACGTATTAATTTTATTTTAATTTATAAAAATTAATTTTAAAATTAATCTAAATTTAATTTTGGTATTACTGTAATAATTTTATTTTATTGTCCTTTTTTAATAAAATTAATTTGAAATATTTTTATTTTTATTTTTATTTTATTTTATTTATTTATTTTTTATTATTATTATTATTATTATTTTTATTTTTTTTTTAAATTTATATCTATATATATATATATATATATATATATATATATATATATATATATATATAGTAATTTTAATTTAATTCATTTTATTTTTTCAACATATTTGAATATATTGATTTTCTTATTAGTAATTTTAATTTTAAAAGAAAATAATAATAATAATAATAGGTTTGTTATGTATAACTAACTATTAAATTCAAGATATTTAAAATTATTAATTTTGATTTACTTATTATCAATTTTATTTTAAAAGAAAATATTTTTAATAATATTATTATCATTATTATTAATTTCCATTTATCTCGGTCAAACTAACCGTTATCATTTTCTAGCTGTTATTTTTTAGCCGTTGAGTCATGGATTCTCTGCTCTGTCTATTTAATGTGCTAAATGAGATCTACTCATTCAACTTGTCCTGATGATGAACCGCACTGGAAGGTTCGGAACGTGTCGACATAAGTTTTTCTATGTGATTTTCGCCGAAGATTCTTCATAAAAATTAATATGGATCACAGAGGTTTCAATTCAATAGTTATGCCTACTTTTCATCAACTAAACTTTATACAAGTTCGATGCTCTATGTGTGCAAGCTAGCAGGGGAAAGATTGCCAAGTAATTTCGTTGCAAGGAGCTACACGCTCAGGAGACATTGGATACTTTGATGTACTTGTTATTTGAACCCATATTTTGTTGAACGTTAATATGTAATTCTGATTCGATACTTAAATTTTTGTAAGTGCTGTGATTTTTTGTCTTTAAAGTATTGAGTTAACTTAGACTTTCTTTGGGAAGTGGAAAGGGCCCACCACCACCTAGTCCTAAAATTGATATAAGATATAGGAAGTGTGTTTGATTGTGATTCAGGAGTGTGGATCTTGTTTCAAAGAAGTTTATTGGTTAGATCTTAGTGTCACCATTTTCTATTCTATAGTTAAGATCTTACTCTGATTTTCTTTTTTATTTGTACGAATATCTTGTCTTTAAATTTTTGCAAACTAGAAAGGACTATATTGATTAATGTTTTTAATACATGAATGACTTCTCCAATACAATATCATGGTTGAGAATATTTAAAAGAGTGTTTTCCAATTTAGATGAGTATAGAGGTTAATAACTGTGTAATAAACTTAAGTTGGAATTGGTTTTATAATCTTGAATTATGTACATTTCTTATCAATACCAAATCATGTATCATTGTGTTTGATATCAGAATAACAAGAAGTAATGTGACAAGATATTGGTTGTTGATTGAGACTGTAGCTTAGTTCTAAGATTTAGTATACTTGTAGTAAGGTTGGATTGAAAATTGTAGGTTAATGTTTTTTCATAAGAATGAAATTATGAGTTTGACTAGAGTGGTTTTAAAGCTAGAACAAACTTCGATCTTTAGAATTTTTTAGATCTGAGCGTGTCGACACAGTTAGTGAAGAAAATCAATTTAGAATCTTGTTACTTCATTTCTTTTGAGTATTTGCAAAATCGAACGCTAGGAAAGAAAAAGAGATCAGTTTGAATTCTTGTTAGTTTGTGTTATGCACCCCGGGAATTATACATAGTGATTAGACTCAGTCTTGTTTGGATTCTCCATTTTCCTTAGAATAAAATCGTTTGGATTAGAATAATTTTTTTCTGCATTGAGATTAGCATAAGCTTGATATCGTTTTGAATAGTAATTAGTCTTTCTTGACTTGAGGTTTTTATTATTTAGATTAAGAGCAATATTATTATAATAATAAATCTTATTGCTTGGATTGAGACTTCCATTATTTTTAGGTTAAAACTATTGTATAGTAGACTGTCTTATTTGGATTAAAGATTCCTGTTGAAGTTGTTTGAATGATAATTTGTGTTGATTGGGTCGTGATAAGTATTTCTCTTATAGAAATTAGAAATAGTCTCCATTGAACAATAGTTAGAAATGTTTGCATAATAGTTGGTAGTGTGAAGTAGTGATTGCTATTGTGAGTAATATTATATGCACAATAGTTTGAATCGCTTATGCATTAACTAATATTTCTTATGAACAATGATTTTCATTATCCGTGCTATAGTTTTCAAGTAGCTTGCAAATTAGTTTGTTTGTTTTCTTTACATTTACATGAGTTTTTACTAAATAAATTTATGATTAAAATAGGATACCAATTAAAGTTTGAATAATATAGGTATTTAATTTTATAAGTTTATTCACCTCAGTTTGTTGTGGTTAGAAATAGTAAAGATTGTGCGTTTTGTAGTTAAGTTTTCACTGAACCGTTAGAGTCTGAATCAGAAAAATGTGTTACTCATATTATAAACCTCGTTTGATAATTTAATTTAGGGGAATTAAACAACAGACAAAACTGCTAACATTTTTTGCGTTGTTTCGAGGGAGTTGCAAACAATCAGGGTAGAAATTTATTTAAAATTTCATGAGTGTTGAAGATTTTGTAGGATGATTAGAGGGTGGAGAGTCTACGGTAAGATGTGAGTGAAGAGCCATGCATCCACTCTGGTGGGGTTGCTCCAAAGTCTAGTTGTATTTTTTGAATGTTTGTAGTATTTTCTTTTCTTATGCACAAAAGTAAAATTAGACTTAGAGACAATAAAGGTAGATTCATTTCAAGTACAAAATTATTTTCTGAGATATTTGGTCCCACAAAAACACACCCAAATAATCCAGCTAATCATTACGTAGGTATCAGATAGGAGAGAGGAAAAACCAGCAACAATGTGGTATTAGTAAAAGAAATACCACATCAGAAGGGTGCTGAAAAACCACAAATTGTACAACAACAAGTGAAAACTACTTTGGGAACCATTTAGGGTACAAAATTGGTGCTAGATCCACAAGTGGAATCAGCAATAGGAGGACCTCATAGGGACCTAGGTCCTGGTGGCATTAGGCTCAACCCAACTGAGACTTCTTCTAGTCAAACCATCGCATCAAAGCCTAATTCTAAACCTGTAGTAAATATGGCTAAAAACGAGGGAGGGGAGGAAAATAGAAACAATGGGGGAAATCACCCTAGAGATAATGATAGAATACCCACCTTATTTGGAGGGAAAAATTATTGGAGGGATGGACCAAGAGGATGTATTGAGGAGAAAGAAGACGATACAAAATCGACTTTTGGATTTCCTATTCTAGACATTACCATAAATATCACTATGAATAACATACCCTTGGTATCTCTTCCCGTTTTTCATGGTATGTCCTCTAAAGACCCAATTGCATTTTTATTTGAATTCAATATTCTTTGCAGGAGCTATAATTATTTTGATGATGCACATAAGCTTAAATTATTTCCTACCACCTTAAAAGACTCAGCCCTAAGATGGTTCATAAGCCTAGGAGAGCACACCATTTACTCATGGGACGACATGAAATCTATCTTCCTTAAGAAATATGAAGACTACTATAAAAGTATATATGTTAATGATATCTTTATGATGCAACAGATGGAGGATGAAAGTTTGGAGGAATACCTAGAAAGGTTCCTTTATAACTATCATAAGTTGCAAGTGGGAAACTAAGATGAGCAAGCCTTAGGACTGTCTTTTTGAAGAGTTTAAGTGAAGAGTGCATTGAAACACTTAATATCCTAAGTTCCATTGACGTTTATAAAAAAGCCTTTTCTGAAAATCACTGAATTATGTCAAACCTATTCTAGAAGTCAAGCTAAGGTAGGAAAAGGAATTTATGACAATTCAAGGTATTATGTACTTAGAAATTCAAAATATGTAAAAAAAATTGTCACTAGGGTTGAGTTTGGAAACTTTCTATAAAATTTCAAAACATATATATTAAATTCCATTAGCGACCAGCTTGATACTCTAAAAATTAAAAGAAAATAAGAAGAGGAAAAAGTTGCCTTGTCAATTTTCTATCTGAAATGCAGGCGCAAGCATGCTGAAAGGGAATGTCCTATTAATGCGGTTGAGGTGTGTGGGATTTGTACAGAAGATCATGCCACTGAAAAATTCCCATCCCTTCCTATACTACAAGCAATTTACAAAGGAGGTGTTGAAACTAGTGATTTCCCACAAGCAAGTAGGAAGCCATCACGGAGAGGGCAAAACCAAAATATTTATCAAGAACCTCATTTATAAGAATTTTCCTAAAGTTAGTCATGGAAATTTGAACCATCTTACCCTCCATGGCCTCCACAACCACCTCAAAACTCACCTTGGAACCAGGGATGGAGAGGAAATGTTTATTGGAATGTATTCCAACCTCAAAATCAACCATAATCCCAATATCAATTCCCACCTAAAATGCATTATACATCTAATATTCCTCCATTTCAGCAAGGCTATAACCCAGCCTATTATCTACAACCCTCATTTACATTACCTCCATTACATCAACTCCTACCCCTACCTTCAAGATCTAATTCACTCTCATAACATGCATAACAATCATTTAATCCACCTTGCCCAAATCACCTGCCTACACAACATGTTGCTAAACCCAATAATAGACCTCCACAACTTGTGAAAAACATCGAATTATAACCTTTCACTACATATGTTATTATTATTGTCATCGTTAATGAAATTCAACTACGATCAAGGAAAACAGTTAATAAAGAAAAATTGGTTGTAATTATTCAAGAGGAGGATCCTCAAGTGAAACTTGAAGATAAAACTGACCAACAAATAGAAAATAAAAAATACATTGAACTAGAAGAACCAAGGGAGCCTCCTTACCAAGAAAGATTGATGGTCAAGAAAATTGAAATTCCCATGGAAGATGATTTGGAATCTGAATTAAGGAATGTCTACATAAAAATATCTTTTCTTAAAACTAATAAAGAAATTCCTATCTATTCCAATATCATCAAGGACCTCTGCATCAAAAATCTAGGAAGGAAGAAAAAAATAAATCAGAATGTTAGAATAATAAGGCAAATGATAGAATGATATCTAGTTTTCCGATAAAATATAATGATCCAAGGAACCCTGTAGTCACAATAGAAGTCAAGGTAAATCTTCTACCAAATACCCTTGTAGACTTAGGAGTATACATCAATGCCATGACGGTTGAAACCATGACATTACTACAACTACAAGGAGTCAGGACCACACCCATAGTGTTAGAGTTGGTAGACAAGTCCATTTTTAAACCTGTGGTTATCCTATAAGACATAGTGGTAACAATAGATTCCTAGGAATACCTAATCGATTTTGTTGTAATTTCTCCAAAGACTTTTAAACCTGGACATCCAATAGTCTTAGGTAGACCTTGGCTGGCCACTATTGATGTTGTCATTGGGTGTAGAAATGAGGAAATGATTATTTCTAATGGACTTCAAAATCATGCATTAACTATTTTTCCACTTCCCCAAATGGCCATGGAAGTACCCCTTTGGTTAGAAAGGCCTTATGGAGAAGAAGATTGTATGCTTCCCTTATTAACTTTAGAGCAATCAAGGGGACTTCAGGAACAATTAGAGGAACATATTTTGTAGCATTTTTTGTGAGCTATTAATTACATTTATTATCCTATTTCTTTTAATGGTTTTCATCATATTTTTAGAAATGAATTTCAAGAGACTTTCACTGTATTTTACTTGCATCATTCACTATGGAAGCTTTAGAAGGAAACACCAAAGTGAGTACCAAGCCCATTGCAATTAGTGCTGGAAAAACACTATATATTGGTAAAGAATTAAGTACAGAATAGAAACAACACATATTGAGTATGGTTCAAAAGTAGTCTGGAGCATTTGCATGGTATTATTTAGATATGAAAGGTATTCACTCAGACACTTGTATACATCACATTTCTATAAAAGAAGAAATTAGACCTGTTAGTGAACCACAGAGACAAATTAATCCAACTCTAAAAGAAATTGTTAAGGATGAATTTCAGAACGTTTTAAGTGCAGATTTCATTTACCCCATTTTCGATAGCAAATGGGTGTCACCCCTAGTGGTAATCCCAAAGAAAAATGAGGAATAGTGAATATTCGTGGAGTACCAAGAGCTGAATAAGGCTACTTTGTGGGAATATTTTCCTTTACCTTTTATTTATCAGGAACTTGATACATTATCAACGAAAAAATATTTTCCTTTTCTGGATGGATATAGCGGTTATAACCAAATTAAAATAGCCCCAGAAGAACAAGAGAAGACTACCTTTACCTACCCATGGGGCACCTATGCCTACCGAGTTCTTCCTTTTGGTTTATGTAATGCTCCAACTACTTTTCAACAAGTTAGTTCATATACCTTTTCTGATTTGATACATGACTGTGTAAAATTCTATATCGACAGCTTCACAGTATATGGGGATGATTTTCATTAAGCTTTAGAGAACATGGAAAAGGTACTAATTCATTGTGAAGAAGATCATTTTTCCCTTAGTAGTGTTAAATGTAAAATGATGCAAACTAAGGGGATTGTCTTGGGACATCACGTATCACATGAAGGGATAAAAGTCTACGATGCGAAAATAGAGGTAATATCACATATTCCAATCCTCATGTCACAGAAAGAGGTAAGACGTTTGTTGGGACATGCAAGGTACTATAGGAGATTTATTAAAAAATTTACTAAAATTGCAACACTGATGTTTAGACTGCTTTATAAAGATTTTTATTTTTTATGGGACACTAACTATTAGAATGTTTTTCAGGAACTGAAGGATAAATTAACTTCTACCCTAGTATTGAGAGGGCCCGACTGGTCTCTCCCATTTCACATTATGCATGGATGCATCGGACATTACCCTTGGAGATGTGTTGGGTCAAAGCAAGGATCACTTTTCTTACACTATTTACTTTGTTAGCAATAATCTCTCACCTGCAGAATTAAATTATACAGTTACGCAAAAGGAATTATTAGCGACTATTCATGCCATTAACAAATTTAGGGACTATATTACCAGTTATGAGACTTTCATCCATACTGATCGTTATGCCATCAAATTTATTATGAATAATCCTATTACTAATGGAATAATTACAAGATCATTACTTTTGTTACAATAATTTAACATTACTATGATTGACACGGCCTAGACGAGATAATTTGGCTACAAATTTTCCCCAAGATAGAGATTCACTATCAATTCTAAATGATTTTCTAGATGAAAATTTTTTCATTGTTCCAACCTTTATTCCTTGGTTTACTAACATGTCTAACCACCTAGTGACATGGAATCTACCATAGAATCTTTCCACCAGGGAAAAACATAATATTGTGCAGTGAAGTGCTACTTATTCTTAGATAGATGGGGACTTGTTTTTCACACGACCTGATCTGATTATGAGAAGATCTGTCTAGATGAGATGTTTGATGTTTTGAATCCTTTCCATAGTGATCCTTGTGTTGGGAACTTTACGGATAAAAGGACATCCTATAAGGTCCTACATGGGGGCTACTATTGACCCACACTTTTCAAATATGCCAAAACATCTGTTTCAAGATGTGATGGTTGTTAGAGAATGGGGAGGCCAGTTCTGGCAGATCAAATGCCTCTCCAAATGTGAATATTAGTGGAACCTTTTGTGAAGTGGGCGTTGGATTTTGTGGGACCCATCTCACCCATGTGTTACATACATATTTGGACACATCAACCCCAAACTCATATGTTGATGATATTAGGGCTCATCAACCCCTAAAAGAGTTTCTTTATACCCTAAAGAAACTTAGTCATCCGAATGCCTCATTCCCCAAAAGCTTCATCTCAGAAATCATCCAGAAAGTTCCTAAAGCTAAACCATATCTGAAGGCCTTGTGTTAGGGTGAGATGCATCTCACCGGGTACACTGTCAAAATAAGATGCATCACAGTTTGGCCCTTTAGTAAGTGCGATGGGCAAGGTTGAACATATTTTGGGGAGAGTTTGTTAGTTGGTTTCTCATGGAATCTTCTAGAAACTTCTCCTGTGCCACTTGCCTCTTTGAATTTGCCCAAGGATGACTAAGGGAACTAGGAAACCATCTCCAATTCCCCTCTCTTGTGGAACTAATTTCAACAAATGGAATGGAATTCATCATCCCCAATAAGGACTCACCCTCTCACAATCATCTATAAAAGGATCTCCCATCCAAGAGATCAGGAGGTTGAATTGTTGTGAATTGTAAGGAAGTGTTGCTAGTTTCAGTGTTGAGGAGAGAGCATTGCATTGTTGTTGGTGTGTTCTTCCAAATTCATGAGGTGAAGAAGGATTGAAGCTGGGAAGATGGCGCTGGATCAGACAACTGGGTTGTAATTCTCCTTATTATCAATAAAGTTATTCAAGATTTTTCCTAATTGATTGTGTTAACTATAAATGCTTTCATATGTGCATTATATCTATAATTCTATAATGTTTATGTTGTGATAGATCATGATGCTTTCACAGTTCTTTGTTGCTATAGTTGTGCAGGTACTCTCTAAGTGTGTTAAGTATGGGGAGGAGTTATGGGATTAGTCAAAGGAGAGGGAGATAAAGCAAGGATCAAGCGAAAGTTCTAGGTTGGTCGTCTACAATTTTTCTGTTATCTATCACTCAGAGGAAAGATCATTAAATTGCTTTAAACTATTGTTTCTAGGTTAGCTACCAAACCTAGAGGGTTAGTCGTTCAACAAGACACTAATTTTCCCGGAAGCAAATTGGCGACTCCATGGGGGAGGATAGATGATTGTTTGTTGCTATTAGATGTTCCATGTTGAATTATATAAACTATAGACAGAGTCTGAAGCTAACCAAGAAGCTTTCGAACCGCTCTTGTTATGCAATTACGTAGTAGATAAATGTTGCTTCAGTCAATCTCTGGTTTAGTTTATGAATTAAACATTTGAATTGAAAACATATCTAGATGCCCTTTTGGTAGCTCAATAACCTATTTGGACATTCCATCATACATTGCTTATCATTGTTCATCAAAACCAAGCTTGATCCATTGAAAACTGCCGCAAACTTGAGCCAAAACCATTTTCAGAAGCGCTCCCTGACCATCGCACTGTCTTCCACTATGACTTAATATGCACCTCACCTCCTGAGTGTGCAAAGTGCGATGCATCTAACTGTCTCCAAAGGCCAGGTGTGATGATTGAATGAACTCAATTTCCCATTTAGGAGTTGAGGGTTTTTGACTTGTTTTCAGACTTGTTTTAGTTGTTTGCTGAATTTGAACAATACCTTATCATTGAAGTTAGCTTACATCACTTAGATCAGCCTCAATTTACATTAGGATTAGTGAATGTTTTTGTGTGTTTATTCTTCATTTAAAATCCATTGTCAAAATTAGTGATAGTCTATTTGTCGTTTTTGATAGAAAAAGTGTTGTAAAGTCTTCTATTTTCGTCGAAAAGTGATGTGTCGCAAATCCTCCTTCATAAACTTATCGATTAAAATATTTTGATACATTTGATTTGATTTGAGTTTATTCAAAGTGTCAAAAAAAATTTTATTCAAGATTTAAAGTGTCATTTTGAGTCTTCCTTTCCCTCTTTGAAAAAAATTGTCGAAAATTGTTATTTTGAGTGAAACATTTTGAGTCATTGCTACATTTAGGTTTACTTCTTGAATCATTCACATTAAGGAGAGATGAAAACAAATACATGCATTTGCATTTTGGAATTTTTTGTTTTGTGTGCAAAAGGATGATTTAGTGAAATTGAATTAGTGAGTGCTCTTTGCTATTTTCTTTAAAAGTGCTTCTATGCTCTATCCTTTGTAGTTAGGATTTTCATTGGTTAAATAAACGAAAAGATTATTTATCATTGTAGATTGCATATTTTAGAATTTCAGATCATACATCACGTGGTGAACCATCTGAGACAAACTTTTAAGAAAGATCAACTTGAAAATGAACTTCAATGAACTTAACAACGCTTTGGAATCTAACGCAACACATTTAGAGGTCTAGGCTAGAGACATGTTTCGGCATCGTTAAACCTAGCGGCTATCATTTTCATTGAAGGTTGGGTGATTCCTCCTCTTTGATACGACAAGTGCTAGTATGGACTTGTGCTCCACGTACTCTCGCATATATATTGGGAGACCATAATAGGCTTAAATCCTTTATCCATAGGAAACTAGGTCTGTCGCCTTATCAATTGCAATGCACTAAACACAACATTCGGGAAGATTGACTGTCGTACATAAGTCCTTGGTAATTTCTCTTTAATTTATCACCAAGGTGTATATTGCAGTTTTGCGATTGGTCTGGTAAACCTTTTTGTCTAGATTCTCCAGAGTAGTCACTTTCGTTCCTTTTCGACTCTCTAAAAGAAAAGGTCCATCTGAGCACTTGTCCTTTCAGGCTCATTAAAAATCGAAGGCAACTAGAGTCATCTTTAGCTTTTTCTCGACTCTTTAAAACTAAAAAAGCAAAGTTGTGTCCAAAGTGTCATTAAAATAAATTGACCATGAAATAACATCACTTTCCCTTAGTTGATTTTTAAGTTGATCTAGAAATCCGCAATCATGGAAGAAAGTCAATCAAAACCCCGTTGTTCGAGGAGATTAGAGAGTCAACCATATTTGCCTCTAGAAGCGAAACCAATTTAGACAAAGCGGTCCTGTTTAACTAATTCTAGTTCATCTAGGTTATTTGGAACATTCTTTTCAACATCGTTAGAGACTCCAATTACTCAAATTATTTCTGGTATGTCCACCTTTAAAAAGAAAGTTTCACAATTACAAAATGACATTAGAACTGATCCTAGTGTAATGGTAAACACTTCTGAACCTGAAAAAAATCCATCTAGAGTTGGTCTGGAACCCATTTCATTTTGAACTAAGGTTACATTTGAACCAGGAGTTATTCAAGAACCTCCCTTTGAGACTGAAGTTCATTTACCTAAACATCTGGACTTTGAATTTTAGTATTTAGAGGTTGTCACCCCTCCAACATCTGTCACTACAGAAGCTACACCTCCTTCAACTCCAGAAATCTTTTACGAACCTGACAGTCAACCTCTTCCACCTGGTTTGATTGCTATAGAAGAGATAGTAGAGGATCCTCCATCTGACACACCGTTTCATTTTGGAACTGGGATTAATTTGTTTCCAGCTACTCTTGATTTTGCTTCCTTTAATCCTGCTTCATGGCAAGTCCCTGTCGAATCGTTAGGAGACCTTTTAGACAAGTTAACCATGTCTAAACAACTGTCAACATCAAGGAATGTATCATTTAATGTAGCTATGGTAGAATATTCTACTGCTACTCCTTCAATGTTTTCTGGTACACCTATGTGACACCTATACGGTGCACCATCCATTCCAGTTGGTTACCAATCACTAGCTGGAACGCACTTAGGGGTTTCTTTAGCACCATGGTCTTCCACTTATTCGTTCGGATTTCAATCTGGTTTTTCTCACATGGAAACTTAGCAATTTTATCCTGCATACGAGTATCAATTTTGGCAAACCAATTATCAAAGATTGATGTATCCTTTAAACACTAGAATTCCATCATATGTAGAACAGTATGCTTACTCACCATTTCCTCCTTTTTCCGGGGGACAACCATATGAGAGTTTCCCATAGTATTCAAGTCAAACTGAAATTAGAGCTAGTGGTTGGAAACCATTACTACTAGAACAACTAAGAGTTGTATATCAACCATAACCAATCCAACTTGTGTCGAATATTCCCACTACACCTGTTATTACGACTATGCTGCAATCACAAGCACAATCTGTTGTATCTCAACCAGTGTAAATTATTCCTTCTTCCTCACAACCTCAGGTTTCAAGGCAAAAGGCTCAAGTTTCTCAGGTTGTTGTACAACAACCGCTTGTTTCTGGGGCTCAACAACAACCTCAGGTTAGTGTTCCTTTATCCAGAATGACTCAGGAATACAAGGGTATAGTTAATCCGCAACTTGGTTAATCTTCCAGTACTTGATAGCAGCAAACAGTCCAACTACCATGGCTATTGCAATATCAAAAACCTCAATTCCAACAATCCCAACCTCAGTTTGGACTTGGTTCCCAAGCTCAAACTAGTATGGGACAATATCAAACATACCAAGGATCTGGGCAACAAGGCTTTGCAGGCTACCGACAACCTTATTTCCAAACTGGCTATCAACAACTGTGTTATACTGGTTATGTCCAACAACCTTATCAAGAATACCAGATGCAAATGACATATGTTGATATGCAAAGAACTATTGCTCAAGCAATTCCATCTTATCCTAGGTATGATCCACCCAACCTGAACCAATCTTTTCCATTTGTAGAAACTTTAAAAATACCAGATTTGAACCATCTTACTAATGATACAATTGCATACGCCCCTTGGTGGCCAGTGATTCCACATAAACTGCCATATGACATTCCAAATTTCAATGGAAATCCAAGATAAGACCCATCGAATCACGTAATGACTTTTCATTTTTGGTGTTCATCCAACACCCTGGATGATGATTTGATTAGACTTCATCTTTTCCAGAGAATTCTCACTAGTCTAGATGCAAAATGGTATATTGAATTTCCTAGAGCTTCTTTTGATAACTTTACCATTCTTGCCACTACCTTTCTAACCCACTTTCAATTACCTATGAGGTATGAAATTGGAACAGAACTTCTTACCAGTTTTAAACAGACTACCTCCACTCACATATATGATCATATTCATGAGTGGTGGTGTCGTCATCGAATGGTAAAGACGTATGTTCCAGATCAACTTTTAGATGAGTGGTTTATAAAGTAATTATTTCCATCTATAACTAAGGATGTGGCAAAAGGAGGAGTTGTCATAGAAGAGCAAGTCATTTCTCATGCCCAATATTTGGATCTGATTTATACACAATCAGACACGCTCTATGAAAAGATTCTTGATGCACCTAGACCAACTTTTACCATTCCACCCCCTCCAAAATCGAGTAGGGACGCTCATGCCAGTGACAGCATGATCGGTTCCTCGAGCACACAAACAGTGAGAGGACCATCTAGTTAAGCTCTTTCTATTTCTAGTAAAAATGAAAATTCATTTGAAAACACTCTTGCCTCTGAGATTAATGCCGTGTCATATGACAAGGGCAAAAATCCATAGCAACTAGGAGGCAAGAAGAAAGGGAAGAATAATAAGAAGAAACAGGAGAATTCCATTCCTGAAAAATCATTTGAAACCCCTACTGTGGCAAGGAAACCTTGTTATCCGTGTCTAATATGCAATGACAAGCATTTTACGAGATATTTTCCACATCGATCTGATGTCTCTAAACTTTCAAAGGCTTCAAATACCTCAGCGGTGCTGACAAATCCATTTTTTAACCTAGAAACACATTTGGTTGCCACTGATAATGCTTCCACATCCCAAGTGCTAATTCTATCCATCACAATTAAGCGAAATAATATTTTGGTATCAACAAGGAATAAATATTATGGGAATCGATCGTCATTGAACAACCATGCTACTGATCAACCTAGTACTTCAACCACGACCTCACTATAATTTGTTCCACTCATTATTCATGAATTAACAATTAAGCCTCCAAAGGGATTTGTACATAAATGGACACTTAATCATCGTGCTCGAGTAACCCAAAATTATAATATAGTGGAAGATCTGGCTCAGTCTCCTTCTGCTATGTCAATGCTCGAGGTATTGCAAAATTGTCCCTCCCAAAAGTAGGCTTTGTTATCAGCGATAGGTGGGATCAATCCTACGGATTCCAATCTTGTGGTATTTAATCATATAGGATAGACACCACAGTTACCAGCACAACTAGCTTTCCTTATACAAGTAAAAGCCCTCAATAAAAATGTTCATTGAACCATTATTGATGAGGGGGCATATACTTGTATTATGTCAATGAGTTGCTAGAAAATTCTTGGTTCACCACCCTTGTCACGATCACGAACAACAATAAAAGCTTTCGATGGAAGAACGTACACTCCATACAGGATTTTAAGTAGCTTGCAAGTAGAACTAGGGGCCAAAACAGTAGATATTGAAGTCAGGGTCATTGATGGACTCCTTGATTAAAATATTTTACTGGAAGGCCTTGGGTTTATGCTATGGCTACAGTTGTGTCCATATATTTTTGAACGATTTCATTTCCCTTCAAAGGTGGAATCACACTCATCGATCAACTAGCCTTTTTTGCTAATAGTTCATAGGCTACTGGAAGCATTCCATTAATACATGGACATTCACAATAACTTCAAAATTTTGGAGTAGCTCTCCTAAAAGATCCTTCCTTGATGGGTACTTTTTCCCTATCGTCTCCATCTAGTTTCGCAGAAGTGGCCACAGTGGAAACCTGTAACATGATCTCTTCTACATCATCTGAGCTTAAGAAGAGTTCCAACTATTTTGAGAGTGATGATCATTGTGAGGCATTGACGCCAAGCCCCATCGAATCTTTGTAGCAATAAATCTATTAGGTTTGCGCAGCCAACCCGAATCCGAACTCAATGAGTGTTTGGGTAGATAGGTCTTTAGAATATGGCACCTCTTCTGATCCTTGGTCTTGTATACATTCTACAGACGAAGGAATCATCCAATCAATGATGATAGGAGAGATGCCATGGGAAGATTATCATCATCATTCCCACCTTCAAGATGACAATAAAGATTATTCAAAAGAACTCAATCACCCTTCAATCGTTGATTTTTTATTGAATTATGTAAATACAGTCGATTCTGAGCAAATTCTGTCTAACATCAAAGAAACTATTTCCATAAATATTTCGACCAAGCCCAATGTTGTAGAAAATATTCACATCGGAAAATCTTGTTCTCCATCAGAACTAGAAAATTACTGTGCTCTTTTTCACGAATTCAGAGATGTCTTTGCATGGTCTTATGAAGAAATTCCAGGCATTGACTCAAGAATAGTTGAACATGAAATCAAGATGTATCCTGATGTCAAACAAGTACATCAACGGCTTTGACCTGTTCATCCAAAGAAAACCAATGCCATTAAAGTAGAGGTTGAAAAAATTTTGCTTGCTGGCTTCATTTACCCTATACCTCTCACCGATTGGGTATCGAATATTGTTCTTTTGATGAAAAAACAAGGAACAATAAGAGTGTGCATTGATTATAGGGGTGTAAATCAAACATGTCCAAAGGACAATTATCCTACACCCTTTATCGACCAGATTGTTGATGAATGTGATGGATGCAAAATCTTTTCATTCATGGATGGATTCTCCAAATACAATCAAATCAATACCCGCCCACAATACTAATCAAAAACTGCATTTATATGTTCGTGGGACACATTCACATATCATAAATTACCTTTCGGTTTGAAGAACACAGGGGTGACATTTCAGAGGGCAATGAATTATGCCTTCCATGACATCAAAAACATAGTTCAACCATATCTTGATGATCTGCCTACTCATTCGCGAAAACGGACTGATCATTTGTAACATTTGAGAGCCATATTTTTGCGTTGCTGACACTACAAGATAAGACTCAATCCAAAAAAATGTGTGTTTTGTGTCAGCTCTGGTCGACTGCTTGGCTTTATAGTTTCTAAGGATGAAATTTGAATCGACCCAATAAAGGTTCACACAATTCTTGACATGCCTCCACCTTCAAATTTGTTACAGATCCAGAGACTTCAAGGGAAGGAAAACTTTCTGAGGAGGTCCATTCCAAATTATGCTCAGCGAGCTAAAGGTTATACACATCTTTTGAAGAAAGGGGTACCCTTCCGTTGGGATCAGGTTACGCAATCTTCCTTTGATGCTCTCAAAGATTCCCTGATAAAAGCATCATTAATGTATGGCCCCAACTATCAAAAAGACTTCTACCTGTATCTCGCCACTACAGATACAACCATTGGTATTGTTTTAGTGCAAGAAGATGACGAAATTGAACATCCTATATATTATTTAAGTCACAATATTAATGATATAGAAAGCAAGTACTCTTATGTTTAAAAGTTGGCTTTAGCAGCCATTCAAGCTGTGCAAAGATTTCGACATTATATTATCCTTCGCGAAACTACCATTGTATCAGATTGCAACCCTATGACATACATCCTATCACATCAATTGCTGGGGGGGAAATATTCCAAATGGATAGTCATCTTGTAGGACTTTGATTTAGAATTCATCAAATCCAAATCAAAGAAATCTCTCGTCTTTGCAAAGCTACTTTGCAACCTTCCCTCATCCTCCAACGATTTAACATCAAAAGCATCAATCGTGGATGAGTCTCTATTTCTGATATCATCAAGTGATCCATGGTATGGGGATATACTGGTCTATCTCCAGACCCAAGATTTTAAGCCTAACACCTCTCGCTTTGAACAACGATGTATTCAATACCAAGCCAAAGATTATCTGATGATTGGTGATACACTTTATCGTCATGGTGTCGATACATTTTTACGAAGGTGCCTTATGCATGAGGAGGCCAAAAAAGACTTGAATGAATGTCATTCAGGTGCTTGTGGGGGGCATTTATCTAGTTACGCAACTGCACAAAAAATCTTACGAGCTGGTTACTTCTGGCCAACCATATTCGAAGATTGCATACTTACAGTTAGAAAGTGCCATGCTTGTCAAATTTTTGATTGTAAAACCGGATTACCACCTACACTACTGCATCCAGTCATTGTTGTTGGCCCATTCGCAAAATGGGGCATTGATTTCATGACATGTAACCCCACCTCGGCCAGGGGGCATGGGTATATTATAGTCGTTGTTGACTACTTTACCAAATGGGCCAAGGCGATGCCTACATTGAACAACAGTGGCAAAACAGCTGCTCTCTTTTTTTTCAATCATGTAGTTTCTAGATTCGGTGTGCCACAGGCTATAGTCATAGATCATGGGTCGCATTTTTGCAATCACATGATGATCGAGTTAACTACCAAATTAGGACTATCCCATGATTGTTCTACTCCATATTATCCGCAGGCTAACGAGTGAGTTTAGGCAATCAACAAAGTCCTTAAGCACATGCTGCAAAGAATGATTGGAGTCCATAAGCGAATTGGCATTTAATCCTGTACTCAGCTCTGTGGGAATACCGGACCTCAGTGAGAAATGCGACTAGATTTACGCCCTCTCAGTTGGTGTATGGTCTGGAAGCAGTCTTGCCAATTCACTATGAAATCTCATCCTTCAAGCTTGCGATCGACCTACTACCCGAAACATCTAAAGAAGAAGCTAGTTTCTTGGAATTAATCCATCTAGATGAAACTCGTCGTGACGCCACATTGGCTAACGAGGCACATAAGAAATGAATCAAGGCACAATCTAACAAAAATGTTAAGCCTTGTGTCTTCTCAGAAGGTGACCTGGTCTTGCTTTACGATCAAGATTTTGACAAATTAGGAGCAGGGAAATTTGAACTATTATGGATGGGCCCTTATATCGTTAAATGTGTGTTGAAAAAATGAGCCTACAAGTTAGTTGATTATGGTGGGATTCCACTGTCGTAGCCCCGAAACGAGTTGTATCTCAAACGTTACTATGCTTGATTGAGTGTAGTAAAATTCATTGTACATATGCTTTCATTGAATTTTTTGTGTGTTTTCTTTTAGAGTTGTCATTTTGGTTAGGTAATCCACTTCACATTTGTTGCAGATGTCAAACTTTTTGGAAACATTTGTTGGGTATGCCAACAGAGCTAGTCGTAGCATGCAAAACCTATCTTTTGTAGCCTGGGCCATCTTTGCACCAAGTGGCAAGTTAGTAAGTTTCAGAGGGATATGTATTGGTCGATGAACAAACAACATAGCTGAGTATAGCAAGTTAATTAAACTCCTCTCTGATTCCATTTCACATGGCATATGTCGAATCATTGTCAAGCTGGATGCACAACTTGTCATTCTACAACTTACCAGCATTTATTCCATTCGAAACCTAGATATTCATCACATGTTCCTAAGAGTTAGGATTTTGGAAAGACATTTTCATTTCATTCAATATCAGCACATTTCCAGAAACTTAAACACATTAACTGATTCATTAGCAAACTATGTGTTAAATAGATATTTGCATCATATATAAAGAAAGCATTTCACATCAACTTTTGCATTAGGATTTCATCACTTAGCCAAAATAAAACTCTGAAATTCAAAATAGATAGTTGTTTATAAGTTTTCACAAAAGTTTTGTGTACAAGACAAAATTGGTCATTTGACCTAGAAACTCAAAATGAATGCAGGAAAACATCCTAGACTAGTGATGTTGGTGATAACAAGTCATCGCCTATGCTATCATGTGCAGGAGCCTAGTCTAGTGACTCGGTACACCTGTAGTATGGCACTACAACCTCCTAGGTAGCTTATCAGTCTGAACATTTGCAATGCCAAGAGCTAATCCCTCTATCTGACCCTACAACTGTGCAAGGGTCTTCGCTATGTCCAGATCCCTAAGGACTGCCCTCCCTACAGCTTCACCCACTGGAGCATATTCCTCCCGTGGGCGTGCCACTAGTCGAACTGGTTTGATATCTACACACACATATGAGTTTTTTTAGTCTTGGTAGCAATCCAAAAATACAAAAACAATAGAAAACAAAAAGAAAAGATGTGGTCAAATCATTTCACCTATAGCACTCCACTACTCATAGACTGGTAATGCTAAATCTATATTGCCTCGGATATCCATCCCCACATATGGGTACTCCGTGAACACCATATCTTGGTAGTTGAACCACTCGAAAAAGGCAGATGAGAACGAGACATGTGACTGGCCAGCATGCCTAGCCATAAGGTCCACCCATCTCTGCATCCATGGTTCTCTCGGTCCTGACACTCCCAGTGAAATGTTCTGAGGTTGCATAAGTGGGATTCTTTCCAAAGCAAAGGTAGTCAAAATGGATCCATAACCAAAATTCTTAGTTCTTCCAATCTTTACTTTGGATAGTTGATCTTTCATGATAGGAATTACCACCTCGCACCAGTTGAACACCTTCGGTTCCAGGCATTCCAAGACACACTGCATGTAGGATCTATTCGCTAAGTGTAAGGTCGCACTGCCAGCCAATCTAGCAAGGGTAAAAAGAATGGCCCTCAAAGGCCGATTAGTAACATCCTAGATATTAATATTGCCATCTCTGCAGGGTTTAGATCCATCTCTATAGAACTAACGAATGTAATCTTTCACCGATTCGCCCCCATGAGCGAATCCTGATAGTGAAAGAATGGCGCCATGTCTTGAAAAACCCATTAGAAAATAAATATCCTTGATTATGAAAGGAATGGATTTACCCATGATCTAGAATACCTGGTAAATTGGATCCCAAGCATGAAGAATATACTGCAGCAAACTTATCTGTTGTCTCATGCTAGATAAGCAAAAGAACATCAGTAAACCACAGTTCCTAAATGCATCCACTGTGCATTGGTCATGTAAAGCAATCATATCCTCTTCTTCATGTTCTCGTTCTCGCCATGAAACGACCATCTTGATCCAAAAAATATTTGAAATTCAAACATTAGGTGAGTTAGGATCCTTTTTTGGGAAAAAGAAACAGTTCAAAAATTAATGAAAAAACATTGTACAAACTTGCCCTTTTGTGTCCATCGCACCTAGCCTTTGAGCAAGGTGAGATTCATATTGAGTTGCCTATTTTCAGCCCAGTATGCATCGCACTTTTCAATATAGGCAAAGTGCGATGATTGGAGAATGAATTTTTCAAACCCCTGAGGCCCAGAAAGATGAGGAAACTTGCATAGAACTGAAAAAAGATGGAATGAAATTGAAGAGCATAAGTATAGATCCTACCTAGTCCTGACGGCAAGGGAAATGGTCCACAGAATCTCTTGCAATCGACTCGTGAAATTTGGGGGGGGGAACCGCTTCAGAGCTCTAAAATCCAAATTTTGAAATGAAATGTTAAAACTACCTTTAACGTTTACTTTTCCATGTACTTCAAGTAAATGTTAGTTCATTTTCATCCATAAGTATGTATTTTTAATCAATTTGATGGAGTTTTGAGTAGGTTGAACAACTTTTGATGGAATCTAATGTGCTAAATGGTGAATTGAGCATCTTTGACCACCATGCAAACTTTTTTGTCTTCTTTTCTAGCTTTGATTCAAAAATGAAAAGAAAACTATAGAGTCCTCTTTAAACCCTTTTCAGACTATGTAAACATGAAAATATTGTTGAGTTCTTGTCTTTTCCGGCTCATTAAAGTATTGGAAATGTCATCCCTCTTGTATTATTTTATCCTTTTTCGGACCTAAGGGATTACATTACGAAAAAGAACTTATGGAGTTTTCGTTTTTCAAACTCTCTAAACATGAAAAGGACCGAGTTATCCTTGTCGTTAAACTCGTTAAAATAATAATGAAAAACTTATTCATCTAGATGAGACCGAGTTTCACTGTCGCTAGACTCGTTAAAACATCAAATAGCAATGGGTTTGCACGAAGGGAAAATTATAGGACAAGCATATGTTATCCTCCTCAATCTTGAAAAAAATAAAGTGGTACTGGTCAACAATGACTAGGGAAAAAGGAGAAAAATCTTGAAGAGTTTATGGTAGCAAGTCACTCTTGAACATGCCACTTTCACTTCATCTCCATGATTGAGTTGGGTTGGGTTATTCCATCCGTTGGTCATCATACCATTGGTCTTTCATACCGTCCATCTTTTGGGGTTAATGCTACCAATCCATCTCAGTGTCGCCGACATGTTCAAGAGAAATCATCCAGTTAATGCCTCATACCCTGCAATACCTCCAACCTTCATTTTTCATGACTGCCATTCCTGAACCTTGCATCGTTAGTTCATTTTCACCTCCAGAAATCATTTGCTTCGTTTCGTGTCGTAGATGTGGGATACATCAAGGCCCTCCTACGATGAGTCGCTTCTTGTCAACATCAGATCATTATCCAATAAGTTGATTTAGAAACACCCCTCCAGTGCTTTGAAGCTTGCATACATCAATGGCAAGTTTTCTCTCTTCTGGAAATAGGTTGACATTGATGACGTTTGACCGAAAGATTTTACGTGGTGTTCGACATCGGATCATGTACTCACACCACGTGAAATGTATTGTAGTACCTTGAGGGTAATTATCATCATCGGTGATCCCTCTCACATCTGTTAGCAGCTCACATCATTGGTTGGTAATCAGACGATGTCTTTCCATGTTCGACCTTAGAACATCTCTTCACATGGTTTGACTTGTACAACGAGCGAAGATTGAACGAGTTTGAAGACCTTGAATCTAGTTTCATCCATCTGGGCTGTGATATATTCAGGGATACAAAAAAATCAAATGTACAAAGGCTCTACACAGATGGTCATCCTAATCATTGATTATGAATCTATATCCGTAGAATCACAAGTCTATATCTGCAAATGACTATCTGATCTATGTACATTAGATGAAAATTTATAAAGATGAGCATGGGAATGCCTCCCTTAGCTAGTTCATGGAAAAACATATTATTATGATGCATTGTATTGTAATTTATGCAGACCACCTTCCAGTTCGAAACTTCTGATCCTCATGATAAAGCATTTCACCCGACATGAACATTTATGACCTCATGCTTTAGGGGGAAACTATTACAGACATATTTGGGCACATCAACTCCAAACACATATGTCGATGATATTAGGGCTCATAAACCCTTAAAAGAGTTGTTTTATACCCTAAAGAAACTTAGTCATCTAAATGCCTCATTCCCCAAAAGTTCATCTCAAAAATCATCCAGAAAGTGCCTAAAACTGAACCATATCTGAAGGCCTTGCGTTACGGTGAGATGCATCTCACCTGCTACACTGTCAAAATGAGATGCATCATAATTTGTCCCTATAGTAAGTGTGATGGGCGAGGTTGGACATATTTCCGGGACAGTTTGTTAGTTGGTTGCTCATGGAATCTTCTAGAAACTTCTCCTATGCCACTTGCCTCTCTAAATTCGCCCAAGGATGACTAAGGGAACTAGGAAAGCATCTCCAATTCCCCTCTCTTGTGGAACTAATTTCAACAAATGTGCATTCATCATCCCCAATAATGACTCACCCTCTTGCAATCATCTATAAAAGGATCTCCCATCTAAGAGATCAGGAGGCTGAATTATTGTGAATTGTAAGGAAGTGCTGCTAGTTTCAGTATTGAGGAGTGAGCATTGCATTGTTGTTGGTGTGTTCTTGCTAATTCATGAGGTGAAGAAGGATTGAAGTTTGGAGGATGGCACTGGATCAGAAAACTGGGCTATAATTCTCCTTATTATCAATAAATTTCTTCAAGATTTTTCCCAATTGATTGTGTTAACTGTAAATTCTTTCATATGTTCATTATATCTCTGATCTTATAACGTTTATGTTGTAATAGATCACGATGCTTTGACAGTTCTTTGTTGTTGTAGCTGTGCAGGTACTCTCCAAGCATGTTAAGTATAGGGAGGAGTTATGGGACCAGTCAAAGGAGAGGGAGATCAAGCGAGGATCAAGTGGAAGTTCTGGGTTGGTCCTCTACAATCTTTCTCTTATCTATCACTCATAGGAAAGATCATTGAATTGCTTTAAAATGTTGTTTCTAGGTTAGTTACCAAACCTAGAGGGTTAGTCATTCGACAAAACACTAATTTTCCTAGAAACACCATGTCCAAGAAAAATAGATACATATTGGTTTGCATTGATCTCATGACAAAGTGGGTAGAAGCTAAGGCTTTATATTCTACTTCTGAGAAAGCAGTGGTAGATTTCCTTCTTGAGGATATCTTCACTCGGTTTGGGCTGCCTAGAGAGATTGTTACTGATGAAGGCACACAATTCACGTCCAAACTAGTGAAGTCCATTACTGAACAATATCAGATTAAGCATCGGAAGTCTAACCCATACCACCCTCAACCAAATGGACAGGTGGAATCTACAAATAAAGTCTTTGAATCTATCCTCACTAAGATAATTCAGCTTCACCATGGCGACTAGGCTGACCAGATACCTGAGGCACTGTGGGCTTATCAAATAACTTGGAGGAATGTGATAGGACACACTCCTTATGAGGTAGTATACGGGAAACAAGCGCTACTTCCCATTGAATTTTAGGTCAAAACATTCAGGACTGCCTCTTAATTAGGAAGGAATCTGAATGAATCCGAGGAGGAAAGGTTACTACAGTTGAATCAGCTTGAAAAAATCATGCAGGATGTATTTCAATGGACCATGTTAGTATATGATAAGAGACCCTAGTGGCATGAAAAGTATATTAAGAAAAAGGTCTTTCAACCAGGAGATTGGGCACTGCTATATGATAGCAAATTTAAAGATTTTAAATGGGAATTTTCAACTAGGTTGTTGGGACCTTATTAACTGGAGGAGGTCTTTGATAATGGCTTTGTTAGAATAAAATATATTGATGCTAATTAGACCCCATTTGTGGTGAATGACCATCGACTGAATATATACCACCGACCGCTCTCTTGCCAAGAATTTTTGTAGGAAGTATTGAGAGATCTAGAGATGGAATTCGTTCAAAGGAAGGACCTAGCTCCTGCTGGTTCTTCAAACTAATTTTATTTATATTTATGTATATAGTATAAAATAATAGTGGGATGAATCTTTTTTCTCACCGGCAGCTCACATACAATAAAGGGGAAATATGTAAAGGGTAAGTTTATTCCTTTAACCTGACTTGAAAGATTATTTAAGGAAAAGAACAATTTGAAGTCTTCTTTGAATGTTTTAGACTCCGAAAAATGGAATGTTCCGAGAAAACACTGATCGAGGCTCGTAAATATTAATGGAACAACGTTAGTTAGGGATCCGTTGAGTACAAAATTTTTCTTTTCTGGTCTCAGCAAAATAGTTATAGAAAAGAATCCCCCTTGGAGTCTACTTTGGGTTTTTCAGACTCTCTAAAAAGGAATACCCGAAGTAGTGGATAACTCATGCTTGATAAAATTATGAGGTAGTAGTAGCTATGAATCTGCTGAGTACATAATTATTCATTTCCGGGCTCAACAGAATAAGTACAAAAAATAAACATTCTTGAGTCTTCATTTGCGAATTTCATACTCTCTAAAGGTGAAATGACCCTCGCAATAATCATTCTAGGCCTTGTCAAAATCCATGGGATGATGTTTTCAATTCTGTATGATAATCAGAAGGAAAAGTTTTGAGTCAAGCTGTATGAGGAAAAATAAATTTTGTTCATTTTTCAAATTAGTTCAAAGGATTTTGTACTCAACTTGGCATTGTGATAAATTAGACACAACTACTAGAAGGTCTCTTTAAAATTTATGGAAAAGTCTAAAAGAAATCTGCAAAGGTAGCTTATGTTCATCAGCACTAATAGTGATGGTAGAGTAGCAACATTCTGAAATCATCCTGATGACCTGAGTAAATACATCATTATTAATCCAGTCATGAAGATCATGCTTCATTAAAGATCAAAATTAGTACTGCTATTTTTATTCTCAAGTTCTAGAATATTAATAAAGTCAAAACCAAGGTATGAGATTTTATTTATTTATTTTGACTATATTGGAAGTGTATGCATAATAGGCTAAGTGGTAATATCTCTCCATTACTCTGCTATGATTTAATTTTCCTCTCACATTTAGATTAATGTCTTGTCCCCATTATCATTTCCTTCATTTTTAATTGTGCAACCACATGTTAACTATCAATTCATCATTATAGTAACCAATTTCTACTGCCATTGGAGCCGCCACAGTGTTCCACTACCTTGCCCCTTCACCCTACCTCGTACGAGTTACATGTCAAACACTAGTTCATCATTACCATCACACATGCACACTGTCATTCCAATTTCACAAGCATTATTTCCTAACTTAATTTAATGACGTAGGCGACAACATGGTAATTTCCCCTCTCAAAGTGATAAGTTTTGGAAGGAAAACAATTGTGAGCCCTTCATTTCTACAAAAAAACTTCTGGGACTTGCTTCAACTTAGGCATGGGGCTCAATTGTCATGAACCCACCTTCGTTTAGTTCTCAAGAAATCCATAGTATACTAGTTGTAAAGAATTGTTTGAAGAGAAAGGGTGGATGGGTTTCCTTCGAAAATTACACGAATATAATGACAGAGTGACTCTGGCTTTTTCTTAGAGCTTCAATGGACATGTTGCGAAGATTGGAAATTTTAAATTTAAAGTCACCAAAGAATCTATAAGTGATAGGGTTACCTTTGTCTGGTGAGAATTTTTTCAAAAGAGGGTTGCTCAACCCAATGGACTGTGCTAAATTTCTAAACCAGCTTATAAATGTTTTACTTGGTCAAAACGGGTCCTACGTAGCTTCCTAGAGGAAAAATGGTATCTTCTTGTTACAATGCTACAAAGGTTTGTTACTTGTGAAGGTAGGTAGAATGTTATTTTACTTTATCATGTCAAACTGTTGTTACATTTTTCATAAGGTCAAGAAGTTAATTTACCTTTCTTCTTGCATAAGAGTTTATATCATATTGCTAAAGGAGTTTAGTCAACTAGTAAAAACCCTAAAATTGGTGTATGTCACCATAGCCTCATCAAAATGTTGGTGGTTGTTGAGTTAAGTAAAAAATAAAAATCTTGAAGATTTTGTGGTTGAAAACTCTAGGGGAAGAAACTCAAGTGAAAGGACAATAAATGCTCATTAGTCCCCTGTCAAAGAATTTAAATTTTGGGGTTGAGGTTCCTCCAGATTCTAGTTCTCAACAAGGTCATCATCCTACAATGGTGCCTATGTCTACAATGGAAAATGATTGTTCAGTGAAACCTCCAAAGGCACTAGTAAACCCTAGTACTTCAGTAGAAAAAGTGGTCCTAGTATTGGGAAAGAAGAAATGTAAGAAAGGTAAAGTAAAAAAATGAAAACCTGACCATGAGGAGGTACCCATTGAGGAATATTGGTCACATAAGTAGAAAAATCCTTCCATAAGAGTTGGGGAACCAATCATTGAAGCAATAGAACAACAATTTAGAAGGGTTAATGTTACCCTCAAGAAAAGGAAAAGGAGACTCTTCCAAGGCGAGTCAAAAGCAACATATGTGCCTTCTATGCCAATACAGAAAGTGGCAAAGAATCTTACTTTGTCTTAGAGTCGACATCATACTCGAAGTATGTCTAAACAGGTATTATCCATTTCCAGCACCTAAAGTGAGGAAGTTGTCACCATTTTGTCTTTTCCTGAGCAAGAGGCTGAAAATCCTCCTTTGGTTAATGAAGAAGTAGACGATCCTCTATTTGAGGAGGATGGTACACAAGATAATAAATAGGATCTTCTGAGTAGATTACCAAATCAGAATCTCTCCAACTGTAGTTCAAGTAAGAAAATATGAGAACGACTACCTAAGCCTAAAAAGAACTACACTGGGTCATCTCATGATGGGAGAAACTCTCAACAACAAATAGTGCCGATCGAAAACACCTCAACCCATAATGAAGAATATTTGCAGTTTCTCGTGGCCAAATTATAGAAGAAGAATATGAAGTTGAAAGACAAGGCTCATAAATACAAAACCCTATTTTGTTATGTGTGGACTGTAAATGAAAAATATTGAGACACAAACCTCTCATTGGTCTCTAAAATGATGCACTTGTCTAAACGAATAAATGCCTCATTAACTGGAAGTTGAAGCAGTTGAAGCCAGTTAAGAGGCCTAGTGCTCAGAAACTGGCTTTGTATTTTTAGAAGCCATTGGTGATAGATATTCATGGTCTTGATGTCTTGGTAAGAGGAATGGGAATGTGAGGCCTAGGATACCTTACTTTTGATGATAGGATGACAGTTGCATGAGCGCATGCAACCTTTTAGGCACGGGAGGATGTTGGTCCCCAATTTTGTACCTATTTTACACCTACTATTTTACTGTTCTTATTGACATTTACTTCCTTTTTATCTTTTTGTACCATGCTATCACTTACAAACCATGTTATTTTGCAAATGGAATTAAGATATTTACTGAGTGCTATTTTCATGTGCTTTTGATTACTTTAAGTAGATATTAACATACTTATGGCCATTGGATTTTTTTTTTTACTAATACTTATTTGGGCTTGTAGATTTTAAAACATATGAACATGTAGTAGGGGTTCCAATGCATGGATGGATAGCGCATCAAGCAACCTTTCATGGACTCCCTATTTCGTACTCAAACTTGCATCTCAATTTTGTACTCTATTTGGTAGCAGGTGTTCAGTCAAATCATCATTTTTCTAGAACTAATCTCCTTATAATAAAAAAGAAGTTGGTTTTATCAATCGTGTTCTGATCAAGATGAGCTCAACCAGGATCCATTTGAAGATTATTCAACAAGATTTCATACAACTTAATTTTAGCCTTGATTCTATATGTTTTCATTTTCTACCTAATTAGTTACGCCAATTTTTCATCGGCTAAACTTTATATAAGTTTGACGCTCTCTATATGTAGCCTAGCTGGGGAAAGATTGTCAATTAATTTTTTTGCAAGGAGCTTCACGCTCAGGACATGTTGGAGACTATGATGTACTTGTTATTTGAACTCATATTTTGTTGAACCTTAAACATCATTTTGATTTGGCACTTAAATTTCTGTAAGTGTTATGATTTTTGGTCTTTAAAGCATTGACTTAACTTAGACTTGACATGACCAATTAGTCACCTATAGGAAGTGTGTTTGATTGAGATTTAACAGTGTGGATCTTGTTCTGAAGAAGTTTACTGGTTAGATTTTAGCGTCACGATTTTCTATTCTATACTTAAGATCTTACTTTATTTTTGTTTTTATATAAACAAATATCTTGTCTTTAAATATTTGCAAACTAGAAAGGAATGTATTGATTAACGTTTTTGATCCATGAATGACTTCTCCAATACATTCTCATGGTTAAGAATATTTAAAAGAGTTTTTTTCAGTTTGGATGAATATAGAGGTTAATAATTGTGTCCTAAACTTAAGTTGGAATCAGTTTTATAATCTTGAATTTTGTACATTTCATATTGATACAGAATCCTATAGCATCATGTTTGATATCAGAATGCCCATACGTAATGTGACAAGATATTGGCTATTGATTGAGAATGTAGCTTGGTTCTGAGATTCAGTATAATTGTAGTAAGGTTGGATTGGAAACTGTAGGTTAATACTCTTTCATAACAACGGCTTTCTGAGTGTGACTAGAGTGGTTTTAAATCTAGAACAAACTTCGATCTTTGGAATCTTCTACATCTAAGTGTGTCGACACAGTTACTGAACAACATTGATTTAGAGTATTCTTACTTGGGTTCTTTTGAGTATTTGCAAAATCGAATGCTAGCAAAGAAAAAGAGATCAATTTGAATTTTTGTTAGTTTGTTTTATGCACCCCTAGGATTAGACTTAGTGATTAGAATCAATATTGTTTGGATTGTCCATTTTCCTTAGAATAAAATCCTTTGCATTAGAAAAATGTTTTTTATGGATTGCTATTAGCATCATCTTGATATCATTTTGAATAGTAATTAGTCTTGTTTGATTTGAGGTTTCTATTATTTAGACTAAGAGTAACATTATTAGAATAATAAATCTTATTTCTTGGATTAAGAGATCCATTACTTTTAGGTTAAAACATTTGAATAATAGACTGTCTTATTTGGATTGAAGATTCTTGTTGAAGCTGTTTGAAAGAAATTTATGGCAGAGAGATAAATTATTAGTGAGATTTATCGATATTTACAGAGAGGAATAATAAAATAACCAGCAACAATACACATAAATATTATTCACATAATATTTATCCAAGAAAAACCCAATGCAATGATATCTCCTTAGCATTGGCCAAAACCATGGCCAATTCGGCCAAGTGATCCTTCACTACTCACCTCCAGGCCTACATTACAATTAAGTATTCCCAATATTTTATATGCTTCATTACATGCAATACCATAGAACATAATACCATGGGTACACTATACCATGTGCCCAAAACCACTACTATTTAACCAGGTCAACCTTGACTCAAAGCCCAAGTTAATTTTAGATAACAATTGAAAGCGAGAAGGGCTAGAGTGAGTGGGATTGTCTCAACTAGCAAGTTTATGTTGGATTTAGTCAAGGAACCCCAAGTCAAGTTCAAGGGGGGAATTGCTAGGTAAAATTGACTCAGGGTTTGAGTCAAGGTTGACCTGGTTAAATAGTAATGGATTTGGGGACATGGTATAATGTACCCATGGTATCATGGTTTGTGGTATTTCGTGTAATGAAGCCTATAAAAGGTTAATGAAGCCTATAAAAGGTTGGGAATACTTCATGGTAATGTAGGCCTGGAGGTGAGCGATGAAGACTCACTTGGCTGAATTAGCAAATGTTTTGGCCAATGCTAATAAGATCTCATTGGGCTGGGTTTTCCCCCGGATATGGGGTTTTCCTAGATAAATATTATGTGTATAATATTTACGTGTATTGTTATTGGTTATTTTATTATTTTTCTCTGTAAATCTCCGTAAATATGGGTAATAATTTATCTCTCTGTCGTAAATTTCTTAACATGCAGTAACTCATATTTCTTATGAACAACGATTTACATTCTTTGTGCTATAGTTTTCAAGTAGCTTGCAAATTAGTTAGTTTGTTTTTTTTACCTTTATGTGGGTTTTTGAGTTAATAAAGTTATGATTAAAATAGGATAATAATTAAATTTTGAATAAGATAGGGATTTAATTTGATAAGTTTCTTCACCTCAGTTTGTTGTGGTTAGAAATAGTACACTAGTACAAAATGGCTAATTAATTACTAAAATAATGACTAAAATTTTCATATAAATGACCATTTTTCAGTCAGTAACCAATAGTGGCTAATTTACATTATCTTATAACGCGACCATATTTTAGTTGTATTTAGCTTAGTCGTTAATTGGTTATCTCAATTTTGTCATATAGTAGTATATTTAGTCATAAGTTTGGCCATTAATTTAGTCATTGATTTAGTCATTAATTGCCAAAATAAATTACCAAATATACAATAAAATTAACTACTACATGATCACCCAAGAAAACCAATTAATGACCCAAGAAATATGACCAAAATGTTGGTCATGTTATAAGATACTATAAATTAGCTACTAATAGTCATATATATGCAAATTTCAGTCATCATTTGAAACCAATTAATGACCAATGAAGTATGACTAAATTTAAGTCGTGTTATAAGATATTATAATTTAGCTATTAATAGTCATATATATCTAAAATTTAGTCATTATTTTTAATCACAAATTTATCATTTGTAGTAGTTATTTATCTTTTTTTGGTAGTTTCATATTCATTATACAAACAAATGATGTAGTAATCTATATCCATTTCATTTACCTTCATTAATATTCATTATAGATGACTAGTTTAGTTGTTGTAAATTCATTTATTTTTGTTCATAAGTATAAATATAAACTAATAATTTAGTAGTTTTATATTTATTTTTTGATCATTATTAATCAACCTAAATTAATTAGTATGATTTTGCGACTATATTAAAAAAAATAAAAAAAAAATAAAAAAAAAAATCATACAGTGTGCATGTGCATCTAATATGAAAACATAAAAGATACATATGTTAATTACAATACTAAATAATATCAAGTGCAACAATAGATAATTTCATCCACATAAATTATATCATATGAAATGTCAATAATTACAATCTAAGTTTCCAACATAATATTGGTTGGACTATAATTTACACATGAAATATTGTTTCATGACTTCAAAACATTATCATTATCCTGCAAAGGCATTCCAGGTGAATTCATCAACTCTAAAGACTTGAACATCAGTCTATATGTGTGTGTCTCATGTGGGATATTAGCTTTTAAGGGTGTCGCTAGACTAGTTCTCTTCTCTCTCTCGTTTTCTTCATTTGTCGCTCCAATGTTATTGTTCTCCACTTTCCTCAATTCCTGCTTCTTACCATCAATACTGAGTTCCTCTTCTAAAAATGAAAGAGAATACAATGCAGAGTATAAGACATGAAATTCAATGAACATTATAATATAAACAAAAGTATACAATAAATGGTTTATACGAGATATACCTCAACAACAATGATATCAATGCCATTTCCACCGAAAAAAATAAGAAACTCAAACATGTTTTCTTTAGTTGGGTGATAGTGGCCACTATGTGTCAAGATGACCTGCATAAACAAAGAAAATAAAATTTTACCATAGAAAGTAACACCTTTGGAACTTAGAATTCAACCTTTAGGAAAAGCATATGCATAACCAACTAAGTTACATGTTAAAAATATCCTTATATATAGAATGCATATGAGTAAAACTCCTTTTCTACTAGTAACCAAATTAGTCATTCATTAGGAACAAAAAAAAACCATGTCCAAAACCAACCATGAAACACATACAACCAATAACAAAAAGCTCAAAGGACGAGAAGATTCATATCTTGACAGTAGTGGTGACTGAAACTCAAACTATGGTAGATTCTAGAGCTTTAATATCTCCAGAGAGACAATTGGAATGGTCATGTTGTAAGGAGTTGAAGTCTTCCATATAATCCATATTTTAATCATGCAAATCATTATTTTATAGATAAATAAAAGGTAAGGTACAAAAAGGCTATATGTCATTGCTAGAAATTTTACAATTAACTCCCTTTTATCAAAACTCAATACTTACAATAATTACCTATGCAACCAAATTAATAATGCATTTAACAATTGCAATGACACAACATTTCTGCATTTAACAATTTTTTCTATGTGGCTATTTTCGACACCAAGGAACCCACCAAATAATGACTGACTTGGACTAGGTGACACTAAAGTTTAGTGTATATTTATTAGTGTATATTTATCGAAGAATCAATGCTACATTTTTCAAATCATTAGCCACTGATAAATTTATCTTAGTGTGACGCAAAAGGAATTCTTTTTTCGTAAATAGTGTCTACATGACAACAAAACAAGATAATGAACTGAAGTCCAGACCCAATCAAGTAAAATGCATCATCAACTTACTGTTACAATTTATTACTTCATTTTTTGTCTGACTGTATAATCTACACTATACAATTACGCATGAAATAATCCATGCTGAGAAGGAAACTCATGGAAAGGTATAATTTTGACCCAAAAATAATATATTCTTTACTTAAAGCCGCTAGTAGCAAGTTTCACCCATGGTTTCACGGAACTTTAACAATGAATGTAATAATGGCATGCAAAAATAAGAAGTTTAGTGCAATAAATCTTAAAGCTCGTTCAATGTTAAATTCACAGGTAGTTAGGATAAGACAAGAATATTGCTTTAACTTCTAGCTCTCATTGTTCTACTTTGATCTGTTATTAATGTCCCATGACTGTATAAGTCAATAATTTTCATTTGATACTTCCACGTTGTGCAACAAACTTTAATGAACAAAGTTGTTTCTTTCACCATGACATGCAAAACAACATTAATATATCATACATTGTTGAAGCTAAATGGACGAACCTCATTGGGGCTAACCCATGGTAGTGGCTCCAGTAATATTCAGAAACTCACAAAGGTTGAACATCTTTAAATATTGGCCTTGCACTTTGAACTCATGTGATGGAGACTTGATAGGTTGAAGAAGTGATCTTCATTCAATACATGTTGATGCTCCTTTGACTTTATTTGCAAATTTCCACACAAACACTCTTCATTGCCATTTTTAGGAATGCATTCACATCTTATAAAAAGTAAATATATTGTTGGGTGAAGGTATTGTCCACATAACAATAAGTAGATTCACACACTAGAAGTAGATGAAGAAAGTCTTGCATCTCTTGCATATTAAACTAGATCTAACAACCTCCTAAAACATACAACAAACTTTTAATGTAAATACAAATTCTACCTCACAATGGACAATTATAACAACAACAAACAACAATATTCTTGTATGATGAAATATTGCAGATTAAACTATTATAGAAGTAGGAGTAAATAACTACAATGCATTGCACAATTTGAAAAATAAAAACTCAATGTTTAGTGACAAGGCAATTCAGGGTTCCAATCCCAACAAGATTTGACCTTTAAAGATTAGCAAAAAATTTCAGAAAGGATACATAAACAACTAGTACTTGTGAAGTAAACATTTTATTAAAAGGAAAGATAAGTTGAATGAACCACCTAAAAAATAGTAACTCCATGAAATAATTATGGTAAGCATGCATACATAGTAAGATGGACCAAAAGATATGCCTTTAAGGATATTTTTATGGTGTTGTAAATGCCACTTACAATCATGGCTTCTTTATCGTCCACTTTGGCCACCTACTATTTTCCTATAATCTGGGGATGCAAATCTAGTGAAGTCCCCAACTCAAGCTCAAATTTACCAAGAGAAGTTGATAAGGAGCTCTGTAACAATACGAATTAGGAGAAATTGAGGAAATGAACTACAAGGAAAACTAACTATACTTTATAAGGTAGAAGGGGAGATTTGACACCCTAGGACCAATAAAGAGTGCCACCTATTTGGGTGGAATAAGTAAGCCTTGAGAAGGAGATATGGGTGCTGTGCCCACTCAAAATGTTAGACATTTCAAAACCATAAATATAACTTATATTTAGAAAAGTGTTGCAATAAGTGGAGAGATATTTACTATATGTCAGCACAATGTACATCATAATTATAAATGATTGATCACTATGCATAAGAAATGGGGCTAGTCATTGTTTAAGACACCTACCCCTTCCTTTATCTAGTTTTTAAAAATATTTACAACTAAGGAAGAAGAGAATACAAAACGAAGGGTAGGGTATCTCCTCAAAGTCCAAAAATGAAGAGTATTGGAAATTATTGCGACATATTTTTTTTGTCCTGATATATAAATTATCACCAACCTCATCAGATTAGTAACTTGGATAATTATACCACACAATTGTTGTGCCAGAGGCACAAATATAGGAAGGGACTTCAAGCTAATAACCTTATTCTCATTTTGTTTCTCAAAATCTCTTCGAGCCACAAAAGAGTCATAAAATTCATCTTATAACAATTCAAGAAAGGAGAAGCTTTCACTTGTGTCTCTTGTACTTTTAGATCCCATAATCAAAAGTTTTGATAAACCCTATAGATCTAGATTATAGAAGAATTTGAAGAGAACAAAATCCTCTAGGATAGTAGAAAAGGGAAATTGGAACAACCTAACCATCCACATATCTTCGCGCAATATTTTAAAACAACATTTTGCACACTACATATCGTTAAAAAGTATCACGTCCATGGGGCATTGTGTGAAATATATCATTTTCAAAATGGTGAAAAAATATATTTTTGAGAGTTATAAGTAAGGAAATAAGGAAAACTACCAAGAAACATTTAATTCGATTACAAGTAAGAAAATTATAGCATATGTTTCATTCATCACTCACAAACAAGCAACCAACAAGTCCTCTTATTTTTGGTGTTGCAAAAATTGAGAGCTCTTGTCTCCTCTATGCTGACCACTCATGGACCACCATTATTTCATTCTCATGTGTTTAACCTTATGCAAGACTGCATTTCTCTTTACGATTTTCATGCATTTTGAAAGGTCTTTAATGGTCCTCTTTTGTTAGTTTAACTTTGGTTTAATGTGGAAGGGACCACCAAGTCCTAGCTATGCTAAAACTAGTCAGTGTGTCTCCTTAGTCCACAATGATACATGTCATTCAATATGTTTTATGCTTTGGAACCTTGCTTAATTATCCTGGAACCAAGAAAAGCCAATGTCTGCATAAGGAAGAATGAAAAACACTTATGAGCCTTGTTCTCGGAGTTGTGGTTTTCCTCAGACTCTACAAATTTTACCATGGCTTGACATCACTGAGGCTTTTAATTATCCTGAAGGAAATCTAGAACAATTGACTAGGAAAAATGAATTTCCCTATTCAATTTCACTTGATGTCTACATGTGAAAATGAAGACATATCATTCTCATGGCCATAGTAAGAATTTTCTTCTGATGATTAAGAGTTCTATTACTTCAACCGTAGATATCGGTGTTTGAGCCAAAGAGCTTCAAGATTTTCTTCCTACAAATCTAATCTCTACTTTGGGCCATAAAATTTTGACTGCAGCTTTCTCCTATTAAGGCTTCCAATGGGTTAAAATAATTGTGCCAATGTAATGACCCTAGTCATGTGGTAAATATGTAGACATGATGTTAACAATCTCGATCTTAGCACAGACACACACACACACATAAATATATACATACACATACATACATACATACATACATACATACATACGTATATATATATATATATATATATATATATATATATGCCTCGTCATCCTGCATGTGTATAGGCATGATAATATTCTGTGTAAATATTTAAGTTACATTTGCATAATCACGGTAAACACTTCTTATTTGTCGTTATATACGTGGGAAGATCATAAACTATATTGTGCCCCAAACGAAATAATGAACAAGGCCCAAATGATCAAAATCCTAATTAGTGATTGGACATTAATAAGACTTCTACCACTAGTGCAAAGGTCCCTCATTATGGTGGTCACTTACAAGTTACAATAGCACACTCCTTTAACTCATGGAGCCTAGATGTAGAGAGAAGACTTTAAACACATTAGGTAATAAATTATTCCACTACCTAGGAGGAGTTAGGTGGATCCTCAAGGACATCTAGGCGATGAAATTGATTAAAATTTAGTTCACAAGAATCGAAATAGGAGATAACAACAAAAATAGGAGATAAACTTAAGTATGGTATACAAGGCACAATATATGGCTTTAAACAAAGAAAAAGATGCATATAGTCAAACACAAAGGGAGAGGAGCTGGAGGTGCTAGCGTAGGGGTTCATACAACTAGAGAGTGTAGAAACAAAAGGGATTCTTCTATAGATGAAATATATTTTATAGGTTAATCATCACGTGATGGATGAGATTTTTCTTCCCCACCCACACCTGGCCAATTCCATAACAAGGCTAGAATGAGGGCAATTCGCAAGCATAGAGAGCAATGAAGGAAAAATTCCAGAAAAATGGAAGGGTAGAAAAGGGAAAGGAGGGAAACCAAGAAGGAAAAGGGAGGAAAACAAGATAATAACGAGAAGGAAAGAGCAGGAAGGTGAAAGGAAATACAAGAGAGATTGTTCATTGAACAACAATAAGGAAAACTGTGGTAGGGAAGGAGTAGTATAAGTTGGAGTACTGTGGTTAGTGACTCAAGGGCAATAAGGGAGCCTTGCATTGGGATATGCTAGTAACAATGACCCTACGATGCCTGATGCAGTGTTTGTTTAGTATGATAGCACAATGCTAGGCATATATGGCCATATTAGTTGTAACTTGCAAAGTAGTGATTTAATGTAATATTGAGTAACCACACTTTTAGTTCTATTCATTTTTACATTGTGCAAGTCTCATTCTTCAAACTCTATTTCTTTGTTTTCTATGTTTAGTGGTAAATCCTAGAAAATTAAGTATTCAGGACATATACTTAATTTCCTTAGGGAATCCCTACTTTTGTATGCATTATGGGTCTGTTATGAAAGCCTCTCCTATATGTCATGGTGTCCATTACTTGATAGGGTGATCATTTCCTGCATATACAGTTTGACAAGGGGACTAAGACCCTGTATTATATACTTATGCAAGAAGTCCTACATTCACATCATAGAAATGATGAGTAATTTCAAGCAACTTTGTGACAACATAATCTCTTGAACTATTGGCTAAGTCTATTAGGGATGGTGGATATTTCATGACTTTGGATTTCCTCATCTAAAAAGGGATAGAGACTTCATGTTTCTAGATTCCCTCACTTGAAAAGGGGTGGAGATTCATGTATTTGGATTCCCTCATCAGAACAAGGTTGGATATTTCATGTCTCTAGATTCCCTCACCTGGAAAGGGGTGGATATTTCATGTCTTTTAATTCCATCATCTCAATAGGGGTGGATATTTCATGCCTTTGGATGCCCTCATGTGAAAAGCGGTGGACATTTCATGTCTCTAGATTCCCTCACCTAAACAGGGGTGGGTATGTCGTGTCTTTGGATCCCCTCACCAATAAAGGGATGGAGGCAAATGGCTCCCTTAAATTGTTTATCCCAAAATCACCCCCGATTCCCAGCTTTAGGTGGAGTTCTAAGAAATTATAGGGTGGAGATCAATCTTTGAATTCTCTAGGAAATTTGGGGAACTTTCCATCTTAATAGTATTAATGTGCTCGAAATCTTATCTTTCTATTGTGGCCACAACAACCACCCTATTAAAACCTGATCTGGTAGCAAATTTGAATGGGTCCCCTAGAAGTTTGATCATTCATCTCTCCAAATGATAACTCTTCGAATGATCTTATTTTATCCCAGGGATTTTAACTCTTTGCTGAGTCAAATCTTCAATTCCTAATGGTTAAGACCCCCCAGAATAAATCTCTAAATCATGATTCATTTATAACCCAGTCTAGCCCTTCATTCATATCCTTCATTATGACTTTTTAATCCTCATAAACCTTCATGGTGCTCTATGCCCACACATATAACCAACCCCCACTCTTTACTATGGGTGTATATGGACTCAACCCTAAAAACCTTCTACCGCGTCCTTATTTTTATATCAATGCTTTGATAATAGGAATACTATACAAATATGAATAACTTACCCATTTCATGCTTCCTCGATCTTTACACATCTCTCGATGCATGCCTTCATCACTTATTGCAATCGCTTGACCACTCCTCCATCGCATATTGCTTTTCACATTGGTAAAGGGCTAAAGTCTATCTCCCATGAGTTACTACGATGCTATCAAGTCTTTGATCGCATTAGATATCGCAATTGGCACTTTCAACGCTGATACATAAGGTGCACTACGATACACCGGACCCACCGAGATTATTAAATATAAAACATATATTTTCTGGTCTGCTTCCCCAATCGCAAATCGCAATCGGTAGAGTTCAGTGTTTATTCATAAAGTACGATGTGATATGGCGGACCCACCGGAATTATTAACTGCAACACATATATTTTTCAAGTACGATCTATTGCAAATCATAATCAACAGAATTAAAAGCTTATACATAAGGCACGATGCAATATAATGGACCCGACAGGACTATTAGGCATAACACATATGATTTCTTGTCGCCCCCCAATCACAAATCGCAATCGGCGAAACCCAACGTTTATACATAAAGCACGATGCGATATGGTGGACTCATCGGATTATTAAATGAAACACATATATTTTTGGGTCTAGCCAATCGCAAATCGCAATCGACGGGACCAGGGGTGACGTTGCATGTGATTGCCCACTGTGATGTGTAATTGTGGCTTGATCACATTGCAACCTTAGCTGAACCAGGTGCCGATTCCTTCACACTTGTTCCTTTTGATTTTATAAACGTTTTATTGAGGGAAATATTATTGTTTTAAGCATTTCTATCATATTTTCATAAAAATAGTTGATGTTGATTATTTTTGTAGGCGAGGACCAAGAGAAGGAAAGAGAGGTCAAAGAGTGGATGCGTAAGCATTAGGAATGGCTACAGGTAAAAGATGCATGAGCGGATCCAAGGAATACATATATGCAGGTGTACTCCATTTAAGATATGACCTTAAGCATTCACGGTCGGGTTTCCATGCGTTACCTGTGTATCCCGGAAGTGATGTTGTCCCGGATTTCATCATGAGGAGATGACATGCAATCATTATCCTCTCCATCAACATCCATTCATTCCCCCAAGAAATAGAACGCTCCAACAAATGTGACCTTGACATGTCAGTGGTTTCACTAACCATTCTACATCTGTATATTTTGATTTGTATATTGAAAAGGAGTGGAAGGTGGAAAGTCGAGGGGAAGATAGAGGGTCAGTCTTTTTCTACATAAATATTACCTCCAGAGATGGGAGGAGGACTTTTTTTGGGCAAAACAACTTTTGATTTATTGTGCTAATAAAGAAGATTGTTTGGGTCAAGAAGGAGCCTTTTTTAGATTTTTTTTCCTCTTCTTTCATGTGTTTAGAATTAGTGTGTTGACGTTAGCATAAATATAAATGTGTTTTGTTTTGTGAATATTGATAACAGAAAGTTCGTGACTAGTCTTGGTTATTCAAATATGATTTGTTACCATGGTTAATTCATGAGAGATTGTTGATTCGAAACCTTTTTAAACATCAGTCGCAAGTTTTATTTGTATGGAAAGGAATGGGTATTCCTGTATAAGTAATTAGATTGCAATTAAGATTTAATACAACCTTGTTCATCTGTGAACTAATAATTGATTCATTTGGACTTGGAATCTACATATGATGTTTAATCTCTTTTTGTTATGCTCGTGAAAGATAGATTAGAATAGTTAGGACTAGCATAAGTAGTTAGAATTATTGTAGATATGATTTGATACACATAGGTTAGCTATTTATTTTGTTGATTTAATTGAAGTCTTCCTCCAAGAAGCAATCATTCAACACCTATAATAGTTTACGAGATCCTTTAAAACCTGTTGGAACTAGCCACTCCAAACGAAAGAAGATCTAATTGGGAGCTGCGATCGGGTTGGTTCCCTTTGTTCGCACAACGAACATTCATCGTGTCAACAAATTTGTGCAAGGAGTACCTGAACCGCCATCCACAACTTTTCATTATTTCATCTATAAATGTCGCACATGGAGTTGAAAAGATTAATGTATGCATCGTAAAGGTAGAAAAGATCATTCCACTCATTTGGAACAACGTCATTTTGAAGAAGCAGAGATCCATCGAAGTCCCGTATTTGGGTCACCCAAGGAAAAGAGACTGCGGGAGTATCATGTCACTCAGGAAAAACCAGTCAGAGTACTTACTCGAGCTTACACTCATTCCCTCTCTCAGCTCCCAATCTTCCACTCTTTACCTCCGACAACGAAAATAAAGCCAAGGGTCTTTCCCATAAGTGAAGAGACATCTGCAGCCCCTTCTCTTAAAGATATTATGCTAGAGTCCTTTCAAAGTATCAACACTCCTTGGGAAGAAATCCCTGAGGATCCCCCCTCTAAAGGTAATCCCTTGCTTGATTTGGAAAATCCTAATAAAGAACGCCTCAAAGAAGCCTTCAACCATAACCTCCCTATACATAATATGGCTAATGTTCCCCCTCTAGTTGGGAATTCGCCTCTACCGCCCCCTCCAGGTGGGAATCCGCCTCTACTGCCTCCTCTGAGTGGGAATCAACCCCCACCTCCTCCAGGAGCACTCCCTCCCTAGCTCGCTCAAGATGCCAAAGATGTACCTGGGCAGCAGCATGCCTTACCCAAGAATGCAGAAAGAGTGTTGCCTAAATTCGACCCTGATTGGGGAGACACTGCTGATAACCATATTCACTCTTTCTTCCTAGCCATGCGCATGTTGGGGGTAGCTAATGAAGATGTAGTATGTTGCTAATTCCCTTTTATTCTAATTGGTGCAGCCTTCACATGGTACTTTAGCCTGAGAATAGTATCGATCACCTCATGGGATGCCTTTCAACAGCCTTTTTTAGACAAGTTTGGCGATGAAAAAACACCTGCAACCTTAGTTTTAGAACTATCCCATTTGAAAATGCAAGCCAAAGAAAAGGTCAAGGATTTTAACATCCGGTTCAACACTTTTCTTAATAGAATCCTGGCTAACTCTAGACCTGCTAATGAGGTGCTCATGGAATTCTACATCACTGCTCTCCCTGTCCCTACTGCGATGTGGGTCAAGAGGAGTAATGTGCAAACCTTATAAGGTGGTATCGATGAAGCAGTAAAAGTCAAGAATGAAATTATCAATCTCACAACATGTCATCATACAACCAAAGAAAATAAATCCTCTCAGTCATCCAAGAAGAATAATGGGTGTGATAACAAAGTGGTTAAGATAAAAAAGGATACCACAGATGTGGAATGTTTGCATCATATCATTAAGAAATTGACGAACACAGTCATCGATATGAAAAGGAATTTTGGACAGAGTACAAATGGGAATGGAGGAGATTATAACAACAGAAAATCCTTCAAACATTTCTATCGTAAGAATATAGAAGGTGGTCATGGCCAACTTGCATTGCCTGCTCCACCTGATGAAGGGAATTTAAATATGGAAGAGCTGGCTCTTATTGGATCACTCCTTACCAAAGAAGAACCTATAGTGGAGCTGGATCCAGAACATGAAGATGAGTAAGATTACCAAGTAGAAGAGCCCTTGGATGAGGAATATCAAATTAATGTACTATGGGATTTCTATACAAATGAGAATGATGTTGATGAATGAGATAGTATGACAGAAATCCAAACTAATGAAATCCACACACGAAGTAAAGGGCCGCTTGCAAGTGTGATGAAGCCGATGGACCAGGCAAAGAAAGATGTTCGCCCTTTGAAGGCATCCACTCCCAAAGTTCTTGTTGAGAAAGGTAGACCTAGTGTTGATTCCAAGAGTACTCCAGTTGTGAACTGTCCACAGAAAGATAATACGTTTCCAAATGCAACAAAAGCGACTCAAAATGGTAAACTCCCACCTAAGAATGGAAAAACAGTTATGTTTACTCTGCCCTACCCTATTTATAACATTGATTACAACATTGTGCATGATCTTAAGAAATCTCGAGCTAATATCACATACTTAGATTTGCTAAAATTAACGCAACAAAGAGATCTACTCTTGAAAGCTATGAATGAATGGAATTGAAAATATCCCACCATTCCAACTAGCCAAACCAATAAGTCGGTGCCCAGACCTATTAGTACCCCTGGTACAACCCAAACACCATCAGCTGTGGAAGCCACTCTGTTAAAAATGAATTGAACCCCCCAAGATGTCAGTGCGGCCATGAAAGGAAAGAAATAAAAATCCATGAATCCACCTTTCCTTATCACATTTCAGATCTTCAACATGAATGTACACAATTTCTTGGTAGATTTTGGTGCCTCGTCCATTGTTATGCCTTACGTTGTTGCTAAAATACTTCATGTGATACCTGATAAAATTGGAACTTGAATCATGTAATTGTATAGAATGAATGTGAAAGTAATTGGGGAATTGAAAGATGTGTTGATTCGGATGGCTACCAAACCACAGTACACACAAGTCATTGACATAATGATAGTCGACATAGCCGAGGCTTATGGAATGTTGTTTAGTAGGGACTGGTCAGCAAAACTAAATGGATATTTCTCAACTGATTGGTCCCATCTCTTGTTGCCTCAGAAGGGAAAAGGTGATATGCTAAGAGTTTATCAGGAAAGATACATGAAGTATGTACTGATAGAACTAAACAACCCAAATGAACCGATAATGTTTACCAACACTATCCTTGGGAATTATAGTTTCGACGTTTGTGCCACAAAAACTTATTTTGGAGAATTCCATGCAAAGACAATTGATGAAGCTGCAATAAACACATGGTTGGAAGCTCTTCCCCGTGGTCTGACTGCTGAGCTACCCTGTAATATGGTAGATGATACAGCCAATTTCGTAGAAGGCATTTCATTTGATATAACATCAGATTCTATGTTTTGGACACTCTATTTTGATTTCTCTAATTGCCTAGAAGGTGTAGGTGCTGGGAGCATTCTCATTGACCCACAAGGGAACCAACATTTGATGACCATCTGGTTGGAGTTCGCATGCACCAACAACACGGTAGAATACAAAGGCTTGCTACAGGGCTTGAAAAAGGCCATTGATATGAAGGTGAGAAATCTTAAAGATTTTTGTGACTCGCAGATAATTGTGGACCAGGTAAGGAAATGGATACATTGCAATTCACCACACCTGATAAGATACCAACATGAGGTATGGAGCTTAATTGATAGTTTTGATCCTTTTAATATCATGCACATACCTCGATGGAAAAACCAAGATGCTGATCTGATGGCTAGTGTAGCTACAAAACTTTTTCTTGATCTTAGATTAAACAAGAATAAATATTATGTTGAATTGATTTTTAGACCATCTGTAGCTGATAACATCTCAAATTCGCAAGTATTTGAAGGTGATGAGAAAATCCTTGAGTTCGTGCATTACGAGAAGACATTCAAAAATGCAATCATTGATGAAAAAGAGCATGACAGGCTTATGAATGAGAGTGAAGACGAGGTAATATATTTTATTGAGAAATTTATTATCAACAGGTTTGGCATCCCTGACACTCTCATATTTGATAATGCTTCTTACTTTTCATCACTAAAATTGACTAAATTTGCTATCGATAAATCAATTCACATAAGGTATGCATCAAAGTATTACCCCCAGGGAATTGGAGTTTCAGATTCCTCAAATAAAAACCTCATTCGGATAATCCGTAAATCTGTTGCCAACAACCAGAGGAATTGGCACAACGCTCTAAAAAACGCCCTTTGGGCCGATATGGTCACCCCAAAAGTAGCATTAGGAAACTCCCCATACTTCCTCATCTATGGATAGGATTCCATCTTGCCTCCTAACATTACCCTTCCCTCTTTACACCTCTCCCAATCTTAGAGAGGGACCCCTTCATCCTTACTTCAAAAAAGGATCATCCAACTAGTGAGGTTAGAGGAATTGAGAGACAAAGCTAGAAATTAATTTAGAAATCACCAAATGAATGTGAAGAGATGGTTTGACCGTCATCTGGTAGGAGATAAATATTACCAAGTCAGAGAGCTAGTCTTGAAATGGGACAATTTGAGTGAGCCAAAAGGTAAGCACATGAAATTCCAACACTTATGGCTGGGCCCGTTCCATGTTGAGGAAAATATTGGTTATGGAACTTACATATTGAAAACTTTACAGGGAGAAACTAAAAAATTCCCTGTTAATGGCCAACATCTTAAGATATACTTCCAGTAGCTACCACATGGTGGTTACCTCCTCAGTAGGTTAGGATTCATTTATTTTTGTTGTTAGTTTAAGTTATATTTTCGTCCTATCCGTTCTTGTTTTTTTCACAAGGTTTATTTTCCTTCTGTTTTGAGTGTTAGTCCTTTTCAACCAATTGATTTCAGTACTTTAGTCTCATTTTCACCTTTATAAATATTTTCATATTGCCTTCATTTCTCACCTTCAGCTTTTTGCCTCCCTCAATAACCTGTTGATGAGTCTCCCAGTCCTAAATTCATCATTACCTTGGCAATCAAGAAAACTTTCAATAAGCCTATGAGAACTGGAAAATTAGCTGTGAAATTCAAATCAAAGCTACTCATTGGCATCTGTTGGGAACTAGGTAGGATCTGTTGATAACCTAGATACCCAGAGCATATAAGGGCATCTTTATAAAATGAAAAATGTGTAACCACAAATGGACTGGCATGATGGAATGATGCATTATTAAAATCCCATCCAGACCTAGCCTATACTTGTCTATGACGTTTGCAGTCATTCTCCATTGGTTCCATCCACCACACTAAAATTTCCAATATCTGTCATCAACAAGTAAACCCCGTCTCATGGGCTAAGCTCACTGTCATATATCCTGTGGAAAATTTAATTGTGCTCTAGTCCTTGTGCCTGAAACTGGAAGGACTTATGTAAAAGAAAATGAAATGTTGAGTCCTTGTGCCAATCTGGAAGGAGAAGTTGTTTGGGAAGCCAGTTGGAGTAGGGACTATTGCTGGACTCAGAGAACCAGTTGACACAGCAATCCCAACCTTTCTTAAGTAGTTTAAAAGTATGGCATGATTCATGACTGCACCCCATTCAATCATACGAAAGTATAGCACTAAAATTCTTACACAAAGTGCAGATAAACATATCTACATCAAGTTTGATGAGTGATAAAGAGCTAAGGTACACACCTAAATAGGTATTTACAGACCGGTGATGGCTCTGAAAGGATTTTGAAAGTAGAAAAAAGTTAAAGGAAGGTCAATAAATCCCATAATATGACCATTGGAGAATGCATGTCAAAACCCTATCAGTAAGTAGAATCCATTTGTCTTTATCCCACCTAAAGCTATTAATGCTGAAGTGGCACCCATGCCTATCCATCTATACAATTTGCATTTCAAGTTTATCTTAACACCCTAACGTTCTACTAATCCAAAGTTTATTTGGTAACAAAGATAACTAGTTCGCCCACCAGTTCACAATTTGTTGTGGCCACAACCACCACCCTATTAAAACCTACTCTGGTAACAAATTTGAATGGGTCCCCTAGAAGTTTGATCATTCATTTCTATGAATGATAACTCTCCGAATGATCTGTTTTTATCCCAAGGATTTTAACTCTCTGCCGAGTCAAATCTTCAATTCTTAATGGTTAAGACCCCCCTGAATAAATCTCTGTGGCATGATTCATTTATAACCCAGTCTAGCCCTTCATTCATATCCTTCATCAGGACTTTTTCAATCCTCATAAGCCTTCATGGTCCTCTATGTCCACACATATAACTAACCCCCACTCTTTACTATGGGTGTATATGGACTCAACCCTCAAAATCTTCTATCATGTCCTTATTTCTATATCAATTCTTCCTCAATCTTTACACATCTCTCGATGCATGACTTCATCGCTTATCGCAATCGCTTGACCACTCCTCCATCGCATATCACTTTTCACATTGGTAAAGGTCTACGGTCTATCTCCCATGAGTTACTCCGATGTTATCAAGTCTCCGATCGCATCAGATATTACGATCGACACTTTCAACACTGATACATAAGGCACACTATGATACATTAGATCTGCCTAGATTATTAAACGTAACACATATATTTTTGGGTCCACTTCCCCAATCACAAATCACAATTGGTAGAGTTTAGTGTTGATTCATAATGTGCGATGTGATATGGCAGAACCGCTGGAATTATTAACCGCATCGCATATATTTTTCGGGTCTAGTCTATCGCAAATCGTAATTGGTGGAATTCAAAGCTTATATATAAGGCGCGATGCAATACAACGGACTCGATAGGACTATTAATAATAACACATATGATTTTCGGTCCAGTCCCCAATTGTAAATCGCAATCGGCGAAACCAAATGTTTATACATAAAGCGCGATGCGATATGGCAGACCCGCCGGGATTATTAAATGCAACACATATATTTTCAGGTTCGGCCAATCACAAATATGTCACATGTGACTACCCATTGCGATGTGCGATTGCGACTTAATCACATCACAACCTTGGCTGAACAAAGGACCAATTCTTTTACACTTTTTCCTTTTGATTTTATAAAAGTTTTATTAAGGGCAAGATTTGTGTTTTTAGGCATTTCTATCATATTTTAGTAAGCATAGCTGATGTTAATTATTTCAGTAGGCGAGGGCCAAGAGAAGGCAAGTGAGGTTGAAGAGAGATGTGTAAGCATCAAGAATGGCTATGGGTAAAAGATACATGAGTGGATCCAAATATGGAGGTGTACTCCATTTAAGATCCAGGCTTAGGCGTTCACGATTGGGTTTCCATGCATTACCTGTGTATTCTGAAAGTGATGTTGTCCTGGGTTTCATCATGAGGAGATGACACACAGTCATTCTCCTTTCCATTGGCGTCCATTCATTCCCCCAAGAAATAGAATGCTCCAGCAAATGTGACCTCGATGTGTTAGCGGTTTCACCCACTGTTCTATGTTTGTATATTGAGAAGGAAAGGAAGGTGGAAAGTCGAGGGGAAGATGGAGGGTCAGTATTTTTCTGCATCAATATTACCTCCAGAGATGGGAGGAGAACTTTTTTTTGGGCATAACAGCATTTGATTTATCGTGCTAATAAAGAAGACTATTTGGGTCAAGAAGGAGCGTTTTTCAGATTTATTTTCCTCTTCTTTCATGTGTTTAGAGTCAGGGTGTTGTCACTAGCATAAATATAAATGTGTTTTGTTTTGTGCATATTGATAACAGACAATTCGTAACTAGTCTTGGTTATTCAAATATGATTTGTTACCATGTTTAATTCATGAATGGTTGCTGATTTGAAACCTTGTTAAACATCAGTCGCAAGTTTTATTTGTATGGAAAGGAATGTGTATTCCTGTATAAGTAATTAGATTGCAATTAAGATTTAATACAGCCTTGTTCATCTGTGGACCAATAATTGATTCATTTGGACTTGGAATCTATATGTGATGTTTAATCTCTTTTTGTTATGCTTCTGCAGGGTAGATTAGAATAGCTAGGACTACCATCAGTAGTTAGAATTAGTGTAGATAGGATTTGATACACATAGGTTAGCTCTTTCTTTTGTTGATTTAATTGAAGTCTTCCTCTAAGAAGCAATCTTTCAACACCTATAACAATTTATGGGATCCTTTAAAATGCATTGGAACTAGCCACTCTAAACGAAAGCGGATCTAATTGGGGTCTGCGATCGGGTTGGTTCCCTTTGTTGGCACAACAAGTGTTTTTCGTGTGAACACTTTATTTCAAATTATATACTACGTTTTTTCCTTTTAGTGAAGGCTTTGTAACTATTTATATTGTCTAATTTTAATGACTCATTATGTGAAGGCATAAATAAGAATTCCATCCAACATAAAATGATGTCATAAATGCACTATCATAACCTTCGAAATAGAGAATGGAGGTTAGAGATAAATTGGTTAATTCATCATTATGTTTACTTGATTTAAGGAATTGATTACTATTATTTCCATATTTGCACCTTTATTGGACTGGAAACATAACAAAATATTTGGAGGAATTAAGCTCTTCCCCTTTCTAAGCAAAGGGGAGTCTGATTCACTAGGGGACTCAAACCTAAGCGAATGATTCAGAGTTGGAAAGACAATCCAACCCACCAATATGAAACTAGTGTAGCTTTCCCTATGCACTGGCGAGTTTATTATGAAAAAACCATTTCATAATAAACTGCTAAGAGACAAAGATGGGAAGAACGAACTTTGATCCCCAAACAAGGACATCAGATTCCAGCATGATGTAAATGAGATGTCCTATGAATAAATCTGGGGCATGGTGTGTTAGAAGGGAATATGAAGATAAAGAGGATTCCTTATGTAGTTCCTTCCTCTCTTTGGTATTTCTTGGGAAACTAACTAAGGACTAGCAATAGATGAACGTGACAGAGTAACATGCATGAAAGGCACAGGAAGGACAAATAAAGGAATAGAGAGAGAAGGATTCGATCCCAACAACATTCCCACTAATGAAGCTAGTAACGACTGAACCATTAAGGTCGTGAAACAATGTCTATTAGAGCAGTAAGTAGACTTGCATCTTACTCGGACAAAATGTAATCGAATACCAACGATCAAAGGCTATAAAGAATATGGGGGGAGGTAAAGTGGGGAGTGAGATCTAGTAGGCCCATGAAATGAAGATGAGTGAGATTTAACAAGTACAGAATAATGAGATCCTCATTTAGAGGTCACCTTGAATTCGTTTCTGTAGGAATTTAGACTAGCTAGATTTTGTGATAGACCCAAGATTGTGGTTGAATCTTGAATCGACTCTCCCATATCCATTCTCAATCTAAAATAAAAGAGCACTAATATAAGAGACGGTAAGGGAGGGAACTTGTTGGGTCCCTATAATACTAGTGATTACCCCATTACTATTGTAGTTATACCCCTTGTTAATATTATTGTGCCCCTATTGCCCCCATATTGTTATTAATGTGCCCATAGAATCCCTCTATTGTTATTTTTGTGGCTTTATATTATTATTGTTAGGTCGGCTGTATTATTTTGTGACTCCTTAGACTCCTATATATAGAAAGGAGGTTTTGTCATTTGAATCATCTAAGAATTATTCATTTATGTAATGTAAAGGAGGTTTCCCCCTCGAGGAGGCTGAATTCTAAGGTGTTGATCTATCTTTTCTATCTTTTCTTGAGCTGGTTACATAACATTTGGTATCAGAGCTTTGGATTCTAGGGTTTCGCTGCTCCAAACAGGTCAACATGGAATTGTCTCTATAACATTTTTTCTGTGATGTTTCAGAAGTCGCAAAAAAAACCCGTTTGAGAAGAAATCGCGCTGAACCTTGGGTCCAAATTTCAGAGCTTTTCGTGCGATATTTGTGGAGATATGATCTAAGGAAGTTGGTCTTTTTGGAGACTCCTGAATTACATTCAAAACTGGTGACATGGGGAAAATCGTCATAACTTTCTCTCTGGGGATCAGATTGAAATTTAGTAAGAAGGTATAGAAAGAGGACGGATAGTAGTTTCTTGTATGCATGTTTTAGATCCAAAGGTCGAAACAGTGACTCGTGGCACGTCGTACAAGTTTGCTCTACTGAACTAGTCTATAAGAAAGTCACTGTGGGAGATTTCACATAAATCTTCCTTGGAGAATCCAATTTGGGTCAGACTTGTGGCATTAGAAAGAGGACACATAGGGCTACTACAGATCGCAAATTCAAAGCTATATGATTGGAAAGTACAAGGATACATCAGAGGCAATATCAGGCTTCTACAAAGTGAGAAAAGGTGTGTAGTTTTAATTTTTTAATTTTTGCGTAAGTTGTGTTTGAACGAATTCAAAGGGCATAGTAAAGAATTATTATTGGTAACTGATGCCCCGAGGAAAGAAAATGCAAACACCTAGTAAGGAACCTGAAAGCTCTAGCATGACTCATGAAGAAGAGGAAGAAATGCTACATGATATATCAAAATTACAAGAACAAGTGCAACAAATGTCACGCTAAAAAAAGCTAACAGAAGCTAAGATAAATTGTATGGAATCTAAGATAAAGGGCGTGGAAGCTAAGATGGATGATTGGAAGACAGATTTGAAGACAGACATGGAAGAATTGAGGATAGATTTGAACACAAACTTGAAGACAGGCATGACAGATATGAAGACAGATTTGACAAATTTTCTACAAGAAATACTTACTAATGGTGAAAAGGTAGTAAAGGAAACTCATGATGCGAATAAAAGAAATGTTAATCATGATATCATAGACTCTAATGTTGGATTGAAGACCCACCATATTCCAAAAATCGATATGAGAAAGTTTGATGGCAAGGATCCCGCAACATGGATATTACAGATGGAGCAATTTTTCGATCTCAATAATGTGCAAAACACACAAAAGGTACGTATGGAAACTTTATATTTGGAACAAAATCAGTTTGTATGGTATCAATGGCTTTGCTCGCGTAAACAATTTATCACATGGGCAATTTTTATGGAAGCATTGATAGCACATTATGAGGATACGAAAAGAAACACTTTTTTTAGCCAATTGATAAGTCTCAAACAAAAGGGTTCAATAATGAAGCACATTGAGGAGTTCCAAAAATTGAACATAAAGGTCAAAGATATTCCAGAGGAGCATAGGATTGATGTGTTCATAGGGTCTTTAAAGGATAATTTCCAACATGATGTTCGCCATTGGGAACCTGATTCATTAGAGAAGGCATTCAGGTTAGCAAGAAAAATGGAAAGCAAAATTACGGCAACCAGGAAGCATACCACTCACAACTATAAAGACGGAAGTGTTTTTGCCCCTAGTCTTCCACAACCTATAAGGTTGACACCACAACAATTGGAAGAAAAAAGAGCAAAAGGGCTTTGTTACAGTTGTGATAGAAAATACACTAAAGGTCATAAGTGTGCTGAAAAGAAATTATTCTACATAGATTGTGAAGAGGAAGAAGAAAAGGAGAAAGAAAGGTCAAAGGAAGAGGATATACTCCAGGAACAAAGCCTAGATGAAGAACAAATAAATCTGACCATATCTTGTAATGCATTGGCAGGAATTACCACTCCTCAAACCATCAAGATAGAAGGACAAATCAAGAAGAAAAAGGTAATAGTGTTGATTGATTCAGGAAGCACCCACAATTTTATTCATTGTAGGGTAGCAAAAGAATTGAATTGCTTCCTATATCCAGCACCAGAGTGTCAAGTGATGATTGCAAATGGAGGAACAACAAATTTCTCTGGAAAGTGCCATAATATCAAGCTATCCATGGGAGAATATGTATTGACTAGCCCAATGCTTTCCATTCCAATGGGAGGTGCTGATGTTGTACTAGGAGTCCAATGGCTACAATCCTTGGGTACAATAGCTTTTAATTTTCAAGAACTTTTCATCAAATTTTCTGCGGAAGGAAAGGAAGTTGAATTAAGGGGTATTGCAGGGAAACCAGGAAAGATAATCAGCTCTAATGGTATGACAAAGCTTCTAAAAAAGGAGAAAAGAGGTGTAATTGCACAATTATGTTCGCTAGATGTTTCCACATCAGAATCATCTATTTCTCCAGATCTCCAAAAAGTCCTGGACAATCATTCCAAGGTATTTGAGACTCCCAAAGGTCTCCCACCTATGTGTGATCATGATCATGCTATTCATCTGATTCCAGGAAGTGTTCCTCCAAACATCAGGCCGTACAGATATCCCTATGTCCAAAAGAGTGAAATTGAACGTATGGTTGCAGAAATGCTAGAGGCTGGTATAATTCAACCGAGTCAAAGTTCTTTCTCTGCTCCAGTAGTATTGGTGCACAAGAAGGATCGATCATGGCATGTGTCTGGATTATAGGGAGCTCAACAAGCTCACTATTAAAGATAAGTTCCCCATTCCTGTCATTGATGAATTACTGGATGAATTGCATGGATCAATTTACTTCACCAAGTTGGATCTTCATTCAGGATATCATCAAATCAGAATGAAGATTGAAGACATTTCGAAAACAGCATTTAGAACTCATGAGGGTCATTATGAATTTTTGGTCATGCCTTTCGGCCTTACCAATGCACCTTCAACATTTCAAGGTTTGATGAATTCAATTTTCAAACCATTCCTTAGAAAATTTGTGTTAGTATTTTTTGATGATATACTAATCTACAACAAGTCTTGGAAGGATCATGTTGAACATGTTGACAGGGTGCTACAACTATTGGAGGAGAAACAATTATATGCAAAAAGATCCAAATGTTTCTTTGGAGTCCAGGAGGTGGAATATTTGGGTCATATTGTATCTCATGAAGGAGTTAAGGTAGACCCTAGCAAAATTAAAGCCATTAAGGAATGGAAAATCCCCACATCCATAAAGCATCTGCGAGGATTTCTTGGGTTGACAGGGTATTATCGCAAGTTTGTTAAGAATTATGGGAGAATAGCAGCACCTCTAACAAAATTATTGAAGAAAGATGCATTTTCATGGACTCCGGAAGCAACAAAGGCCTTTGAACATCTTAAAGAGGCAATGTGCCAAGCACCGGTCTTAGCTACACCGGACTTCACAAAAACCTTTATTGTGGAATGTGATGCTTCAGGAAATGGAATTGGTGCTGTTCTAATGCAAGATGAAAGACCCATTGCTTTTGAAAGTCGTCCAATCAAGGGAAAGTTTTTAAGCAAAGCTATTTATGAGAAGGAAATGTTGGCAATACTCCATGCACTTAAGAAATGGTGACCCTACCTAATGGGAAGACACTTCAAGGTAAAAACGGATCATGATAGCCTTAAATACTTTTTAGAACAAAGATTATCCTCTAAAGAGCAACAAAAGTGGGTCACAAAGATGTTGGGTTATGACTTTGAAATCATCTACAAAAAAGGGAAGCAAAATGTGGTGGCAGATGCACTCTCAAGAAAGGATGAGGATGTGGAAGCATTGTTGTGCGCCATTTCTATTATCCAACCAGATTGGATAAACGAAGAAAGGGAGGAATGGAAGAATGACGAAGAAGTGTGGGCACTTATTTGAAAGCTACAACAAGATTCCAGTACGTCTGATACATTTAGCTGGCAAAATGATTCGTTATGGTACAAAGATCGCTTATACCTCTGTAAGAATTCCCAGCTAAAACAAAAGATTCTTATGGAATTGCACACTTCTCCCTTAGGAGGGCACTCAGGATTTTAAAAACTTACCACAGGGTTAAGAAGGAATTTTTTTGGGATGGCCTTAAATCGGATATTCAAAAGTTTTTGGCGGAATGTTTGGTTTGCCAACAAAATAAAGTGTAAACAATTAAGACACCGGGTCTATTACAACCTTTATCCATTCCAAGCCAACGTTGGGAGGAGGTTTCAATGGATTTTATCACAGGTTTACCAAAGTCTGAGGGAAAGAGTGTCATCATGGTGGTAGTTGACAGACTTACCAAGTATGCACACTTTTGTGCATTATCACATCCATTTAAAGCCAGTACAGTTTCTACTGCATTTATGGAAACAATTCAAAAGCTACATGGAAACCCAAAGATTATTGTAAGTGACAGAGATCCCATTTTCACTAGAAATTTTTGGACAGAATTATTTTCTTGTCTTGGTACTCAGTTAGCTCATAGCTCATCTTATCATCCTCAATTTGATGGGCAAACTGAGATAGTAAACAAATGTTTGGAAGGATATCTTCGTTGCTTTGTATCTGATAAACAGACACAATGGGTCAAATGGTTGCCTCTGGCTGAATGGTGGTATAACACTTCCTTCCATACAGCAACAAAAATGACCCCATTTATGGCACTTTATGGGTATCAACCACCATCCATCACATCATATTTAAGAGAAAATTCTAAGGTTCAGGCAGTGGAACATCACATTGAACATCAACAACAAGTCCTCCAACTTTTAAGGATAACCTCGTGTTGGCACAGAATAGAATGAAACAACAAGTAGATCAACATCGCAGTGAAAGAAGTTTTGATGTAGGTGATTGGGTATTCCTACGGCTACAACCATATAAGAAAATGTCCCTCAAGCAAGCTAAGAAGGATAATAAATTATCACCAAAGTATTATGGTCCGTACAAGGTGTTGCAAAAGATTGGTACTATGGCATACAAATTGGAGCTTCCTGCAGCCTCTCGATTGCACCCAGTTTTCCATGTTTCATGTTTAAAGAAGGTTATAGGCGACAAGCTCCTAGTTCAAACAATATTGCCAAAACTTGATGAGGAAGGAAAAATTATATTGGAACCGGAAGCAGTCATAGAAACAAGAACTCGACAGCTACGAAATCGATGAATTTCAGAGTATCTTATCAAGTGGAAGAACTTATTTGCTGAAGATTCCACATGGGAGGATGAGAATTTTATGCAGAAGTATCCAGAACTACTCAAGCGTTGAGGACAACACTTTTTTGAAGGCGAGGGGCATGTTGGGTCCCTATAATACTAGTGATTACCCCATTACTATTGTAGTTATACCCCTTATTAATATTGTTGTGCCCCTATTGCCCCCATATTGTTATTACTGTGCCCATAGAATCCCTCTATTGTTATTTTTGTGGCTTTATATTATTATTGTTAGGTCGGCTGGATTATTTTGTGACTCCTTAGAATCCTATATATAGAAAGGAGGTTTTTTCATTTGTATCATACAAGAATTATTCATTTATGTAATGTAAAGGAGGTTGCCCCCTCGAAGATGCTGAATTCTAAGGTGTTGATCTATCTTTTCTATCTTTTCTTGAGCTGGTTACATAACAGAACTTGGGGATTTATTTTAGGTGAACTCTATTTTTATGTTTCGGCAAGTAGTTGGGACTCAATCCTTCCCTCATGTCAGCTAGGATCAAGTGACTTGTTAATCACGAAACACCCTTATCCAACCAGAAGTTTTGGGATCATGGGTTGAGTGGAAAATGTGCATTGATTCTCTACTAATATAAGTAGCTTCTTACTATCAGTAATCTTTCAAACTATCATGTCACACAAATATGATGCATAGAATAAGCAAAAATGACAATAATCTTAGTTATGGGTTGTCGAATTCTTATAGTTTGCCTGTAGGTCAAGCAAGAGGAAATTCTAGTCGCAGGATTGTTATGGTATAAATGAATATGGCCACCATATTAGGAATGGTACAGAAATGGCTGGTAGGGTGTTCGAGACACAAGAGAATGAGGCAAAATGGCTTTCTTACTTACTTATTCATACATAAGTAGTATTAAATCCTTTCCTTAATGAGGCATACATGAGAGACTCTTGCATAATATACACTTCTCTCTGTAAAACCAAACCAACATGACTACATGATTGGTTGGACTGATTTCCCTCTGCTATGCCATGGAATGGTTGTGTATTAGTCCCATCTGTCCCAACATGCATGGAAGCTTATGTTGGGTTATGTTATATTCTTTCCACGATTAATCCACGTAGTGAATCGGGGGGTTAGAGGGGAGGCGGAGCCCCCCCTTCGTTGCGCCGATTGCGCAGCGGGGGGTCACAGGGGGGTTTGAGGGGGGTGGGTAGCCCCCTTCTACGGGGTTCGGGGCAGCGCCCTGGGAAATTTTTTTTTTGGACCCTATATTAGGTTGGGCGAACCTACCTATGCTTTTCGGTCCATGGTTTTGGACGCGATGGTTTTTGGGCCATGGTATTGCATGCTTCGGCATGTATAAATATGTATTGTAACATTGAAAGGAATATAATGAAAAATCAAGCTGGTAGTCCCAGTTTTGGGATCCAGGGGAAAATCTCTGTGTATATGTGTTTTATGTGTTATGCTTTCGAATTGTTTATTTTTCTGTGATTTAGAATTCGTATGCAGGTAATTTCTATATGGGGTTAAAACCTACATTTGGTGTCAGAGATGTTTTGGCTTCAAGGGGACACCTTTGTTGTTGAGGGGTTTCGCTCAGGCCTGTGGTAGACCCTGTTCAGTGGGAGATCTGCGAGATCAATTCTGGTGGTGAAAGAAGATGGCGAGCAGCAGAAAGATAGAGATCGAGAACTTTAATGGTCAGAGTTTTGAGTTGTGGAAACTCAAGATGGAGGATTTGTTGGTGGATAAAGATCAGTGGATCATGGTAGATCCAGGTACTAAACCAACGGGAGTGACCGAGGAAGAATGGAAGAAGTTGGATCAGAAGGCAAAGAGCACAATACGATTGTGTGTCTCAGATTCCGTATTGCTAAATGTATCAGGGGAAGCTATGGCGAAGGCTTTGTGGGACAAGTTAGGGACTTTGTACCAATCTAAGTCTCTGGTGAATAAACTGTTCCTGCGGAAAAAGCTGTATAACCTGATGATGAAAGATGGAGACTCGGTAACAGAGCATCTGAACGCATTTAATACTGTGGTAAGTCAGTTAGCGTCTGTTGATATTAAAATTTCAGATGAAGTTAAGTGCATCAGTTTGTTGTGTTCTCTACCAAATTCGTGGGATAGTCTGGTTATTGCAATAGGTAGCAATGCAACTGCTTTGCAGTTTGATGAAATAGTCTCAGCCTTGCTGACGGAGGAGATGAGACGGAAAAATATGGAGAGCCAGAATGGTGATGCCTTGTCTATATGAGGATAGTCCCAGAATAGAAACAAAAATAAGTCATCAAGTGGGAGATCTAAATCTAGAGGGAGATCTAAATATCCAGGAAAACCTATAAAGGTGGTGTACTAGAAATGCGGAAAGGAAGGGCACTTCAAAAGGGACTGTAAATCTAAAGCTCCTGATAAAGGAAAGGGATCTGATGATGCTCCTTCTTCAGAGGCGAAAACCACCTCAGATGAAGGTGGGGATGTGTACTTGGCTTCTTCAAGTACACATGTAGATCATGAGGCATGGTTGATTGACTCAGGTGCTTCCTTTCACTTCACTCCCCATAGAGAGTGGTTCTGTGAGTATGAGAAATACGATGGTGGTGATGTCTTCTTAGGAGATGATAGGAAGGCTAGAATCATTGGTCGTGGAAAAGTAAAGTTGAAGTTGCAAGGTGGAAGGGTTAGAACACTTCCGGGTGTTCTGCATATTTGTGCATTGGCCAGAAATCTGATTTCTGTAAGCAAGTTGGATGATGCAGGTGTAAAAATAGTGTTCGAGAAGGATACTTGCAAGATGGTTTGGGGAGCACTGGTATCGATGCGGGGAGTTCGGACTAGAACTCTGTACGAGCTGCAAGGTAGCACTGTTGTTGATGGATGCAACAGTTCTGTGGTTCCTGAAAGTGGAGCTGAAAATCTAGTGGTCTCTGGAGAGAAGACCATGCTATGGCATCAAAGGCTTGGACATATTGGAGAGAAGGGCCTTCGAATACTTCATGGTAAAGGTATGGTAGAAGGTATGAGTAATAGCTCTCTGGATTTTCATTTCTGTTTGTGTATATGTGAAGCAGAATTGGGTGAGTTTCCCCTCTAGTGGTAAGAGGGTGAAACAGATATTAGAGCTTCTTCACAGTGATGTGTTTGGACCTGTGAAGGTTCCATCACTGGGTAACTCTGTGTACTATGTATCATTTATAGATGACTTCTCAAGGAATACATGTATATATTTCCTTAAGAAGAAATCTAAAGTCTTTGACAGGTTTAAAGAATTTAAGGCTCTGGTGGAAAATCAGACAGAGAAGAAGATAAAGGTGTTGAGGACAGATAATGGTGGAGTGTTTTGCAGCAAGAAATTTGAAGAATTCTGTAAGAAGAGTGGTATAGCACGACAGAAGACTACTCCATATACACCTCAGCAAAATGGAGTCACAGAAAGGATGAATAAGACATTGATGGAAAGGGCAAGAAGCATGCTCAATGGTGCCAGGTTAGGACAGGAATTCTGAGCAGAGGCGGTGGATACTGCATGTTACTTGGTCAACAGGTCACCTTCATCAGCGTTGGAGGATAAGACTCCACAAGAAGTATGGACTGGTAAGAAACCCTCTCTTTCACATCTGAGGGTATTTGGATGTGATGCATATGTACATGTTCCAAGGGAGAAACGAACCAAGTTGGATAGTAAATCTGAAAAGTGTATCTTTATTGGGTATAAGGATGGTTTAAAGGGTTATAAGCTTTGGAACCCAGTCACACGGAAGGTTGTGTACAGCCGAGATGTGGTGTTCAGAGAGGTAAAAGATGTTATTAAACATGAAGTCCAACCAAAGGAACCTGAGAAGATAGAGTTTGAGCTAAAGGAGGAAGAATCAGACTCTGCAGCAAAGGAGGAATCAGAAGATGAAGAGCCACAAACTCCGGCTGTGAGAAGATCAGTTCAAGAAAGAAGGCAGCTAGAAAGGTATAGTCCTTCTGCTTTTTGTTCAAATTTTGCTTTGTCCGTTACTGATGATGATCCCAGAACTATGAAGGAAGCTGTAGATTCAGAGGATGGAAAACTCTGGAAAGAGGCCATGGTTGATGAAATGGCATCTTTGAACAAAAATGAGGCTTGGGATCTGGTCGAGTTGCCGGCTGGAAGGAAACCCATTGGCAGCAAATGGGTGTTTAAAAGGAAGACAAATGCAGAAGGGAAGGTGGAGAAATACAAAGCTCGGTTGGTAGCAAAAGGTTATTCCCAAGTGCCGGGAACTGATTTTGGTGATATTTTTTCTCCTGTTGCCAAGGTAACTTCTATTAGGTTACTTTTATCTGTTGCTGCTGCTTTTGATTTTGAGGTAGAACAGATGGATGTGAAGACAACATTTCTTCACGCAGATTTGGAAGAGGAAATCTACATGAAGCAACCTGAAGGCTTTGCGGTGAAGGGTAAGAAAGAACAGGTATGCAAGTTAAAGAAGTCTCTGTATGGGTTAAAACAGTCACCAAGGATGTGGTATGAGAAATTTGATACATTTATACGGGGACTTGGCTTCACCAGAAGCAAAGCAGTTCACTGTGTGTATTTTAAACTAATTGGTGACCGTGTTATTTATCTGGTCTTGTATGCGGATGATATGTTGCTGGTTGGAAATGACAAAGAAATTATCCAGGACTTGAAGACCTAATTGTCCTCCAAATTCGACATGAAAGATCTTGGTGCTGCAAACTATATTTTGGGCATGGAAATTAAAAGAGATCGGGCAAAGAGGAAGCTCTGGTTAAACCAGAGAAAGTATGTCAAGAGAATACTATAGAGGTTTAATATGAAGGATAGTAAATCGGTGAAGGTTGCTATTCCTGTAGGTGTGAGGTTATCTGCTGAACAGTGTCCCAAGACACAAGAAGAGGAAGAGGACATGTCCGTGTTCCATATGCGAGTGCAGTCGGTAGCCTGATGTATGAAATGGTCTGTACTAGACCAGACATTGCACATGCAGTGGGAGTATTGAGCAGGTTTATGTCAAAACCAGGGAAGGAGCACTAGACAGCATTGAAGCGGGTTTTCAGGTATTTGCGTGGCACTAGTGATTATGGTTTGTGCTATCAAGGAAGACCAGGATTGGATAGAGTGTTGGATATTCATGGCTTTGTTGATGCAGACTGGGCTAGAGATCTGGACCAGAGAAGATCTACAAGTGGGTATGTGTTTAACCTATTTGGAGGTGCAGTCAGTTGGATGAGTAAGAAACAATCTGTAGTGGCACTATCAACTACAGAGGCATAATACATGGCAGCCACTCATGCAAGCAAGGAAGCAGTTTGGTTGCAGAGATTGTGTTCAAGTATGGGGTTAGTACAGGGAGCTATAAGAATAGAATGTGACAGCCAAAGTGAAATTTTCTTGGCAAAGAACCCTGCTTATCATTCAAAGGCAAGGCACATTGATGTTCAGTATCACTTTGTGAGGGATATGATAGAAGACAAAAATGTGTTGCTGGTAAAGGTGGACACTTTGAAGAATACTGCAGATGCATTGACAAAATCTGTGAGCTCTGAGAAGTTCTCTTGGTGTAGAGAAACAATGGGCATTTCAGGGTTGGAAAAATGACTAAGCTCTTTTGTGGCCCCTTGTGGAAAGAAAACAACAAGTGGGAGATTGTTGGGTTTTGTTATATTCTTTCCACGACTAACCCACGTAGTGAATCGGGGGGGCGGAGCCCCCCCTTCATTGCGCTGATTGCGCAGCGGGGGGGTCACAGGGTGGGCGGCAGCCCCCGTTGTCTAGGGGGTTTGAGGGGGGCGGGTAGCCCGCCTCTACGGGGTTCGGGGTAGCGCCCCGAGAAAAAAAAATTTTGGACCCTATATTAGGTTGGGTGAAGCTACCTATTGTTTTCAGTCCATGGTTCTGGACGCGATGGTTTTTGGTCCATGGTATTGCATGCTTCGGCATGTATAAATATGTATTGTAACATTGAAAGGAATATAATGAAAAATCAAGCTGGTAGTCCCGGTTTTGGGATCCAGGGGAAAATCTTTGTGTATATGTGTTTTATGTGTTATGCTCTCGCATTGTTTATTTTTTTGTGATTTAGAATTCGTATGCAGGTAATTTCTGTACGGGGTTAAAACCTACACTATTCCATGGAATGGTTGTGTATTAGTCCCATCTGTCCCAACACGCATGGAAGCTTATATGAGTAGGGGCTGGAAGGATAGACATGATTGTGCCCTACCAATACCTTATATATATATATATATATAAGTGCCTTAACTATGATAGAGCCACGAATTTACAAGTTTTTGAATAGAAGAGAAAGTAATAGAACCGATTAATTCTTTCCCTCAATATTCTATTTGATTTTCCTATTTAGGATGGATGTAGAAGCATTCATGGAATACATGAGCATAATGATCCAAGAATAATAGTTGGTACCAATGTTGGATGTTACCTTATGGTCCACTCACCCTTTAGCTATTTCACTTTTCAATCATTTTCATTTGCTAATAAGTAATAAGTAAATATTTTCTAGAAACCTTCGGTCCAATAATGGAAGGACCCATAATGAAAAATGAATTGAAACGCATCATAGATATCACATTCAAGCAACCCCAACTAGTGGTTTTGACACAAGTCTCTGTTTTCACCTAAATGTGTATGAAAAACAAGGTTTGTAGCGATCTAGATAACAGTTTGATTATCACAGAATAATTTATGATTGGATTTTTCATGTTAATGTTAATGATAATGTCAGGGGATGATTTATGCTAGTAAGAAGCTTCTTTACTAGCTATCAGTTAGTGGTTGAGAGGATAATTATGTAGCCTGGTTCCAAAACACAATGGTTAAGATCTTAATGACTAGGGTTGTGGGAATACATTTAAATGAGTCCATATTTCCCACCTATGCTAAGTAACAGGTCTGTATTGTTGACAACGCATAAACTTCTTGATTACATGATATGAATCCTTAGGACTATTGTGTGTGAGGCTATCCACCTGGTTGTGCATTTTTCTTGTCTAAAGTAATGATGGCCTAGTTGCATTCCCTGTCAACTGAGGTCACTGTTGCTCAATTAATGAACTCATTATTAACTAATATGTCAGCAAAGGATTAAGGACTGACATTATTGATGATGCACCAATGAAATATTTTACTGTGATCTAGTAATCAAGGTTAATAGAATGTTTTCTCTAAAAAGAAAAAAAATTGTCCCTTATTGCCCCCTATGCTATAAGTGGCATAAGGAAGCCATGCCATAACAACTGCAATAAACTTACTTCACACTTTTAGTTAGTCCATACCAATGGATTGTGGTAATTGTGAATTTATGTTACAAACTATTTAACCTATGTGTAACCAGAGACCATCATAATTGGGAGAATAATATCTACTGGCAGCTAGAAAATTGCACATTGTTGATGCTACTCAAATGTTGTTCACTCAGAAAGGATACTCTAGTTCTATGATTATAGTCCATAATATTTGTTGCTCTATATAACACTTCTTTTTACAATAAATATAAATATTGGCACTCCTTAATTCACAACACTTGGTGTCCAACTCCATTAATATGCAGTCATGAATTTTCAAGGTATCCAACAGATCATCGCTAATACACCTATGCCTAGAAGACTAGATATTTCTCTATGTAATTTGTTGTAGGCATTCATTTGTAGTAATTAAGCTTGATTTTTATTTATATAGTGATCATAGAAATTTAGTTTCATTTCATAATTCTGAAACACTCATTAATGAACAAAAAGTGAGATTTCTAAGTAGAACTCAGTCCAATAATTGACTTATAATTTTGTAACCTACACCAAGCTATGGAACATCAACAAGTTAACTTGCATACAGATCACAAGATGGAAATTTTCTTAGTTTTTCAAGTTGCAAGGATCACTATTTCACATTTTATGCTCCTTGGGAAGAAATTAATATTACAAGACCTTGTAAAAATAGGTGAAGCTCGAACCTTTGCTTTGAGACCATGCAATGAAATAGTTTTGGCTAGCAGATAAAAAAATCAATTCTCAGACATAATACGCTATGCTAAGCTATGTAGTATTCATGTCTTCATTTGGTAGAACCCATCTTTAGTACAGGCATTTTACTGAAGAAGGGAAGTCGAGTATCGATCTAATGGATATTCCCATATTCATTAAAGCCCATTTCCCTAAAGCACCCCAATATTTGGTTGTTAGGTTATGTGCATACTTTTAGGACATCCCATGTGATTTTCCTATCTTTCTTCCGTGATATTCACTTCATATTCACATTTACATCATTCCCTAATTTATTTATATTCTCTTTATATTGATTGTTTCAATTATTCAAGTTATTCAGTGGATAATATGTGCACAAGTTAGTGTTGTGCACATTTCTTCTAGATCCTTGAGTGACTAAGAGATAGTGATTGGGAAGAGATGCTATTTTGATTTCTTCTGGCTCTTCCTAGAATTTTTAACCTTGCAAGGCTTGATTATTTATGTGAATAAATGAAACTATTCCTTATAGGATGTATGGGATTACGTGGAAAAATGTATGGTTTGCCTCTCATAGTTTGTAGTTGAAATTTAACGTAACAAATGATTCTACATGAAAATATAATGACTATTTGATGTCCTTCATCAATTATTACAATGTCAAGGCTTCAATTGCCTAGACTCTAACTCATTTGATGTTGAATTCTAGGTTCCCGTAGGTGCTTCAATCTTCCACTGATTCCCTTTCCCTCTGGATCTAGTCATTATTTAAAAGTAATTAATGATACATATATTATTTCAGGTATCCCAAAATTATTTATAGTAGAACAGATTGCGTAGTTTTTTTTACACTTGAGGATTCTTTTTAAAACTGCAATGTGGTCTATGCTATCAAGTTATATACCATAGAAAATTGTCCTTATTAACCATAGTAGGATGTAGGTTCAACAAAGTTGAACTCGTTGGGATAAATAATTTGAAGTTGTGTGATGAGTCCATATATTAGGCTATTCTGGTGACAAAAGTGAATACGCTTAATGATTGCTATTCTATCAAGATGACTCGAATTTTTTTCTAAATTATTCATGTTGTTAAGATGTCAAAATTCCAAGCATTAGGCATCATTCCCCATAGCCAATAGGTAGCAATATATATATATATATATATATATATATATATATATATATATTATCACAACTTAATTCCTAAAAGATGATTGTTACACATTGGTAACCTAATTCATCAGATACTAGCACCTAAAGACTGCAAAACAAACTTAAAATATCAATCAAACAAGCATGAGAAGCAAACTAAGGATATTTCAAAAAAATCATGCCATAACATGGGCTTTAAAACTCCAAATTTGAATCCATCATAAGTAATACGGTGAAAACTCATAGGGATTTTCAATGAATGTTTGCATGCTACAATTTTTCTCTATCAAGATATCATTTTTCCTTATATGTCGATAACAGTAGTTCCGTGAGAGCTGATGGAGGTTCTATGATCAACTGTGAGGTTTTGAAAGTGTCTAGATAGTGGGTATCCACCCTAAGATTGAGGTATTGAATTTTTCTAGAGTCGTTACTATATTCAGACATTATAAAATAGATGGAGAGTAAAGCCACTTTAGTGTGCCTCATAGTTTGAGGTACCTTCAAGTAGCTTCCATATCTATGGGATTGCCCTTTCTTTGTTTTTATTTTCTCCTTGTCCTTGCAAGCATAGTGGTATTTATATGTCTAAGTTACTTTATGAACATTTCAAATGTTGTTGTGTAGATTCAGGGAGGGATTTACTCAATATATGGTGGAAATAGATTAGATTTTATATGTATGATAGTTGAACATTTCTGCACAGGATCCAAGTTGTATGGAAACATTTTCTTAATGGAAGTGTTCAATTTTTTTCTCCTGAAAAAATAAAGATATCATTTTTTAAATGGAACCATGAGTCAAGCCCTTCATCCTCTTTATGTGAAGCATTTTAGCACTATTTGCACTCTTGGTTGCTCCAAAACCTCCATAAACATATTCAAACACCTCTCATGATCCTAGAATTCCATTACATCTCTATGTACTATTTTTCCATAATCAAGCTCCACCATCAATTTAAGAAATTGGTATTGAAGATCAAATTATGGAGGGGGTCACTCTTTGTTGCAATATTTGGCTCCAAATCAGGGACCATCTCCCTATGAAGTGAATGAGAACCATAGATATTTGAAGAACTAGACAAATGCCTTGTCCTTGAGCCATGGATTCATATATGGTCATCCATCACAAAAATTTGTCTTTCTTCCTTGTCACCTTGAAAGTTAGAAAAACTCATGCCCTGATCAAAATGACACTAAATTTAAAAGATATAAGAAAAATATGAGCTAGAAAGTGCCCTATGAATACAAATGGAGAACTGTCCTACCTACCCTAACTGAGATAAATTTTGATTAACTAGGAAACATGAGAACGCCAATGGAGCTGAGCAAAAAACTTTTTAAATGTATGGGACTGAATCTTGCATTTGATTGCAAAGGAAATGTGCACCTAAAGAGATAAAGTGTAGAATGAATGGGAAATTCATACATGCCACTTATAAAAACTACCTCAAAAGGTCAAAAAATACTTAAGGCCTTAAATTAAATTGACTCCAAAAATGACCAAACAGGATTAGTGAAAACACAAGAGTGGTGTGGGCGAACAACATAAATAAAAAGTGAAGATACCTTTCCCAAAGATGCCCTTGTCATCATTGTATACAGACATGTTTTCCTTTCCCTTCATTCTTGCAAGTGAATGCAACATAGGTATGTTGTCCCAAAATAGGAGAAGCCTCCTCGAGTATCTCATTCGTGGAGTGAATGTTTCCTTGACCCACAACCTCATGGAAACCAATCACTGAATTTGATGTTGGAATGGAATTGTGAAGATAAAAACCTCTTCATTCCTTTTGAATAATTGCACCAAATACCAATAATGAATCAAACTGAAATTTGAGCTTCCCCCTTTTACATTACCCTGTATTAGTGTCATAAAAAGTAAAGATATCAAAACGAAAATCAACACCCTCATTTTCCAAAGTTGGGGAAATGTCAATGAGAACCTTAGTCACAAGTTACAACTTCCAAGAGATTCCCAAAACAATTTTGAGTCAATTGTTGCATCATGAACAACATGATTTTCTCATAATTCAACATTGTTTTCTAGCATGTAAGAAATAATCTTGACCATAATATTCAACCCGATAGAGACTTCTAAGCTTATTAACAACCATACCCTTGCATAAAAATCATACACGGGTTGGCCACCTATGTTTGTTAATGGCCACTCTTTCTCTTCTTCTCCTTTACATCCTAGGGTTGATTCCTAGCTATCATTCTTTTAGTTTTGATCATCATGATCGACATTAAGGACATGATTATATTTAAACAGTGAGGGTTGATGATCAAGGCAGATTTAGTCAATTAAATGTGAGGTTTCTTCACCTACCCATATTCATCAATTTCATTTAGTTGTGCTTGAGACGACTCCTCAATCATGTCACAAGAATGGATGCCACCCACTCGCTTAGTGCTAACTCTAAGGGAATCTAAAACTGTAGGATGTAAATATAGAACCCCCTTTGCACTAAAATAAGATAGTTGATTCTTTCAATATCCCTTTGGCTTGAAGAGAGATCTCTTTCCATTCTCATTATTACCAATTAGACAACCATGAAAGACCACATGAATATGGCCCTCATTGACACATTCAACATGTTACTCATTTGTCTTAAGTAAATAGCATGCAAGAGTGCGGTTGTTGCAATTGAGGCTAGGCTTACATCCTATATGTGGTGTTGCAGAAGGAGGTCTTACAACTTGGTATTTGTGCTCAATCATGTCTTTATAATAATGTTCATTTTTATAAATGGATTCTATAAAATTAACATTTGATGGTGGGGAGCCTTGACCCTTGAGCATATTAAACTTCATTCTCAGTAAGGGTAGTAGCGCCATGGCCCTAAAGTACTCATCAGGCATGTAACTATTTAGATCTTCTAAAGAAACACTACCTTTATTAGAACATGCTCGGGCAACAATGAGAATAATTCTATATTTTTCTGTCTGGGACATAGGCATATGGTTGTGCGTAAGTATGGTACAATTGGTTGGAAAGATAAAATTACATTGAAAATTTATTCCAAACACCATGAAAGACTTCGATGGAAAACTGAGATCTAACCCCATAGTGGTTTTAATATTAAATTCATTTCTCTCTGTGGTAGTGATATAATAATTCTATATTTTTGTGTCAAAGACATCTGGATATGGTGATATGTAAGCATGGAATAATTGGTTGGAAAGATAAAATTACATTGAAAATTTATTCCAAACACCATGAAAAACTTTGCTGGAAAACTGATATAAAGCCCTGTAGTTCTTTTAATTTTAAATCCATTGCTCTCTACGGAAATGAGAGAATACTTATATATTTTTGTGTCCAAGACATAGGGATATCGTGATGTGTAAGTATGGAAGAATTGTTTGGAAAGAAAAAATTACATTGAAAATTTATTCCAAACACCATGAAAGACTTCGCTAGAAAAATAAGATCAAGCCCCGTAGTGGTTTTAATATTAAATTCATTTCTCTCTCTGGCTGTGATAAAATGCTTCTATCTTTTTGTGTCTATGACATAGGGATATGGTTATGTGTAAGTATGGCAGAATCAGTTGGAAAGATAAAATTACATTGAAAATTTATTCCAAACACCATGAAATACTTCACTGGCAAATTGAGATCAAGCTCTGTAGTGGTTTGAATATTAAATTCATTGCTCTTTGTGGTAGTGATATAATACATGTATCTTTTTATGTCTGGGACATAGGGATATGGTGATGTGTAAGTATGGCAGAATTTGTTGGAAACATAAAATTACACTAAATTTTTTTTATTTCATTTAAAATTATTAAATGTCTTTAACAAGAAGAGGCTTTTCACCCTTCATGTCACTCATTATTTTCCCCAAGCCAATTTCCTGAAATTCTAAAGGAGAGGAATATGCTACAACTTCATCTTATTCAAGAACACCATATTTCTCATTAAAATAGCATGATTGTGTAGTAAGTTGATTTTTTTTCAGATCCTTGAATCTCCTCCTCAGAAAGAGGATTTGGCCCTCTAGTTCAAGCATCATTTGTATTAACTGAAACTCATGCCTCTCATTATTGAGAAAATGAAATTGATTTGTTGTATTGTCACATCATGCCCACATGCACACTTCTTGGTTAGGAAGGGACGACAACTCACGAGCAATTTTTAATGGGTCTTGATTCCAACAATTTTGGAGTTACCATACGAGAATTCCTTTCCTTAATTCTACTGCTTTTTCTCAACACAAGTAGTAGAATGTTGCATTCAATAGGACAAAGGATTTATTCCTTGGTGGAGTTGACAAGCAATGTTTAGCTATGTTTCCCAAAATATATTAAAATTAGACACATAACATGAAACAAGAATAGCATGCAAATTCTCTCCTTTCCCTCAAGACTATTCCATAAACATTGTTATCTTCCCAAGGAGAAAAACTCTCCCTGGAAAGAATTCCAATTTAGATGTTTCCCATCTATCAGTTTTCTATAATGCTTCCTGAGGCAGTTGTTAAGCAAACTGTAGCTCAAGAATTAAGATGATTTCGCTAGTAAGGAGGGAAATCCAACTCCAAAGATTTCACTTACTTAACTGGTCTATTGTCTAGGAATTGAAATATCATGGTGGCCTTGGAATCAAGGATTCTAGGAGTGAGTGATAAACTCCTATGAAGGATAGTGTTAGGGAAGTATGAATGGTGGAAAAAGGTTTTGCAGCTACACAAAAAACATTTCATGGGGGAAATAAAGTAGTCTTCAAATAATATTGTCCACGCGAGAGGATGGTCATCTATTTGGAGACTTATAAAATCTTCCATTTCAATAATAATGGATCAATTTACTTAAATTTTAGGAAATGGTAAAAATATCAATATTTGGAAGAACAACATCATGGGTCAAGAGTTGCTTAACTCTCAAGATCTCACTCCTTTAAATATATGATTGGACAACAAGGATAATATTCCATTTTTGACATTTCTACATGGGACAGAGCTTTAGGATTATTGAGAGGGTGGGACTTTGGGGCTCCACGTTCAAACTTATTCCATTTGGTGGCCTCACTGGTACATAAATTGTAAGGCTGTTCCCTTAAGAACCTTGAGGAATTAGACTGTAGAGGGTGGAGTTTATCTGAGTATTCAGTTAAAAAAAGTTATGCCCAACAACATTATCGCTCTTCACTTCCCCACAAAACCTCGATCTAGAGAAAAATATGGCATTTAGATTCCTTGCCAAAGATTAATATTTTATTTTTGACCTTATCTTATGACAAAGTATTAACCTCGTAAAATATGAAAAGGAGAGGAATCCAAGATCTCTCTGAGCGTTCACTTTGACTCTTTAGTTTGGAATCTCCTCATTTCATAATTTTGGATTTCCATTTCACTTTGGGGTATTGGTTAGTGGTGGTAAATGGAATTGAGGATTAGCTCAAGTACTCAAATTCACTGAAGCATCTATTTTGGACTTGGCATAGTCATTACATAAGGTCTATCCATTGCAAGCCTCTTTTGAAAGGGTTTGGTTTGCATCGTCTAAATTTGTATGTTAGGGATCTAGACGGAAAAAAGATCATGCAATCTTCCAATATATGATGAGTCAACTAGATATGGTGGCAATTAAAGCTAAAGCACTGCTATCTAAACATCTTAATTCAAAAGGGATTAAATTGATTCTAGATCAAGATATACGCAAGTAATAACTTCAATTATTGGATCAAATTAAATTTAGATATTCCATTTCTTCTTCCCGACCTAGGTAAGTATGTCAAAAATCATCTTGATAGCTTCATCTAACTCCACAATAATTTCATCAGTGGATTTAGACTCAAAGGGCGTTCATTTTTCTTTTTTATGGTGCCTTGAAACGAAGCCCTAGAGTGGCAGAAGTTGACGGGGTTCTCATTAATCTAGGAGGGAATATAGTATGTCCCTATGGTGTTGCAAATATCAACATTGGGATACAATCAACATGGGTCAGGAAAACAAAAAAATTTAAAACTTGAGAAAATGTCTTAAAAAGTCGGAAAAAATTAAGATACCAACAAAATATTGGTAAAAATTGTCAAACATCAGCTTGGCCAAAAAATTGTGATTTTGGGATTTTCCATGATAAAATCAAGATGTTTAAGGCTTGCCTCTTCTCTTAATATTCAAAATTTCACTGTGGTGGGGGACACAAAGAATGTCATTAGCCTTATGGTCTTAGATACAAGCCATACGGATTTCAGGTTTGCATTGGTATTTATTAGTATTCGACAAGCCACACCACACATTTTTGTGTGGTATTTTTTCATGTGGTTCAGAAAATAGTCAAATTGTGGATCATTACATAAAATTGTTATGTGTGGAAATTTGGTGAGCATTTTTATCGATGGAAAAGTATATATATCCAACAAATCCCATTAAATCAAAAGGGGCACTTAGCTCCTCTCATGAAGTACCAGTAATAATTTAATGTGCAAGTGTAGGATAAGAACAAAGAAGCCAAGTCAATAGGAGCTTAGGTATCTAATGGTGACTAGAGAACCAACTCAGAGAAACATGGTAAAAATTACAATATGTGAGTTTGAGCTAGTGTTTCTTCAGTGTTTACTAGGATAACAACATGTGTGAAGCTTGGGTATGATAATCAACTAACGTATATTTTATTTTCTAAGTAATAGTAAAGATATTGGATTGCTTCTACAATTTATGGTATGTTTTTCTTCTCCATATTTCCCTCTTCAGTAGATGTAGGCACCAACTATCAGCTATTTTGAGCTTCTTGTAGAAATTTTCGCACTCCCACATTTACTGTACATTTATTTTAGCATATGCATATTTGAAGTTTAATGGGGGAATACTAAGTTTTCAATTTAGTAGCTATAGGTTTCATTCTTTGAGTACATATATAATTTATGAGATGAAAAATTGATACAGCCACCCCACCCAAAAAAGACAAAAATAACATCATCTTGATTAATAGTGAAATTAATATCACTGAACTAACCCTGCTTCAAATTGAAGAAAAATAAAGAATGGTGGCTGAAGGATGATCCAATAAGAGTGAATATAGATGGTAGAGAGAAATAGGGGCCTTCTAGGTTTTTCCTACTGGATCTCTAGGATAACCCAACTAAAAGGAAGGTGATCAAAGCTCAAATCAATTTTGAGTGGATAGTTAGGAATGGGATGGTGAGAATGGTAGGAGAAGTCACAAGCTGCATGTCAGAAGTGATGGAGGTAGTTTGGAATCTCTCTCAATCCAGTAAAGGAAAATTCAAGAAGACAGAGTCCCTAATCAGAATCCCTATACTGAGATTCTCAAGGAACTCTGAGATTTGGAGGATCACATGGCAGTCTAGTTGATCCAGATGTAATGCATATTACACAAAATGGGAATCAAGTTCCTCGATGAAGTGATCAATGAAACCTATACATAAATTAACCCTTGAAGCTACAAACTATTAGATAGCCTCAACTGCAGATAAGAATGAATTTATATGCATGTGTTCAATCTTTTACTCAATGTATAGCAAGTTTTTTAATAATATGATACGTCAAATATTAAGAAGGAATATTTTGTGAACTCAAACTAGTATATGAAATCATGTATGATGTAATACAATAATAATAAACAAGTGTATTTTGATTCCAGTAGGCAGGCAAAAGTTCAATATTAGGGTTGGAGCATAGATGTCGAATTTTGTTTTGGTTAAAGGTAAAAACAAAGTAGAGAGCCCTGTGAGGATAAATCCATAGTCCAATTTTGGGAAAAAAAAAAAGTCATGCAATAGGTTTTTTGCATGTAATATGTTTGTACTGTAATCTGGTTTTCAGTATCCCCATGGTTCCTAAGCACTACAAATTATAGTTCCTTAGGATGAAGTTGTAGCACTGAGGCGGGTACCTTGCAGAATACCCAAATTAGCATTTGGTTTAAGGCAACATATCAAAAGATAGTTGATCTTTAGTTTACTCCAAATTACATAAACATAATTCCAAGGCATGATAATGTGTTAATTTATGGCCAGTTTGACTATTTCAAAAATAATGCATAAATAAAACATCATAGGGATTCAAGTTACCTCTAGCTTGTTTGAAAAACTGATCCTACATTTTCAAGTAATACTTTTAGAAACTCTAATGATAGAATATTCCCTCGCATAATTACTAGATCAATTGAGCCTTCCTGCTATTGAGCCTCACTAAAAGCTTACATATTGCCACAAATACTAGAAATGAATCTCACCGAAATTTATTACTGATATTAACTTCTACATCTACATCGTTCTCTAAGTCTGCATCTGCTAATTCACCCATCCTACCTTCAATCATATTCTTGAAAATTCTAACTTCCCAGTACTTAGAATCCAACATATATTTATCCATTAGTTTGAAGGACTCCCTGCTATCAATAGTGATGTCATCGGAGTTGAATGCATTATCATGCCCCATGGGTTTCCATGACAAAGCATAACCCAAAACCCCTTCAATATCTTGCATAACCTTACTGATAAAATTTTGTACAAATTTACACATATTTGAATCATTTTAGGTTTTATCAATAGATTGCATGAGATATACCACAATAGTAAGGTGCAATAGAATAGAAGAAGAGTCTATCCCCATCCTGTGAAACATGATAATAAGCATTTGTATTAGTGAAGCTTTACTGTATCTTGATTCACAACATTCTTGCTTTCTAAGAATGCATTATAGCAGGTCCTCACGATATTAATAAGGAAATCACCATGAATATACAATGAGACCGATGTAACCACAGGAAGGGGAGTTTTCATCATGGAAAGCTCCACGTTTTAATCTTCCAACTCATGGAATTTGTTGAAAAATTCCATTAATTACAAGAGAATAATGCTTCTCCTGCCTTTTCTATCGACCTAGCCTCAAATATGAGAATATATGTATAATTTCTATATACAATTCACAACCAGCTCCACTACCTTGATCGATTAGGTCTTGCAGGTCATAGCGAAGGGCTGTAACAAGATTTCTACATCGAATGAACTTAGAAAAACTTGTTCACTAAAGAGGCACTTCTATATACAATTCACAACTAGCTACACTACATTGATGGGTCAGATCATTGCAAAGGGATGTAACAATATTTCTATATCAGATGAACTGAGAAAAAAAATTTCACTGAAGAGGAATTGCTACTACCAAGGGTTTTGGGAGATGCAGATGCAGTTTTAAAGTCTGAGATTATGATCATAGTAAGCTTGTCTAGAACGATGTTGCAATGGCTTAGCAATATGGAATGCTTTCACCATGCCACATTCTTAATCATATTTTCAAGGGAGGTGACCTAGCAGGGTTCTACTTCCCAAGGATTTTGAAGACGCCATGACCTAAACACATCTCAGCTGCTTCATTGGTGCAATTTCATAGATTTGGCTTAATCCGGTGATTTGATGGATTCGTAGGCCCTAATTCAACATTAATTGCTATAACTTTCTAATCATTCATCACTGAAACAAAACTGTGCCTTTTTCTAGTGCCCCATTCAGACCACCCAAGTGAGAGTACCCAAGGTCAACCTGCATTAGGAATTACTGAGATTTGTTGTGCCACTATGCAAGGAAGTGGAGAATTTTTTTTTCTTACATGGTTGGCATTGCTTCCATAGTAATTTTCTTCATAACCTCATGATATTGATATTGGGGTCTTGCATCACATGCAATCTATGTTAAATAGAGGATTTTTTCTTCTCATTATGAGGTCAAGTTCACTTGTGGAATATGACTAATCTTTAAAGCATAGTTTAACAAGGCCACAATTTTGCTTGGGAAATAAGGGAAATTTTGGTGGCAAAAATTTTGGGAAATAAATTTTATAGTTATCAATATTGAGGATTTTCACTGCCCTAAGCGATTTTGATGGAGTTAAATCAAATTCCACCAGCAAAAAAAAGATCCAAATACTCCTTTGCTTATAATTTTCGAAATAAAAAATGACCATATTTAGGGTGAAAAGTAACTTCTCGAGTGAAATTTTGGTTTCGGTAGACAACGTCGGTCTCTAATGGTGCATAGTCATGTTGACAAAAGAAAAAGAAGATTGCAATTACAGTTGGAAAAACCTAGGGATTTTGACAACTCTAGCTTTTATTAGGGTAAATGATTAAATCCTTAAAAAACTTTTTATTCGATTTTAAATAAATATATTAAATACAAATAAATATACTATTTAAAATGTTGATTAAATATTTTCTTATATTGACATTCACTCCTAATTCTCTTTTCACTCTGAAAGAGGTGTTAACACCTAATCCTCCGAGAATGTGAAAGTAATGTAGATATGTAATTACAAAATAAAATGATGAAGAGACCTTGGAATGTGAATCGCAAGGGTATCTCTCTCCTATGTATATTTTAATGCTCTTCCTAATAGAAAATTACAATTCATGGAGTTACCTAATACTTGGTCTGACATGGTGCCAGAGCACATGTCTCATTTTAGAATTTATTTGTCATTGTAACTCTTGTCAATTCTACATTATTCTCTCTATGTACCTATTGAATTTGAATGTGCTCTATGCACCTGACACTATAAAATATAAAATAAATCCTCTTTGATGGATTTTAGACCTTCATCGAGGATAACAACTCCATTATGAGGTTTTTCCATACACATATGGGAATTAGCACTTATATCTTTCCCAAGGAATGAAAAAGCGTCTTTTGCCTAAAAAATTCCTTCTCAGGTTTAATGTCCATGAACAAGATATTAGAATGTGAATATGGGAATAAGTAGTATGTTTTTTGCAATAAGAATCGGGTTTATGACCTCTACAATGGATAGGGAAGGAAGACAAGATCCTTGGTCCCTAAACAAAACTTCTCTAGTTCAATGGGCATGAATAAGGCCTCAAACCCCCACACATATCCTATCTAAGATATATCTAGCCTTCAAATGTTTTATGGGTGTTATTTTAAGTTTTTGTGTGCCATAGTTGGGCATTGGGGCCTCTAAGTTTAGCCTCAATATAATTAGGAGGTTTTTTGCACCATGTGTGGCACTTGGTGCCATACCCACGGTCAAGGGAGGTTCATAAGGTGGTTGGGCCATATTTGAAGCTTCCCATGATCAATATTCTTGAACAAGTATTTGAAATACCACACATGACACCTCTAGGGGATATTTGACCTTTATGGGGGACCCTTTTCACCATTGGTATAGTTTACATGATAAAAATGGGTCTTGCAGAATGAACTATATTGAGGGGAGGAGAAAACATGGCATTATTCCTTAAATAAAGCTTCTAGAGTTCAAGGAACATGAAGTATGTTGAAAATGGCAACAGGAAATGCTAAAAATAGAAATGCTATAAATAGCATCTCAGGTACTAGTGTTGGATATAGCAACAAGGAATGAAAAAATGGAAATGCTAAAAATAAAATTGCTATAAATAGTATTTTGGGTTAGATTCCAATTTTAGTTAGTCCCTAAACTAAAATTGAGAAGCAAAATTCAAATTTGTTCTTAGCAGCTATTTGATTAACAATTAATTAATTCATCTTAATTTAATTAGTTGTAGAAAATCAAACATGAAGTCTATGTGGGGACATGCAATAGTTTCTCCATTAATTAAGGAATCTATCCATCAGTTAAAGAGATAAGGATGAGTTGTAATATTGAGTTGTAATTAGTTGGCTCAGTTAACTAAGTCAAGTCTAGTTAGATTAATTCAAGCAGTTTGTTGAATTAATTGTGAGTTCAGTTAGTTAATGCATGCATGCATGGAACTGCTGCACTTCAGATAACTGAATATTCTCTCATAAATAACTGATGCATGTCAGTTTAGATAGAGACCCAAATGAGATCAGATGGAGGGACAGTGTACTATCAGTTGGAGGAGCTTTCCTATAAAGGAAACTCATCCATGCAGAAGGAATTATCTCCGTCAGGTTTGTGCAGTTATTTCTGAGCCAAGTGAATAGTGTGAGGTGGGAATTCACACAAGTGGAAGCACTGGACCCCAGGAAAAACTGTGCAAGGAAATAGGAGGCTTGGAGGACAGAGGAGAGGGTTGTGAGAGCCTTTGATTGTCTATGAGCAATATTGTTTGATTGCAGAGAGAGCAGGATATCCTGAGAGCTGATTCTTTTTGTAACTTGAAAAGATTTCCACCTGTATGATAATACAGAGATTTGGGTTTTAGGCTAAGGCTTTCCCTGGGTTATTTCTTCTTTGTTATGTGTGATTGATTTCTCATTCTCAGTTATATGTGTTCTCATTGATCGTGCTTAGATTGATTAAGCTTCCACAATGTTTATCGTAGAAGTAGATCTTGTATTCTACTTTAGTCTATTGCATAATGTGTTGATCTACAGTGGGAATTTCTACATGGTATCAGAGCAAAGGTGATCAACGGAGAAGAATAGTATACAAGAAGGGAGAAGTTCAAATTTTGTGGTTCCTGAATATAGAAATCGAGTTCTTATCACATCTCAATTTCACCAACAGTGTTATGTGGTTTAAGACTTAAATATGCCCTTTGATGCTAGCTCGAATTATATAACCTAGAAGGATTTGCATGGAAGCAGTATTAGAGGATAATGGTCTTAAGGACTTCATTGATTAAGAAGTCCGCAAGCTGACTGATGCTACTCAACTGGCGTAATGGAAGAAATTTGTGGCTAGAGCAAGGAGAATACTACCGGAGGGAGTTAGAGACCACATCGTCTCGAGCCTCCATGGGAAGGAGACACCATTTTCGATGTGGAAAACATTGAAATATCTATATTTGAACAACATCAATTAGAGGAAGTTGGTGCTGAAAGACAAGCTTTGTAAGATCAAGTGTGAAAAGGGTGACATGATCTCTACATATATGAACAATATCACCACCTGCAGGGATGAGCTTGGAAGTGTAGGGATCATGATCGGAAATTAGGAAATGGTGAGTCTAGCACTCCTCAGTTTTCCTAAGAGCTGGCATAGCTACCAAGACTCGGTAAATAGAAGAGATAAACTACCAGATTGGGAATGACTTTGGTCGGATCTGATGCAAGAGGATATACGAAGAAGCACCAGAGATGGATCTTCTTCATCCAAGGAAGATGAAGAAAATTGCGCGTTAGCAAGTAAGGAAAAGAAAGGGAAGGAGAAGGATTCTCATCCCAAATCCAGTTCTTTCCATGGTGGGAAGAAGTTTGACAAATCGAAAGTGTGATGCTTTCGTTGTCATGAAGTGGGCCATTTTGCTACAAATTGTCCATTGAGGAAATCCAAGAAGGGATCCGTGGAAGGATCAGAAGGTGAGGCACTGGCCTCATAGTTTGAGTTGGATTTCACACTTTTCGCATGCATGGTTTCATCAGTGGTGGGAAGTGGTTGGTTTCTTGACAGTGGAGCTTCTTTCCACATGATCGGCAACAAGAGTTTGTTTAGTACCTTGGAGGAGAAAGATCTCTAGATACTCATAGCGATTGGTAATGATTAAAAATATGGTGTCTCAGGTGTAGGCATAGTTTTTTTCAGATGGAGCATGGAGCTTGCATTACCTTGATCGATGTCAAGTATGTACCACGACTGAGGAAAAATTTGGTGATGATCGCCATGCTGGAAGACAAGGGCTATGATGTAGTCTTCAGTAAAGGAAAGGTTTTCCTTCGATACATCACCATGAGACACGTGAAGTAGATTGGTTCACAAATGAAGAACCTGTATGCTCTTGAGGTTCAAGATGCATGCAAAGCCTTAAGGAGCAGGGCAACTATTGGATACTTGGTGGTTGAGAGGGAGAGTACATTAACTCTTAGAATGTAGCCACAGGAGAAGTCTCAAATGATTGTGGAGGAGCCACGATTGGTGAGGCAGCTTCAAGAGGTTGTGGAGCAGCCACAACTAAGGAAGTCGAGAGGAGACAGAATGGAGACATGCACTCATGCAGAGACCTCCAATAGGGGGAATTTTTGAGCCAAGTGGGCAGAGGGATCACATGCATCCATACCTCCAGGTCAGAGGTGGGTCCATGTGGAGTGATAGTCCCAAGAAGGCTGAAATAGGGGTAGGATCCTTGAGGTACCTAGCCTCTTTGATTAGGCCTTGCTACGGGAGCCCTGATGAGGAGTAGTAGGATTGGCTGAGTGAGTAGAGGCAAATGCGGATGGAGCGGCAGAGAGAGCTACAGTGCAGGATTCCCAAGATAGTGCAGAGCTAAAAGGTTGCAACAATGCGAGAGGCACAAGAGTATTGAACCAGTGCAGGAAGGCACAGAGAGGTGTGCAATAGTGCGAGATGCATGGAGTGTTACAGCAGCTCAGAGGTCACAGAGGGAGCACTTGTTAGCGACAGAGGAAGCTTCAGAATTAGAGGATGTTTGTAGCCCAACAGGGAGGTCAGTTGGAAGATTTTTTTGTTTTTAGAGTTGCTGGAGCAACAACACTTGCGAGAAGTGTTGCATGTAGAGCATTCCAAAGGTTCAAGATCGGGTTCTAGTTGAATGCCTTTCTTGTTGATATGGAGTGTTGAAAATGGCAACAAGAAATGTTATAAATAAAATTGCTATAAATATCATCTCAAGTACCAATGTTGGATATAGCAACAAGGAATGAAAAATGGAAATGCTAAAAATAACATTGCTATAAATAGTATTTCGGGTTAGATTCCAATTTTAGTTAGTCCCTGAAGTAAAATTGAGAAGTAAAATTTGAATTTGTTCTTAGCAGTTGTTTTATTAATAATTAATTAATTCATCTTGAGTTAATTAGTTGTAGAAAATCAAACATGAAGTCTATGTGGGGACATGCAATAGTTTCTCCATTAATTGACGAATTTATCCATCAGTTAAAGAAAGGATGAGTTGTAATATTGAATTGTAATTAGATGGCTCAGTTAACTGAGTCAAGTCCAGTTAGATTAATTCAAACAGTTTGTTGAATTAATTGTGAGCTCAGTTAGTTAATGCATGCATGCATGTAACTGCTGCACTTCAGATAACTGAATATTCTGTCATAAATAATAACTCACACATGTCAGTTCATACAGAGGCTCAGTTGAGATCAGATGGAGGGACAATGTACTATCAGTTGGAGGAATTTTCCTATAAAGGAAACTCGTCCATGCAGAAGGAATTATCTCCTTCAGGTTTGTACAATTATTTCTGAGCCAAGTGAGCAGTGTGAGGTGGGAATTCACACAATTGGAAGCATTGGATCCTAGGAAAACCTGCACAAGGAAATAGGAGGCTTGGAGGGCAGAGGAGAAGGTTGTGAGAGCCTTTGACTATCTATGAGCAGTATTGTTTGATTGCAGAGAGAGTGTTATGCCCCTATACCAATAGGTGTCATATATCATGATTGACTTGGTTTAGCTTTGAAATATGTTCATACTTTTACTTGTTGCAAAGGTTTACCATATTTGTAAAAAATCAAAAAATTAAAAAATGTAAAGAGGGTATACACTAAAAGAAAAATCAAAGGGTGAAAAGAATAAAAAAGAGGTCAAAAAATGAAAGAAAATGAACCCCAACGAAAATAAAAGACCAGGAAAGTGTGCAAGTCTAAATGCCACTACTTTGTACTTTTGTATGATAAAAAATTGTGTGCAGCTTGTCACTGATGCCACAATTTATGAATTGTCAAATAGTTTAAACTTGACTAGTTCATATTTTCAATTTCATGTTTTAGAAGTAGAGAATAAAGATCTGACCAAACAGTGTAATCTTGGTAGATAAGTAGATAGGTAGAGTGAATAAAAGGAGCTCAACAGTTTGATCTGAGCCCTTGGATGTAATAAGTGTAGATTTAGATAGATATCACTATTTAAAATAAAAAGAAAGTTTGATAAGGGTTTGCCAGTCTAAGTGCACCCTAATAAATAAGTAAAAATGCTAGGATAAAGTAGGTAGTGTAAGTAGATGATGGTTGCAGAATAAACATGTGGTGAATGGTTAAGTTTAATGCTTAAATATTTTTATTTCATCACTTGGATGAAGCACAACTCATATTGCAGGTAGCACCTCAAGGAGACAAATTCAAATCAATTAACTTCCTTACTCTATTTTCCCTAAAAATTCACTAATTTCCCCTAAGTGCTAAAGGTACCTATACAAGTTAGAGGGTCTCAGAGCATTTCTCTTACTTTTGGAGGGACCAAACTGTTGGCATTATGATACATATGTTGTACTTGATGGCAACCCTCTCATCTCAGATGATAAATTATAGTACAGAAAAGTTCACGCACTTTTATGCAGAGAAAAGTTTATTTCATGTAGAGAAAAGTTCACACACTTTTATGCAGAGAAAAGTTTATTTCATGTAGAGAAAATTTCACGCACTTTCATGCAGAGAAAAGTCCCTTTCATGAAGAGAAAAGTTCACGCACTTTCATGGTTGGCTCATGGTATTAATCCGACAGTTTTTGATCCTATGGTTTTGGTCCGTGGTATTGCATCCAAAAGTCTTGATCTCACGCACTTTCATGGTTGGTTCATGGTATTAGTCCTATAGTTTTTGATCCTATGTTTTTGGCTCGTGGTATTGCATACAAAAGTGTTGATCTCACGCACTTCCATGGTTGGTTCATGGTATTAGTCCAACAGTTTTTTGATCCTATGGTTTTGGACCATGGTATTGTGGAAAGCCTAAGACTATAAAAGAGGAAGGAGATCATTTGGCAAAGGATCATCGAATAAATTGAATATCTAATAAGTGCTAGATCTGAAATATTTGTGATTGGGTTATGGTGCAAATCTAGATCTGAATGAAGGAGGAACCTTAGCACATAAAGAAGGATAAGTTCTATTGATGGGTCATAATCTTTACGCTTGAATAATAGTATCTTTGCATGATTTTGATCTTTTATATGAGGCGCATGCTTGATCTATAAATCTGACAATCTGGGCTAATTAGTGTCTGAATATTTGAAAGAAGGAATTATCCTTTATAGATCTGCTCACAGGTTTCAGGTTGTTGAAGTAGCGTATATATTTAAATTATGATCTAGCTGCCTCTATCTATTGCTGCAGTATTCTGGGTTCAGAATTTGGTGTGTGGTTACTGTTACTGTGTTCTAGGTACAACTGTCAGAGAAGTGTTTACTTGATTCAGTTCTAATTGGGAAAAGGAGATTGTTTGATGCAGATATACTTGATGATTGATTGATGTTCATGGATCCAGTCTGAAAATTAATGAAACGTGGTCCCTGGAAGAAAGAGAAGGTTGTAGCCTTCAGTAGGCCAGCACCTATGTACTAGTATCTTGGCTAGTACAAGAGCTAAGGGGGTTGTAGCTCCCTTCCAGGAGAAGCTGGAGAATGAGAGAGAGGGTTGTAGCTCTCTGAAGGTTGTAGCCTGCGTACTGGTAAAGGACTGCACCAGTACAAAATCATTGTAAAAGGAGTTTCTAATTGAAAGAAGATAGAGACATATTGCAGCAGGTGGTTTTCACCCACATTGGGTATCCACCTTATATCTGGTGTTCTTTTGTGTGACTATTTGCTTTTCTTGTTCCTGCTCATTATTTTATGATACTGACATACAAAGTAATGATCAATATTTGAAGAATTATTCAAAGTATAAATAAGGAAGATAGATTGAAAAGAATTTGATAATACTGATTCACCCCCCCCCCCCCCATCTCAGTATTATTTCCAACAATTGGTATCAGAGCAGGTCCTTCTGAAGAAGCTTGATCACTTGAAGGAAGATCTAACATCATGAGAAACTACGAGAGGGAAGCATCAATCAGGCCACCAATTTTTGATGGAACAAACTTCGTATATTGGAAGGTAAGAGTTACTGCCTATCTTCAATCTTTGGGTACAGAAGTATGGGACATTATAGAAACAGGGTATACTTTTCCATCAGCTACTCCTACAGATTTAGCTGAGAAGAAGAAATATGAAACAAATGCAAAGGCGGTTAATACTCTTCTAGGATGTCTATCTCAATCTGAACTCGTGAAGGTTATGTAATATAAATCCGCAAAAGAAATATGGGACAAGATTGTTTTGAGCTACGAAGGAGATGAACAGGTAAAACGTGCAAAACTTCAAACCCTCAGGATTCAGTATGAGAATCTCAGAATGTATAATGATGAAAGTGTGGCTAACTATTTCCTTCGGGTAGATGAGATTGTTAATTGTATGAAAAACTTGGGTGAAGAAATAAAAGAGGCTGTTGTGGTTGAAAAAGTCCTAAGATCATTGTCCCCCAAGTTTGAATCTAAAGTGTCTACAATAGAAGAAAAGGAAAATCTACAAACTCTTACTATGTCTCAGCTACACGGAATTCTAACTGCTTATGAAATGAGAAAAGGAGGTCCATCAGACAGGAGAGAAGCTGCTTTTAAGGCTTCAGGCAAAGGAGACTACTATGAATCAAGTCACGTGCCAGAAGAAGAAGAAGAATCAAATTTTGTCAGAAATCTTCAACGGGGTACTGGAAGGTTCAGAGGTAAGCTACCTTTTATATGCTTTTCTTGTGGAAGAGTAGGTCATTATGCTGCCAAATTTCCTCATAAGGATAAGATTGACAAAGGAAAGGAACCTGCCAGATGGAACAAGAAATAGAATGCAAATAAGAAAAGCTACTACACTCATGAAGATAGTGATGGTCTATCAAATAGTGATGAAGATGAACGAGGTAATGACTATAAACTTTTAATGGCATTTGAAGATGATGATTACATGGATGCTATAGATGTGGATAGTTTTTATGAAGAGATTTCTAGACTTAAGACATGTATAGAAGAAAAGAATATGATCATTTATACTCTACAATTTCAAATTGATGAAAAAGAAAAATATCTTGAAAAGTTAGAAGGTGAAATTGTTGGCCTTATAAAAGAAATTGAGAAAACAAAGGCTATTAATCTTAAGTTTGTCAAAGGATATGAAACTCTGGATGAGATCATCAATGTACAACATTCTCTGCTAAACAAGACAGGTCTGGGGTATAATGGAGAAACATCTCAAGCATCCACCTCAAAGAGTTATCTTGATGCAGCAAGAAGGAATGAGTAAAAGCACAATGGAGATCACCAGGTAAAGCAGGGACGAATTACATCAAGAACGAACAAAGACTATCAGGTAAACCAGGGGCAATCTGTCTTAAGGATGAACAAAAGCTACAACCAGCAACAGGTAAAATCTTCTCAATTTGCTTCAAGAATGGATGACAATAGAAATTACAATCATTTGGCCAGTAGATTTGATAATCGTAGAAGTTTCTTCAATGGGCAATGTTTCTCTTGCCATAACTTTGGTCACAAAGTAGCTCAATGTGTTGCATATAAAACAATCATGACTAGAGAAGCTCAAAAACAAAGAAGTATGATCGGGATTACAAAAAGGACCTATAACAACTTTTCGGTTCTTGAAAATGAAGTTGAATGTTCTATTTGTAATAACTTTGGTCATGAAGATTCTGAATGCAGGAGCAGGTTTCAGCAGACAAAGGAACAAGCCTCAAGCACCAGAACATGGAGAATAAAGGAACCACAAACAGAAAGATGTGGGATAGCATTTTATGCAGAAGGACAAGAAAATCTATGGTACATTGACAGTGGATGTTCGAAACATATGACAGGTGATAAAGAAAAACTTGAATCATATTCTGCTTTAGAAAAGGCAAAGAAAGTCTCTTTTGGAAATGATACTCCTGCAGCTATAAAAGGAAAAGGCACTGCTCAGTTAAAAGAAAAGGTCAAAGCTGGAAATGTTCTGTATGTTGATGGATTGAAGCATAATCTTCTAAGTGTCAGCCAGATGTGTGATCAAGGAACCAAGGTGATATTTAGATCAAACGGATGTCGTGTTCGTGATCTTGATACAGGTGAAACAGTGATCAAAGGTAGAAGAACTCCAAATAATCTATACATATTTGAAGAAGGACAACAACAATGCTATTTGAGCAAGGATGATGAACACTGGTTATGGCATCGGAGGTTGGGGCATCTAAGTTTTTCACAAATAAGGAAAGCATGCAAATATCAAGCAGTTCGTGGTCTTCCAGATATCAAAATTCCAGACAACACCATATGCAAATCATGTCAGTTTGGAAAGCAAACCAGAACTAACTTTCCAGAGAAGGAAGGATCAGCTAGCATGCCTCTTGAGCTAGTCCATACAGATGTATGTGGTCCATTTAGGAAAAGGACACCTCAAGGAGAAGAATACTTGATATTATTCATTGACGATTTCTTCAGGTTTGTTTGGTTAGGACTTATGAAGCACAAAGACGAAGCATTCGAGAAATTCAAATCCTTCAAAGCCTTGGTTGAAAATGAATCAGGTTACAAAATTAAGTGCCTCAGGTCTGACAGAGGTGGGGAGTTTACCTCAAATGAATTTTTCGATTTCTGTGAAGAACATGGGATAAGAAGAGAATTCTCTACAGTTAGAACTCCTCAGCAAAATGGAGTGGTGGAAAGGATGAACAGAACAGTCCAACAAATGGCTCGTGCTATGCTGGATGAGTCTGGAACTCCTGCAACTTTCTGGGGTGAAGCCGCATATGCTGTGGTTGTTATTCTCAACAAAACAATTGTCCGAGTGAGCAACACTCAAACTCCTCATGAGCTCTGGTATGGTGAGACTCCTTCGGTAAAGCACTTCAAAATATTTAGGAGCAAATGCTATATTAAGAATACTGATGAGCAACTTGGAAAACTTGAACCTAGAGTAGATGAAGGCATTCTTCTTGGTTATTCTCCACACAACAAAGCATATAAGTGCTACAATAAAAGACTTGGAAGAATTGTTGACAGCATTGATGTAGTGGTTGATGAAAAGGGATACGTTCCTAGGCAAGTAAATCATGAAAATATCGAAGAAGATGAAGACTACCCTCAAAGACAGAATGATGAAGAAGAAGAACCTCAAGAAGCACCAGAGGAACAGATAAGGATAGAAGAGAAGACTCCATCCCGGTACGTTCAGAAGAATCATCCAAAATCTCAGATTTTGGGGTAGAAAGAAGCAGGTGTACAAACAAGAAGAACAATTGCAGAAGCTTCAAGCTATTTGGCATTACTCTCCTCCACTGAACCACAAAATGTAAAAGAGGCATGCAAAGATGAATGTTGGGTCGAAGCAATAGATGAAGAAATTGAGAAGATCGAAAAGAACAACACTTGGGAGTTGGTTCCTAGACCAAAGGATAAGAATGTTATAGGGACAAAATGGGTCTTCAAAAATAAGTTGAATGAAAATGGGGAAGTAATTAGAGACAAGGCAAGACTTGTTTGTAAAGGGTATGCGCAGCAAGAAGGAATAGATTTTGAGGAAACTTTTGCTCCTGTTGAAAGACTTGAGGCCATCTGAATGTTCCTTGCTCTCTCAAGCGTTCAAAAGTTCAAAGTATTTCAAATGGACGTGAAATCAGACTTTCTGAATGGAGACTTAGAAGAAGAAGTATACATTGAGCAGCCAGATGGTTTCATTCTTGGAAATGATCCAAATCTTGTATGCAGACTGAAAAAGGCTCTCTATGGTCTTAAACAAGCTCCAAGGGCTTGGTACTATTGTTTGGACAAATATCTTCATCAACAAGGTTTTTCAAAAGGATCAGCAGATAGCAATCTTTATATAAAAATTGAAAATGACAAATTGCTAATACTTGTTGTGTATGTAGATGACATTATCTTTGGCAACAATGAAGAATCTATGAGTCAAAGCTTTGCCTTGGTGATGCGGAAAGAATTCGAAATGTCCTTGCTTGGAGAATTGACATATTTTCTTGGCTAGAAAATCCAACAAAAGGAAGGAGGGATCTTCTTGTCTCCAACCAAGTATCTCAAGCAGATTTTGAAGAAATATGGCATGGAAGATGCAAAACCAGTATGTACACCCATGGTCACAGGATGTAGCCTCAGTGCAAATGATGAATCAGCAGCAGTACATCAACCAACCTACAGATCTATGATTGGAAGTCTACTTTATTTGACAGGTACCCGACCAGACATCATGCATGCAGTGGGAATAGTTGGAAGATTTCAGGCAAATCCAAAGGAAACTCATCTTCAGGCAGTAAAGAGAATCTTCAAATATCTTCAAGGGACTCAAAATTATGGCTTATGGTATCGTAGAGATACAGATCTCACACTTCATGCTTATACTGATGCAGATTGGGCCGGAAGCATGGATGACAGGAAGAGCACAAGTGGTGGTGCATTCTTTATGGGTTCCAAATTAGTATCTTGGTTCAGCAAGAAACAGAGTTCGATTGCCTTGTCTACAGCTGAAGCAGAATATGTTGCTGCTGCATTTTGCTGCACTCAACTCTTTTGGATGATGCAGACCTTCCAGGATTTTCAAATCACTTGTACACCACCCATCTCCATCTTATGTGATAATACAAGTGCAATCAGCATTTCAAAGAACCCAGTCATGCATTCAAAAACCAAGCACTTTCTCCGGGAACAAGTGCTTGAACAAAAGGTCAAGTTGGAGTATGTTCCTTATAAGGAACAAGTTGCTGATATACTCACCAAACCATTGCCTAGGGAGACCTTTGAATACCTCAAGCAAAAGCTGGGGGTTGTTGATACATCATCTTGTTGTTGAATCTCTTCTGATTGTTGGTTGTACGCAAGGTTGATCTGAAGTATATGCGTACATGTGTTGGGTTGCGGATTGGTCAAAGATCGAATGGCACAGGTTCAGGGGGAGCATATCATGCATTGTTGGCATTATGGAGGAAGTACAGAAGGAGATCATGGATGCCGGTCTGAATATTGATGCAATATGTCTCTATCTCTTTCATGGTCATTTAAGGTGTTTGATGGATTATGGTTCTTCTTTTCAGATCTGGTTTATAGTCAGGGGGAGCATAACCCTTTGCCCTTGATGTCAAAGGGGGAGAGTGATTGGTTGTTGTTGCCATCAAGTCCAAAGGGGGAGATTGTTGGCATTATGATACATATGTTGTACTTGATGGCAACCCTCTCATCTCAGATGATAAATTATAGTACAGAAAAGTTCACGCACTTTTATGCAGAGAAAAGTTTATTTCATGTAGAGAAAAGTTCATGCACTTTTATGCAGAGAAAAGTTTATTTCATGTAGAGAAAAGTTCACGCACTTTCATGCAGAGAAAAGTCCCTTTCATGAAGAGAAAAGTTCACGCACTTATATGCAGAGAAAAGTTTATTTCATGTAGAGAAAAGTTCACACACTTTTATGCAGAGAAAAGTTTATTTCATGTAGAGAAAAGTTCACACACTTTTATGCAGAGAAAAGTTTATTTCATGTAGAGAAAAGTTCACGCACTTTCATGCAGAGAAAAGTCCCTTTCATGAAGAGAAAAGTTCACGCACTTTCATGGTTGGCTCATGGTATTAGTCCGACAGTTTTTGATCCTATGGTTTTGGTCCGTGGTATTGCATCCAAAGTGTTGATCTCACGCACTTTCATGGTTGGTTCATGGTATTAGTCCTATAGTTTTTGATCCTATGGTTTTGGCTCGTGGTATTGCATCCAAAAGTGTTGATCTCACGCACTTTCATGGTTGGTTCATGGTATTAGTCCAACGGTTTTTTGATCCTATGGTTTTGGACCGTGGTATTGTGGAAGGCCTAAGACTATAAAAGAGGAAGGAGATCATTTGGCAAAGGATCATCGAATAAATTGAATATCTAATAAGTGCTAGATATGAAATATTTGTGATTGGGTTATGGTGTAGATCTGGATCTGAATGAAGGAGGAACCTTAGCGCATAAAGAAGGATAAGTTCTATTGATGGGTCATAATCTTTATGCTTGAATAATAGTATCTTTGCATGATTTTGATCTGTTATATGAGGCGCATGCTTGATCTATAAATCTGACAATCTGGGTTAATTAGTGTCTGAATATTTGAAAGAAGGAATTATCCTTTATAGATCTGCTCACAGGTTTCAGGTTTTTGAAGTAGCGTATATCTTTAAATTATGATCTAGCTGCCTCTGTCTATTGCTGCAGTATTCTGGGTTCAGAATTTGTTGTGTGGTTACTGTTACTGTGTTCTGGGTACAGCTGTCAGAGAAGTGTTTACTTGATTCAGTGCTAATTGGGAAAAGGAGATTGTTTGATGCAGATATACTTGATGATTGATTGATGTTCATGGATCCAGTCTAAAAATTAATGAAACGTGGTCCCTGGAAGAAAGAGAAGGTTGTAGCCTTCAGTAGGCCAGCACCTACGTACTAGTATCTTGGCTAGTGCAAGAGCTAAGGGGGTTGTATCTCCCTTCCAGGAGAAGCTGGAGAACGAGAGAGAGGGTTGTAGCTCTCTGTAGGTTGTAGCCTGCGTACCGATAAAGGACTGCACCAGTACAAAATCATTGTAAAAGGAGTTTCTAATTGAAAGAAGATAGAGACATATTGCAGCAGGTGGTTTTCACCCACATTGGGTTTCCACCTTATATCTGGTGTTCTTTTGTGTGACTATTTGCTTTTCTTGTTCGTGCTCATTATTTTATGATACTGACATACAAAGTAATGATCAATATTTGAAGACTTATTCAAAGTATAAATAAGGAAGATAGATTGAAAAGAATTTGATAATACTGATTCACCCCCCCACTCAGTATTATTTCCAACACAAACCCTCGGCCCAATAATTTGAAAGACCTAAAGTACATAAATCTCCTTCATCAACATTTAACCCTCCATAAGATCATTCATTCCCCTAATAAAGCTTTTCCTAAGTAAAATTCTATTTTACTCAGGAAAAATAAAATGCTCTCCATATAAACCCTCATATTCACTTAGCCTAATTTTTAAATGTGTATGATGAGAATGTTTTAAATGTAGCACAAATTTCAAATTCCATAAAGTCGTATTAGCCACTAATTAATAATATTATTTATTTCCCAAAAACATACTACCCGCGCCCGTATTAGTATATAAATCCAAAATATTACATATTCCATCCAACGGTTAAATACAACCATAATAAAGTCCATAAACAGAATTAATTAACCAATCTGTCGTTAATAAAGAACCTGACCCCCGCCATGCTAAAACAAGGATTAATTAATCCCCACGATTAATTAATATCTTTTTTGACCAATTGCTTTACCCCCCGATATGATTAACACTTTAATTAATATTGGGCCCACCCTCTGTTAACCTTCTGCCACTCCACCTCCCCTACAACCGTCCGATTAGATCCCGCAGATCTGACAATCATCGCGCATATCGCAGGGGCCTTTGCAGTCGACATTTAGCATGCGATGCTGAGCAGTTTCGTGAATAGTACCATTGCTACGTGTCAAGCAGCGTATGGAATCACACGGTCTTGCCCAAATACCACTTACCCTCCACTAGAGATGCGATGAAACCTGCTTGCTGCCTCCCACTAAGGACAAAACGTCAAATCACCTCCTCGTCGATGCCATCTATCCAAATTCTGAACCCACCAAAAGATTTGACTTTGCATAAAAACAAAGTTAAAACAATCTTTCGTCCTTATTCTAAAAGCACATGCATGCAACCTAAACGTTGAAGTCGACCAGCTTGTACATCAACCATCAACCTCATGAAACTTGTAGTCCGACGCCACTCCAGTCCACCAGTTACACCCAGTGAAGCTGCTCTCCATTGCTTGTCACTGAAAAACAGGTACTTACCAGTTTCCTTCCATAAACCCCGTAAATACTTGATTTCCTCTGCAATTACTTTGAAAAAACCGAAAATTCATTATAATTCAATTACAAAATTTAGAATTGAAGACTCCCAAGACCCTCTGCTTTCACCAACTCCACTTAAAAACCCCATTTTCCTATCTGAATCCACAAGAACCAAAATGGAAACCCCTGTGGCCCTCAGTATAACCCCTATCACTACCCCTCACAGAGATTTGGATTATCTTCCCTTAACAGATAAATATTTTCAAATAAAAGACCTTGTAACTAAAGAAAGCTGCTTGAAAGTATTTTGTCAATGCTAGGAAAATTACCTGAATGGCTTCGATCCCATAAGACTTTGGGAATCAAATCTCCCAAGGTACATGATCCCCTCTATGTGCATTTCCCCTGACATTATCCATCAATGTCACACCAATTATAATCCCACCCTCAGATCAATAATGTCCCCCAATCAAACTATTCTGTTCACATTTACTGCAGATTCAACCAATGAAATGCTTCAGTTTAAGCCCAATCAAGACCTCACCCTCATTTCCCTTGGAGAATTACTAGAGAAATCATCTAAATTGTCATAGTCTGAAGTCAGTTGCCTTTGCAAAACTTTTATGGATAAACAACATCAACCAAAAGATCCTCCTCCCTATGTGGCATCTTTCTTCACACAGATAGGGAAAAATATAGTCAATATGGTAGCTACAGTCATGGGTTTCACTACATGTGAATATGTGGATAAATTGACTCTAGTTTTAATGTCCATTTTTACCCCTGGTCAGCCTCCTACTATCAAGTATAACTATGTTGCTTTCATTGCTGAGAAAATCCATGACCAATTCATGAGGCTAGAAGATGAAAATGTGTTCAAGTATTCTACAGTCATATAGTACTATCAGTCTGACAAGTTTCCATTCTCTGTCAATAAAATTGATACAAAGGGTAATCCCAGATACAAAGGGTAATTCATTGACCAGTTTTTTCACCCTGTGACCACCATGCTGACGGGAAGTCCCCCTCCTAGGATGAGTGATGAAATAAAAAGAATTCTTCATCTCTCAAAACAATACAAAATAGGTAACTGGTACTTATACGAGAATCACAGAGAAATCTGAATTTATGGTTGTGAACTCCCTCCATTCAAACTACCAAAGTATGTTCCTATGAGGTTGTTTGCCTTGGAATATTATAGGAAAATGTTAAACTCTGATCAGACTCATTTCACCAAGGCTAAGAAGAAAGCACAATTGAGAATTAAAGACCACTTAGGCCCATTTGTCTGCAACAATAGAGAAGCAGGCAAAAGAGTAGAAGAAATCCTAGAAAAAATGAGATTAAAGAAAAGCTTTGCTTGGAGATATGATCCACAAGGTTTCATTTGTGATAGGAGAATGAAACATAAGCTATCACCATATATCCATCACAAAATCCCTGAAATAGAGCAGTATGCAAATATGGATGAATGGAGGGAAGGAACTCTAGTTGAAACAGATAGTGATCAAGTTGAGGTAGAAAATGTGATGAAAGACTTAGAAAGGAGACTTGACCTAGACTCTTTTGAATAGGTACCAGTTGAATCTACTCAAAAGCCAACACCAGAGCCTAGTGCCTCTACAGCAGAGACTTCTCAAAGGCACACACAAGAAACTAGTGCATCACTAGTAGAACCGCCAAAGGAACAAGATCAAGGAACAAGTACTCTAGCATCAGAACAACCAGAGATGTCAGATGATCCAGGTGGATATTGGTGGCCACCTACCAAGTCCACGTAGAACCCCACCAATGTTTCTCTTAACATTTTTATTTTCCTTAATTATAGCACAATTTACTATTTTTCGTAGTTTTTCAGGTCCTAAACCTCCGGAGTTGTTTTGAGGCCCTAAACGACATTTTTTGGGAAATATGGGGGCAACATGGGTCCGTGGACCGATGTTTCCCCTCCCAAAGTGGTATTGGTCAGATAGATCTTTCTAATGAGCTATTGTACATGTCAAACAAAGATTGGATGCCAATGTTACGACCTTGGGAAGTTGATGTACCAATTTACCCAAACGGGGTCCATAGTTTGGCATTTCATCTTCTAGGGTTAGGTTTTGGAATGTTAAGGGTTTTCCATTGTTTCTCCACAATAAATAGGCCTTTGAGCCTCATTGTAAGACAGTTCGGAGGCATGTAGCCACAACATCTCTTCTCATAGATAAGCTACCATTGCCCTAGCTAATTTATTTCCATTACTATTTGTAAGCATATTTCAGTATTTTACATTAATGAAATGAAGTATTATTTACATTGCATATCTGTGCTTATGGTTATCTCTGTAATTTGTTGCATTCATGTTTAATTCTGGATCATTGGTATCAGAGCGGTCTGCTTTTTCTCTATTTTTCTTTGCATGTCCCTAACGAGGTCGGGATATAAGGAGTTAGGGCTTGAACTAATCGAACCTTTGCGATACCAGCCTCACAAATCCCGACGGCCTCCCATGGTGGATGAGAAGAAAGATGAGGGGGCAGGAGATCCTATCAAAATCTTTCTCGAAGAAGCTCTCGAGTGTCAATGGAACGCGATGATGGACATCTTTGCCCAAATCCTTCAGCGGCTACCCAGAAGCGACGCAACGGCTTCCAGCAGCTACTCTAAAAACAGCACACCCTTTAAGGTACAAGTTAATTTTGAAATCCCCATATTTGAGGGTCAGATAGATGCAGATGCTGTAGATAAATGGTTAAATATGCTAGAGGGTTATTTTTCTGTTCATGAATTTTCGAGTCGAGAAAAGATTGTTTTTGCTCTTCTCAAAACAGCCCCCCACGTTAAGGACTGGTAGGAAACCTACTGTGAGCAGAAGGATGAAAATAATAGCTCACTATTTTCAGCCGCACCCACCTGGAATTCATTCCGGGATGCCATCAAGGAGCACTACTACCCTGTTGGAAGCTATGAGGATGAATACATAAAGTGGACCATGCTATGGCAGGGAAGGGACTGAGAAGTGCCGGAGTTCACCAATCTTTTCCATACCCTTCACACAAAGTTGGGTATCAAGGATATGGAGCAGCATTTGATACTCAAATACCGCAGCTGCCTACACAAGTACATCCAAGAAGAAATAGAATTCTTGAACATCTCCTCGCTTGGCTCAACATACTGATATGCCATCAAGGTCATTCAGAATTTTAAACAAAATAGGCGAGACTTTGGATCTGCGAATCTGAAGCAAGGGAAAGGTGCCCCTAAACCACAAAATAAAGGACAAAGCCAAGGTAGGGCAGCCCAAGACAACCCGCGAAAGCTACAGACAAAGAGCAGCACTGCGAAGACGAAAAAGGACACGAGAAAATGGTGTGAGTTCCATAAGAGCTCCACTCACAACACCAGTGAGTGTCGGGCGAAGCAGTCACTGGTGGTTGAGCTAAAGGTTCTAGAATTAGATGCATGTTTAGACTCTGAGTTAGAACTTGACAAGGGGAATGACAAAGGGAAGCAGATCATTGATGCGGATTCCAATGCCACTGTTGCTACCTCCAAGATCCCGAAAAATGAACCCGAAGATCTAGAGGAGGAGGAGCGTCTCTTCCACTCCCAGATATGGGTAAAGGGCTCCCCACTATAGTTCATTGTCGATAGCGAGACCCAAAAGAACCTCATTTCGGCAGAGGTCGTGAAGTGGTTGGGCTTACTGACCACAACACATCCACAACCGTACACCATCGGGTGGCTTCACCAAGGATGGGATCTTCGCGTGAGCCAGCAATGTCACATTCCATACAACATCAAGCCTTTCACGTATGAGGTATTGTGTGACATTGCTCCCTTTGAAGTTTGTGATGTATTATTAGGATAACCATACTTGTGGAAGCAACATGACGTGTATGAATCGAGGCCCCGTGCTGTTATTATTACATTGGGAAATAAGTTGTACAGGATACCAGAAGTAGCACCGCCTACCACCATCTCTTTGATTATTGCAAAACAATGCAGTAAGCACATTTCCAACACTGAGAAATTTTTTTTCCTGATGATACGCCCTTAAAGAACTGCACTGTTAGGTCAAGTACTCCATTGATCTGACCCCAGGTGCACCGCTACCCAATGGACCAATTTATCGGTGCCCCATTCTGGAGAACAATGAAATCAAGAGGCAGATTCAGGAGCTACTGCAAAAAGGTCACATCCATCCGCGTTCATCGCCTTGTGGGAGCCCGATCGTGTTGGTACAGAAAAAGGATGGGACTTGGAGACTCTGTATTGACTATCTAGTGTTGAACAAGATCATTGTCTGTAATAGGTACCCGATCCCGTGGATTGATGACCCCTTGGACCAACTAAAGGGGGAAAAATATTTCAGCAAGATCGATCTGAAGTTAGGATATCACTAGGTACCAATCGAACCCTCTGATGTGTGGAAGACTGCCTTCAAAGCCAAGGAGGGCCTTTTCAAATGGTTGGTTATGCCTTTCATTTTGACGAATGCTCCTGCAACCTTCATGAGGCTAATGGATGACATCTTGCGGCCACTCACCAACTCATTTGTAGTGGTATACTTGGATGACATTCTGATCTTCAGCCAGAGTTGGGAAGAGCACCTCCACCACATCCGATAGGTTCTCCAAACACTCCAGCAACACAAGCTATGTGCCAATTTGGAGAAATGCACTTTTGGCATGACGCAGGTTCAATATCTAGGATACATTATTGATGAACAGGGGGTGCATGTGGATCCAGCCAAGATCCAAGTCATTCGGGATTGGCCATCTCCAACCACTCTGACAGAGCTCCACAGATTTCTAGGTCTTGCCAACTTCTACCGCAGGTTCGTGTTGGGGTTTTCTCATATCAGTTGGCCCTTGAGTCAAGTGACCAAGGGAGGAGCGAAAGAGAAATTCTTTTCATCTGAATCTCGACAGAAGGCATTCATAGAGTTGAAAGATTTCCTCTGCATGGCACTAGTGCTTGCATTACCATATTTACGACAACCATTTGAGGTCGAGACAGATGCCTCTGACTATGCTACTGGGGCAGTCCTTACTCAACACGGGCATCCAGTGGCATATCATAGTGAAACACTTTCAAACACAGTCTGGAAGTATCCCACTTATGATAAAGAGATGTGTTCCATTATGCAGGCCTGCTGACAATGGAAGCATTACATTTTGGGGAAGGAAACGGTCGTCCACACAGACCACCGACCCCTACAGTTCATATAGACCCCAGGGAAATTGCATAATGATCGCCATCAGAAGTGGTCTACATACCTACAACAGTTCCATTTGAGTATCCAGTATAAGAAGGGCAGGACCAATAATGTTGCAGATTGCCTCAGTTGACCACCGATCATGGCTTTAACCACCATGCTCAACTCTTGTGGGCACGAGACTTATGATTGGCCACTTCTCTACAAAAGTGACCCAGAATTCGGCCACACATACCAGACACTCTTGGAGGGTTGGCATGTTCCAGATTTTCACCTCTAGTATGCCCTGCTATGCCACCTGGGTCACCTTTGTGTTCCTTCAAGCGAGCATGCCAAGATGATTTAGGAAGCACACTACAGTCGGGCTGCTGGGCATTTCGGGGTCGAGAAAATGGTGGCAGTACTACAAAATTATTTATATTGGCCAAATCTTTGATAGGATGTCGGGAATTACATTAGATTATGTACTTGCTGTGCCATTTCCAAACCGACCATCAAGAAGCAAGACCTCTATACCCTACTGCCTACCCCTAGTCGGCCTTGGGAATCCATCTCCATGGATTACATGTCAGGCCTTCCTTCCACTAAGCATGGAAATGACTGTGTCTTTGTGGTCATCGACAGGTTCCTGAAGATGGCCATTATGGCGGCCTGCAAGATGAATATCACAACAAAAGCCACTGCTAAACTGTTCTTTGAACGAGTGTGGGTGCACTTTGGGGTCCCACAGTCTATCATCTCAGATCGGGATAGTCGGTTCCTCAGTACATTTTGGTCCAGTCTCTAGTCAATGCTGGACACCAAACTCACTAAGTCCACAGCCTTCCATCCTAAAACTGATGGCCAGATAGAGGTTGTCAATAGGATGATTGTACACATTCTACGCATGTACAACTCAAAGCATCCACAAACGTGGGATGAGAGCCTCCCCTATGTTCAGCACAACTACAATCAAGCTCTTTACAGCTCAACTAGCCATAGCCCTTTTCAGGTGGGCTTAGGATTCCAGCCACTATGCCCCATTGATGTGGCCATGCCACTTGCAGCTACTCACACAGATTCAGCTCATGTCTTGTTTGAAACAGACAAGGCAACCAGCTTCATTGAGCACATCCAACATATTCACCAGTAGGTCCATGACATTCTAGAGAAGTCAAATGCCAAGTACAAGCAGCGGCATGATCAACATCGGGTGCCACACAAGTTTCAGGTGGGCGACAAAGTCTAGTTGCATTTGCAAAAGGAACGCCTTACTGGAGCCTATCGGAAATTGAGACCACTCCAATATGGTCCTTACACGATTACTAAGGCTATGGGAGATAATGCATTTGAGCTCAGCATTCCCCCATTCCTTGGCCTACACCCAGTTTTCAATGTGGACTACCTACGGCCATACTTTCCACCATTGCTAGACACATCCGACATTGCAGAACAACTCACACCCACAGAATTAAATCCATAATGCATGGAACAAGCTACAACTGATCGGATCATGGACACACGGATCAAGAACACTCGCCAACAGAATATCGAACTATATCGAGTTGTCAAAGCAGGCCAACTCCTTCACCAGGGCAAGTGGCTCACCAGGGACCAAGTTCAGCAAAAGATTCCTCATCTCATGGAGGAACTCAACACAATGGGGACCATTGCTTCCTAAGGGGGGGGGATGATCTAGGTGGATATTGGTGGCCACCTGCCAAGTCCGCCTGGACCCTCACCATTGTTTCTCTCAGCATTTTCAGTTTCCTTAATTATGGCACAACTTTCTATTTTTAGCAGTTTTTCGAGTCCTAAACTTCCGGAGCCGTTTTGAGGCCCTAAACGGCATTTTTTGGGAAATCTAAGGGCAACATGGGTCCATGTTGCCCTTCCCAAAGTGGTAGTGCTCGGATAGATCTTTCTAACAAGCTATTTTATGCGTCAAACGGAGATCAGATGCAAAAGTTACGACCCCGGGAATTTGATGTACCAATTTACCCAAACGGGGCCCACAATTTGGCGTTTCATCTTCTAGGGTTAGGTTTTGGAATGTTAAGGGTTTTCCATTGTTTCTCAACAATAAATAGGCCTTCGAGCCTGATTTTAGGACAGTTCAGAGGTATGTGGCCACCACATCTCTTCTCAGAGATAAGCTACCAACGCCGTAGCTGGTTTATTTCCATTACTGTTTGTAAGCATATTTCAGTATTTTACATTAATGAAATGAAGTATTATTTCTGCTGTATATCTATGCTTATGCTTATCTTTGTAATTTTTTGCATTCCTGTTTAGCTCTGGATCATCAGAGCAACCTAAAATCTTTAAAGAACAAGCTTCACCACAACCTCATTCAACCCTGGTTAATATGGGAAATCCCCTGATTTTCCCGACTCCTTTGAATGAGGAAAATAAATTGCAAAGAGACAGGAAAGTAGCTACCCGTACCAATGGTCCTTCAGACTAGCCTAGTGCTAAGAGGCATAGGCTAAATCCATATTCAAAGGAAGAATTCTTTGAAGAAACAACAAGGAGTTTGAGGAAAGAAGGTGGGGATAGTCTACATACATTCCCAATAGGTGGGACACCTTCCAGTTCACAAAGACAAGAGATTGAAAGATAGAAGAGTGCCGAAGTTTCATCTTTTACATCTTCATATGAGAAGTTCATAGACATAAAAGGAAAATTGAAGGAGATAAAGGCCAAAAATGAGCAGCTAAAGGCCAAAGCCTATACTCAATACTTGAAAATGGCCCCAACCAATCAGACCAGATTGATTTCAACTTACGACATCAAAGAGGGAAAAATGCAGATGAGATTTCTAAAGCCCGCAGTACAATAGCCCAAGTCAATTGCAGACTAACTCAAAACTGATTTTCAGGTCTTAGCTAAAGATATCCACCCCATAGATCAGATAGAAATGCATAAAAAAATAGGGGAGATGGCTTATTCTACACTGACAAGCAAGGCAATGATGGCACATAGGTTGGAAAATTCACTGAAAAACACTACTGCCCAATTGCAACTAGAAAAGGCCTCCTCACAGGTGAAGGACAACAGAATAAAATCATTGGAGGATTTGATTATTGAGTTGGGTCATAACCCAAAGGATATCAAGGCTACAGAAAGCCTAATAAAGGAAAAGAATGAGGGTATAGCTGCACTGAGAAATAAATTGAAGTTTCCACCACTCATTCACCCATAGACTGCTAAAGTAATTGAGAAGAAAAATGAGGAAGAGCTTATGGACTTGGTCCTTAAGCTAAATGAAAAGCTAAAAGAGACAGATCAAGAATTAGAGAAAACACTACAAAGCAAGCAGAGTGAGTCAACCTCTCAGCCTAAAAATGTAGTGCCAGTGGTTTCTACAATAGTCTCTTCTGCATTGGCAACTACTCTAGCACCAAGTGTCCCTTTGGCAATAACTGAAACTATAGAAGTGATAGGTATAGGTACATCACAGGTAGGAACATCAAATCAGAGCACAGAGGAGTTGATCAAGTCCATGGAGGAAATGAATCTCCAAGTTTTTGAACTGCAAAAGGTAAAAGAGAAATTCATTACTTTAGAGCAAAAGTATGATGTGTCAAAATTCAATTTTGCCGAAGAAGTGAGAAAAAACAAAAGCTTGACTCAACAGGCTAAAACACTAGAAAAAGATCTTACGTTTGAAAAGCCTTTGAATGATACTAGAAAGATATTATGGAGCAATATCATTGAATCAATCAATGATATTTGGTCATCAATTCAAATCATTTTTGAACAAATTGACTTAGTGAAAGTTGCTCTTCAAGGGATTGAAAAAACCAAGGAAGAACTAGGAGGGAAGCCTGAAGAAGCTATCAGATTAATAAAATTTCTAAATAGTAGAAATAGGTATCAGTTGGAATAGATAAACATTGAAGATAGAACTCGTACCATCCTCGAAATAAAGAAAGTATTGACCAAAAGGAGTCTAATGCAAGGCCTAGAACACAAATGTCAAAATATGCAGGAAGACATAGATGAATTTATGGGGAAATTTTTCATCTTACAAAATAAAGGACTTCCAAGTCCTTTAGTCATCAATGAAAAGCTAATGAGGCAGGATGATTATATCAACAAATTATATTAGGAAGCTAACACTCAAGCTAGTTCACCTACCAGTTCATCTGCACCCAAGGCATTGCCCACAGGGAGATTTCTCTATGATAGTTTGGAGAACCTTTTTTATATTGAGCATGAAGTGAGGCACTTGTTTCTAGTGTAACCAAATTTTGTAAAATACACAGAAGCAGACGAAATCTTTAGAAAATTGACAAGGACAAGAATACCGAGAGATGATTGGTGGACCAACATGAGAGACATCTTCTAATTTACCATGGTAAAAGTGAAGAAAATTGAAGTATTTACCATAGTCAATTTTGGTAAAAAATGATGAATGATGGTAAAACAGGTAAAGAGCATCAGTCACAGGTAAAAGAGTATCAGTGAAAAGCCAAAATCAATCAGCCAGCACAAAATTACAGGCAATACAACAAGATGCATATTCATAGGACCTGCCTCCAGCTCCTTCAACAAAAACAGGGACAACAAACAACTAGTTCACATTCAATTTCTACTTTCGAGACCATCTCTCTCTACATTCATTTGAAAGATATTTAGTTTTCCTAGAATATATCTCTCTTAGTTAGGAGATATTTTGATGTAAATTTTGTATAAGTACTTCCTTATTCGAAGCACTGAGGTTGGATTCTTAGACATTTCTATAGATACTTTATTTTAGAAGTGCTGTTGAACAACTATTGTATGGTTGGCTAGACAAAGTAATAAAGCAAAGGACTTTTACAAGATACCTATGTCAAACGAGAAACAAATAAGTATTCTATATCTTATGTTTTTACAGTTTTCCTGTTTAAATATTCATATGTGTTTCATATCTGAATGATAAATGAAAAATTCTATTTCAGAAAGAGCTTTACTGCATTCTGTCTTTAAAATCATTTATATTCTTAATGTTTTATTCCAAGCTATCATAGGTAGGGAATTCTTAACTGCTCCCTACTTTTTAGTTTACCATTGTGATCATTTAACAATGAATTCTTAATTGCTTTTTGTTAATGAGCACCCACTTCTCCTCATCTTGAAACTTTTTTGAAGGATTATTAATTTCCCTTCCTCCCTTTCAAGACCACTTCACCCTTTTAAGCTATTATTTGTCTCTTGTTTAGCTATCTTGCCCTGTGAAACCACCCTTTGTTAAATCAACCTGATCCAGTTAAGCCATTTTCAGTTCACTCCATAGCCCGATGGCCTGAAATACCTTGTTCTATCCATCTGCTCTCGAAATTCCACCACCAAACAAAATCAAAACCCTAAGCCTTCATAACTAGCCTAATATCTCACAAAGCAAAGCTAAATCACAAATAGATAGCCCTCTCTGAGTACATATTGGCTAGATTCTGTACTTAAAAGGTTGGTTTGTGGTTACCTCAAACCCCTTTCCTTCTTCTAAAAACTTCAAGGAAAATCTGAGTGATAACAGAGAGCAGGATAGCTTGAGAGCTGATTCTTTTTGTAACTTTGTTAGGCCCCTATACTACTAGTGATTACCCCATTACTATTGTAGTTATACCCCTTATTTATATTTTTGTGCCCCTATTACCCCCATATTGTTACTTCTGTGCCCCATAGAATCCCTCTATTGTTATTTTTGTGGCTTTATATTATTATTGTTAGGTCGGCTAGATTATATTGTGACTCCTTAGACTCCTATATATAGAAAGGAGGTTTTGTCATTAGTATCATCCAATAATTGTTCATTTATGTAATGTAAAAGAGGTTGCCCCCTCGAAGAGGCTGAATTCTAAGGCGTTGATCTATCTTTTCTATCTTTTCTTGAGCTGGTTTCATAAAATTTGGTATCAGAGCTTTGGATTCTAGGGTTTCGCTGCTCCAAACAGGTCATCGTGGCATTTTCGCTATAACATTTTTTCTGTGACGTTATAGAAGTCTCAAAAAAAACCATTTGATAAGAAATTGCGTTGAACCTTGGGTCCGAATTTCAGAGCTTTTGACGTGATATTTGCGGAGATATGATCTGAGGAAGTTGGTCTTTTTGCAGACTCCTGAATTACATTCAAAATAGGTGACCTGGGGAAAATCGTCATAACTTTCTCTATGGGAATCAGATTGAAATTTCATAAGAAGGTACAGAAAGAGGATAGACTTTAGTTTCTTGTATATATTTTTTAGAACCAAAGATCAAAAATTGTACACGTGGCGCTTCATACAAGTTCGCTCTTCTCGAAAGGTCTATAATCAGGTCATCTTGGGAGATTGTGCATAACTCTTTCTTGGAGAATCCAATTTGGATAAGACTAGTGGCATTGGAAAGAGGACATAGAGAGCTACTACAGGTCACAGATTCAGAACTAGATGATTGGAAAGTACAGACATACATCAGAGGCAATATCAAGCTCCTACAAAGTGAAAAAAGGTGTGTAGATTTTTTTAAATTTTTGCTTAATCTTGGTTTGAAAATTTATTTTGAAGGAATTCAAAGGGCATAGGAGAGCATTATTATCAGTAACTGATGCCCCGAGGAAAGAAAATGCAAACACCTAGTAAGGAACCTGAAAGCTCTAGCATGACTCATGAAGAAGAGGAAGAAATGCTACATGATATATCAAAATTACAAGAACAAGTGCAACAAATGTCACGCTCACAAAAGTTAACAGAAGCTAAGATAAATGGTGTGGAAGCTAAGATGAATGGCATGGAAGATAAGATGGACAATTTGAAGATAGATTTGAACACAACTTTGAAGACAGGCATGGCAGATTTGACAAATTTTCTACAAGAAATACTTACTAATGGTGAAAAGGTAGTAAAGGAAACTCATGATGAGAACAAAAGAAATGTTAATCATGATTCCATAGACGCTAATGTTAGATCGAAGAATCACCATATTCCAAAAATCGATATGAGGAAGTTTGATGGCAAGGATCCCGCCACATGGATATTACAGATGGAGCAATTCTTCGATCTCAATAATGTGCAAAACACACAAAAGGTACGTATGGCAACTGTATATTTGGAACCAAATCAGTTTGTATGGTATCAATGGATTTGTTCTCGTAAAAAACTTGTTACGTGGTCAATTCTCATGGAGGAAATGATAGCACATTATGAGGATACAAAGAACAACACCTTCTTTAGAGCAACACCACAACAATTGGAAAGAGTAAAAGGGCTTTGTAACATATTTGAAAGTAAAATTATGGCAACAAGGAAGTCTACCCCTCACAACTATAAAGATGGATGTGTTGTTCCTCCTAGCCTTCCACAACCTACAAGGGTTACACCACAACAATTGGAAGAAAAAAGAGAAAAAGGGCTTTGTTACAATTGTGATAGCAAATGTACTAAAGGTCATAAGTGTGCTGAGAAGAAATTATTTTACATAGAGTATGAAGAGGACGAAGAAAAGGATCAAGAAACATCAAAAGAAGAGGATATATGCCAGGACCCGACCCCAGAGAAAGAAGAAATGAATCAGAACATATCTTGTAAACTATTGGCAAGAATGACCACTCCTCAAACTCTCAAGATAGAAGGAAATATCAAGAAGAAAAAGGTGCAAGAAGTGAAAGATCACATCAATAAACAAGAAATGAATCAAACCATATCTTGTAATTCACTGGTTGGAATTACCACTCCTCAAACTAGCGAGACAGAAGGACATATCAAGAAGAAAAATGTTCAAGAAGTGAAAGATCACATCGAGCGTCAAGAAATGAATCCGACCATATCTTGTAAAGGATTGGAAGAAATTACCACTCCTCAAAATCTAAAGATAGAAGGACATATCAAGAAGAAAAAGGTTCAAGCAGTTAAAGATCACATCGAGCATCAACAACAAGTTCTCCAACTTTTAAAGCATAGCGCCACTTTGGTGCAAAATCAAATGAAACAACAGGTAGATCAACATCATAGTGAAAAATGTTTTGATGTAAGCGATTGGGTATTTTTACTGCTACATCTAAAGCAAGCTATTTATGAGAAGGAAACGTTGGCAATACTACATGCACTTAAAAAATGGCGAGCTTACCGAATGGGAAGACTCTTCAAGGATGAGGATGTGGAAGCATTGATTTGTGCTATTTCTATTATCCAACCAGATTGGATAAACGAAGCAAGGGATGAATGAAGAAGGACAAAGAAGTATGGCCACTTATTCAAAACTTGCAAAAGATCCCAATTCAAACAATATTGCCAAATATTGAAAAGGAAGGAAAAATCAAATTGGAACCTGGAGCAGTCATAGAAACAAGAACCTGACAGCTACAAAATCGATCAATTTTAGAGTATCTCATCAAGTGGAAGAACTTATCCGCTGAAGATTCCACTTGGGAGGACAAGAATTTTATACAGAAGCATCAAGAACTACTCAAGCGTTGAGGACAATGCTTTTTTAAGGAGAGGGGCATGTTAGGCCCCTATACTACTAGTGATTACCCCATTACTATTGTAGTTATACCCATTATTTATATTGTTGTGCCCCTATTACCCCCATATTGTTACTTCTGTGCCGCATAGAATCCCTCTATTGTTATTTTTGTGGCTTTATATTATTACTGTTAGGTCAGCTAGATTATATTGTGACTCCTTAGACTCCTATATATAGAAAGGAGGTTTTGTCATTTGTATCATCCAATAATTGTTCATTTATGTAATGTAAAGGAGGTTGCCCCCTCGAAGAGGCTGAATTCTAAGGCGTTGATCTATCTTTTCTATCTTTTCTTGAGCTGGTTTCATAACAAACTTGAACAAGGTTTCCGCTTGTATGATAATACAGAGATTGGATTTTTAGGCTAAGGCTTTCCCAGAGTTATTTCTTCTGTGTTATGTGTGATTGATTTCTCATTCTTAGTTATATGTGTTCTCATTGATCATGCTCAGATTGATTAAGCTTCCGAAAATGTTTATCGCAGAAGTAGATCTTGTATTTTTCTTTAGTCTATTACATAATCTGTTGATCTACAGTGGGAATTTCTACAAAGTAACCCTCAATCAACCACATAGATACTCTCTAAGGGATATTCAGATTTCAACTTGGACATGGGAGCAAGAGCATGTTATTCTACATAAAGAGCCACAAGAACTATTTGTATGTATGGTTTTCTAATGATAGTTTCTGCACATTCTAAGAATGTGAATGCACTATGAGAATTTGTGCACATTTTTGTAATGTGTGTATATGCAGAATTATTTATAGAATAATATTACTTTTCAGTAAACTAAATTTATGTTAATTGACCAAGTTTAAATTGAGATACATTGAATCCAAATTAATAAAATCATTTCCTTTGTGAATCTAGTACAATAATCAACCATGGCATGTAACAACACCATAAACACCCTGCAACAAATAGCATGTCTCTCTCTAAGATGTGAGGAACAAATTCCCATTTACCCTTAAAACCATTCTATATTAGTTCCAAACTTTGTTTCTTGTCCCTCATTCCAAAGGGAGTATGAAACTATTATATATTGTAAACATATACACTATATTCTATAAAACTTTTATAATTTATCATTATAGATGGATTCATAGACCCCTTTAAAGGGGTTGTTAAATCCGTCTACCTAAATTTTAAGATTGCAAGTGGATTTAGAGACATCATTAAAGGGGTCTCTAAATTTTAACACTATAGATAGTGATGCAAGAGCATCTAGACCTAGCCAGCAATGTGATGGAGTGGTCACATGTTGTGGCTAATGCAAGTTTGGAGGAAGACTTGGTTGCTAAATTTGTATTAATTTCAAATAAATGTAAGTAGTTAAGAGTGGCCTAATTCTAAACAAAATTGGGAATAAAAATTGCAAATGATCCTCCTTGTGTGGAGATCAAGCCAAGTAGTCTAGTTTTTTTAGATTAGGATAGGATTTGAATTCTAAATGGGTAATTTATTCCTCCAATTATGGAGGAGATAGTTAACTTACCATATATGTGTTCCCTTCTTTTCTGAAAGGAAGGGGGAATACAGAGAGAGGAATCAAGGCATTTGTAAGCCTACGGGAAGCATGGGAGGAAGAGGCCATTAATTAAGAGAATCAGGCCAAAGAAGGGAGAGAGCCTCAAATGTAGTTTGTATTATGTTTGTATAGAGAATTGCTTTGAGTGTGAAATTGTGAAATCGATGCATTCCTTTGAGATAGGGGGTTTTCTATGTGATCAAGCCTAAGGCCGAAGGCTCCATAATATATTTATGCTGAATAAATCAACGCGGTGTATACTATGATATAATGGCTCATGGAGGCCTTGAATGTTTGTTTTTCCCTGTATTCGGTTAAATTTAGTGATGGCTCTATGTTGTCATATTTTGCAGTAGAAATCCCTGTGGTTCAACATAATTTGGTGTAATCGGGGTTCAGAAACAGAAAACCCAAAAATACATTAAGTATGAGCTCAAACCATGTTTAACAGAGAATCCAAACTTAAAAATTCATACGCAAGAATTTTGAATGTTATCGGGTCTGCAAGAACCCCAAATCGCATCAACTTGTGTATTTCCTTATCACATCGTCAAAAGCCATTTACACTAGAAAATTGCGCTAAAACACTACTAGATTCGAATAAGCGGATTTGAAATACTGTGCATTGGAGTTTTGGATCCTCTCGGGTCTAGGACTTACACCACATAGGCATATCGAAGCGGGAGTTTATTAAGGGTTAAGCGCCATTGCAAATCACGATAGCAATCAACGATATCGCATCAGACCCGGGGAAGTGCCGATATATGGAACAATTGGGACCACCAATCGCCGATAAGGCGATTTGATCTGGACCGTAAGATCTCATTGCTCCAGATCAACGGTCACAAATTCTTGGTGCGTTGACTTCGGCGTACGGTAGGTGCACCGATAGGAAAAGGTAAAAACTAGTGTTTTGGGGTATTTTTTAATGTATTTCTATATAAAAGGAAAACAGGTGAATATATTTAAAAGGGTGATCCGTGGGGTGACTTAAGGTTCTTAGGCATTCTTCAAGGACATTCCGGTTCCGAAAGGAAAAGGCATGTATCATGTGGAAAATGTTGTGAAGCTGGGTGATTGCTAGATCATTTCTAATCCATTTAGGTTTTTTTTAAAGGTTGAATGCATATAAATGCTTCTGATGCATATATAAGGGACATGGAGGTATACAGTTTTAAAGGGCCATTATTAAGGGAATTCTAAGTCCTGATAAGGTATATTGATTGTGCACCTTTAGGGTTGCATCAAATTTTTGTATCAGAGCAAGAAAAGCAAGAAATTTCCTGCGAAGAGATGTTTTCTTATGAAGATTTTAGACTACAAAGGTATGGAAACAACAACATGTTGAATGAATGAAGTTTGGTACCAGATTATGGCAGCGAGACTGTAGAAGAACTTTTGGGAAGTTCTCAGAGATTGTAGCAGAACTTGTAGATGCAAGAGACAGAAGAAATCCATTCAAAACACAAGTGACAACATAAGAAAGTGTGAAGATTGCATCACAATAAAACAAGAGAAGCTGTGTGAGAAGAACTAGATGTGTTCTTAAAAGAAGAGCAGGGAAAGCACTTAAAAGTGGAAGTGAACCTAAAAAATCCAACAAGATATTGGACAAAGAGGACATCTGAAGTGTTCTCGAAAGAGAGAGTGAGAGATTGCAGAAGCCTAGAGGGAGAAAATATGTTGCTCAAGAGAAGGTTCTAGATAGAGGACCGTTGTAGAGCTATAAAAAGGGTCTCTTTCACCTCTAATTACCTCACATTAATATGTCAATCCGGGAACATTTGGTTATTTCAAAGAGTGACTCAATCCAAGGCTATTTTTCAGAGTAATGAAAGTAGTACATCGTCCTACAAAATACAAGAGTAAACTGATGCTTGTCTATAACTAAGTTCCTTCAAATGACTAAAGCACACACTCTCAAAATATCAGTCAAGGGTCCGACAACAGTAGTCCATCCCTTTGGAAATTGATGGAAAGGAAACTAGAGCATGGATCACGGGTCTAGGAGCAAGGCAGTAAATGCAGAGGCTCACTATAGCCACAGATCGTCTCTCACACCAAATGCGAGTAAATGAAACGACAGATAGAAATGGAACGGCAAATAGGAAATTAAACAGTAAATCTAGAAAGGAACAGCAATGCTTAAAATGGAATAGTAATTCTGAAATGGAATAGCAATCACTATAACTAAACCTTGCGAGTAACAACCAAACTTTATCCTATCAACTCAAAAGCTCTTATCGTAATCAAAACTCCAATCTTTCATTCTCCAAGCAAATCACGCAATCCACTAAAGGAACATCAATAACTCTCAATTATGGAACAGCATGTGAAAGTCATACACACATAACACTCGAAGAAAGTAATCTGAATTTAATCACAATCATCAACAGGAATTATAACTGTGTTTCCAAATGGAACATCATGAATTCTGAATCATAAAGAACACACCTTTCAAATAATTACCTTAACACACATACTTAGCATAGAAGCTTCATAAAACAAGGATAACACTGTTCAGTTGAATCTAATAAGATTTCATCCACTCTGAAAGTATTGATAATATAATGCAGAGTCAATGGAAAGAACATTAATGAATGAATCTTAGCAGAGCATGTGATGTAACTTATAAAGCGTATCAGATTACCAACTAGTGACGATAAGCAAACCACGCAGAAATCAAATCGTAGTGATACAGAAGCAAGTGTTCTCCAGGGCCGGACCCTTAGCCTCAAGGGTACACCGCTTTAAGCTAATCCAGACGCGAAGATGAGATAATCACCAAGTTTATATTAATGCATAAAATAGAAAGTACAATGAGCCAAGTTCAACGAGACTCAATGATCAAAGTTAAGTCTTTAACAAAAAGTTACATAAAGCATCTATCCCAGACTAACAGTGCCGTCCCTTTATATAAGGGTAACGACGGAGATGTCTAAGTGATAAGATAAATAAAGCAGCGATCCCTCAGGATCGAAGATCCTGAGGGATTCACAAAACTGTTGATCCCTAATCAGTTCTTTCTCTTCCGCCGAGCTGGTGCCTTTTCCTCCTTTTCCGGACCGGTATGCTTCAACTTGCTTTGCCTCGTCTACACTCAGTCCTTCGTTAAAGGGATAACAGTTACCCTGTTCTTATCTTCTTCTTTGGAACAGCAGCTCCTTGTCTTTACCCTTTCCTGCATAGGAGAATGAAAATTATCAGCGGATAAGTCTTTGCATACTAATTCCACGTATTCTACCACAATTCTCTATTGTTTTCCTCATTCATGATGTAAAAGATTCATAAGTCCTACTGAAAAGCCACTAAAATGATCATTAAAAACATACCTTTCTAGTACTCCACACACCCCACTGCTTACACTATTTCATGCCCTCATGAAAACGTTGTAGTTGACATGCAAAGCAGTGAAAGAGTAGGCTGGAGAAGGAATCTCATGCGAAGGCCTACAGCCATGGTGAGTGACTAAGTAGTCAAAGAACTGGCATGTTTGACCCTCAGGCATCTCATATAGGGCCTGATATCCGGGTGCTGGATGCCAGATAATTGGACTACGGAATCTATATCCTACCCAGGATGGGCCTGCCCTCAAAATACTTTCGCCATAGAGGTTCAAACGATTGGTGGCTAATTGAAAATTCTCATACTTAAATGGCTCCTTGAGCTAGATGTTTGGATTAGAGGTTCGGTACCGGAATTTGGCTACATCAATGGTGAGGTCTTTGATAGAAAGAAAATATTCTAAACTTTGTCGAATGAGTGCCTTGTGCATGGGTCCTAATTTTTCAATGACACCCGGAGTTCTCATAAGGTTTCTATGTGCCCTCCACAGCTATGCTGGGTCCCTAGGCTCAGCCCTTAACCACAAGTCTAGGCCAAGTTCCTGTCTCTGAAAAGTGTTATAGGCTTTGAGCCATTTAATCTGATTGACCCAGAATGAGATGAACGCTTGCAATTGAATGTCCCCAACAAAAGGGCCAGGGTTCAACTCAGTTTCCTGATCTAGCACGAGGTTATGCAAATAGAATTCACATAGCAATCTCTGGACCTTCACTCCATAATGTTTACAACAATCTATAAAGTCATTGACAGTATTAATTTGTATCGGGGCACCTGGTTTAATAGCCTTTATCTTTAATTGTAAGTATCATTCCAATAAAAACAAAGCATAGTTTTTGGCAGGGGCCCTACATGCTAAAACGTCATTGTATAAAGAACACAAGGTATCCATGTGTTTGATAACAGTATCTAACCTACGGGTTACCTTTGCAACTTTCTCATGTTCCTTTTGCCACCCTTCAAAGGCCTGGCTTTCAGATTGATTGACATTCCATAGTTGCTGTTGGAGTTCTTCATACTTCTCATGAGGGACTGTCTACTCTCTAAGCCTCTCCATTTCTTGCTGAGCCTCTTTCAATCCTTTGTGCAAGGTCCTTGTCTTCGGATCTCTTTTCCATGCATCAGTGGAGGCCGGGAGTTTTACCTGAACTTTCTTATTTCGTTGCTTTGAGTTTAGAAACCTTATCACCCCTGAGGGTGGTGCCTCTGTTTGAATCTCCTTGTTGACTTTTTCTTTTTTAACACGAATACCGACTGGCAGTTGTTACTTTTCAAATGGAACGGTAGTCTGTCCCTCAGCTTCATTTGGAACAGCAGCTAAACTTTCAGCTTCATTTGGAATGTTAGCTGGGCCTTCGGCTTGATTTGGAATGTCAGCTGGGCCTTCAACTTCAATTGGAACAGCAGTTGGATTTTGGGCAGGGTTTTAATCAACAGAGCGATTTTTAGTCCTCCGTCGTTTTATCCTGCGGTTTCTTACTGCAGTGGTCATCTTTTTCTTACTGGCGGTCTTCCTTGTCCTCTGCCTTGCTTTCAGGATCCTAATCTGCTGGTGGAGCTAGGCTATTATGCTTAATAACCTCCGTTGTTCCTTTCGTAATTCTCTAATTTCCAATGTTTTGTTAGAAGGAACAGCAGGATTTTTGCTGCATTCTGGGCCGTGACTAGTCCCTTGATCTTTCTGCTGGGGTACTTCTTCACCGTTTTGTGCTGGCTGTTCTGGGGTAAGAACCCTAGCTGATTCCGTGGCTTCGCTTTCTATTCTCACTTCTTCTGGAATTTCCTTTGGTTCCGTGGGAACAGATTGTTCCCTCTCAGTATCTCCTATCTCTTTTTCATCATGAACGGGCAGGTTTCCTTCCTCTGCCTCTTTTGCATGTGGTTTTTCAGGTGCATCTTCTTCCTGGGGTTTGTCGCGGAGGTATGGTGGAGTGGAAGGTTGGCCATACTCACCCATATTGGCCAAGATTGCGGCCAATTCCTCTTCTCCCACTGGGTCCTGTGGTGGGCTACCTACCTGCTGTCCCATTTCCTCCTCCTGCCTGGATTGTCCATCTTCTGCCTCAGGATGCTCAATTTCCATTTCAGGGTTCTCGGCTTCTATCTCAGGATGTTCAACTTCTGTCTCAGGGGGCTCGGCTTCTGTCTCAGGAGGCTCAGCTACTTCATCGTTTTCTTCTTCGGATCGCTTAGCCTTCTCGGCCTCCCCTTCCTTTTCTCCTTCAACTTGTTCTTCTTCTATTTCTGGTCGTGCGGGTTGTTCATCCTCAATTACCACTGGCTGGCTAGTGCTTTCCTGGAGTTTTTCCAGCCTTCCTCTTATCCGGGCTAACCGGACTGATTTTCTACATTTCTCTGGCTGTTCCGGTGTCTCAGTGTCATGCTTACGCTTTGCTGATTCCTGGCGGGTTTCTGGTCGTTCGGATGTGCTTGCAACAGGTTTTTGTTTTCTTAATTCTCTGCGTTTTTCCGGACGTTCTGGTGTGCTTAGAGTATGTTTACGTTTTGGGGAAGGTGTTGTCGCTCTCCCCTCAATTATTGCAATTAATTCTTTCTAGCTGCTTTGCTGCTGGGTGAGACTATGACTAACTATTAGTCGGATTAATCCATGGTGGCTGACAACTGATTCTACATGCTGTGCCTTTTTCAGGCTTCGTGCGGCGTCATGGAGTAAAGAATTCAAAAGTGCAGGAAGGTTTACAGAGCATTTCTATTTTAAAACAGCTAAGAGTTTAAGGTGTCGTGGCCTTACCGCGTCTTTTTTCCCCTCACAGGTGATGTAGCTTTGCACTGTTCTCACTAGTTCTGCCCAAGGTTCTCCTAGAGTTGCTGGCAGGACTCCCTTCCCTTTACCTGTTAAGCTCTGGTCTTCGTCCTGGAAAATTTCCATGATCTTCTGGAGTCTTTCCTTCTTCAATGTCCATACAGGTCTGGTGGCTGGTAGTCCCGAGACTTCGGCAATTATATCATCGGTGACTGCTATTTGCTTCACTCGCACCGTGGAGTGATCCTCCTGTAGGTTCTGCAGAAATTCCATTGCTACTATTTCATTGGACTCCTTCAGGCGACTGAGATAAGTTAGCCACCCTGCTCTTTCCAGGATCTCCCGAGCAGCAGTGGAGACTGTCAACTTTTGTGGTTCGCTTCTAACTGCCCTGCCTCCCATGGTTTCATTGTGGATTCACAATGGAACAGTAGCTGCTTGTGCTGTTCGAAACATAGAGAGAGTAGTGATCGTCGGATTTGGAAAAAAACACAGAGTATACAACAGAAATGAGTTATGAACAGCAACTTGTATAGAAAAAATATAAATGTCATGCCGTTAAACCGTGCCATTTCCTGGTATGCTATCTTTCCCGAATAGTGAGCTGACACATAACCCGGGGAATTATGAGGTGAACCTCCCCCCCGCAATGCGATAGGCTACCACAGCTGTCAAAGAAAGGAGCGGCACCCCGATCTATAACCAAGTCATAAAGGAACAACGTATGAAAATATGCCATGTTTAGAAAAACAATGGTTTGCTGAAATCGAGGTGTAAAGCTAGATCACATATTATGTAAGAGGCTGTTGTGGTATGATGCGAGGCTAGGGGATAGGACGTCTGTCGTACTTGCCAAATCTCAAGTGGTCATTGTCACCTCCTTTGCCATGATTGGTGTAATAAATGTCCATGCGGTATATAAGTCGGGAGATAATGTATGATTAGTGCCTAGGATATAAGAAACAAAAGAGTATTAGTATCCTACCTATTGGTGTAATTAATGTGACCTCGATACCATTAACAGTGCTCTGCTGCCGACAAGTGTCCATAACCTTGGCAGAGTTGTTTATTTCACCCGCGGAACCATGATCCTTTATGTGCATATTAAGGAATGCGATGTCAAAGTGTAGGCCATTATGCTGGCTTGGTAACCAGGTAGCCATAATGCCATTCACGAGGAGGGGGCGAAAAGTGGGCAGGCCGGCTCGTGATGAGACCTCCTGTTCCAAGGTTTTTTCTTTTACTATACCTTTTGGACCATATCCCTGGTGTGGTGGCCATAGTGGGAATGCCACTTCACTTCCATCCTCATGATCATGGTAGGTTGGCTCTTGATGAGACCCCCTATCCTGCATTTGACAATTTATAATTCATTTGCTTTTTCTTTCTCTTTTTTGATAAAGCACTATTCCTTATATATCCACAAAGGGTGGTTCAACACTCCTTAAGAGTAGGAATGGTGGAAGAAGTCTTATCATCTCAATAGGAGGATATAAACCCTTTGCTTTTATTCCTGAACAAAATCAAAGAAAAGAATGGCATGATAAAAAATAACCAATCAGGGCAAGATTAGTAAGACAATGATAACAAAAGATAAGTACATCCTTCCTTCTGTCTTCTACCAATACATAGCCTTATAAAGATAACGATTTATAATTGCCTAATTTCAGTGTGTTGTGATTTTGGATTCATTGCATAAGTGCATCGCTTGTCTCTAAAAGACTTTGAAAGAATAGGGGCAAGAAGCATCCTTAGTTGGACTGGCAAGAGGTTAGCTGTGTCACAAAGAGAGAAGAAGTATACTAGATGAATAAAGGAACATAAGTTTGAAAAGTGCAAATTCCGTTGCTTTTGTAAAAGAAACAGCAGAACACAACAATGCCATTCCTTTTGAAAAAGGAACAACAAAAATCAAAATGTGCTGTTCCTTTTGAAAAGGAACAACAGGAAATCAAAATGTGTTGTTCCTTTTGAAAAGGAACAGCAGAAAATCAAAATGTGCTGTTCCTTTTGAAAAGGAACAGCAGAAAATCAAAATGTGCTATTCCTTTTGAAAAGGAACAGCAGAAAATCAAAATGTGTTGTTCCTTTTGAAAAGGAACAACAGAAAATCAAAATGTGCTGTTCCTTTTGAAAAGGAACAACAGAAAATCAAAATGTGTTGTTCCTTTTGAAAAGGAACAACAGAAAATCAACAAGTGATGTTCCTTTTGAAAAGGAACAGCAGAAAATCAAAAAGTGTTGTTCCTTTTGAAAAGGAACAGCAGAAACATGCAAATGCCATTCGTTTCAGGAACGACAGAAAAATTGAAATCTATGTATGCACAACAAGTTTGAAAAAAAAGAGATTATGTACAAATTGTGAAAAGAAATGAATTGCTTAATGAATTATGGGTGAGGAAGATTTCTCTTCCTCTCCTAAGATCTCCATATCAGCGTCTCTGCGTAGCTGTTGGCAAAAGGATTCCCGAGTGAGTGGTTTACGATAGAGACGAACCCGGTGGCCATTCACTTTGAAGGTATATCCAGACCCGTCAATGGTAGTTAAAGTGATGGTCCCATTGTCATGTACCTTCTGGATTTTGTATGGTCCTAACCAACGAGTCTGGAGCTTCCCAGGGAAATCCTAAAACTGAGAGTCATATAATAGGGCCCAGTCTCCCTCATGGAAGACTTTGTTTTTAATGAGGGCATCATGACATTTAGCTCGCTGCTGTTAAATCAATGTTGTATTTTATAGTTCGGAGAGCCTAATTTCGTCCAATTCATTGATCTGTTGTAGTCGATTAATCTGTGCCTCAGTTAAATCTAAGCCGACTTCCTGTGTCGTTCGTAATGTTTGGATTTCAAACTCTATAGAGAAAATGGGTTGTTTTCCACACACTAATTGATAAGGTGAGTAACCAGTGGTGCTTCTCCATGTTGTTCTATAGGCCCAAAGTGCTTCAGGTAGTCGGGCAGCCCAATCACGCCTATGTGAGGCAATGGTTTTTGTTAGGATCGATTCTATTATCTTCTTGCTATTTTCTACTTGTCCGTTTGCCTGTGGGTGATATGGAGTAGTAATTTTATGCTGGACATGATAATTATTAAGTGTTGCTGCTAATCTATGGCCAGCAAATTGTGGTCATCCGTCTGTGATTATTTCCCTTGGAAGGCCATAACGTACAAATAGATGGAAGAGGAACTGTATAATGGAGTCCTCTGTGGCCCTTGGCAATGATTCTGCTTCAACCCACTTGGTGACATATTCTGTTGCCACCAAGATATATGTTCTCTGATTTGATGAGGGGTTGATGGGTCCAACAAAATCAAGAGCCCATCGCTCAAATGGTTCGATGACTAATTGAGGTTTAAGGGGCATCTCATCTGCTTGACCATGACGTCCTGCTCGCTGGCAGCTGTCACAGGCTTGGACAAATTTCTTTGCATCTCTGAAAATCGTGGGCTAGTAATATCCTGTCTGTAATACTTTGTGTCCTGTTCTACGCTCAGCGAAGTGTCCCCCACATGGTTCGTCGTGACAGGCTTTTAGGATGTCAAAGATTTCATCTTCTCGAACACATCCCCTAATATGCATGTCTACCCCTGTATGAAACAAATAGCGCCCAATCCAGGAAAATCGAGTACTCTTCTGAACAATCTGTTTTCGCTCATTGGGGGTTAAGTGTTTTGGTAGTTTACCTACTGCAAGGTAATTGGCAACATTGGCATACCAGGGTGTTCGAACGGCAACAACAAACAGATGTTCGTCCGGAAATTGATCTTCAACTGCTACTGCATCAATTGGCTTTGGCATTCTTGAGAGAAAATTGGCTACAGGGTTCTCTTTGCCAGGCCGGTCCTTGATTGTGATATCGAATTCCTGCAATAAAATCAACCATCTAGTTATTCTGGGATTTGTGACAGGCTTATTTGCTAAGTATTTTATGGCGGAATGATCCATATGAAAAATAATAGGATAGCCTATAATATGATGTCTAAATTTATTGACAGCATGTATTACAGCTAGGAATTCCTTTTTAGTAACAGTGTAATTTAATTCAGTGGGGGATAATTTTTTGCTGATGTAATAGATAGCATATGGTTTTTTATCTTCTTCCTGCCCAAGGACTGCGCCAATGCCTGTATCTGAGGCATCAGCTGATATTTGAAATGGCAGGTCCCAGTTTGGTCCTCACGGGACTGTGGCTGTAGATACAAGCTTCTTTAAATCCTTGAAAGCACATTCACATTTGTCTGTCCAAAGAAAATCAACATTACCAGTTAGTGCATATAAAGGTGCAGCAATATGTGAATAATGTTCTATAAATCGTCTATAATATCCAGAAAATCCAAGAAAGCTGCGTACCTCTGTTTGAGTAGTAGGAGTGGGAATAAGCAAAAGTATTTGGATTTTGGTCGGGTCTACTTGAATGTCGGCTGCTGAAATATAGTGTCCTAGAATAAGTCCTTCAGTCATCATCATGTAACATTTTTCGTGACTTAAGCATAGCCTGGTAGCTATACAACGTTGTAGGACTTTTTCTAGGGTATTTAGTGCTAGATCAAAATCATCTCCATAGGGTGTAAATTCATCCATATACACTTCAAGTCCATCATTTATTAAATCTGCAAAAATGCTAAGGATAGCCCTTTGGAATGTGGCGGGAGTATTACATAGGCCAAATGGTAGGACTCGGTAGGCAAATGTCCCCCAAGGACAAGTGAAAGTTGTTTTGTCCTGGTCTTCAGGGGCAATCTGAATCTGATTGTATCCACTGAAGCCATCCAGGAAGGAAAAGAATTTTTTTCCCGCCAAAGTATCTAGCACTTGGTCTATGAATGGGAGTGGAAAGTGGTATTTTTGTGTTGCTTTATTGAGTTCCCTGTAATCCACACAAATTCTCCATTTCCCATTCTTTTTTGGTACGACCACAAGTGGAGAGACCCATTTACTGTCAGAAATAGGATAAATAAAATTAACATCTAACAGTTTCTAAAGCTCCGCTTTAACCACATCTTTTAAATGAGGATTGAGTCTTCTCTACAGTTGACGGACAGGTCTAGCATCTTTTTCTATATAAATGTGGTGTGTACACAAATGTGGGTCGATTCCTTTCATATCAGGGTAATCCCATGCAAATGCCTGTTGATATTTTCTTAATACATGGATGAGCTTAGTTTCTTATTCAGATGTGAGGTTGGGATTGATATTTAAAGTTTTTCCTGGTTCAATTTCCACAATTTTACTATTTGCGACAGAAGTAACAGGTATTGTTTGATCATGTGTGTCTTTCAGATAATCTTCCTCTAATTTATTATCAAATGCTGCTTCTATCATGTGACATTGTGTGCAGGATTCAGCTTCAGTTTGACTGATGAAATTATTAATGGCATCATCTTCTGTTTGATCTTTAAAATCAAGTGCCTCTTGCAACGTCAATGGAGATCTAATGTTGTCAGTGAGGTATGATACAGGATACTTGTTAGTTTTAATTATTGTGAGACTTGGCTGCGCTGGAGGGTATAGAACCAAATTCTTAATATCGGGTCCTTTAGTTATGGTCATATTTCCTTGCCAGCAACCAATGTAAGCATCAGCGGTGGCAAGCCAAGGCCTTCCTAGGATTAGCAAGTTTCCATCAAGTCGGGTTTTTGGATTAATTGTCAGGAAATCGGTCGAATATTCCCAGGAGTCTATAGAGACCATGACATCGTGTAGACTACCTTCTAGTCTAATCACAGATCGGTCAGCTAATTCTAACAAAGTCGAGGTAGGTTCTACAGATGTAATGCCGAGTTTTTTGACAGGTGGTGGTTGTTAAAATATTGATTGCAGCTCCTAGATCAACTAAGGCATTAGACAAGGTCTGACCATAAATTTGAACAGTTACAATTGGATTTCCTGGGTCTTCATATTTGATGGGTGTTTCTTTCCCAGATAAGAGATCAGATAAAGTACCGACTACTTGGACTCTTGGATTAGTTTTTATATTCCTCCTTCGTTTCTTTATGCACAATTCTTTAATAGTTTTTGCATATATAGGAATGTCTTGAATGACTTGGAGGAACAGGATTTTTATGTACAAATTTTGTAATTCCCCCAGAATGTCAAAGTCAGGGTACTGTAAAGGTCGAGGTATGACTAATCGTTCTGGGAATGGGGGAGAGGATGTGGTTGCTTGATTATGAGACTGCTGATCCTCTCGTTGCAATTGATGTTCTCTTACTAACTGATCTTCATTATGAACTGTTTTATCTCCCTCATTTTGAATGATACATCCAGACTGTAATTGAAGATCATTACACTCCCGTAGATCAGGTCCTATTTCTGGTGATTCAATGATTTGAAGAGATTGGACCGGTATGTTATTTGGATTGGGGTTGGGTTGGGCTGGGAGTTGCGGTCTCAAATTAGACTGGGGATTTTGTTGTAGAGCTGGTAGAGTAGGTTGAGGGAGTGGAATAGTTCCTACTGGCTGTTGCATCGGTCTTTGCCAGTTTGTCTACCAGGATGAACCTTGTGAAGTAGGGGGAGTCCATTGCAGAGGATATGGGCTATTTTACCAATATGGTGAATTATAAGGGAAATTCGGCCAACTAGATTGATTTGGATGATTCAGCCATGGGTTTGAAGAAGGAAATGGTGGTGGTGACCAATTTGGGAATGGGGGTGGGGGCTGATTTTGCCACATATTATATTGTTGAGCGTTATATTGTGGAGGCTGAAAAGAAGAGGTTGGGTCTGAAAACATACCAGATTGTCTTTGCTGCCACTAGCGGTGTTGGTTGATCATGTACACTAATTTTGGTTCTTCCTCTGCTTCCTTATATACTTCCTTTAACCTAGGAAGTGAGGGGCAGCTTTCCGTAAGATGATCGTTTGTACAGATGGCACATGTTTGGACTGTATCCAGTGGACACTCCTTGTGGCTATGCTTTTTTCTGCATCGGGGGCAGAAGATTGCCAAATTCTGTTCTGCCTCCATCTGCTTCTGCTTGGCCTGCATAATATCAAGTTGTGTAGTTAGTGTCCCTAAAATATCAGTTTTAAAATTTTCTAATAAATTTCCAATCTCCACACGCGTTACTCCTTCTGTTGCTATCTTATTGTCTCTTGCAAACCGAACATATTCTGCCGGTTTTATTCTTGTGTTGCCTCTCGAACTCTTGATGCATAAATCAATAATGTCAACAACATTCTCTTTATAAATATCCCCTTTTCCCATAATGTTTAATGTTTCGATCCACTGTTCCTTCATGCCCCTTATCAATGCAGTTTTTAACACATTATCAGGTAAAGGTAGTGATGCATAAGGAGATCTTTGTAAATTATATTGAAAACATTCCACATATTCCTCTAATGTTTCGTTTGGTTTGGTTGTCATTTGAAATATTTCATCTTTCAATTCTCTAGACCTACAATAATCCTGATATTTTTTTAAGAAGGATTCTTTCATCTGATCCCAATTGTTGATGACCCCACCACCTAGTCCCATAAACCATCTTAGAGCAGCCCCTTTTAATGTTGAGGGGAATAATTTCAATTTCTGGGGATCGGTGGTGTAATCATATCCCCTACACAACACATCGAATTCAAATAAAAATGCATCCAGATCTTCTGATGTAAGACCATGAAAGGTTGGGATATGTTGAAGAGGGATAGCTTTCATGGGTGCATTTGCTGCAGAATCCACTATAGGATATTGTAATGTAGAGGTTTGAGTATTTGGCTGATTCTGAGCCATAGGATCAAATATGTGCCAATAACCTTCTGGGATATCTAGGAGGGTATTCCTAGGTTGAGAGGGAACGTTTTTAGCAGGGACAGTTTTAATGGCAATTCCTTTATCTGGGATAAGAGGAATACCTAATGTTTGAGGAGATTGAATTCCTTCAACAATGATTTTCGCAGAACTCCCCTTTTCTGGGTTGTTTAATGGCTGATTTGTTCCAATGGGAGATTTTGGTTCCCCTGTTTCTCCTTCTCCTTCACAAAAGTTACTGAAATTCCCTTCCTACAATAGTTCTGGAGTAGAATTTTCAATTTCCTGAAAGTCCTGCTCTTCAGTTCGACTATGAACCTCAGCGAAGGCTACAGATGGTGATCCTGTGGCCTGAAGGGAACTAGTAGGCTGCTTAGAAATAGTTTTCCTGAAACCTACTGATGGCTGAGATTCTGTTTTCTTATAGATTTCGTCTATGAAAGTTGTTCGGCCAAGGGTCACCGGCCCCTTAGCTTTTTCAGGTTTGGATGGAAGCTTGATATTCTTTTCTGATTTTTTCTGCTTAGTCATGCACTCAAATAAACTGCTAAATTCTATTCAATCAAAGCAAAAGCAAATCTGTTAGGAAAGCGGACAATGGAGCAGGGCTTTTACATGCTCCGTACGCAGGTTCTTACCTTTCATTTTTAAAATCCAACTCTTTCCTAGCAGGTTCGTACACTACTCTGAAAAAAACAAATGGCTACACTCTTTCCCCGACAACGACGCCAAAATGTAGAGCTATAAAAAGGGTCTCTTTCACCTCTAATTACCTCACATTAATATGTCAATCTGGGAACGTTTGGTTATTTCAAAGAGTGAATCAATTCGAGGTTATTTGTCAGAGTAATGCAAGTAGTACAGTGTCCTACAAAATACAAGAGTAAACTGATGCTTGTCTATAACTAAGTTCCTTCAAATGACTAAAGCACACACTCTCAAAATATCAGTCAAGGGTCCGACAGCAGTAGTCCATCCCTTTGGAAACTGATGGAAAGGAAACTAGAGCATGGATCACGGGTCTAGGAGCAAGGCAGTAAATGCAGAGGCTCACTACAGCCACAAATCGTCTCTCACACCAAATGCGAGTAAATGAAACGGCATATAGAAATGGAACGACAAATAGGAAATTAAACAGTAAATCTAGAAAGGAATAGCAATGCTTAAAATGGAACAGCAATTCTGAAATGGAACAACAATCACTATAACTAAACCTCGCGAGTAACAACCAAAATTTATCCTATCAACTCAAAAGCTCTTATCGTAATCAAAACTCCAATCTTTCATTCTCCAAGCAAATCACGCAATCCACTAAAGGAACATCAATAACTCTCAATTATGGAACAGCATGTGAAAGTCATACACACATAACACTCGAAGAAAGTAATCTGAATTTAATCCCAATCATCAACATGAATTATAACTGTGTTTCCAAATGGAACAACATGAATTCTGAATCATAAAGAACACACCTTTCAGATAATTACCTTAACACACATACTTAGCATAGAAGCTTCATAACACAAGGATAACACTATTCAGTTGAATCTAATAAGATTTCATCCACTCTAAAAGTATTGATAATATAATGCAGAGTCAATGGAAAGAACATTAATGAACGAATCTTAGCAGAGCATGTGATGTAACTTTTAAAGCATATCAGATTACCAACTAGTGACGATAAGTAAACCACGCAGAAATCAAATCGTAGTGATATAGAAGCAAGTGTCCTCCGGGGCCGGGCCCTTAGCCTCAAGGGTACACCGCTTTAAGCTAATCCAGACGTGAAGATGAGATAATCACCAAGTTTATATTAATGCATAAAACAGAAAGTACAATGAGCCAAGTTCAACGAGACTCGATGATCAAAGTTAAGTCTTTAACAAAAAGTTACATAAAGCATCTCTCCCAGACTAACAGTGCCGTCCATTTATATAAGGGTAATGGCGGAGATGTCTAAGTGATAAGGAATTCGCAAAAACTGTTGATCCCTAATCACTTCTTTCTCTTCCACCGAGCTGGTGCCTTTTCCTCTTTTTCCAGACCGGTTTGCTTCAGCTTGCTTTGCCTCGTCTACACTCGGTCCTTCGTCAAGGGAACAGCAGTTACCCTGTTCTTATCTTCTTCCTTGGAACAACAGCTCCTCGTCTTTACCCTTTCCTACACAGGAGAATGACAATTATCAGCGGATAAGTCTTTGCATACTAATTCCACGTATTCTACCACAATTCTTTATTGTTTTCCTCATTCATGATGTAAAAGATTCATAAGTCCTACTGAAAAGCCACTAAAATGATCATTAAAAACATACCTTTTTAGTACTCCACACAACACAAGTGACAACATAAGAAACTGTGAAGATTGCATCACAATAAAACAAGAGAAGCTGTGAGAGAAGAACCAGATGTGTTCTTAAAAGAAGAGCAGGGAAAGCACTTAAAAGTGGAAGTGAACCTAAAAAATCCAACAAGATATTGGATAGAGAGGACATCTGAAGTGTTCTCAAAAGAGAGAGTGAGAGATTGCAGAAGCCTAGAGGGAGAAAATATGTTGCTCAAGAGAAGGTTCTAGATAGAGGTCCGTGCTTACCAAAAGACTGAGTGAGGAGAGCTTAGTGAGGTAAGATTTCAGTAAGAAGGAATTGCTATTGCAGAGGCTTGTTGTGGAGGACATTCTCAAATTTTTGTATCAGAGCAAGAAAAGAAAGAAATTTCCTGCGAAGAGATGTTTGCTTATGAAGATTTTAGACTACAAAGGTATGGAAACAACAACATGTTGAATGAATGAAGTTTGGTACCAGATTATGGCAGCGAGACTCTAGAAGAACTTATGGGAAGTTCTCAGAGATTGTAGTAGAACTTGTAGATGCAAGAGATAGAAGAAATCCATTCAAAACACAAGTGACCGCATAAGAAAGTGTGAAGATTACATCACAATAAAACAAGAGAAGACGTGAGAGAAGAACCAGATGTGTTCTTAAAAGAAGAGCAGGGAAAGAACTTAAAAGTGGAAGTGAACCTAAAAAATCCAACAAGATATTGGACAGAGAGGACATCTGAAGTGTTCTTGAAAGAGAGAGTGAGAGATTGCAGAAGCCTAGAGGGAGAAAATATGTTGCTCAAGAGAAGGTTCCAAATAGAGGACCGTGCTTACCAAAAGACTGAGTGAGGAGAGCTTAGTGAGGTAAGATTGCAGTAAGGAGGACTTGCTATTGCAGAGGCTTGTTGTAGAGGAGTGTGGAGCTCATGGAAAAAGAGGAGAAGAAGATGAATATAGATAGTCATAGTAGAGGTTCAGAAAGAAGCCACAACAGAAGGAAAGATTCCAAAGCAAATGGCATCAGGATGAGTCAAGAAGAGTTTGACAGAGAGAGAGCTGAGATAGATTTCTGGATTGGAATATTGATGGAGATGTTGTATAGAAGTGATGAAGACTAGAAGCATGGTTGGACCATTAGGAAAAGAGTAAAGTGGCAAAGGCTACAAGAAAAGAGAAATCAGCAAGTGAAGTTAGAGATAGCAGAAGAATTGAGAAGGATCGAGCATATATTGAGTGCTCAAGAGGAATCAGAGGAACTCAGAGAAGCATAAGAAGAAATGGAAGTTTTCATTTGTAGAACAAAACAAGGTGATGTTGGGTGAAGAGGATAATGAGAGATCAGTGAAATATCTCATGGACTTTTGGCATAGTTCAGAACAATTTGAAGATATGTTGACAAGTGAAGCAGATGAGGTAATGAAGCCTTGTGATTTTAGTTCTCATATTTTGTGTATGTTTGTAGGATATGTAGAGGATGATGGATATTCTGGTGAACCTATCATGAGCTGGAATGAAGCTCTTGAGGTGAATTATGATGGAGAATCCCTTTTAGAGGAAGAAGGTGTTGATCTATTGTAGCAGAAGGAGTTCATAGATGAAATTTCGTTTGGTGTGAAACAATTAGATGAGGTTGATATAGACCAAAAGTATAACGACAATGCAATAGTGGTACTAAAGGAAGGTAAAACAATGAATTCGTTTAATAGAATTGATGAAAGATGCTTGCAATATGATAGTGTAGAAAACAGGACAACTCAGGAGGATTGCCAGGAAAAGGATGAAGCTGAGAATGGAAGTTGTGATGGAGTGCTGGAGAGACTTCATATGGAATTAGAATTCTTGGAAATACTACTCAAAGAACCTGAAGAAGAAATGAAGCTTTCAAATTCTAATAAAGAGGAGAGTATGGTTACTATGCATGATAAGGATGAATTGTCTCTAACATTTATAGAGTTAAGTAAATGTTTAGACTCTTCAGTTAATGATGTGACTACAGGTGTGGAATATAGAATTCATAAATATGATGCTGAAATCAGAGAAATTGAGGAGAGGTTATTTGAAGGTGAGATGAAAGAGCAGGAGCAACAAGGAAGTTATGTCCTCAAAGACATGAAGGAGACAAAAGTATTAAACCAGCAAGATGAAGATGGAAGGAACCAGAAATTTGAAAGGGATGATCAACTATATGAGAATGAATTTGAGGAAGGGATTATATTGTAGAAGTATAGCAACTGGCAGCAGAATGAAGAACCGGAGATTAGTCTGCCAGTACAAACAAAAACAGGTGAAGACCGAAGATACATATGGATAATGAAGAAAAAAATCAAGTGGAAGCTATTGCAACAGAGGTGGAATGGCAAGCTGATAAACGAGTTCAAAGAACTTGGACAAATTCATATTGATTTGTTAAAGGAGGAAGCACTCAGAGAAATAAATTCACAGAAAGAAGAATCTGTTGAAATCCAAAAGATCTATGATGGAGGATTGGTGCTTGAAGCATCAAAAGAAAATGAAGGGTACTGTATTTTAAAAATTGAAGTTTGTTGTGTCTTTGCAAGTCATATAAACTTGAGGAAAGACAAGAAGTTATTGGAAACTGTTATATTAACAAGTGGAGAGATGAATAAACATAGTCATATGCAGTATAAGGAGGGAAGTTATAGCCAAATGCAGGAAGATGTCCATTCAGATGACATCCAAAGGATAAGTCGAAAGGATGATGGCAAAAGAATTATTGAAATCAAAGGATAAATTGAGGTAAGGCAATTGTTTAGTGTTTTCATAAGTGAAGGAAACTCACATAATTATGTGATGCAGAGGGAAGAGCAGTTGTTAAACATAGTTGTAGTAAATTATTTAGATATTAGACAATTGTTTAAAACTGAAGCCAAAAGAGGACAACTATTGAAGATTGATATAGAAGACTTCGTAGATATTAAAAATTCATTGAGGATCATTGACCTTGGAGGAAGCCAGAGTAAAGAGGGATTAAAGACAGATGATGCAGAGAATGAAGATTGTGCAGAAATTTTGGAAGAAATTCCAAATGAAATGGTAGATTGGTGGCATGAGTTAAAGAGGCAAGAAAACCAAGGAATAAGTGATCAAATTGTACAACTAGAACTGAATGAAGATGAAGAAGTTGTCAAGAATGAAAAATAAGGGGAATAAGTTGTCAAAAGTGTTGGCATAATAAGGAAGCAAGGTAGAGTAATTATGTTTAATGAATTGATTCAATCTGATGAAGATTTATATGCAAGTACAAGGCAATGTGAAGTCAATCTGAACCAAGGAGTTAATTCTGAATAATAGATCGAATTAATGAAGGGTGAGATCAGAATGCCTTAGAAAGCTGAAATAGTGTTAAACCTACAGTATGAAACTGTTGAACTAGAGATGAGCACAAGAAATAATAGTAACAAAATTACTATTATACCACAAAAATTCATTGATGAAGAAAAAGCTAAAAGTGACATTTCAGGGGTAGACAAGTATAATGCCATAATCCTTAAGAGTGCAAAAATGAAGTTACTGCAAGAAGAAATATTCCAAGCAGCTAAACAAGTAGGAAGAATTCTGAGATTTCAAGAAATATGGGAAGTTACAGGTATGTTGGAATTTGAAGTAAGGAATGATGAAGTCGTGAATGAGAAACCAGAAGAAGGAACGGGAATTATTGCAGAGAATCAATGGAGAAGGAATTTTTACATTTTAGAAATGTATATGGAAGGTTATTGGCATAGGGATTATGATGCTCTATTTCAAGAACACAATTAGTTGCAGGGGAATAGTATTCAACATATGATAAGTGAAGTGGACAAAGAATTGGATGAGTTGTTGAAACTCATACAAAAACATTCCAATAAAACAAATATAGGACAAAGTAAGAAACGAAGATTGGCTAGAAGGAATGGTACAGGTCAAGGGAATGAAAAACTGTGAATTAGAGTGAGAGCATAGAAAATGGGGCATTACAACATAAAGGATGGAGATTTGAGGGACAAGCAACAACAACAATAACGAAGGATAGACTACCAAACCAAGTATGGGATCCAGGAGGACACCAATCAGAAGTGCATGATCAAGAGGTCATGATTAATTTAAACTTTGGGAGTCTGATGCAGGAGCATCTAGACCTAGCTAGCAATGTGATGGAGTGGGCACATGTTGTGGCTAATGTAAGTTTGGATGAAGACTTGGTTGTTAAATTTGTATTAATTTCAAATAAATGTAAGTAGTTAAGAGTGGCCTAATTCTGAACAGAATTGGGAATAAAAATGGAAAATGATCCTCCCTGCATGGAGATCAAGCCAAACAGTCCAGTTTGTTTAGATTAGGAGAGGATTTGAATTCTAAATGGGTAATTTATTCCTCCAATTATGAAGGAGATAGTTAACTTTTTCTTTTTTTTTCTGAATTTGTCTACTCCTATATTGATACAAAATATTTTTACATAAAGGCAGCGACCTTGAGAAGTCTAGCCCAGAGAGATGGCATACTAACATTAAATAGTTGAACACTGACCAAAAAGACTTACTGTTGACTGACCAGAAGAGCTTCTAGGACCATGACCATGACTAGTGCATAGAAACATAATACATCATTGTCAAAACTGTAGACTAACCAGAGGTAATTCAAGGATCAAAATGGATTGGCTAGGCTCATATATGTAAACAAGGAAGCGCTGCCCAGATCAAAACTATAATTTGATCCATTAAGAAACTGTAACCGTAACTTTGAGCAACAGGGAAACAAAAACCAAAGAACGTAGACTGGTTTAAGCTTCATGAGTGGTGGAAGGTGACTCTTCAATGATATGACACCCATAATTGTAGGGGTCATCATCCTCAAAGGGATGGCCCTCTTTGCCTGAAGAACCACCACCAGTAGGGACACTCAGACCAGCTTGAGTTTGCATGTCCTGGGTAGCAGTACCACCAGGATCCTTATTCTTCTTGTTGTAAAACTGAGAAGTGCCAGGCGAATCTTCTGCCCTCGTCTCCATAGTCACTCCTGGAGTTGCGGCCACCAGACCAGCAGTACCCTCGCGAAGCTCAATGGTGACTGAAGCTATGAAGGAGTAATTACTGAGAGTACAGGGGAATTGAAAATGAGTAGTGTGAGAGTGAGAATTGTGAGAGCTCGTCGCTAAGTTATGCTGCCCTCGACCTCATCCACGACTGCTCCTGGTAACTGGATAGCGATCAGAGCAGAAGCCCGAGGAGTAAGACGAGGAGTCTGAGGTAGAGGAGGAGGGCTGGCAGATAACTCGCCCATGGGAGCTTCCCCTCTTGCAGCCCATTCTTTGGCGCAATTTAGGCATGATGGATAGAGCATGAGGAGTTGAATAGGCAGCAAAACTGTGAAATTCGGGGGAGACTGAAAGGGGCCTAGCTTCAACACGCAGAGGAGCACTGAGAATGATAGAGGACGAGGAACACTTGAAATTGCAGGAAGGAATTTGTAAAACATGAAATCCCGGTTGTGAATCAACACCACAATCCTGAGCACAATGATTCCCTGGTCTAGCTCGAGAGCAGGGCTCTGCGGCAATGAGGGAGCAATACACTAGTAGGGGAGGAGCATTGAGGAATTTGAGGGGCGCCATAACAGAAGAACAGGAAGGCTAGTATGGAGGGACGCCCTTCATTAACGCAGCATTGAAGGTGTTTGCAGAGAACATAAAGGCTGGAGACATGCGAGGCCAGATGGCGGTGGTAATAAGCCACGCGCCAACCCACCAAGCCGCCCTCGTACAGAGCTCAGTACTAAACACCCGCATCCGAGAGAGGAGATAATTAACTTAGCATATACGTGTTCATTTCTTTTCTGAATGGAAGGGGGAAGACAGAGAGAGGAATCAAGGCATTTGTAAGCCCACGGGCAACATGGGAGGAAGAGGCCATTAATTAAGAGAATCAAGCCAGGGAAGGGAGAGAGCCTCGAATGTAGTTTGTATTATGTTTAGACAAAGAATTGCTTTGAGTGTGAAATTGTGAAATCGATGAATTCTTTTGAGACAGGGGGTTTTTCTATGTGATCAGGCCTAAGGGTGAAGGCTCTATAATGTATTTATGCTGAATAAATCAACGCTATGTGTACTATGATATAATGGCTCGTGGAGGCCTTGAATGTTTGTTTTTCCCTATATTTGGGTAAATTTAGTGATGGCTCTATGTTTTCATATTTTGCAGTAGAGATCCTTGTGACTTAGGCAAATTTGGCATAATCTGGGTTCGCATACATAAAACCCAAAAATACACTAAGTATTGGCTCAAACCGCGTTTACTAGAGACTCCGGACTTAAAAATTCATACGCAAGAATTTTGAATGTTATCTGGTCTACAGAAACCCCAAATCGCATCAACCTGTGTATTTCCTTATCGCATCGCCGAAAGCCATTTAGATTGGAAAATCATGCTAAAACACTAGCAGATTAAAATAGATGGATTTGAAATATTGTGCATTGGATTTTTGGATCCTATAGGGTTCGGGACTTACATCGCATCGGCATATTGGAGAGGGAGTTTATTAAGGGTTAAGCACCATTGCAAATCGCGATAGCGATCAGCGATATCACATCGGACCGGGGGAAGCACTGATATATGGAACCATTGGGACCTCTGATCGCCGATAAGGCGATTTGATTTGGACCACCAGATCTCATCGCTCCAGATCAACAGTCACAAATGCTTGGCACATGGACTTCAGTGTACGGTAGGCACGCCGATAGGAAAAGCTGGAAACCAATGTTTTGGGGTATTTTTCCATGTATTTCTGTTTAAAAGGAAAGACGGATATAGTTAAAAGGGTGATCCGCAGGGTGACTCGGGGTTTTTAGGAATTCTTCATGGACATTCTGGTTCCGAAAGGAAAACGCATGTATCATGTGGAAAATTTTGTGAAGCCGGGTGATTGCTGGATCATTTTTTATCCATTTGGTTTTTCTTCTTTTAAGGCTGAATGCATATAAATGCTTCTGATGCATATATAAGGGGCATGGAGGTAAAAAGTTTTAAAGGGCTATTATTAAGGGAATTTTAAGTTCCAATAAAGTATAATGATTGTGCAGCCTTAGGGTTGCATCAGATAGATTCAAAGAACCCTTTGTCTCTAAATTTTAACATTGGAGATGGATTCAAATACCCCCTTAACAGAATCTTTAAATCCATCCGCAGTGTTAAAATTTAGCAAAATGTAACACTTTAGTACCAAAATTGAAATTTTCCAATTCTAGAGTGACACAATTGAAAATGACTAGTGTAAATGACTAATTCATATACTTGTACTTGTTAGCTGGTCATTTTTTAATTCTTGGACTATAGTAGCAATTTATAAGGAGCGAGTTCCTGGTGTCCTTCTTCCTTATGTTCAGGGGACTACTGATAAGATTGGTAGGATTCTCAGGTCGCATGATGTTCCTGTGACCTTTAGGCCCCTGAACACCATTCGCATGTCGCTCAGATCAGCGAAGGATCCTATCGACCCTAAAGATATGAAAGGTGTGTACTTGATCCCCTGTTCCTGTGGGACCCCCTACATTGGGGAAACTGGTCGCTCCATTAATTAGAGGATTAGTGAGCATGCAGCTGATCTTAAGCATAGGCGTACTAAGTCTTCCTCTTTGGCTCAGCACGCCGAGAAAACCAATCATCATGTTTGTATTGAGGAAGCTAGTGTTATTGCTAAGGTTTCACACTTCCATCATCGGAAATTTAGGGAGGCACTTGAGATTGAAAAGAGGTCGAGTAATCTCAATAGAGATGATGGCTGGAAAATCAGTCGGTGTTGGGTCCCAGCACTCTCGTCCTAGTCCTCGTTTTTTTTTTAACGTATTTATTTATCATTATTCTGAATTATTTTATTATTATTATTATTATTATTATTATTATTATTTATTTATGTATTTATTTAATTATTTAATTAATTTATTTATTTTTCTATATATTTTTTATATATACATATATATTTTACTCATTTTGTTTTTCCTTCCTATTTTTCCTTCTTATTTTTAATAATTTATTTGTAACGAATTATTATCATGAAGTATTTTTAATTACTAATTTAACTTAAAAAAATTAATTTTTGAATTATATATTATCATTAAATCATTTTATTTTAGGGGGTTGGTCCCCCTAGGTAATATAATTTTAAAATAATTTTAATATAATTTAGTAATATAATTTTAATATAATTTAATATGATTTTATCATTACTAACTATTATCATATAAGTTTCATTAATAAAAAAGTTTTCACATAATTATTTTATTTTTTCTAAGGGATTGGTTCCCTTAGATATAATTCTTTAATTATTTATCTCTAACTAACTATTTTTATAAATTATTTTTACTAATTGAACATAATTGTTTATTTATTTTTTAAATTTTTTTAATTATTTATCATTATTATTTGAGGGACTGTCCCCCTCTAGGGTAATTTTTTCCCCTTAGATATGATTTTTATTTATTTGTCTTTAACTAACTATTAACATAAATTATTTTTTAACATAACTATTATATATTTTTAATTATTTTTAATATTTTTATCACAATATTAATTTATTTAAAGGTCTGGTCCCCCCGGGTAGAATTTTTAAGGTACCTAGTCAAAAGTAGCTGTTAGTCTTTTTAACCGTTGGGGGCTTTGCTCTGTCTATTTAAACTGCTAGGCTGGATCTGTTTCTTCAACTTGTCCTGACGATGAACCACACTGGTTGGTTCGAAACGCGTCGACAAATGATGTCTCATGTGATCTTCGCCGAATTTTTTTTTGTAAACTTGATATGGATCACAGAAGCCTAAACTCTACTAGTAGCAATTTATGTTAATAATTTTTAATTTTTTCAGTTATTATCTAGTCATATATTTTATTCATGGACTAAATTAGTCATTTAAATTAGTCGCTTTTAGTTGGGTCACTTGTTAGCTACTCATATATTTTATACCTAGACTAAATTAGTAATTTATGTTAGTCATTTTTACTTGGGTCACTTAAAATTTCTCAAATTTAGTAGTAATTCACTTGAAATAATTGCGGTGACTAACATTTTTAGTCACATAGTCACTAATCTCTCATTTTCGACTAGTGGTAGAGATTGAACATTATGTACTTAACATTGCACTGAACTATTGGAACCTGAATTTGAACGTAGTGTAACTTGGAGAATACGAACCTTGGTTGATAATTTAATTTAGGTGAACTAAATGACATACAAAACTCCTAACACTTACCTTCCACGAGAAGGTTTATTCATCATCCACCTACCTATCTATTATAGTTTTGTTTACATGCATGTTAACCTTTGTTAATTAGGTCATAGGAACAACTATCTATCAGAGGTATTAGGTAGGCTTGTAGGTTTAGTACTTTGGAAATAGAGGGGAATTAAAAAAAAGATCATGTTTAATGAGCTTTCAAGAAAAAATAAAATATGGAAGAGAAACACTACTATATGTGTAATATTCCTATGCTTTTATGTAAACATAATTTTTTTTTATTGGACTATTTCTAGTGTGATGGCTAGGAAGCGATGATGAACTAGACTCAGGATTAATAATAAATTATGATCATGTAATAAATGAATGTTATAAATAAAAAAAGGAAAAGCAAGAAATTATTGTGAAATAAACAATTGAGTAGGAGATGCTTTCCAAATTCGGGAAAGAAATGTATCTATAATATTAAGATAAATTTTCCTTAAAATAACTTAGTTGTATAAAATACAGAGTAAAGAGGAAGAAAATCACTATGGGAGAGAAAAACAGGCTTTAAACTATAAAAAAAAAAACTAGGCTAGCTGTAACAGCCCTAGTGAAAATTTATGTAAAAATATATATACGGCCACGGATGATGGGACGCGAATTCCAAATGAATGGTGGGAGAAATATCCTAGGGGGTCTTCATTTGGTTGCTTATGGCTAAGGAAATTTGCAAAAGAAATGGATAAGGATTTAGAAAGTAAAATGAAATTTTTGGCACATTTATTTATTAAAATAAATGAAATTAGGAGAAACTTAGGTGAAAGGTCATGGGTTCCATGTGAGGAGGAAATTGAAGGAAAGTAATGGAAAATGAAGAAAATAGAGGCCTCATTGATAAAAGGGATTCTAAGGATTAGTTGGTAATATTTTAGTCAATGTAAGCTCTTGTCTCAAGCTTTTGATAGGTTTTGGTCGAGCTCTCTTCTATTATCTCTCTCTCATACTCTTGGATACTTAGAGTATTCTTCAATCACTCTTGGAGGGTGTGGCATACTTGGATTTTTTGATAAAGAAGGCAAAGGAAGAGAAGGAAATCACAAGAGGGCATTGATATCAATAGCTACAACAATTTCTCTTAGAGGTACCGAGTTTCATTTATGTTTTCCTCACTAGTTTTGGCATGCACAAAACATGCATGTTGTTTCTTGCTTATGACCTATCATTAGCATGGACGATTACCTGGATTAACAGTGGATTGACTAGCATTTCCATTTCCTCAATAACTATGGTGATTGTGGGTTTACTTCATTTTTTTTTGGTTCTCATGTTTCCTTAGCTTGGGTTGAATTACTAGTTCCTGGAGCCTTGGTTGAACAAACACTTTGGATCTCTGTAACAGCTTGGGTTGAGCTACTAGCTCCATAGCCTTGGTTGGAAAAATGATTTGGATCCCATGGTGGGTTGAGTTAATAGTGCTGGTGTTAAGAAATTTACTGCATAACATAATTAATCACTGAGAGGAATAAATATAAAGAATAACCATCAACAACCATAAACATATAAACACAAATGTTTATCCGGGAAAACCCCAAATCCAGGGAAAAACTCAACCTAATAAGATCTCATTAGCATTGGCCAAAACCCTGGCCAATCCAACCAAGTGAGCCTTCACCACTCACCTCCAGATCTTGCATTACAAAGAAGTCTTCCCAGCCTTTTATAGGTTCCATTACATGCAATAGCATAGGCAAAAAACCATGGGTGCACAATACCATGTGCCCCAAAACCATCATTGTTTAACGTGGTCAACTTTGACTCTATCCTGAGTCAAGTTTACCTAACAATTCCCCCCTTAAACTTGACTTGGGGTTCCTTGAATAACTCCAGCCAAAACTGCTAAGTGAGACAATCCCACTCACTCTAGCTCTTACCCCCCTCAAAGTTTTTACCCGGGGTATTGTTAACCCGACATCCCCCCATCACCTAGGTCTAACCCAAAATTTACCGGTGATCATCGAGGGGTACACATGCCTTACTAGGTCTTACAATAGTATGCCCATTTACATGCAATAATTTTGACTTCATTATTTTTTTTTTGTTTATTGCTAGTGCGATTCTGATCCATCCTCTCTCAATTTGATTCGCTCAAAAAATTCTATCAAACCGCTCCAATTGTGAGCCCGATGAGAACCTCGTAGCACCAGTGGCCTTAGGTAGTAGAAAATGAACAATTTTTGAAGATACTTGAACAATTTTCTTCTGCTGACCTTCTTTAAATAGCTGCATGAATCCCGAACAATTGCTCAACATGTTCCAAACTGCTAAATATCGCAAATGGACTGCAATCCCTGGCAGTTACGACACTATCTTCCGCACATTCTCCTCGAGGTTCTTCTGTGTACGATTGTTCCACCATTATTTTCAGACCCAGATCTGTAAAAAGGCTGCATTTGTCTCATCAAGCGCTATAAACCCCTGGCATCAAAGAATCCCTTTGAAGCCAATATCTGGCTTTGATACCAGTTGTTAAGAAATTTACTGCATAACATAAATAATCGCTGAGAGGAATAAATATAAAAGAATAACTAAAGACAACCATAAACACATAAACAAAAATGTTTATCCGGGAAAGCCCCAAATCTGGGGAAAAACCCAACCTAATAAGATCTCATGAGCCTTCACCACTCACCTCCAGGTCTTGCGTTACAATGAAGTCTTCCCAGCCTTTTATAGGTTCCATTACATGCATTACCATAGGCAAAAAACCATTGGTGCACAATACCATGTGCCCCAAAACCATCACTATTTAACGTGGTCAACTTTGACTCTGTCCCGAGTCAAGTTTACCTAACACCTGGAGCTTTTGTTGGACAAATGTTCTAGAGTCTAACAATAGATGTGGGTTGAGTTACTAGTCCTGGATCCTTGGTTGGAACAAATTCTCTAGAGCCCTAGATGGTTGGGATAGAGACCAATGTGATGATGGTATTGTGATGTTCGATCGTGACGTGGAATCACTATTTGGTGGGTTGAGGTGGATGGCCTCTCGAAGCCCTAGATGACTTTTTATTGATGTGTTCTAAGAGATACCACATTCATGCTTGGAATATGGCATGGGGGTGAATGTCAGAAGAGAAATTTGGATCATCCATTCTATGGTCAGGTGGAATATGGAAGTCCCGTCCTAGGTTTTGATTTTTCATCATTAATGAAAGGTTATTTATCCTTGTATTTCTATGACTATTATGCTGGATTATATGTGGTTTACATGGCTCTGATTTCATGGGTATTCATGTCCCTATTACGTTGGTTATGTATGTGTTTTATGACAACAACTATGTATGGCTCTCGTCATATTTTTACTTATATATGAATGAAAAGCACGTATCTATGATATTATGGATAGAATGTAAGTTAATGTGTTGAGGCATCAATGCATCATGGTGAATCTCAGATTAGTATGAGACCCCTATGCTAGGATCTATTATTTACACCTATTGTTTACATATTCGTGATATGTTTTATGAAATTCCTATCATGGTTAGGCTTGGTTAGGTCAAGCCCTTGATCAAGTTTTGTGTTAGAGGCCTTGTTGGCATTATGAGACAAGTGTTGTCCTTGATGGCAACTCACACTGATGACAAATCATAGTGCAGAAGGATAGCAGCAAGGAATTGATGATCAGACTACAAGTATGAAGAAAAAATATATACACGCTAGTTCACTATATACCAAGTCGCGTATAAAAGCAGGTTCACTATATACCAAGTCGCGTATACGCAGGTTCACTATATACCAAGTCGCGTGTACACACAGGTTGGCTTCAGTAAAAGAGCGTGTATGTGGAAAACTTATCTTTGGTCCATGGCGGTTATTCCTTGGAAGTTGTGCCTATAGTTTTGGACCATGGTGTCTCGACGGACGTGTTGATCCCTAGTTTTGAAGTTGATGGTATTGTGTTACTATGGTTTTGGACCGTGGTATTGTAAAGGGCCTAAGGCTATATAAGGAGAAGATCATTAGGCAAGTAAAGGCAAGCAAGGTGTGTCTGACGAAGTGAGAAGATCTAGTATTGCGAGTTATCTGTTCGGGATGCTTGGCAAGGGTCGGATCTGACAGCGAAGGGATAAGTAATTATTTCTAGATCTGCACGCGGGTTGCCTTTGGAGAAAGCGCGTATACACGCGGTTTTGATACAGTGAAGTAGCATATGCATAATAAGATTTGATATTTCAGGTTGTTGTTGATTCTGGTGGTTGTTGCAGAGTTTTGGGCTCTGGTTTGGGTTCTGTGTTCTTGATGACAGGGTTTCAGTGATTCAGTATTGGGTTGTTTTATGAATTATGATGCAAGTATAAGTTGATGATTGTATTGCAGTAATGTTTGTTTTGTACTCTTGGATCCAGTCTGAAAATTGATGAAACATGGTCCCTGAAGGAAAGAAAGTTGTAGGGTCAGCACCTACGTACTAGTGAATGGATCGGCTAGTACAAGAGCTGAGGGGGTTGTAGCTCCCTTCCAGAAGTAGTTGGAAAACGAGAGAGGGTTGTAGCCCTCTGCAGCTCGTAGCCTGCGTACTGGTAAAGGACTGCACCAGTACATTGTAAAAGAAGTTTCTTATTAAAGAAGAAAGAGACGAATTGCAGCAGGTGGTTTTCACCCACATTGGGTTTCCACCTTATATCATGGTGTTCATGTGTGTGGCTCTTGTGTGATGTTCTGTTCTGTTATACTGCACCTGTTTACTGTTAATATGCTTAATAATGTTCTGATGCATTCACTGAAGATTAAGCTAACTGAATTATAAGATCTCTAGATATACGCTAGTTGCATTAGACACAGTAGCGTGTACACGCGGGTTCACTTAATTGAAGTAGCGTATATGTTTCTGACTATAAAAGTTGGAAAGGTTTTACTGATTTGATAATACTGATTCACCCCCTCCCCTCTCAGTATTATTTCCAACAGGCCTTGCATTGGTGTCACTTATTGACTTGGAATACCTCATCAAGTTATAGGCATTGGTTTTGAGACTAAAACTAAAAAGGTAGCTTAAATCTCATTGTCTCTGGCACAGGACTGGGTGAAAGGGACTGCAGTCTCTCCCATGCAGGCATTTTGGGAGCAACTATAGGGTTCTAGTCCCATGTTTTCCTTGTCATGGGAGTGAATTTGGGTTTATTTCATTGAAATACTAGGCTAACTCAGGGGTTGGGCACCTGGAACGCCTGGGGTTCCTGAAGCACCTGAGGGAGCCATGTAAGTTCTTGTTTTGTTCACTCCATCTCCTTATGTTTACCTAGGACGTTGAGTCTTATCATAGTGGCATCTTGTCGCATGTATACCTTCGCTAGCCGGTTACTTGGGTATATGTGGGAGGAGGGTGTTACAGAGCGGTACCAGAGCATGGCTCACCCCTTGGGATGGCTGGGCTATGTGTTGGTCATGCATGCATGTCAGTTGCAGGTGTGTCTCTTACATTTTTATTCCATGAGATTGTTTCATTTGTATGGTTTTAATCATGGTTATACTGATGTCACCATGTGAAAGTTGAAGGCATTTTTGTGGTGTACGTTGTCATGAGTGTCTGGTTGTATATGAATTTGTTATGCACATCAGTGTTCACATGTCATCAATTGCATGTGATGTGGCTGTTTTCGTCATGCATGAGGTCAAGATTTGTGTAGTTTCTATGGTCATGCATTGATGACTGGACTCTAGCTAGAATGATGTGTATATGGTTTTGTACTCATGTCTTATATGTCTATATGTAGTTGTTATGCGTGCATAGTCTTGGTTATAGTTATGCATGAAATTTAGGTCAAACATGCCTTGTGAAGTCATGGTATGAAATATAGGTTATCATGATGCTATTGGTTATTAGGATGTTAATGTGTTGGTTGAGATAGAGCAAGAGATGCAGATCATCATAATGAGGTTGGAACATAGGACTTTGAGGTAAGAGCAGATCCTCATAGACGTATTGTATGTTTAGCATGCTTGTATGTAAGTTAAGTATGTTTGTATGCATTAGGTTTATATACATTAGGTTTATGTACATGTCTTTTGATTTTATAGTCATTAGGTTTATGTACATGATAAACGATAGTTGATTAGTATAGTCATAAGCACATGTGTCATATACTCAACAATGAGAGTAACATGTGGTTGTATGCATTGCTATTGATTTTTTATGTTAGATAACTTGACGATTATGTTATATGTTGTTGATGAGTATGTTATAGGTTAACTTGTTGTTGGTATATGATAGTTAGCTTGATGATTAGGGTTATTGCATTTAAGATCTCGATGTTGTATGTATCATCTTATGTTGGATTGGTTGATGCAAATGGTTAGGGTTATGATATTAAGGTATGAGTTAATATGATGTGATATTATGTTGTGCTAAACTGGATTGATTGTGCAGACAATATATCCTCCTGTGAGACACATTAAGGTATGATATTGCTTATGTGATATACTTTGTGCTTGATTATTTGATTATGTCGCCTATTTGGTGTTCGAGTGTTTGGTGTCTATTATGTCATCTTGTTGATTTATCTAACATGGTATGTTTGTGAGTTATTTGAAGGTTTGATTAATTGTATGATATGAGCATGTGTTGCATCAATAAATGATCTTGTTTTAAGATGGTTGTATTAATACATATGTGTTGAGATAGTTGATATGTACGTGATTGTAGTAAGTGACAGTTGTAGCACTATGTCGAATGACTATCAGTTGACTATGGATTAGGACATGATTGCTAGTCCTGGTAAATGTTGATTCCAAATTGATAGATATGATAGTATTCATATTTGGAACATGTGGTTGACATCTATGAGTAGCTGCAGGGAACATGCTTGGTATTAGTGTGACAAGGAAATAGCTGATGTGTTTATATAACTAATAGTTGGATGATGTGACAATACATAATAAGCCTCGATTGCAGCAAGGTAAAAAGGTATAGGAAAGGAATTGGGCAGGAATTCCTTCGGTTGTGTTTGGAAACCCTAATTCCAAACGAATGAGTTCTTTTCACACAGGAAGTCTTCTTAACCTTGACTTTTCTAAAATTATGTGGATATGTTCTATATTAATGGGCATGTAGTTGATAGGTATATTAGCTAGTCTTTAATTACAGGTGGATTTGTCAAGGGAATTGGAGTCCCTTGAGAGATGGCGTGGATTTGTTTAGTTGCAAGAAATGTGCTTGGCACAACAAGATAAGGTATCTAGTGTATTTTTATATTTATTTATGCAATTTTTTTTTTTTTGATGGAAATATTATGCAGGAGATTACATGACGAAGAGAATACCATGAAATCTTGAAGAAGGCTCGGGTTGAGCTTTCCTTGGAAGCACTCAGAACCATGGGGATTGAGTCATTGTGTTTTCTGTTAATCTTGTGTTTTTGATATTTTGTAATTTGTCATGCTTGATTGGAAGCTTTTCTTATGTCTAGTGTATGGCCATACCAATTTGTTTGCAGAGTCATGTTGTTATTGGTTTTCATGGTTTTCTTCTTGTTTGTTTCTTATGCTTGCATTTTAAGTTTTGAGTATAGGGAATTGTTTGGGAAAGAGGAACATTAATGGAGCTCAGGGAGAGTTGTGTGGTGTCCAACACATAATGTAAGACTAAGATGAAGCTTTGTGGACGAGTAAGTGCAGTGGAAAGAAAAAATATGATAATCGGATGGACTAGTTGGTCCATAGCGGTAAACAGACGGTGGCAGTACAGATATGTGAAAGGTAACTAGAAAAGGTAAAGTAAATGGATCTGGGAAGTCAGATGTCATAGCTATGTTGGGAACGATTGTTTTCAATGTTGTGCGTGATATGCACAAATAAGGAAGTTCTCTTAACCTAGACCTTATGTTATATGGTAATTATGTTATGATCATGATTATGTTGATGTTTATATATGTATACATGTATGTATGTATGTCATTTTCTAACAAGATGATGATTGTTTCATTCTAATGATTATATATGTATGTATCTATGTATCTGTGTCAATGTCTGATAGAGTTTTCAGGGATTGTTCGTGTGGAGGAATGATTTCTTATGCAGGTGAATGACATGTAGATATTCCTAGTTCATGATGAATCAAGTGGGAAGAGTAGCCTAACACATCTACGAGGTCATTATCATGTGGTTATGAGTTGAAATTATGTGATTATATTATGTCTATGTTATGGACAAGTTATACCAAGGGATGCATCAATAGAATGAAAGTTGTGTGGTCTGTGACATGCTAGGATAAGCATGGATGATAGAGAGATACTAGAAGCAAGGTTACCTGGTAGAGACAGTGTGGTTTGGATGTGTGGTATTATTATTGTGCATATGTTGTATATGTTGTACATGTTGCCTCTGTGATGTTGTGTGCATGCAATGTTGTGTATATATTGTTTGTGTACGTGTTGTTTATGCAATATTATGTACAGTTTGGTACAAATAGTGTTATGCGAATGTTGCATATGTTGTACTGGGTATAGATGGTGCTATTTACATGATGGATATGCAATGTTGTGTGCATATGGTGTTGTGTGCATTTTGGATATGCAGTGTTTTGTATGGTGCTATGTACATGTTGTATATGCAGTGCTATGTGCATATGGCATTGTGTGCATGTTGTACATATGGTGCTATGTACATATGGTGTTGTGTGCATGATTGTACAAGTGGTGATGTGACCATGTTGTGTCATGTACATGTGGTACAAGTGGCACTGTGTATAGGTGGCATTGCGTACATGTCATACATGTGGTGTTTTGTACATGTGGGGTCATATACATGTCATGCATATGGTACTATTTACATGTGGTATTGTGTACACATTGTTCAGGTGGTATGATGTACATGTGGAGTTGTGTACACATTATGCATGTGGTGCTGTGTACATGTGATGTTGAGCACACTTTATGAAGGTGGTGATTTGTACAAGTGGTACTGTGTATGTGTTGTACATATGGTACAACAGGGCCATTATGGGACACTGGTACCCAATAGTGTCCATTGATCGCCATGAGCATGATATGACTGGTATGTTGGTTTTAAGGCAGGGAAATTTCTTGGTTTTTGTATCTTCTGATGCGAGGAAGCCTTGCCAAGGGATGGACTATCCGAGATGGGTGTGCCAAAAGAACTTGGTAGGTGAGTGACTCCCACAAAAGGGTTGACCCGATTTCTCGAGGGACTGTGTAGCAAAGAAGGGAAGGCCAAGGATATATTTGTTTTCATCATTAGCATTTCCACATGGAATTATATGCACATTGGTAGTGCATTATGGAACATTGAGCCGGTAATAGTTCAATAAGATAAAAAGTGGCATGGTAATGTAGAGCTAGACATTGGATGTAGATTTGACTTTGCAGTGGATTTTGGACTTCCTGGGATGAAGGTGAATCCTGGTATTTCTTTGAGGATGGAGATGTGAGCCTCTGGATTCCCTTGCTACAGATGCAGGCATCATATCCTTTTATTTGTTGGTTGAATGTGTATATGTGTATATGTGTGTATTATTGTAAATATTATATTGAGCTAGTTTACAAAGCTCCATAGACAGTATGGCTATTTTTGGTTGAGGAAAATTTGTATAAGTATGTGTGGATTGTAAATACCATAATAAGCTATGCTATAAAGCTCCAGTAAAAGGTATGATTGCCATGTTTCCACTGTGGTCATTGTAAATACAGCAACGAGTTGTGTTATAAATCTTCATGGGCAGTACATTTTGTTTTCAGTAGTATTATTGGTTATAGGTGTCATTGAACACCGAGGATGGTGTTCCCCCAAGGGGGAAAGTTCTGTAAGAACACTAGTGAAAATTCATGTAAAAATATATATAAGGCCATGGATGATGGGACACGTATGCTAAGTTGAATGGTGGGGAAACATCCTACGGTGTGTTCATTTGGTTTTTTATGGATAAGGAAATTAGCAATGAAAATGGCTAAGGTTTTGGAAAGGAAAATGGCATTTTTGGCACATTTATTTATGAAAATAAAGGAAATTACGAGAAAAGTAAGGTGCAAGGTCACAGGTTGCATTTGAGGAGGAAAATGAAGTAAAATAATTGAAAATGAAGAAACTATAGGCCTCATTGATAAAAAGGCTTCTGAGGATAAGTTGGCAAGCTTTTAGTCAGTGTAAGCTCTTGGCTCAAGATTCTGACAGGTTTTGCTGGAGCTCTCTTCTATTCTCTCTCTCATACTATTGGATACTTAGATTTATCTTGGATCACTCTTGGAGGGTGTGGAATACTTAGATTTTTGGAGGAAGAAGGTAGCGAAAGAGAAGGAAAGTGCAGGTGGGCATTGCGATCAGTAGGTACAACAATTTTTCTTTTAGGTACTGAGTTGCATGTATGTTTTCCTCACTAGTTTGGTGTGCATGGAAAATGCATGTGGTTTCTTGCTTATAATCTTTTATTGGCATGGAGGATTTCTTGGACTAATAGTGTATTTCCGAGCCTTTTCATTTCCTGGATAGCCATGGTGACTATGGGTTTACTTTCATTGTTTGCTTTTGGTTGGTCCTCATGTTTCCTTAGCTTGGGTTGAGTTATTAGTTCCTAGAGCCTTGGTTGGACAACCACTCTAGTTCCTTGTAACAACTTGAGTTGAGCTACTAGTCATGTAGCCTTTGTTGGATAAATTCTTTGGAGCCCTTGGTGGGCTAAGTTACTAGTCTTGGAGCCTTGGTTGGAAAAACACTCTGGAGCCTGATGGCAGTTGTAGGTTGAGTTACTAGTCTTGGAGCCTTGGTTGGAACAAACAATCTAGATCCCTAGATGGATGGCATGGAGATTGATCTGATGATGGCCTTGTGATGTCTGACCATGAGGTGGGATCACTATTTGATGGGTTGAGGTGGATGGCCTCTAGAAGCCCTAGATGTGTTTTGATTGATGTGCTCTAAGAGATCCCACATTCATGCTTGGAATATGGCATAGGGGTGAATGAATGAAGAGAGATTTGGCTCAGTGATTCTACGGTCGGTTTGAATGTGCAATTCCCATCCCAATTTTGGATTTTTCATCATTAATGAAAGGTTATTTCACATTGTATTTCTATGAGTATAATACTAGATTATATGTGGTTTATATGGTTGTGACTTCATGGGTATTTTTGTCCCTATTGTGTTGGTTATGTATTTTTTTTATGACAGTAGCTATGCATGGCTCTCATTCTATTTTTACTTGTATATGAATGAACAATGTATCTATGGTATAATGGATAGAATTGAAGTTAATGTGTTGAGGCATCAATGCTTCATGGTGAATCTCAGATAACTATGAGACCAATATACTCAGATATGTTATTTACACCTGTAGTTTATATATTTGTGATATGTTTGACGAAATGCTTATCATGGTTAGGCTTGGTTAGGTCAAGCCCTTGATCAGGTTTTGTGTTAGAGGATTTTCCTTGGTGTCATTTATTGTCTTGGAAAGTCTCATCAAGTTATAGGCATTGGTTTAGAGACAAGCCCTAAAAAAGTCGGATAATATTAAGATAAATTTTCCTTAAAATAACTTAGTTGTAGAAAATACTGAGTAATGTGGAAGAAAATCACTACGGGAGAGAAAAGAGGTCTTTAAAGGATAAAAAAAAATCCTAGGCTAGTGGGTTAGCTGACCCATGAAAGGTGGGATGCCACCAAGGAAAAAGGAAAAACTGAATTTATTTGGAAAGAAACAAGTGAGTAAGAGATGCTTTCCAAAATCTAGAAGCGATGTGGTGGATAAGATTAAGATAATTTTTCCATAAAATAACTCAATTGTAGAAAGAAGAAAAAAACTACAGGAGAGAAATGTAGGATTTAATTGTATAAAAAAAATACTAGGCTAGTGTGTTGGTAGACCCATTTTAGGTGGGACGCCGCCAAGGAAAAATCTACGAATAATTTATAAAATACGTTAGTGGAAACAAAAATACATTTTTGATTCCATGCAAGGAAATCTTAGCTGGTGGGGAACTAGAATATTTGGTTCAAGATTGGGAGGTGTTTTCCGAAGCAAAATTTGCAGCCAAAAATGTTTTAGAGGTTTTCTTTATTCTAGTTTCGTAGATTTTATTCATCTGAAAATTGGAGAATAAACTAGTATGCTGTGATTCTATGGGTTTATGTTAATATAGGATTCATGTGTGTGCATAGTTAAGAGAATTGGTGTAATGAAAGAATCTGTAAATATTATTGTTGGTATGGTTCTCGTGTATGGGCCTAGTCAACATAAATTTATGCTATCTATGAAATAATGAACGTAATATGTAGTTTGTGTTCCTATGAATCTGGTTGCATATATAAATTGATAAATAAATCCTTATTATATATATATATATATATATTCTTAGTTTATATGATTTAATTCACTAGAGAAAGGATTGGAATTAAGGGTTGTGGTTTGGATGAATTGGCATGCCTACATTAGGGTGAGTTACATATTGATCATATAATACACAATACTCAATTTGATTTTATTCTTAGATAGTGTATTTTGTTAAGGGGATATGTATTCCACAGATAATGGGAAGGGAGTGAAAATATTTCTTGTGAATAGGAAAGGCATAGAATGACCATTGTTGTTGTGGTAGGAGGCAAATGTTAACTCCTAAAACCAACATAGATTAGGGTTATTAGATCAACAAGAATTTTTCATGGTTGAGAAACCTGAACGAAGGTGAAACCCAACTAAAGAAAGTGAAGGAATTTTATGTACGTCTCCACTAAGTTTGCAAGTAAGACAATATGTTTGTCGGATACGGGTGGTGCTGGATTTTAGGATGAAGTACCAAGTCTCATGATCTATTCCTAGTTACAGACACCAGATAATATTAGTGGGAACATAATAGTAGTGACGCTGGTGGATAGTATTAACTACTGAGGAGTAAACCTTAGTAAAATAACTAAGTTGCACTATGCACTAACTGAAGCTGGAATAGAAAACAAAAGGGTCAAGTTATTATGGAGGGTTTTATAAGACCTATCAACTACATCTGGAATTAGTAAGAGCTCAATCCAAGAAACCTAAAGATATGAAATAATCAAGACTTCGTAGGTTTATTAACCAGAATTATTGTAGGACGAAGACTAGATTCACTCACTTATAAACAATAAGTTCAAATACTATTATATACTATTTTGTTAATCAGATAATAGTAGAAGTCAATTTCAGAACAATCCATAGTTGGGGTTGATATACAATATCGTGAAGAAATTATAAATTGATTACATCTGATTTTAAGAATACTGATGCATTCTCTCACTAAAGGATATAATAAGTGCAAGTCAATTCAAGAGGTATTAACGAAATTATTGTTAAAAAACAAAACTCAACAAAAGTACCTATGTTTCCACTATCTACAGTACAAGGATACAATGATAATACTGGTGGTAAGGAAAATAGTCAAACTTAAGTATGATTTTATATCATAACTACTATTATTCTTGGATAAATAGAACGACGAGTTTTACCATAATTTAAATAATGATTGTCAAAAAACATATAGAACACAAGAAAAGAAAGGAGCACGAATAACCACTTTGCACATTCATTGGGATACAATAACTACTTTATCACAGATACACAGAACCATTTTGATCTAGAAACTATAATTACGATCATGGAATCCATAGCAAACTAGAATATATACTGTAAACAAAAAGACATTTCAAATAACTTCGGAAGGATTCGATTGCATCTTTTGAATATCATGATCTTGCAGAAAATTTTAGAATAAAGACTTCCTTCATGAATAGATAAAACAATACATAGTTTTAGAAACCCAGGTTAAAAGGTAGTAAAAAATTCTTCTCCCTCCATACAGTAAAAATTATATAGCAAAATCTAATATTAAAAAAAATCAAAGCAGAAATTCTCTGCTCATTGCATGACCCAACTCGTGGAGCATACTCCACTTTACTTAACAACCCCAGGTACATAACCAAATAAGATCCCCTCTAGGGGTATGGATAGAGTACTCCCTGGATATGAGAAAAACATGTCAGCAAATTATGAATCCAAATTTAATGCATTTATCCAGGTGTTGCGTGGGTGCAACAATAGTACATTCACAAGGACCAAAATGCAATAAATAAGTATTAAGGCATGAGAAGGATATTGTAACAATATATGATTAGAAAAGAAAAAAATGTATATATAGGGTTTAGCATTCAGACTGAGGCATAGCATACCTGGGTAAATTATGAGCTAGGTCCTTCCTATTCCTGTAAGCAAGGGAGCAAATGTTAGAAAGGCCCAACAAAAATAAAAATAAAAAGAAGCTTCAATCGATCATACAATACCTTGTTGGAATGAAACCCATTATTAAGACAAACATTCACTTGGGAATCACAAGATCAGAGACGTCATCATAGAACACTGAGAAATATCCTTCAATTTAGCTAACTAAGAGATCGAGAGACATTTACCCTCTAGTTAAATAAATTAACACAAAAAAGATACAAATAAAAAAAAAATTAAAAAGAAAAAATAAACACAGAAATCCTCAACCATCATGGGAAGAAGAACACTTTAAAAATAACATGAATAGAGGAATGGTGGAATAGTTATCAACAAGAGTAGCTCCACCATCGATGCATTCTTAAGCCTGAAACAAAAGGTAAAATTTCAATAGTAATGGAGGTATAAATATTTAAATAGAAGAACAAACAGGGGACAAAACAAAATTAAGCTTGCACCCTATTTCAGTCTTACCACAATACCTGTGATGCTAGCTGGCAAGAGTTGAAGTGTCCCCATGGCGGCTGTTGTGAATGAAACCTTCAACAGATGTAGATGAAATGACACTTGCAATGGTTTTGCATCCCAAATTGGATGGGAAAGGAAACCTAGAAGGGATTATTGTTATGAATTCGAGAAATACATTGTTGCCTCTAAACGGAACCATCATGACCATTCACCACAACATAGTACACAAACATTATGCATACCATGTGAAGGGTTGAGTTAAGTCATGTGGGTAAGGTATGGTGGACGAATTTAGGTGGGCGTTACATTTGAAGAATTACACTTGGAGTCCTCCCAAAAAGCCTCAAACTTATAAAATGAAATAACGCACTATAAAGCATTAGACTATGCGCAAACCCTTCTCCAATAGCATGGATTTAAGCGAAGTAATATGGGTAGGGTAGGAAAGACAAATTTAACTTGAGCCTTAACAAGTTTTTCTACCAATAGGAGGTGCTATAATATTAATTTTAGGTTGGGTTTCCTTTCCCCAAGTCAAGGGAATAATATTATTATGAATGAAATTATTCCCTCCAAGGAGAGAAGTTTGTTATAAAGTAACATAAGGTGTGAATGCATAACCAAAAACAAATCATACATATTAGAATATTATAATGAAACAAAAATTGAGTACATGGTTGTATATAGTTGTGGTAGGTTCTAGATCACAAACATGGATAAGTCCATATTGATAGAAATAACATATGTTCATATATACAAAAAAGAAAAAAAGAAAAAATGTTGTCCTACGCACATGATAGAATGGTATCAAAGCACAGTTACCACATTGGGCTTTGAAGAAACTGTCATAATTAATAGGAGTATGTTTAATAAAGTGAATACAAGATATTGATAACAACTTCTATTCTTTTTAAGGTACCATAGTGAAGAAGGCTACAACAAAATGACAGAGAATTCTCCCCCAACCATTACAGGTGGTGAAGATCTATACGTTGAGTTGGGAAATGTTTGTATCCCACAACCCTCTAAGTTTATGGACGTCATCAAAAATTTGTAGCAAGAGTTGGCCCATCTTTTGAGTAGTAATGAACATCTATTGAAGGCTAGCGAAGAGGAGGAAATAACGATAAGAGAATGGACTGAGAATTCTAGCCACACAAATATAGAACCAAAAGGGCTATAAAGGAAAATGCTGGAAATAGAATTATAGAAGTCTGAAAGAAAAGGTGAGTCTGATAGGACATCTCCAAAATTATAGAAAGGAAAGAAGAAAATGGAGTTACAACGAGATTTTAGGAAGATCAAATCCCCTACCTTTGATGGGGAAAGGAGGAAGATACGGAAGCATGGCTTCTTAACTTCATAGATACTTTTAGCAATATGAGAATGAGCGTAACTTGAAGGCCCAATGGGATATTTACTAGCTGCAGGGAAAAGCTAATCTCTGGTGGGAAGAAGTCAAAACTATACATTTGTTCGAAGAAAATATAGTTTCATGGGAGGAATTCGAGAAAAAATTTAATTCTCGGTACCTGAGTGAGCGATACTATGATGATCATGATAAGGAATTCCATGAGTTAATGCTGGGACAACTAACTATAGATGATTTTGGAGAAAAACTTACAATCTTGTTATGGCATGTTGCCCATATTAAATAACAAAAAGCTAAAGTACAATGATTTTTGAACTATTTTCCAACCCCTTACAAAGAAAGGATTGATTTTAACAATCCTAAATCAAGGGACGAGGTCGTAAAAAAGGCCAGGTTGTGCTATTAGCAGTTAAAGAATAGAGGTGAAGGTTTAAAACCATGATAAAACAAAGACATAACAAAGTCTGTAATGAGTGCAAAAAGAAAGAAACATCCTTACCTTAAGAATTTTGGGAAGGATTGCCAAAGAAAGAAGTTTAGTAAGGCAAATGTACATGAGCCTGCATAGTCTTACACGAGATCAAAGCCCACGAAATCGAACATAAAAATGAACAATGAGATAAAATAAAGGGAACCATTAAATTGTTGGTGTTGTGGCGAACACACTTATTGAGGTACTGCCCACATAATCTGTGACCTATCCAGAATATTAAATAAATCCATGAAGCAACAACAGTGAACGATGTTGCCAGAAATCTTCCCAAGATTAGTGCAACATTAGAAGAAAGATAGGGTGAGAATGAGTCTACTATGTGTTGAATCCGCAAAAATCGGGTCTACAACAAGGGAGATACCCACCCGATCCAGACCTTGGTTGGCAGCTCTTTTTTCTGTTTGGTATAGCGGGTCCGACTAGGGATATGGGACCAGTTTCCCAATTTATGTCTGTGTGTGAGAAATATGGATATTTTTGTTTCTAACAATTTCTAAATGGAATACTCCTACTCTAATTCTAATCTAACAATAAGGAAATTATATTCTAATCAACAGAAATATGTAAATCTACACTAACCCGGGGTGTAATTTTTCCTTTATGCGATCTAAAATGATTTCAAACAAAAACTGGTAATAAAGATCATTCCGCTGTTATGAGAAAGGAATTCAATAAAGATGAACCATTTCATATAAAAAGTTAGACGAAATAGTTATGAAAAACATATCGCATAATGAGCTATTCATACACTAAGCATAAATAAATAGCTATCACCGTACAAAAGTGCCAAATGATAACCCAGGCATTCATACATTAATATATAAATAACTGAACTGAAAATCACTCTAACACAAGGCATAAATAGTTAAGAGATAGAAATACCATTTATAACTAGTCCTACTCATGAGCTTCAAGTGATAACAATTTATATCTTCTTGATCAAATATTCACTAAGAGTACAAAAGTGCAACATGAGTAGAAGATATAAAATGCAAACATCAATAAATCCTGTTCCATTCATTCATCAAAACCTCCTCAGAGGGTACAGAAGTGCATGTTCTGGGCATAAGTTTTTGATAAATTTAAGGACCCTTCTCTAAATGCATGAGAAGGGTTTAAATACTACTAACTAATTCTAAAAATAAATTATTACAAAAATATAGGATGCGGTTTAAATGACTGTCCTCTTTTGAGGAAAATAAAACAAAATTAAAGCTAAAATTAAATCTAAAATTAAACTACTTCTGTATTTGGTCCTTGAAATCGCACGCATGTAGCATCTGTTTGAGAAGAGTCGGTTGGCTGACCTCTGCTTTTAGCTGAGCTGAGAAAACAGAATCAACAAGAGCTGGTGCCATCTGTTCGACCGAATTGATGATACACTTAACAGTGATCCACTAGCTATGTGGCTTTACCAAGTAAGCCCAGTAATGATCCCACTACTTCTGTATTTGGTCCTTGAAATCGCACGCATGTAGCATCCGTTTGAGAAGAGTCGGCTGGCTGACCTCTGCTTTTAGCTGAGCTGAGAAAACAGAATCAACAAGAGCTGCTGCCATCTCTTCGACCGAATTGATGATACACTTAACAGTGATCCACTAGCTATGTGGCTTTACCAAGTAAGCCCAGTAATGATCCCAGTTTAACTTGGTTAACCCTTGAATTGCTTGTGCTTTTTCTTGGGCCCTCTATTTCCAATCTGCCTGTAGTTGTTGCGCATTAGGTAAATATCATAGAGTGGTCTTTGCGATCAAATTTTCCCTGTGCAATTTTTCATTTACACAATCAATAATACTATTTGCTGCCGTGGCTGCTCCTTCTGCTGCTTGCTTTGCCTCCCTGATTTGCTCGTCCAATTTTTTAAAGAGCATCTCTTTGTGGTTTTCATTAATCCTTGGTGCACCTGCTCTTTTGCCTTCATCTGTTTCTTGCCAGGACATATATTCAGTCACCCATTTATCAACTAGATCATAGTCACTCTGTAAATCTACCACTTGATTAGTTGTTTTATCACTTATTTCACAATAATAGCCCCACTGCGATATCTTTTGGCCCAACGTTTCTTGATGCTGTAGTAATTGTTCATTCAAGGAAATGGAATTTGTGATAAATTCTGTGAGTTTATGATTGTCCTTGTACATCTCCTGTAGATCTTGTAACTGTTTTCCTTTTTCATCCAAACTTTTCTGATATCATATCTGCATCTACTGGAAGTCCTTTTGTAACCTCTCAAGTTGTTTCTGTGCTTCATTGTTGGCATTAGCTTGTTGCAACTGTTGCTGCAATATTTGTATCTGGTCTTCCCTTTCTTTTAGCAATTGTTGTACCTCAGATGCTTTATCAATAGTCGCAGAGGCATATGCTCCTGCGATCTAAGATAGTTTGGTGGGATTCTCAATAGGATTGCTAGTGGGATCTTTCCATAGGACATCTAATTGTTTTGCGTCTTGAGGGAACACATTTTCCAATTTCCTTTTCTTCTAAACTCGGGGCTTTGCTTTTCTTTCCCATTTTAACCTACGTATTGCTTTGTATCATCCTCTGTTCTTCGTTCTTACAATTCGCAAGTGAAGTGAAAATGAATGACAAGGAAGGGTGATGGGAAAGTTTTAAATGATGCAGACATACCAAGTATACCACCTTACGTGTAATGATTCTTTCGATAAGCACACACCCATATTCCATTAATAACTAACAACTACCTTATTTATTAGCATTAAAGCGCATAACCATGTGTCAGCTTAAGGAAATTACTTCTCTTGAATAACGTGCCCAAAATATGTGCGATGAAGCGATTTTGCAATTTTCTTCACAATATCGCAGATCGCAACATTGCAAAACCGCAAAAATCATAACATCGCAAAATTGATTGCTCGTGACATCACATTATCGCAGTATTGATGTATCGCTATATCGCAATATCAGAAATCGCAATATCGCAAATCGCAGAAACGTTACATATGACCATCTTTGTTAACTTGTTTTCTGCAAAATGCGAGTTTGCGATCGGCGTCATCGCATATTGGCCAGTTAACGTCTTTTGTTGTAAGTTGTATGCGATGCGATATTTCATTATCACACATCAGATTCTCGCAATGTTTAAAATTCAACTCATAAAGAGGTATCCCATTATCTTCTTCCGATGCGATATTCCTAAGGAAAGGTTTGTGTCTTAATTTATCGTAAAAATTAGATTTTTTGGATTTTTAGAAGGGGGGCTTCCTAAGTTTATGATGGTAACTTTATTCAACAAAGGAAATTTAAACACTAATTTGATTTTTTGAATTTTTTGCTAGGGGTCCCCACTTATTTAGTATTAGGAATAACACTAAATAAGAAGGGGGGTTGTTGCTAGCCACAACAATTGGCGATTCACTTGGAAGAACCAGTTATCTCTACTGCTTTTTGAATTTTCAAAACTTCCAAAACATAAAATTTTTCTAAAATTTAAACTTTATTATAGAAAGATAAAGTACATTATACTTTAACCTGTCAATGACATTTTGTTTCAACTATTTTCAACCTTGATTATTTTCTGCCCCAAGCTATTCCTTGTGTTTACATCAGTCATTACTGGGCTTGTAAAGATAAAAACAAAGTCTTCTATGTAAACCAGTTTTAAATATGCTCATTTGTCGTAGGTAGAGCCTCTGCTGCTAGCGGGAGTTTATAGCCTCGACAGGGTTACCTATTACCCAGCAGTGATCCTGTATCCTACTTAAAGAAACCTACAATTCTCAAAGAAGGATCCATATCCACACTTATTTCTTTGATTTTTTTTTTGTTTTTTTTGTTTTTTTTTTATTCTTAAAGAGCAATGTCTTGGTTTGGTAGCCAATTTATGACACAGCCATTCACTGATTTATAACATTGTTGAACAAGCTGGCTCGCGATGAGAGCTCTTTCCTTTTAATTTTAACAATCTTGAGTCATTGCCCTGTTGTGGTATGCAGTATTGGCAAAGTCAGCAAGTTATAACATCTATGATTATGATAAGCCGGCTCGTGATGAGACCTCTCACTCTTTAAGATAAAGTGTATCCTTGGATTCTTCCTCTGAAAGTTGTGATTTCCTTAGTAGGGAGGAAGTCATTGTTTCCTTAAGATAGCTCTGGATGACAATGATAGAGTTTTTGGAAATAGCTGTTCTACAGAGAATCTTTATTTTGTTATTGATACCTTTCATTGCACTGATGTAAAACAATTTCTCGCTAAAGGTTGTTTTCATCAAATTTTATGAAGTTGAAACTAGTATAATATCTAGGTTAGAGTTTTTAACTATATCTTTCAATAATAAAGATCAATTTTCCAAAAGATTTTCTATTTATACAAGCGGAAGATCAAAATTTGAAAGAGAATTGGTGTATTTTTCATAAATGCCTATTGTAACCATTCACAACTGGTTTTATTATGAAAAGAAAAAAAACTACTCTACAAAAATAGAAGAATGTTCTTCTATGGAAAATATTTTTTAAGAATTTGACCATTAACAGGTAAAGAATCCCTCTTCCCTATTAAATCTTGTAAAATGAAGGTCGATGGACCTATGACTTCTATGATCTAGAAAGGACCAAGCCACATTCTTTGAAATTTTGTATGCTTTCCCTTTTCCTCATGAGCCTTGTCCCATTTTAAAACTAGATCTCCCATCTAAAAATCTTTTCTGGATATCATCTTAGAATCAAAAGAGGATTTCACTAATGCTTGATGATGATCGTGAGAAATCTTAGCCCTTTCTCTTTGTTCTTCTAATTTAATTATTAAATTCTAGCTGCCTAAGTTGTAAAGAGGAAGTTGGTACTTCATCAATATATTGGACCAAGGCTAAAGAGGGAATTGCCAAATGTGTCGGAAGAACCACTTCTTTCCCATAAACTAAATTAAAGGGAGAAGTGCCGATAGAGGCTTTCTGTGTTATTCGATCTGCCCATAAAGCATATATTAAAGACTTATGTCAATTTTTATGATTTTGGTCAACGGTTCGCTTAATGATTATAATTAAGTTCTTATTTGTAGATTCAGCTAACCCATTCCCTTGTGGATAATAATGGGTCGAGTATTTAAGTTTGAAACATCTTTTGAGTGCAAATTCAATCATTGCATTTCTACAAAAGTATGATGCATTATCAAACATTAAAGCAGAAGGCAATCCAAACCTAGTGATTATGAACTGATCTATAAATTCAATGATATTTTTCAGCATTAGCCGTCTTGAGTGGAACTGCTTCTACCCATTTAGTAAAATAATCTGTCGCTGTGAGGATGTATCTATGCTGTTTAGAAGAGTGAGGAACGATCTCACCCATTATGTCCAATCCCCACTGATCGAAAGGTTGTTCGATGGTAACTGGTTGTAGTGGCAAGGATGGTTTCTTTTGTCTCCCAGCAGCAGTTTGACAAACTTGGCATTTCCTTACGTAGTTGTGTGCATCTTTGAATAATGTGGGCCAGTAATAGCCTGTGCATAAGATCTTATGAGCAGTGGTGTCTCTAGCGTAGTGCCCACCTGCTGGCCCATCATGGAGTTCCTGCAAGACTTTTTCAGCTTCAGATTTCTCAAGACATCTAAGAAAAATAGAATCATAATTTATTCTAAAAAGAATGTCATTCACAAGTTGATATTGTTTGGCTTTTAACCTCAGGGCTCTTTTCTTGGTAAGATCGAGGTTTGAAGGGCATATCCATTCTTCAGATAATAGATAATATCAACATATAATGACTCAACATCGTTTAGGCTTACCTCGTACACTTGTACCTCTTCAAATGGATTTTCGGGAATTAGCGATGCTCCTGCCAGTAGTTTGCACAATCCTTGACCTTTTACAATGTTTGCTGGTTTGATTTCTACGTCGTATTCTTGTAAGGCAGTCACCCAATTGGCTCTTTTCTCACCTACATCCTTTTGTACTAGAATATTTCTTACTGCTCGAAATGGTACTATGATCTTGGTATGTGTCTTGAGTAAGAAAGTTCTGAAATATTTAATTGCTTTAAAAATAGCATAAGATTGTTTTTCCACATCTGAATAATTCAATTTAGCACCTTGTAAATTAGAACTAAAAAAGGCAATTGGGGCTTCCACCTTCTCTTGATTTGCTTGAGTGAGTAGCGTAGCATATGATTTATCTAAGGAAAATGTGTACAAAATAAAAGGATCAGAAAAATTTGGAGTTCTTAACGATGGAGCATTGATAATTACTTGTTTGATCAAATTGAATGCTTCATGTTTTTCTTGGCCCCATTTAAAATTTGCGTTCTTTTTAATCATGGCTTGTAAAGGAGATACGATTCTAGAAAAATCTAGAACGAATCTCTTCACAAAGTTAATCTGGCCAAGGAAAGATTGCAGGGATTTCTTGTTGTGAGGTAGGGGAACTACGGAAATTTCCTTGATTCTATTAGGATCTATGTGAATTCCAGATTTTGACACTATGAATCCTAGAAGCTTTCCTTCACTTAATGCGAAAAAATATTTTTTCGGGTTAAGAGAAATTCCATACCTTAAATAATGTTGGAATATTTGTTTTAAATCCCTGAGATGGTTGTTTCGTTTCTTGGAATAAACATTAATATCATCCAAATAAATTACCACTAACTTATTAACTAACCCTTTGAATGTGATGTCCATGGCTCTTTGAAAAGTGGCACCCGCGTTAATCAAACCAAATGGCATCTTTTGATATGCGTATGTGCCCCACTTAGTTCTGAATGTCGTTTTTAATTGATCGTCAGGATGTACTAGCACTTGGTTGTATCCTGAGAATCCATCAAAGAATGACATTAGTTCTGAGCCCGCAACTGCCTGCAGTATTTGTTCCATGGGAGGCAAAGGAAAATTATCCTTTTGGCAGGCCTTGTTAAGGTTTCGAAAGTCAATGCAGATTCTAATATCTCCGTTTTTCTTTCTAACAGGTACCATATTGGAGACCCATTTAGAATGTCTAACGGGAAAGATTATTTTGGCTTTCAATAACTTGTTGAGTTCAGTTTTGATCTGATTTTCCAAATTTGAATGAATCTTTCTCAATTTTTGTTGGACAGGTTTTACATTATCAATCATTGGGATAGTATGTTGGATGATGGAGGTGTCGTATGTTTTGAGTTCATCATAATTCCAAGCAAAGACACTTTTGTATTGTTTCAAGAGATGGATATATGCTAATTTCTCTTCAGGGGCTAGGCCAAGGCCTAGGTTGATATTCTATGGTTTGGCATCAGTTCCTAGATTTACTAATTCATAATTCAAAGTTGAACTTTGGAGTTTTGAATTGGTAGATCTTTTGAACCAATCTTTCAAATCATAAAGGTCTTCTAATTTGACTATTGATTTAGGTATAGCATTGTTAGTACTATCTTGTTGCAATTGTTGGTCATGTTGGTCTTCGTCAATTATTTGATTGGTGTAGGATCCTTCAGATGTGAGAAAACTCATGATATCAGGGTCGTCGTTGAAAATCCTCCAATTGGTAATGTTATCAGGAATAGATGGTCTAAAAATTAACTCAATTGAAAATCAGTCAGGGCTAAAATCTTCTGAAGGAATGAGATTAGAAGCCACATTGGCTAAGAGGTCTGTGCTAACATTCTGGAGTTTGGGAATTGATGAAATATTAAATGCTATAAAATGTTCAGTCAGATCTTGAACTAAAGATTGATAATGCTTTAAATGACCTGATAAACAGTGTATAGTATTATCTGATTATAATTTCAAAATCTCCGAAAACTTGCAGGTATTTGACGTCTAATCTCATTGCCTTGTACAAGCCTTGGACTAGAGCTTCATATTCTGCGGTATTGTTGGTACATTCAAATTTGAGTCTGCAAGTTAACATGGTTATATCTCCCTCTGGGCTTACTAACACACAGCCTGCTCCTGCTCCTTCGTTCGACTTAGAACCATCAAAAAATAATTTCCAAAACAAAGATTTATTTACAGGACTATCTATAAAATTAATGCATTTAGAACTATCTATTTGAGAAAAAATTTCTACTTGAGACAAAACAGAATGTTCCAAGTAAGGTGAAGTGTGAGCATTAAAATCTCCTAAGAAAGAATCTACCGAATAGTTGCCAATGATATTAGAATTATATGCTACTGGTTCATTTTCTCCCTCAAGTTCCATTACTATGTATTTCTGATGTCGCTCGCGTTCAAATTTTATTTGGTTTGGTTTACCATATAAGGCAGCCACATGTGCAACCAGTCAATTGCAAAGTATCCATGAAGTTTTTCTGACCAATCTCTGCTAAGAATTAAGCCATAAAATTCAGGAATATCAACAACTAAAATGTCTATAACTTGACACACCTTTGGGTTGGATGACAGTCTTATGGTAACCTGATTTAACTCGCCAATAAATTTGACTTGCGATCAATCTAATTGGACAATGCGTACAACATATTTCTATGATTGAACGTTCAATTTTGCACAAATTGATCTTGGTAAAATATTGGATGAAGCTCCAGAATCAACTAAGCAATTATGCACATTTTTATTGAAAATTTCATACATAAGGAGAAATTGGGGAGTATGCGATCTCGATCTTCCTCCAATTAATGCGATATCATTTGGATCAACTTTATTCATCATATTAGTTGGAGGTCTTCCCATATCGTGGGAAGCTTGAGAGATTAAAGTAGCTGGTAAAGGTGCAACTGGCACAGCATGCAATTCTTTCAAAAGTACTTTCTACTAGTGTTTTAACTTGCTCAATTCAAAAAGAGTAATATTGGACCTATTCTTTTTCATGTCTTCTACGATGTTATACTCCATTTCATCTGAAACGATTAGCTTTTTAGATGGAGTAGATGTGTCTGTTTGGACTGGGCTGGTTTGAGTCACTTTAGGTGATGTTTTCTTGGCTGCGACTTTATCCTTAGACATTTAGCTTGCGCTCTTTGGCTTAGGGGTAGGCTGAGGAAGATCAAGTTGATTTCTACTATGAGTACTAACCGGGAATACCTCTTGATCTTCTTCATTTGGGAGGATGAAATCCCCCATACCTTGTAACTCTACAACTTCTTCTTCATCGGTATGCTCTTCGGTAGTGTTTTCCTCTTCTTCTTCTTCTGATTCAGCATTTGATATAACGTTAGGGGGTTTGGAATCAGTTGAAGGATTTCTTTTAAAAGGCCTGTATGGATTTTTAGAAGAAGTTTCTACCACTTGCTTCTTGATTTCGACCATTTCGTTAGACATGGTCTTTAAAAATTTTTGTAATCCTTCTAAATCAAATCGATCTTTCTCTTGTTTTTTCTTGGGATCTTCTTTGAAAGAGACCTTCTTAGATTTTTGTTCTTCCATCACATTTTTATTTTCTAGGGCCGTAATATGTTTCTCTACTAGTATTGCTTCTTTCATGTTTTCAACTAAGTTTGCCTTGTTAGCCCTATCAACAAAGATTGATAAGTTTGATGGTAAAGCAGTAATATACCATTCACTTTGCACTTCTTCACTATGCTGAGAAGCAGTAGGAATTTTGTTTAAAATTTTATTGAAACGTAAATTGAAATCTTTGATAGGTTCTCTTGACTCGGCCCTAAGATTAGACAAGTCATTGATCAGTGTCACTGTAGACCTGTCATCACCAAACTTGGTCAGGAATTGTTCTTGGAAGATGTCTCAACTAGTAATAGATCCAGATGGTAACGAGAAATACCATGATCCGACTGTTCCTTGCGGAGTATAAGGAAAAATTTGAACAATAGCATCCTCATTAACAACTCCATTGAGATTTATAGATAACATAAAGTTATTTATATGTTCTTCTGCTAGCATGCCTGCCCCAGGATTAAACTTAGGCAGCCATTTTTCAGGATGGGTCGGTAACTGACTCAAGGGTGTACGCATTAAGACCGCCCCTGGGTTATTCCATGGAGATTGGGCCATCACTGAGCTACAACAGAGGAAAGTGTAGAAGATGATCCTTGTGGTCGAGAAGATGAGGATATTATGATTCCAGATGGTTGAGAAGGAGTTGAGGAAGTTGCAATAGGCTGATGGACGATGATCTGAAGTGGAGGAGTGGATGGTTGACTTCACGGTGAAGAGGTTGAGATGGATGATGAGGATGAAAGAGTCTCGCTATCGAATCCTTTAGGAGACTTCCTTTCTTTCTTCCTAGAAGGTAGAGGTAATTTGGTTGGCTGAACATCAAACTTTTCGCTCTTTAACCTGGTGAGAGGATGAGCAGGATTATATTGCGAAGTCACGCTGCCTTGAGATTTATCAGACTTTTGAGGAGATATTGAAAATCACTAAAGTTTGTGAATCAAATATTCAACTTCAGGAGGTTCAATAGCAGATTGTTCTAAAATTTCAGGGTTCGTAGCAGCAGCTGTTGCTCCGACGACTTCTAACTCTGGATTTAAGGTTTCTGAATGCAGTGGAGAAGTCGAAGGACACGGTGAGGGCGATTTACTCTCAGAATGGTATTTAGATTTGGATTTTCTTGCCATTCGAAGGTTCAAGCCATCATTCTAGTGCCAAATATGTTGAAGCCCCCAAAATCATGTCTACAACAAGGGGGATACCCACCCGGTCCAGACCTTGGTTGGCAGCTCCTTTTCCGTTTGGTATAGCGGGTCCGACTGGGGATATGGGACCAGTTTCCCAATTTATGTGTGTGTGTGAGAAAGATGGATATTTCTGTTTCTAACAGTTTCTAAATGGAATACTTCTACTCTAATTCTAATCTAACAATAAGGAAATTATATTCTAATCAATAGAAATATGTAAATCTACACTAACCCGGGGTGTAATTTTTCCTTTATGCGATCTAAAATGATTTCAAACAACAACTGGTAATAAATATCATTCAGCTGTTATGAGAAAAGAATTCAATAAAGATGAACCACTTCGTATAAAAAGTTAGACGAAACAGTTATGAAAAACATATCGCATAATGAGCTATTCATACACTAAGCATAAATAAATAGCTATCACCGTACAAAAGTGCCAAATGATAACTCAGGCATTCATACATTAATATATAAATAACTGAACTGAAAATCACTCTAACACAAGGCAGAAATAGTTAAGAGATAGAAATACCATTTATAACTAGTCCTACTCATGAGCTTCAAGTGATAATGATTTATCTCTTCTTGATCAAATATCCACTAAGAGTACAAAAGTGCAACATCAGTAGCAGATATCAAATGCAAACATCAATAAATCCTGTTCCATTCATTCATCAAAACCTCCTCAGAGGGTACAGAAGTGCATGTTCTGGGGATAAGTTTTTGATAAATTTCAGGACCCTTCTCTAAATGCATGAGAAGGGTTTAAATACTACTAACTAATTCTAAAAATAAATTATTACAAACATATAGGATGCGGTTTAAATGACCATCCTATTTTAGGAAAATAAAACAAAATTAAAGCTAAAATTAAATCTAAAATTAAACTACTTCTATATTTGGTCCTTGAAATCGCATGCATGCAGCATCTGTTTGAGAAGAGTTGGCTGGCCGACTTCTGCTTTTAGCTGAGCTGAGAAAACAGAATCAACAAGAGCTGGCGCCATCTTTTCGGCCGAATTGATGATACACTTAACAGTCATCCACTGGCTATGTGGCTTTACCAAGTAAGCCCAGTAATAATCCCAGTTTAACCTAGTTAACCCTTGAATTGCTTATGCTTTTTCTTGGGCCCTCTGTTTCCAATCTGCCTGTAATTGCTATGCGTTAGGTAAATATCCTGGAGTAGTCTCTGTGATCAAATTTTCCTTGTGAAAATTTTCATTTACAAAATCAATAATACTGCTTGTTGCCGTGGCTGCTCCTTCTGTTGCTTGCTCTGCCTCCCTGATTTGCTCATCCCATTTGTTAAAGAGCATTTTTTTGTGGTTTTCATTAATCCTTGGTGCACCTGCTCTTTTTCCTTCGTTTGTTTCTTGCCAAGCCAAATATTCAGTCACCCGTTTATCAACTAGATCATAGTCACTCCGTAAATATACCACTTGATTAGTGGTTTTATCACATATTTCACAATAATAGCCCCACTGCGATATCTTTTGGCCCAACGTTTCTTGCTGCTGTAGTAATTTTTCATTCAAGGAAATGGACTCTGTGATAAATTCTGTGAGTTTAGGGTTGTCCTTGTACATCTCCTATAGATCTTGTAACTATTTTCCTTTTTCATCCAAACTTTTCTGATATCCTATCTGCATCTGCTGGAAGTCCTCTTGTAACCACTCAAGCTGTTTCTGTGTTTTCATTGTTGGCATTAGCTTGTTGCAACTGTTGTTGCAATATTTGTATCTGGTCTTCCCTTTCTTTTAGCAATTGTTGTACCTCAGATGCTTTATCAATAGTCGCAGAGGCATATGCTCCTATGATCTGAGATAGTTTGGTGAGGTTCTCAGTAGGATTGCTAGTGGGATCTTGCCACAGGACATCTAATTGTCTTGTGTCTTGAGGGGGCACATTTTCCAATTTCCTTTTCTTCTAAACTCGGGGCTTCGCTTTTCTTTCCCATTTTAACCTACGTATTGCTTTGTATCATCCTCTATTCTCCGTTCCTGCAATTCACAAGTGAAGTGAAAATGAATGACAAGGAAGGGTGATGGGAAAGTTTTAAATTTCGTGGACATACCAAGTATACCACCTTACGTGAAATGATTCTTTCGATAAGCATGCACTCATATTCCATTAATAACTGACAACTACCTTATTTATTAGCATTAAAGTGCATAACTAGGTGTCAGCTTAAGGAAATTTTTTCTCTTGAATAATGTTCTCGAAAGCTGTGCGATGAAGTGATTTTGCGATTTGCTTCGCAATATCGCAGATCACAACATTGCAAAACCGCAAAAATCATAACATCGCAAAATTGATTGCTCGTGACATCGCATTATCGCAGTATCGTTGTATTGCTATATCGCAATATCGCAATATCACAAATCGCAATATCGCAAATCGTAGAAACGTTACATATGACCATCTTTGTTAACTCGTTTTCTGCGAAATGCGATTTTGCAATCGGAGTCATAGCATATCGGCAAGTTAACGCGTTTCATTCTAAGTTGTATGCGATGCAATATTTCATTATCGCACATCGCATTCTCGCAATGTTTAAAATTCAACTCATAAGGAGGTATCCCATTATCTTCTTCCGATGCGATATTCCTAAGGAAAGGTTTGTGTCTTACCTTATCATAAAACTTAGATTTTTTGGATTTTAGAAGGGGGGCTTCCTAAGTTTATGATGGTAACTTTATTCAACAAAGGAAATTTAAACACTAATTTGATTTTTTAAATTTTTTGCTAAGGGTCTCCACTTATTTAGTTTTAGGAGTAACACTAAATAAGAAGGGGGGTTGTTGCTGGCCACAACAATATGATTGAGATCAAAGGTACCATTATAAACCAATAGGTTTCTGTTTTAATTGATAGAAAGGATATTTTAAGTTATATTAGTACCTAAATTATGGAGAGATTCAATTTAAAATCTAGAATATTTAAGAATGCATGGTTGGTACAGTTAGCAACTAGTACCAAAAGAAAGGTGACCAGTCGAATAAAATAGTGTCTCATTGACTTAAATGGTTACCACATAGAGACATATTTAAACATTCTTCCCTTTGGATCCTATGAATTATTGATAGACATGGATTGGTTGGAGAAACAGGGATTTGTTATAAACTGTTTGGAGAAAAATGTAAGTTGCATGGGTCAAAATGGGAAAACCTGGATAATTAGCGGAAATCCAAAACCAATATTAGTCTGAAAAATTTCAGCTTTACAACTGAAAAAGAGTGCAAGGAAATGATGGCAAGTATACATGGTGTGGGTGGAAAAAAATAAGCAGCAAACAGAAAATCAAAATATAGAGAATTTACTAGTCATCGGTGAATTCCAATATGTTTCTCCGAAGGAAATCCTAGGTTTACCCCCTCATAGAGACATAGATTTCTCCATAAATTTAGTACTAGGTGTCATCCCTGTGTCTAAAGCTCCTTACTGAATGAGCATACCAGAGCTACTAGAACTAGAACTACAATTACAGAAGATATTAAACAAAAGTTATATCAGACCTAGTGTGTCACCATGGGGGGGCCCTGTACTATTAGTCAAGAAAAAGGATGGCACATTCAGAATGTGCATTGATTCTCATCAATTGAGTAAGCTAACTTACAAGAATAAATTCCCACTTCCCTGAATTGATGATCTGTTCAATGAAGTGAGGGGAGCAACTATATTTTCAAAAATTGATTTACAAAATGGTTATCATCAACTACGAATAAAAGAGGAAGATGGTCACTATGAGTTCGTAGTTTTACCTTTTGGTCTCACTAACAGACCAAAAACCTTCATGTGCTTAATGGATAATTTAATCCACAAATATCTTGATACGTTTGTGCTAGTATTCATATATGATATCCTAGTGTATGAAAAAAATGAAGAAGAAAACACAGAACATCTGAAACTAGTGTTAAAAACATTAAGAGAACATCAACTATATGAAAAACTCTACAAATGTGAGGTTTACAAAGACAAAATACAATATTTAGGACAAATTATTTTTGAGGGACTATCTTTTGATCTCGAGAAGGTTAGGGCTATTATGAATTGGCCCATACCTAAGGATGTGTTAGTGGTTCACTCCTTTACGGGGATAATGGGATATTATTGAAGGTTTATAGAAGGGTTTCAAAATTTTCCTATCCTATTACTTCCTTACAGAAAAAGGGAACAAAGTTTGAATGGAAAACCCAATTTTAAGAAAGTTTTGACAAGCTAAAACAACCTCTAACAACAACCCCTATATTAAAAATTCTAGAACCAAATAAGGAATTTACTGTTTGTACCAACGCTTTTTTGGAAAGCCTTAGGGGTGTGTTGATGCAAGAAAATGTAGTAATAGCCTATGAGTCTAGGAAGTTGAAACTACATGAAAAGAATCATGTTGTGTATGACATAAAGCTGGAAGCATTGAGACATGCTCTAAAAATGTGGAGACACTATATATTAGGAAAAAAAATTACCTTCGTAATAGACCATGTAAATATGAAATATTTTTTCATCCAACCCGATTTGAATTCTAGGCAAGTGAGGTGGCTAGCATTCCTCAATAAGTTTCAATTGGATATAAAACACATAAAAATGAAACCAAAAAAAGCACATATGCTCTAAGTATACATTCCCATGTTGTGATAGGAATGGTTGTTAGTAGTGTTAGTTCATATTTTGTGGAACATCTTAAAAATTCAAGGCAACAAGATCTTTAATATCTGGAAATTCAGTGAATATTACAACAAAGAAAAATCACAGGATATGCTGAAAATTATGAAAAATTACTAACCTACCAAAATACATTATATGTTCCCAATGTGATCATCCTAAAAGAAGTGATACTATATGAGTACCTCAAAAAACTATATGCAAGCCCTCCTGGATACTAGAAAGTGATAGAACATTAAGGAAAAACTTATTTTGGCTAGGCATGAAGAAGGACATGGAAAAATATTTCGCGAAATTCATAAAATGTTAAAAATTGAAGGTGTAACATCAAAACCCTGTTGGATTTCTAAATCCATTGCCCATTCCTGAATTAAAGTGGGAAGTATTTTCAATGGATTTTATCATAGGATTACTAAGGACAAAGCACCAACATGACCCTGTCATGCTGCTTGTGGACACTTTGTCTAAAGAATAACATTTTATACTGGTACAATCTACATTTGGGACCACCCATATTGCTACTATTTAGATAAAGGAAATTTTTCGATTACATGTGTACCAAAAATAATTGTTTCAGATAGGGATGCTAAATTTACCTCCAAGTTGTGGAAATATTTGTTTGGAGGCATGGGGACTCAATTAAAATTCACCACTACATATCATCCTCAAATGGATGGAGAAATTGAAAGGAATAATCAAATCCTAGAGGATATGCTACACATGTATGTCATGGATAGGCCTACTAAGTGGGACGATTTTCTTCATTTAGCAAAATTTTCCTATAATATTAGCTATCAAACCTCAATAAAAAAGAGTCATTTTGAAGTTCTATATGGTATAAAATGTCATACCCCACTCAATTCAAGTAATTCAAAGGATAGACTGATATTGGGACCATATGATTTGCTAGAAATGGAGCAGGTGGTATGGAAGATTATACAGAACATCAAAATCACACAAGATAGGCAGGAGAGCTATGTGGAAAATAAAATAATTCATAAAGAATTTAATATTGGGGAACATGTTTGTTTAAGAGTGAAACTAGGAAAAGGTAATTTAAGTACTGTAACCTCTGCAAAACTGGTGCCACCATTTTGTAGACCTTTTGAAATTTTGAAATTTGACTAGTAGCATATCAACTGGCTTTACCCAATCATATTAAAGTTCACAATATGTTTCATGTGTATTTATTAAAGAAATATATTCATGATGATTCTCACATTATTAATTGGAATCTGAGATAGGTGGAAGCTGAAGGAGATTTCGTATCAGAGCCACTCTGCATCCTAGATCGGAAAGCAACCATCCTCCAGAATCAAGTCATCGTTTGGGTTAAAGTGTAGTGGAGGCAGTTTACACCTAAGGAGGCTACTTGGGAATAGGAGGATACATTGAAATAAATTTATCCACCATGGTTCCAAAATGAAGAAAATAAATAATAAACAGCAAGGACGATGTAAACTAAAAGAGGGAAAAGAGTAATACCCCTTTGTTTTGTGTAAACATATTTTGTTTTGTATTTGACTATTTCTAGTATGTGTTGGACACGGATTGTCATTGATGTCAATATGGGAATATTCAAGGAGTAGACAAAGCCACCAGAGGAGCAGATGGAGACGAGAGGAGCAGATAGATCCAAAGAAGAGGAGCACACAGGGCCATCGGAGTCATAGAGGAAGTAGAGAAAGTTATGAGGAGCTATTAGAGGAGTAGTGGATGCATTTAATAGCAAACAAACATGAGCCGCCAGATTTCTAGTGAAAAGATCCGATGGCTACCAGGCAATAAAGATGTACGGAGGTTAACCGACGGGGACGAGCGAATAGGCGGTAAGTGGTATTCCCCACACCGCTTTCGGAGGTGGGTGGTAAACGTACCATGGCGTGCGATGCCATTCATTACACGACACGTGGATGATGAGACGCGGCGGAAAACCACTTTATCATGAGTTAACATGCGGTTAAGTTATGGCATCGGGAGGAGAAAACGTCGTTAGATTGTGGTGAACGCGATTGATGGTGGGGGAAATAAATTGGGTTTAACAAGAGGGGAAAGCAACAGAGACCGTCGGATCATGATGCGATGATCGAATGGTGAGGGTTCAATCGCACAGGTTTCTGATTGTTATGAAAGGGAAGCAGTGAATTTGAGGATTAGGTGAGGAACGGTGAATTTTCACAGAGTTATAGAGTAAAAGTGGAGGTAGCAGGGTTTTATTAAAAAAAAAAAAAAACCCGAACAGATTGAAGAAGTAGGAGAAGAACGACTGATGCACATCCCTTCTGAGCATAAACGAATCGATCAGGCCTATATTTGATCCTTGAATTGTTGGATTATAGCAGAGCTAACAATTGTAATTCGGCCTCTCTTCCACATTAACGTGACCTGTAAGCATTTGATGAATTTGAGTAGACAGAGGAAGCCATGGATCAGGAAGCTGAAAGATCAAGCGAGTCAGAGGAAATGACAGCGACTGAGGAGGAAGCCAAAGAGGCGGTGGAAAGCAGAAATGAAGAGTCAGAGACATCTGAAATACATAAAAAAACATAAAAACAAAGTGAGATGACGATTTGATGGATAGATAATCAGTGAGAGAGGAAGCCGAAGAACATGCAAGAGGAAGGAAAGGCCAGAGAAGCAAGAGAACAGGAGAATAACAGAAGCTCAGCAAGTTTGTGAGTAGAGAACAGTAACAGAACAGTTTATATCAAGGTTGGGTTGGAGCCCAAGAGGTTGGACCCTTAGAATTGAACAGGACTGAAGTCATTGGGGGTAGGTGCTCCTAAGTGTAGAACCACTGCAAAACATAGTTGTTACTCTAGAGGTTGGAGCCTCACTGAAGTCCAAGTTGGTGCTTGGCAACCATTCACAATCTGATATATACTTATATTGTATTTATTCCATTGCACTATCTTGAGTTTTTAATAAAAGCATTAATTCCAGTTGTTGATTTTTGTGTTCTGTGTATACACATACATATTTATATATACTTTTGGAAATCACTAGAACAATTAAAAATTAAGAAATACCGATTCACCCCCCTCCCCTCTCAGTATTTTCAACAATTGGTATCAGAGCCAAGTTCTTCATACTAGCCTAACAGCTTGAAGAAGGATCCACAACAATTATGAGAAATCACGAAGCATCAGGAAGACCTCCTTTGTTCGATGGCACTATCTTTGGTTTCTAGAAGAAAAGAATGACCTACTACATAATGTCCCTTAGACCTGAAGTCTGGCATTGTGTTCAAAATGAATAAAAAACGACAACTACTCTTCCAACAGACCAAGATGAGAGGAAAGCCTACATCATAAATGCAGAGGCCATGAACTCCGTCACTAGTGGAATCACTATTCCAATTTTACAAAAGTCATGCACTGTACATCTGCCAAAGAAATGTGGGAGAAGCTAGTTAGCTTGTACGATGGAGACTCAAAAGTAAAAATGGAAAAGCTTCAAAATCACAGAAGACAATTTGAAAGTTTGAGGATGGAAGATGAAGAAGACATTGCAACATATCTTCTCTGAGTAGCTGAAGTGGTAAATTCCCTGAAAGGATTGGACGAAAAAATTAAAGAAAGTACCATTGTTCAAAAGGTGTTAAGGTCTCTTCCAGACAAATTTGACTCCAAAATAAGTGTTATATAAGAAGCAAATGATATAGATACCCTCAAAATGGATGAACTCCATGGAATTATCACTACCTGTGAAATGAGGAAAGGTGGCCCAAGCTCTAAAGATGCAGCATTCAAGGCCTCAAACTCAAATAAGGGGAAAGAAAGGAATGACTGTAGTGATGAGTCAGATGTGGAATCCAAATTGGCTCAATTTGTACGAAAGATGAAGAGAGGATCTAAGCTTAAAGGCAAGTATCCTCTTATCTGTTTTAAATGTGGTAAAATAGGTCATTATGCAACAAAATGTCCTCATAAACATGACAGTGATGATGAAGGAAATTCTAAAAGAATGGGACATAAAAGGAAAGGATTCAATAAGAAAAATTTCTTCTCCGAGCAAGATGAGTTTAATGAGGATGAGTTTATGGTCATCAAAAAGAAATCAGATGAGGAAAGTGATCATGATGAAAACCAAGAAGCATTATTCATGGCACTCGCAGATGATGATGACTCAGGGCTGGAAGGAAATGTATATGAACTGTTAATAAGTGCCATTGAAGAAAATGGGAAACTACGGAACAAAATCATTTCTCTCAAAGTGGAAAATGAGGAAATAAGAAGGAGAGAAGATCTCTTGGAAGCAAAGCTTAAAGAAAAGGAAGAGACTTGTGAAGAACACAAGGCCAAAATAGCGTCTGTGAGAAAGGAGTTGGAGCAAATTAAAAAGGGTTGTAAAGCTCCCAAATACTTAAGACTATTCTGAAAAATCAAAAACCTCAACATGACAAGTCTGGAATAGGTTTCAAAGGAGAATCCTCAAGCACTAAGAATAGTGCGAAAATGTATGTCGATGCACTTTCCTGCAATCCAAAAGATGAAAGAATATGTTATCAAAAGTGCATCCCAGATCCCAAGAATGAAGAGAGAGTTTCTCCAAAGAAGAATGTGGAGTCAAATAATGGAAACCACAGCAAATACAAACCTGTACTTCACCAAAGGCCCATCGCAAATCTGAAGAACGATGAGGAGTAATTCCCACGATGGAAGTCGACTCATATCATGGTTTCTTCAACAAGTACAAAACCATCTTTCTTGGACACTGCTTTCACTGTAAAAACTTCGGTCATCAAGCTAGACATTCTATGGCTCACAAAAATGAAAAGAAAAATCTAAAGGACCGAATAATCAACTCATATTCCCCCAAAAGGTAGGGACAAATCAAAACGTTCAATTCATTTGATCCCTTGACCAAATTTGATTTGATTTGCTCTTTCTGCTACAATAATGGGCACTATGAACAAGACTGCCCACTCAAAGGAAGAAAGACGAGTAGCAAGAACTCCAGCATGGACAAATGCAACCTGGCTCTATATGCTGAAAATAATGAAAACCAGTGGTTTGTAGATAGTGGGTGCTCCAGACACATGATAGGAGATAAAAGGAAGTTTGTCTCACTGAGTAAAAAGAAAGGGAATGTGTCATTTGGAAGCGGATTAGGTAGAATTGCAGGAAAAGGAACAGTTACTCTGATCAATGGAAAAGGAAAATCTCAAGATGCTCTGCTAGTTGATGGGCTCAAACATAACCTCCTGAGTGTCAACCAAATCTATGATCAAGGACATAAGGTCGTTTTCAGCACCAAAGACTGTGAAATAAGGAACTCTGCCTCAGGGAAACTTCTGGCAAAAGGGGTGAGAACATTAGACAACTTTTACATTCTGAACAAGATTCAAGAAAATAAATGCTACTTAACTCAAACAGATGAGAGTTGGCTGTGGCAAAAGCGACTTGGACATACAAGCTTCAAAAATCTGATCAGTATCAGCAAGATCAAAGCTGTACAAGACATCCCAAGGCTATCCAAACCAAATCAAGCAATGTGTGGTCCATGTCAACATGGCAAGCAGACCAGAGGCAGCCACAAGACAAAGGAGCTCTATACATCGAAGCCCTTGGAGATCATCCATGCTAATGTGTGTCGGCCAACTAGAAATCAAGCACTCCAAGGAGAAAGGTACTTTGTGTTATTTGTTGATGATTATACTAGAATGATGTGGATATATTTCATAAAGTATAAATCTGAAACCTTTGAGTGTTTTAAGAATCTAAAAGCTCTTGTAGAAAATGAAAAAGATTCAAAAATTAAGTGTCTCAGAATAGACAGAGGAGGAGAATTCACATCAAACGAGTTTAGTGAGTTCTATAATATTCATGGAATTAAAAGAGAATTCTTGACTACTAGAACACCTCAGCAAAATGGGATAGTTGAAAGAAGAAACCGAACAGTCCAAGAAATGGCAAGAACTATGCTATTAGCAGCATACTTACAACCTAAATTCTGGAGAGAAGCAGTAGGGACAACTGTCTATACACTGAATCGAACTCAATTAAGATCAAATTGTGAAAAAAATCCTTATGAGCTATGGAAAGGAAGACCTGGTTCAGTGAAGTACTCCAAGATCTTTGGAAGCAAGTGCTCCATAAAAATAAATCATGGCTCACCCAGAAAGTTTGATTCTCGGGTAGATTGAGGGATATTTCTTGGATACTCTACATGGAGCAAGGCTTACAAGTGCTACAATTATCGACTGAAGAAAATAGTAGAAAGAATTGATGTAAAGGTTGATGAAGATCTTCCAGAAAAGGAAATTGAAGAACATGAAGACAACTCTCTCATTGGAGAAGAAGAACCTAAAGAGGAAGAAATAGAAGAGGAAGAAGAAGAAGAAGAAGAAGATGAAAGAGAATGACCTAATACCCCTTCAAAGATGAAGTATGTCCAAAGATATCATCCAGAAGAGCAGATCATTGGAAATAGAGATGAAGGTGTGCGGACCAAAGAATTATAACAATCACACCCAAGAGAAAAGTCATTGCCCTCCTATCTATGATAGAACAAGAAACATTTGCAGAAGCAAGTAAGGATCCTCATTGGGTAAAAGCCATGGAAGAAGAAATGTCCCAAATTGAGAAGAACAAGACATGGGAGATAGTACCTCATCCAAAGGACAAAAACATAATAGGAACCAAATGGGTGTTTAAAAATAAAATGAATGAGGAAGGATAGGTTATCAGAAACAAGGCAAAACTTGTCTGCAAAGGCTATTCACAAATTGAAGGAGTTGACTTTGAAGAGACATTTGCACCAGTGGCCCGTATGGAAGCTATTAGGATGTTCTTGGCATTTTCTTTCTCAGGAAGATTCAAAATCTATCAAATGGATGTAAAATTAGCATTTATAAATGGGGAACTCAAGGAGGAAGTCTACATGGAGTAGCGAGAAGGTTTTGATCTAACAACAGGAAAGGACTTACTTTGTCAGTTGAAAAAGGCTTTATATGGGTTGAAACAAGCTCCTAGAGCTTGGTATGCAAGACTGGATCACTATTTACAACAACAAGGCTTCAAAAAGGGAGTGGCTGGAAGTAATCTATACATAAAGACAGATGAAGGTAAGTTACTAGTTGCTCTTGTTTATGTCAATGATCTAATTTTTGCTAGTAATAATGATGAAATGAGCCATGAATTTTCTCAAAGCATGTCAAAAGAGTTTGAGATGTCAATGATAGGAGAGTTGTCCCACTTCCTTTGACTTCAAATATCTCAAACCAGAGCAGGATTGTGTATATCTCAAACCAAATATCTAAAAGACATGCCCAGAAAATATGGAATGGAGGACTGTTGCACCCATGAGCGCACCTATGATCACAAACTACAAACTGAGCAAAGATGATGACTCCCCTCTAGTAGATGCAACTCATTATAGGTTAATGATTAGAGCCCTTCTATACTTAATAGCTACACGACCAGACATAATGCAAGCAGTGGGAATGGTGGGAAGATTTCAATCTGCTCCCAAGCAATGCCATTTATTAGTTGTAAAAAGAATTCTCAGATATCTGAAGGGAACTTATAATTTCGTTCTTCGGTACTCAAAGAAATCAACACTGACTATAACTGCATACACCGACGTTGACTGGGCTGGAAGTATAGATGATCAGGAAAGTACTAGTGGAAATGCATTCTTCCTAGGAGACTGTTTGGTATCCTGGCTCAGCAAAAAACAGACATCCATATCATTATCCACAGCTAAAGCCGAGTATATTGCTGCAGTAGACTGTTGTACTCAGATACTATGAATGAAGGAAGCTCTAAAAGATCTTGACATATGTACAGATCAACCAATTACCGTTTATTGTGACAACACAAGTGTTATCAGTCTCAGTAAAAATCTAGTGATGCACTTAAGAACCAAACACATACCAATCAAGTATCATTTCCTCCGTGAGCAAGTAGCTGAACAAAGCATCATCGTGGAATATATCAATAAAAAGGAGCAGATAGCTGATATTTTCACAAAACCTCCTCCTCGAGAAGCATTCGAACATCTGTGTCAAAAGATGGGGGTTATTTCTTTATTGCCACTCAAGTTCATTCATAAAGATGTAGCAGACAAGGGGAGTAGTTTGACAGGGGGAGTCCATATGCATTCCTTTGCCATTGATGTCAAAAGGGGAGAGAGCAGAAGAGTATTGCCATCAATAACAAAGGGGGAGATTGTTGGACACGGATTGTCATTGATGTCAATATGGCAATATTTAAGGAGTAGACAGAGCCACCAGAGGAGCAGATGGAGACGAGAGGCGCAGACAGAGCCAAAGAAGAGGAGCACACAAAGGCATCGAAGCCATAGAGGAAGCAAACCAAGTTATCAATAGCTATCGGAGGAGCAGTGGACACATTTAGCAGCAAACAAACATGAGCCATCAGATTTCCAGCGAAAAGATCCGACGGCTACTGGGCGATAAAGATGTGCGGAGGTTAACTGGTGGGGACGAGGGGACGGGCGGTAAGTAGTATTCCCCACACTGCTTTCGGAGGTGGGTGGTAAACGTACCATGGCATGCGATGCCATTCATTGCACGACACGTGGATGACGGGACGCAACAGAAAATCACTTTATCGCGCGTTAACATGCAGTTAAGTTTACAAAAGATTTTTCGGCGAAAATCACATGAAATATCATTTGCCGACACATTTCGAAACAACCAGTGTGGTTCATCGTCAGGACAAGTTGAAGAAACAGATCCAGCTTAGCATGTTAAATAGACCGAGCAGAGCCTCCAACGGCTAGTTTGACCAACCGCTAATATTGACTAATGGACCGGGATCAAAACTTTTTTAATAATAAAAAGGAGATAAGTTATATAGGAGACCAATCCCTTATTAAATAAATAATTTAAATTAGTGATAATAGTTTATTAATAAATAGTTAAAAATTATAGGTTAATTATTATTTAAAAGGAAATTAGTTGCAAAGGACCACTTCTATGAATAAATTAAATGTGAATACGCGTTAAAAAAAAAAAAGAAGAGAAAAATAAATAAATAAATAAAATAAAAATAAATAATAATAATAATAATAATAATAATAATAAATAAAATAAATAAAAATAAAAATAAAAATAAATAAATAAATAAATAAAATAATAAAATAATAAATAAATAAATAATAATAATAATAATAATAATAAAATAAATCACAATAAAATAAATAAATAAAATAAATAAAAATACAAATACAAATAAAAATATAAAAATAAAAATAATAAAAATAATAATAATAATAATAATAATAATAAAATAAATAACAATAAAAATAAAAATAAATAATAAATAAATAAATAAAAATAAAATAATAATAATAATAATAAAATAATAAAATAAATAAATAAAATAATAAAATAATAAATAAATAAATAATAATAATAATAATAAAATAAATAACAATAAAATAAATAAATAAATAAATAAAATAAATAAAAATACAAATACAAATAAAAATAATAAAAATAATAATAATAATAATAAAAGAAATAACAATAAAAATAAATAATAAATAAATAAATAAATAGATAAAAATAAATAAAAACAAAAGGATAAGAAAAAATATAAAATTAGAAGGGAAAAAAAAAAAAGGATGAAGGAGGCCGAAAAATGACTAAGAAAGGAGTGTCGGGACCCAACACCTACTGATTTTCCAGCCATCTTCTCTATTGAGATTGTTAGGCCTCTTTTCAATCTCAAGCGCTTCCCTAAATTTCCGATGATGGAATTGCAAAACCTTAGCAATAACACTAGCCTCCTCAATACAGACATGATGATTGGTTTTCTCAGCATCCTCAGCTAAAGCGGAAGACTTAGTTCGCCTATGTTTAAGGCCCGCTGAATGCTCACTAATCCTTTGATTAATGGAGCGACTAGTCTCACAGGAACAAGGGATCAAATACACACCTTACATATCTTTAGGGTGGATAGGATCCTTCACTGATCTAAGGGATGCATGAATGGTGTTCAAGGGCCTAAAGGTCACAGGGACATTATGCCTCTTGAAAATCCTTTCAATCTTATCAGTAGTCCCCTGAACATATGGAATAAGGACACCTGGAACCCGCTCCTTTGGTTCCATTTTAGACAGAGAATTCTTGGAAGCTTTAAGGAAAGCCTTAAGACCCATGAATCTACTATAACCATTCTCGACAAAGACATCAGGAGGAGTGAACATCATTAGATTGTGGTGAAAGCGATCAACGGTGGGGGAAATAAACCGGGTTTAACAAGCAGGGAAAGCAGCAAGATACTGATGGATCATGACGCGATGATCGAACGATGCGAGTTCAATCACACGGGCTTCCAATTGTTATGACAGGGAAACGGTGAATTTGAGAATTAGGTGAGGAATGGTGAATTTTCACAGAGTTATAGAGTAAAAATGGAGGTAGCAGGGTTTATAAAAAAAAAAAAAGTGAACGGAGTGAATAATTAGGAGAAGAATGACTAATGCACATCCCTTCTGAGCATAGAAAAACTTATCAGGCCTCTATTTGATCTTGGAATTGTTGGATTATAACATAGCTAACAATTGTAATTCGGCCTCTCTTCTGCATCAACGTGACCTGTAAGAATTTGATGAATCCGAAGAGACAGAAGAAGCCATGTATCAGGAAGCTGAAAGATCAAGCGAGTCAGAGGAAATGACAGTGACCAAGGAGGAAGCCAAAGAGGCAGTCAACATCTGAAATACATAAAAACATAAAAACAAAGTGAGATGGGGATCTCATGGATAGATAATTAGTGAGAGAGGAAGCCAAAGAATAGGCAAGAGGAAGGAATGGCCAGAGAAGAAAGAGAACAGGAGAATAGCAGAAGCTCAGCTAGCTTGTGAGTAGAGAACAACAAGAGAACAATTTATATCAAGGTTGGGTTGGAGCCCAAGAGGTTGGAGCCTCAGAATTGAACAGGACTAAAGTCATTGGGGGTAGGTGCTCCTAAGTGCAAAACCACTGCAAAACAGAGTTGGTGCTCTGGAGGTTGGAGCCTCATGAAGTCCAAGTTGGAGCTTGGCAACCATTCACAATCTGATATATACTTATATTGTATTTATTTCATTACACTGTCTTGAGTTTTTAATAAAAGCATTAATTGCAGTTGTTGATTCCTGTGTTATGTGTATACATATACATATTTATATATGCTTTTGGAAATCACTAAAACAATTAAAAAGTAAGAAATATTGATTCACCCCAGTATTTTCAACAGTATAATGGCTAGGAATCCATGATAAACTAGACTTAGGATGAGTAATTAAGTATGATGATATAATAAATATGATATAATAAATAAATGTTATAAACAAAAAAGGAAAAACATGAAATTACTGTGAAAGAAACAATTGAGTAAGAGATGCTTGGCAGAATACTGAAACTAATGTGGCGGATAAGGTTAAGATAAATTTTCCTTCAAATAACTCAGTTGTAGAAGATACTGTGGAAAGAAGAATAAAGTTGCCACAAGAGAGAAAAAAATGCTTTAAAGGATTAGAAAAAAAACTAATCTACTGGGTTGGCAGACCCATGAAAGGTAGTACGTTGTCAAGGAAAAATTTGCTGAGGATTAATGTATAAAATACATTAGTTAAAATCACAAGAGGTTGTTGATTCCAAGCAAGGAAATCTCAGCTTGGTGGGAACCAAAATATTCGGTTCAAGGTTGGGAGCAAGGGTGTCTTCCCAAATGAAATTTCCAATCAGAAATTAGTTAGAGGTTTTCTTTACTATAATTTCATAGATTTTATCCATCTGCAGATTCAAGAACAAATTAGTATACTATGATTCTATGGGTTTCTGTTAATATAGACTTCGAGTGCATGCGTAGTTAAGATAATTGGTGTAGTGAAATAACTTAGAAATATTTCTATCGGTATGGTTCTCATGTATGTGCTTCATCAACAAAAAATTATTCTATGGATGAAATAATGAAAGTACTATCGCATTTATGTTCCTATGAATCTCCTTGTATATATAAATTGATAAATAAATCCTTATATATATATATACATACATTCATATATCATAGATAAATATATTGTTCTTTTATATTATTTGATTTACTCAGCAAAGCACTAGAATTAAGGGTTGCAATTTGGATGAATTGTCATGCCTACATTAGGGTGAATTACAGATTGATCATATAATACACATTACTCAATTCGATTTTATGCTTAGGTAGTGTATTTTGTTAAGGGGCTATGTATGCCACAGATAACGAGCAGGGAGAGAAAATCATTCTCGTGAATATTAAATGAATAATATGATCATCATTGTTGTGGTCGAGCATTAGTGTTAACTCTTACGACTAGCATAGATTAGGGGTATTAGCTCAACATGAATTTTACATGGCTGAGACACTTGAAGGAAGGTGAACCCCAACTAAAGAAAGTTTAGGGGTAGACTGTAAGTCTCCACTCAGTTTCTAGGTGAGACAATACATTTATCTTATAAGGGCGGTGTTGGGTTTTAGGTTCAAATCCCAAGTTTTAAGATCAAGTCCCAAGTCTCAGGATCTAGTCCCAGTTACAGGCACCTGATAATACCGGTGGGAACAAAACAATAGTGACCCTGGTTGATAGTATGGACTCCCGAGGAATAAACCTTAGTAAGATAATGGAGGTGCACTATGCACTAACTGAATTCAGAGTAGAAAACAAAAGGGTCAAGTTATTGCAGAGGGTTTTATAAGACCCATCGACTACATCTTGAATTAGTAAGTGCTGAAACCAAGAAACCTGAAGATCTGAAATAAGAAAGACTTCATAGTTCTATTAATTAGAATTATTGCACGACGAAGACTAGATTCACTCACTTATAAACAATAAATTATGATATTATTATATATTATTTTGTTAATCAGATAACTGTAGAAATAAATTCAAGAACAATACATAGTTCGGTGTGATATACAACATCCCAAAGAAATTATAAATTGATTACAACTGATTTTAAGAAAACCGATGCATTCTCTAATTGAATGATATAATAAATACAAGTCAATTCCAGAGATATTGACGACATTATTGTTACCCAACAAAACTCAACAAATGTAACTACATTTCCATTGCCTACAGTAGAAGTATATAATGAGAATACTAGCAGTAAGAAAAACATTCAAACTTAAGTAGATTTAATATCATAACTACTATTATTATAGGATAAACATAACCACAAGTATTACCATAATTTAAATAATGAATGTCAAAAGAAAATAAAAACACGGGAAAAGAAAGGAGAACAAATAACCACTTTGCACATTCATTCGGATACAATAATTACTTCATTACAGATCCACAAAAACATTTCGATCCAGCAAGTATAATTATGCTCATGGAATCCAGAGAAAATCATAATATATACAGTAAATAGAAATACATTTCAGGATAATGATGAAAGGGATACATTACATATATTGAATATCGTGGTCTTCCAGAAAATTTAGAATAAAAACTTCCTTCTGGAATAGCCAAAACAATACAAAGGTTTACAAAATGAGGCTACAATCTAGTAACAAATTCTTCTACCTCCGTATAGTAAAAAGTATATAGAAAAATATAATATTAAAAAGACACTTAAGCATAAATCCTCTACCCATTGCATGACCCAACTCCTGGAGCAAAATCCACTTTACTTAACAAAACCAGCTACATAACCAAAGAAGAACCCCTCTAGGGGTATGCGTAGAGTACCCACCTAGAGAGGAGAAAAATATGTCAGCCAACGATGAAACCAAATTTAGTGCAATTATCCAGGAGCTGCAAGGGTGGAACAATAGTAGCTTCACAAGGAATGAAAGGCATAAATTAGGTATTAAGGCGTCGGAAGAATAATTAAACAAGACATGAGTAGAAAAAAAAAGTAGTTTTCCGTTGGGACTGAGGGAGAGCATACTTGGGTAAATTATGAGTTGGGTCCTTCCTTTTCTTGTAAGAAGGGGAGGAAAAGTTAGAAAGCCCCAACAAAAAGAATATAAAAAGAAACTTAAATCGATCATACAATACCTTGCTCGAATGAAACCCATTATTAAGACGAACATTCACCTAGGAATCATGATACCAAATATTCCATCGTAGAAAAACAAGAACTATACTTCAATTTGGCTACCTCAGAGCACAAGATCCATTTACCCTCTGGCTAAGTAAATTAACATGAAAAATATAGAAATAACTAAAGAAAGCAAAAACAAAAAAATCCTCAATCACCAGGGGGAAGAAGATGACCTTAGAAATCACCTAAACAAAGAAATGGAGGAATAGTGCTCGACAAGAATAGCTCCACTACCAACACATTCCTAAACCTTGAACATAAGCTATAATTTCAACAGTAATAGAGGTATAAATATTTAAATAGAAGAATAAATGGTGGACTAAAAGAAAAAATAATATTGCAGCCTATTTCACTCTTACCATGAGACTTGTTATGTTGCCATGCTTTGTCCTGATGCTAGTCAAAAGGAGACGGAGGGTCGCGGTGGCTAGTGTTCTATAAGACACCTTCCATGAATGAATATCACATGATAGTTGTGTCAATTTCGCAACCCAAATGAGATTGGGAAGGAAACCTAGAGGGTATTAATGTTAGGAATGCCAAAAATACACTCTTGGATCTAAATGAAACCATCATGATCGTTTGCCACAACATAGTACACAAACACTTTATAGACCATGTGAAAGGGTGACATGAGTCACATGGGTAGGTATGGTGCATGAATTTGGTTGGGCATTACGTTCGAAGAAATACACCTAGAGTTCTCTCGAAAAGCCTCAAACTTATAAAATGAAATGAAATGCTATAAACCATTATGATATACGCAAACCCTTCTCTAGTAGCATGACATTAAGTGAAGCAATATGGGTAGGGAAGAAAAGAAAATTTTAACTTGAGCCTTAATAATTTTTTTTCCAATAGGAGTTGCTACAATATTAATTTTAGGTTGCGTTTCCTATCCCTAGGTCAAGGGAATAATATTATTATTAATGAAATTATTCCCACCAAGGAGACAAGTTTGTTATAAAGTAAAATAAGGTGTGAATGCATAACCAAAAATAAATCATACATATTAGGATATTATAATGAAAAAAATATAGAGTACATGGTTGTATATAGTTGGGGTAAGTTCTAGATCACAACCATGGAAAAGAACATATTGATAAAAATAAAATATGTTTATATATAAGGAAAAAAAAAATGCATTGTCCTAGGCACATGACAAAATGGTATCAAAGCACCAGTTACCACATTGGCCTTAGAAGGCACCATCATAATTAATAGAGGTATGTTTAATAATATGAATACAAGATATTGATAATAGTTTGTATGTTTTAGAAGGTAATATAGTGAAGGAGGCTGCAACAGAATGATGGAGAATTCTCCTCCATCCATCACAAGTGGTGACCATCTATATGTTGAGATGGGAAATAGTAGTATCCCACCACCCTCTTAGTTTATGGATGTCATAAAAAATCTACAACAAGAGTTGGCCCATCTCTTAAGTAGTAATGAACATATGTTGAAGGCTAGTGAAGAGGAGCAAAGAATGAGAAGAGAATGGACTGAAAAATCTAGCCACATAAGTATAGAACCAGAAGAGTTGAAACAGAAAAAGGTGGAAATAGAATGAGAGAAGTATGGAAGAAGAGGTGAGTTTGCTAGGACATCTCCAAAGTTACTGAAAGGAAATAATAAAATGCAGTTACAAGGAGATTTTAAGAATATCAAACACCCTACCTTTGATGGGGAAAATAGGAAGATACAGAAGCATGACTTCTTAACATGATAAAATACTTTTAGGTATATGAGTATGAGAGTAACTTGAAGGACTCACTAGCTATTTACTGATTACTGGGAAAAGCTAGTCTCTGGTGGGAAGAGGTCAAAATTGTACATTTGTTGGAAGAAAAGACACTTTCTTGGGAGGAATTCCATAAATATTTTAAGTGTTAGTAATTGAGTGAGAGATACTAGGATGATCGTGATAAGGAATTCCATGAGTTAAGGCTGGGACAACTAATTATGGAAGATTTTGTAGAAAAATTACAAACTTATTATGGTATTTTTCCTATATTAAAAAAGAAAAACCCAAAGTACAACGATTTTTGAGCTGTTTTGTAGCCCCTTTCGGAGAAATGATCGAGTTTGACAATCCTAAATTGATTGATGAGGATGTAAGAAAAGCAAGGTTGTGCTATTAGTAGTTCAAGAATAGAGGTGAAGGTTTAAAACCATGGCAAAGCAAAGACAAAACTAAGTTTGTAATGAGCAAAAAAAGACAAGAACCTCCTTACCTTAAGAATTTTGGAAAGGATCACCAAAGAAAGATGCTCAATAAGGGGAATGTACATAAGCCTCCACAATCTTGCACCAAATCGAAACCCATGAAATCGAACATAAAAAGGATAGTGGGAGAAAATAAAGGGAACCATTGAAGTGTTGTGGTTGTGGCGAACCACATCAATTAAGGTACTACTAGAATAATCCATGATTAATATAGAATATTCAAGAAATTGATGAAGCAACGAATTTGAATTGTGTTTCCAGAAATATTCCTAGGATCAATGCAACATTAGAAGACATATAGGTTGAGCATAAATCTACTATGATTGAGATTGGACGTGCCATTCTAAACCAATCAGTGTTTGTTTTAGTTGATGTAGGGGCTAGTTTAAGTTATATTAGTCCTGAAATTGTGGAAATATGAAATTTAAAAAATATGAAATTTAAGAATGAAAGGTGACCAGTCAAATAAAACAATGTCTCATTAACTTAAATGGTTACCACACAAAGACATATTTAGACATTCATCCCTTAGGATCCTATCATTTATTGATCGATATTGAATGGTTGGAGAAATAGGGAATTGTTATCAAATGTTTGGAGGAAACAATAAGTTGTATGGCTGAAAATGGGAAAATCAGGTTAATTAGAGGAAAACCAAAACCAATATCAATTTGACAAATTTCAACTTTATAGCTGAAAAGGAGTGCAAGGAAAGGTTGCCACATATACATGGTGTAGGTGGAAACAAATAAGAAATAAAAAAAAAACTAAAAAATTAGAGACTCGTTAGTCATCAGTGAATTCCAAGATGTTTTTCTAGAGGAAATCCCAGGTTTACCCCCTCATAGAGACATAGATTTCTCCATCAATTTAGTACTAGGTTCCACCCCCGTCTCTATAGATGCTTATCGAATGAGCATAATAGAGCTACTAGAACTAAAAATGCAGTTACAAGAGCTATTAAACAAAGGTTGCATCAGACCGAGTATCTCACCGTGGTGGCCCCCTATATTATTAGACAAGAAAAGGAAGGCATATTTCGAATGTGAATTGATTATCATCAATTGAATAAGCTAACTGTCAAGAATAAATACCTACTTCCCCAAATTTATGATCTATTCGATCAAGTGAGGGGAGCAACTATATTTTCAAAAATTTATTTAAGGATTGGTTATCATGAACTACGAATAAAAGAGGAAGATATTCATAAAATGACTTTTAGAACCAGATACAATCACTATGAGTTTGTAGTGTTACCTTTTGGTCTCACTAACACACCAACAACCTTCATGTGCTTAATGGACAATGTACTCCAAAAATATCTTGATAAGTTTATGCTAGTACTCACAGATGATATCCTAGTGTATGCAAAAAATGAAGAAGAACATAAGGAACATATTAAACTAGTGCTACACATGTTATGAGAACATCAAGTATATGAAAAAATCAGCAAATGTGAGTTTTACAAACACATAATACAGTATATAGGACACATTATTTCTAACGAGGGACTATCTATTGATCCTGAGAAGGTTAGGGCTATTATCAATTGGCCCATACCTAAGGATGTGTCAGCAGTTTTCTCCATTATGGGGATCACATGATATTATCAAAGGTTTATAGAAGCATTTTCAAAATTTACTTATCCTATTACTTCCTTATAGAAGAAAGGAACAAAGTTTGAATGGAAAACCCAATGTGAAGAATGTTTTGACAAGCTAAAACAAATTCTAACAAGAACCCCTATATTAAAAATTGGAGACCCAAATAAGGAATTCTCTGTTTGTTCCAATGCTTATTTAGAAGGCCTTGGGGGAGTGTTGATGCAAGAAAATGCCATAATAGCCTATGAGTCTATGAAGCTTAAACTACATGAAAAGAATTATGTGTGCATGACTTAATGTTGGGAGTAGTGGTACATGCTATAAAAATGTGGAGATACTACCTATTAGGAAATATATTTACCTTGGTAACATACCACATCAGTCTGAAATATTTTTTCATCCAACCTGATTTAAATGCTAGGCAAGCAAGGTGGCTACAATTCCTTAGTGAGTTCCATTTTGGTATAAAAAACATAAAATGAAAAGAAAACAAAATCACAGATGATCTATGTAGACATTCATATGTTGTTATATGAATGGTTGTTAGAAGTGTTAGCAAAAAAAAATTTGGAACATATTAAAAATTTAAGGGAACAAGATCTTCAATATCTGGAAATTCAACGAAAATTACAGAAAACAAAAATCCGAGGATATGCTGAAAATTCTGAAAAATTACTAACCTACAAAAATAGGTTATATGTTCCCAATGTGATCGTCCTAAAAAAAATGGTACTAAATGAGTATCACAAGAAACCATATGCAGGCCATCCTGGATACTAGAAAGTGATAATAGTGTTAAGGAAAAGCTTATTTTGGCCAGACATGAAGAAGGATGTGGAAGAATATTTAGCGAAATGCATAGAGTGTCAACAATTAAATATGGAACATCAACACCCTGTTGGATTGCTAAGTCCATTACACATTCCTGAATGGAAGTGGGAAGTAATTTCAATAGATCTTATCACAGGATTACCAAGGACAAAGTGCCGGCATGACTCTACCATGATGATGGTGGAAACTTTGACTAAAGCAACACATTTTATACTGGTGCACTCTATGTTTGGGACTTCCCAAATTTCTACTATTTTCATGAATGAAAATTTTGAATTACATAGTGTACCAAAAATGATTGTTTCATATAGAGATGCTAAATTTACTTCCAATTTGTGGAAATATTTCTTTAGAGGCATGGGACTCAATTAAAATTCATTGTTGCATATCATCCTCAAATGGATTGACAAAACAAAAGGACTAATCAGATCCTAGAGGATATGGTACGAATGTATGTCATGGATAAGCCTACTAAATGGGAGGATTTTATGCATGTAGGAAAATTTTCCTATAACATTAGCTATTAAACATCAATAAAAATGATTCCTTTTGAAGTTGTATATGGAAAAATATGTCATACCCCACTCAGTTGGAGTCAGTTAGAGGATATATTTATATTGTGACCATATGCTTTGTAGGAAATGGAGCAGGCGGTACGGAAGATTAGACAGAATATCAAAATGACACAAGACATGTAGAAAAGCTATGCGGATAAGAAAAAAATTCATAAATAATTTAAGATTGGGGAACATGTTTATTTAATGTGAAACCAACAAAAATTACTTTAAGTACTGGAACATGTTCAAAACTGGTGCCACGATTTTGTAGAACTTTTGAAATTTTGGACAAAATCTGTCTTGTAGCATATCGTCTAGCTTTAATGAGTCATATTAAAGTTCACAATGTGTTCCATGTGTATTTATTAAATAAATATGTTCATGGTGATTCTAATGTTATTGATTTGAATTTGACATATGTGTAACCCGAAGGAGATTTCCTGTCAAAGCCACTCTATATCCTAGATTGGAAAGAGACCATGCTTCAGAATAGAGTCGTCGTTCCTGTTCCTGTAAGCAGGGAAGGAAATCTTATAAATCCCCAACAAAATGAAAACAAGAAGAAAATTAAATCAATCATACAATACCTTGCTGGAAAGAAACCCATTATTAATACAAGTATTCACTTGGGAATCATGAGATCGAAGATGCCATCATATAACAAAGATAAATATCCTTTGATTTGGCTACCTGAGGGAAAATGTTCCATTTACCCTCTCATTAACTAAATTAACATGAAAATGATACAGATAACAAAAAAAAACACAAAGAAAAGAAAAACATAAATTGTTAACTGTGAGGGGAAGAAGAACACTTTAAAAATCACCTAAATAGAGGAATGGTGGAATAGTGCGCGATAAGAGTAGCCCCATCGCTAGTGCATTATTAAACCTATAACAGAGGGTATAATTTCAGCAGTAATGTAGTTATAAAGGTTTAAATAGAAGAACAAACAGAGGAAAAAATAATTAAGCTTGCACCCTATTTCAATCTTACCACGAGGCCTGTTACATCGCCATGGTTCCTCTAGATGATAGTCGGAAGGAGATGGAGGGTCACGATGGTGGGCATTATGAAAGATGCCTTCAGCAAATTTAGATCAAATGACAGTACAACAATTGTGTAGACAAAATGATATTGGGTTACGAATGCCAGAAATACACTCTTGGATCTAAACGGAACCATCGTGACGGTTTGCTACAACATAGTACACAAATGCTTTGGAGACCATCTGAAGGGGTGAGATAAGTCACGTGGGTAACATATGGTGGACGAATTGGTTGCGCATTACGTTGGAAGAAATATGCTTGGATTCCCCTCGAAATGCCTCAAACTTATAAACTAGAATGACACGTTATAAACCGTTGGACTATGTTCAAACCCTTCTCCAATAGTGTGGATTTAGGCGAAGCAATATGGGTAGGGAAACAAAGAAAAAATTAACTTGAGCCTTAACAAGATTTTTAGAAATAGGGGGCTCTATTGTTAGGATATTCCGACACATAGGAAATAGTTAAGTACAACTTGGTCTAGTGTAGAGTTAGGTATAGAGTTAGGTAAAGTGTGTTTCTTTACTATGTACATTTTGTAACTTACAATCCGATGGTCACGATATGTAATGATCCGACGGTTCATTCTCTCCTCGGTATTACCGACACTTGATCCGTGGCTTAACACCCGATTGGTCCATGATCTCTATTTAAAGAGCATGGAGGGTCATTTGTAGGTTAACCGTGCATGAGAGAAGCTTATGTAAATTTTCATTATTTTATTAATAAATTTCCTGAAGTGGCTGCGTTGGCTCAGGCCGTGGACTGTTTCCCTCTTTGGGGGTTTTCACCATGTCAAAATACTGGTGTATTGATCTTTGATCTGTTTGTGAGTGGTGTCCTTTGGTGTTCTATCTGAGGAACTTACCCTATAAATTCCTACATGGTATCAGAGCTATTTGAGGGCCGCGTCCGTTGGTGATCCAAATCTGAAGCCGGTAGAACTGCATCTGACTACCGTTTCCTAGATCTACTATTTCTGACTAGTTTTGGGCCGAGAGGACTGCTCTGTTATGTTGGGAGCATCTGTTCCAGTGAGGAACCCCTTTCGTTTCACGGGGAAAGGTTTCTGGTAGCCCTAGCTGCATCATTTTTAAGATCTGGAGGTATACAGTGTTTATTTGCAGTATACAGTTATTTCTCTTTGTTTATTTCGGTTTTCGGTTTATTTAGCCTTTTTTTTATTACTGGATCTATACCTTTCATTTCTGCATATGCTCTTTTCCCTGCGACTCTGTGCGATCTCGGCAAATCAGAAACATTGAGGAAAATATTTAGTTTCCGGCTAAAGCTAACTTCGAGCCACAAGGTTCTTTTTTTTTGTATGTCCGTGTTGGGTTTTGTGTTTTTTATTTTGTAGGGAAAAAGAGCTTTCTCAAAGCAAGCACGCAACCCAAAGCATCAACCCCCCCCTCTCTCTCTCTCTCTCAAACTTTTTGTATAGCTCACTTGGTGCAAAGATAATTTATGAGAGTAGAGGTCTTGGGTTCAAGTCTCCATTTTGTGGGGGCAGATTTTTTCATTTTCGCACATTCCCGCACTTCGTCGGCGACTTCATCAAATTTTCTTCAAAAAGCCAGAACTTCTTCATCCGGAAGCCGTTTTCAGAACCATTTTTTTTGAAACAGCCTAATTTTTTGAGATCTTTCCATTGAAACACTTAGTTTCAACATCTATAGCTTCGGTTTTTTTTTAAATGGAAAGTCCATGCCAAGTTATTCTTGACAGCACCAACTACTTCAATGGTGGTCCTGCATTGTGGATTTACTTAGAAGTAAAGGTCTTTACAGAATAGCCACAGGCCAAGAGACCAAACCAAAATATGAAGACAAGGCAGCTAAATGGGAAAATAGGCAAGACCAAGCATGTGGGTTAATAGGGATGTCTATTTCTCCAGATCTTAGATTTCATATTGCAGAACTTGATACTCCTGATGAAGCAATGAAACAGATTACTAAAGTCTTTGAAATTAAAAATGAACTTAAAGCCCATTTGAAAATGAATTGCTTACATTGGACCCCAATAATTTTTCTTGCATTGAAGATTTTTTGTCCAAGTTCAAGACCCTTAGACTTCTCTTGGAAGGTGTTAAGGTTAAGAAATAAGATAGTAGCCTTATCTACTCCATTCTTACTAAGTTGGGACCAGCCTATTCTGTGTTTGTTTCCACCTTCCATTCTACAAGAGAAGCCTTCATTTCTCAAGGACAAACCTACAAGTCTGCTTCCTTTGATTCTTTTTGTGATTCTTTAATAAGAGAACAAGAAAAACTCTTACACCTTGGTCTTCTTCATCTTGGAAACTCTTCTAAGAAAGCGTTAGCCGCCCAACAGCAACCAAATCCAAAGAATCCTAAGAAGTTGTATCCTAAAAAGAATGGTCCTAAACCAAACAAGGGTCCTAAGCAATTTCAGCCTCAAAATGAAAAATCATTTCAACAAAATGATAAGACAAATAAAAACAAAGGGAAGAAGATTGATAGACATTGCAACTTTTGTAATCGAGATGGCCACTTAGAATCCAAATGCTTTAAGAAGATGGAAGCCTTGGAAGCAGCAATGAAGAAGCATAACATCCATTTGGAGCACTCTTCAACTTCAACTTCATCTTCAGGAATGGCACTTTCTGCATGTGGTTGTCAAGCATCTCGGTCCAGCTATGCACTTAATGTATCTTCTTCTTCTCATTCTCATGAGTGGCTCATTGATTCTGGAGCTTCTTATCACATGGCCAAAAACAAAGCCATGTTTTCTTCTTTAAATGCTTGTAACACCAAAAATATAAATGTTGGTGATGATAGATCTCTTAGTGTTGTAGGGAATGGAACTGTTCATCTAGAAAATGGTCAGTTTAATGATGTATTATGTGTTCCAACCTTATCCTACAACCTTCTATCTGTATATCAGATAACCCATTCAGGTGAAGGTAAAATCGTTGAATTTTCACCTCACAATGTTGTAATTAAGGACCTAAGAGATCCTAGATAGATTTTAGCTACTGGCATTGCTGATGATTCTACAAGGTTGTATAAGTTTCACAACTTTGGGTCATCAAATCTTCCCTCAGTATTTGTTGCTCATAATGATGAAGTGAGCAAACTTTGTCATGAGCGATTTGATCACTTAAACTATCGCTCTCTTCAGAATCGATGTAAATAAAATATGGTGACAGGTCTTCCAATGGTATCTTGCAGAGATGGTGTTTGTTCCGGATGTGTACTCAAAAAACATCATCGCGATAGTTTTGAAAAACATGCCTCTTGGCATGCCTCAGCCCCTTTATAGCTCGTGCATAGTGATTTATGTGGTCCACTTCCAGTTGCTTCATTCTCTGGCTACAAGTATTTCTTAACTTTCATTGATGATTTTTCTAGACGCACTTTGGTATACTTCTTAAAACTCAAGAGTGAAGTATTTAACATGTTCTTGGCCTTTAAGGACTTTGTTGAAAAACAATCTGGACATAAAATTCTTAAGCTAAGATCTGATAATGGCGGAGAATATGTTAAAAACACATTCATAAACTTTTGCACTGAGAATGGAATTCAAATGCAACATACTGTTCCATATACTCCACAACAAAATGGTGTAGCTGAAAGGAAGAATCGCACCTTAAAGGAAATGGCTAATTGTATGCTTCAATCTAAAGGACTTAGTCTTAATTATTGGGTAGAAGCAATTAACTGTGCAAATTACATAATAAATCGCACTCCTACTAAGGTTTTAAAGAATATCATTCCAGAAGAAGAATGGAGCTTAATCAAACCAGATGTAAGTCACTTTCGTGTTTTTGGAAGTGAAGCATGGGCCCATATTCCAGATGAGAAACATAAAGCTTTAGAACCTAAGAGTGAAAAATGTATTTTTGTTGGATATTCTGAAGATGTCAAAGGATATAGATTTATTCCACTTAAGTCCAAAAATGTTATCATTAGAAGAGATGTAAAGTTTGTTGAAAATGTATCGGCCTGCGAGTCTACTTCGGCGAATGTGCCACCTCTCCCTATCTATTCTACTTTTGAAAATATTTCTTCTTCAGATGATGAAAGTGAGGATGAAAATCCTCCCCCACCTTCTCAGGATCCTCCTTCAGCTCTTCAACTTCCAAAATGGGTCCGTGCTACTCGGGATGTAGCGGGTGATCTTGCCGGTGATCCTACAGATCAACGACATATACTTTCTCAGTTTGAGAGAGCCTCCTCTTTACTGGCTCAAGCTTCAGTGAATTATGATCCTGACACCTTTGCAGAAGCTTCAGGCCATCTAGATTGGGAAGTAGCTATGAATGAAGAATATCATTCATTATTGGCAAATGATACATGTGATCTTGTTCCTCTACCAAAGGGACAAAAACTTGTTAGATGCAAATGGGTTTACAAAACCAAGTATGGACCAGATGGGAAAGTTGATAAACATAAAGCTCGTCTTGTTGCTAAGGGTTTTTCACAAGTTGAAGGCATTGACTACACTGAAACCTTTTCCCCTGTTGCCAAAATGAACTCTATCCGCCTCGTTCTTTCCCTTGCTGCTTCTTTCAAATGGGAAGTCCATCAGATGGATGTTAAATCCGCCTTCTTGCATGGGGACTTGCATGAAGAAATCTATATGGAACAACCTATTGGCTTTATACAAACAAACTCCAGCCTTGTATGTCGGCTTAAGAAATCCCTTTATGGTCTCAAGTAAGCTCCTCGAGCTTGGTATGCCAAAATGGATAACTTTCTTTTAGAAAATGGCTTTTATAGGTGTCATTCTGACAATACTGTCTACACCAAGAAAGTGGGCAAGTCTCTTATCATTCTTGTTCTTTATGTTGATGATCTTATCCTGACTGGTAGTGATCCTAACCTTATAAACCATGTGAAGTCTAGCCTTAAAAGGAAGTTTGAAATGACAGACTTAGGACACTTACATTATTTTCTCGGTCTTCAATGCCTTGCAATCCAAGGAAGGTATTTCCCTTTCTCAGTCCAAGTATGCCTGTGATATTCTACGCCATTTTCACATGGAAGACTGTAAGCCAACCCCTTCTCCCTTTCAGTCTAGAGTCAAACTTTCAGTCACTTGTACTTCTCTTGAAGTTGATGCTACCTTATACCGTCAACTTGTAGGAAAACTTTTGTATCTAACCCATACTCGTCCTGACCTTTCCTTTGCCGTTAGCCTTGTTGCTCGGTTTATGCAAAACCCACGTGAAAGTCCTTGGAAAGCAGCTAAAAGAATACTTCATTATGTTCGCGGTATAGTTCAGTTTGGGATTCATTACAGTGCTGAAGCATCTCCTCTATTGGTTGGTTTCACTGATTCCGATTGGGCTGGTGACCCTGATGATCGGAAGTCTACTGCAGGTTATGTGTTTACTCTTGGTTCAGGACATATTACATGGGCTTGCAAGAAACAAGGTGCGATTTCTCTTTCTTCAGCAGAAGCAGAGTATCGTTGTGCTATAGAAGCTAGTAAGGAAGCCTTGTGGCTTCGTCAGATCCTATCAGAGTTTGGCTTTCAGCAGCAGCATCCGACTACACTTTGGTGTGATAATCAAAGTGCCATTCAACTATGCAAAGATCCAGTCCAACATCAGCGCAACAAACACATTGAACTACACATGAACTTCATCAGAAAGCTCATTCATGACCATGTTCTTGAAGTGCAATATTGTTCAATAGGTGATCAAGTTGTAAACATCTTTACAAAGGCTCTCAGAGAGGCGAAGTTCACTAAACTTCGATTTATGTTTGGAGTTCAGGAAGTTGTCACTAAGGGGGGATAGGCTCTGGTGCCTCCTTCCTTCTCGTATTGTGTCATATTTGTAAATCCTTCAATCCTATCCCAAGTTGTTCTTAAGGGGGGATGTTAGGATATTCTGACACATAGGAAATAGTTAAGTAGAACTTGGTCTACTGTAGACTTAGGTATAGAGTTAGGTAAAGTGTGTTTCTTTACTATGTACATTTTGTAACTTACAATCCGACGGTCACGATATGTAGTGATCCGACGGTTCATTCTCTCCTCGGTATTACTGACACTTGATCTGTGGCTTAACACCTGATTGGTACATGATCTCTATTTAAAGAGCATGGAGGGTCATTTGTAGGTTAACCGTGCATGAGAGAAGCTTATGTAAATTTTCATTATTTTATTAATAAATTGCCTGAAGTGGCCGCGTTGGCTCAAGCCGTGGACTGTTTCCCTCTTTGGGGGTTTTAACCACGTCAAAATACTGGTGTATTGATCTTTGATCTGTTTGTGAGCGGTGTCCTTTGGTGTTCTGTTTGAGGAACTTACCCTGTAAATTAATTTTATGTTGGGTTTCCTTTCCCCAGGTCAAGGGAATAACATTATTATTAATGGAATTATTCCCATCAAGAAGGTAAGCTTGTTATAAAGTAAGATAAGGTGTGAAGCCATAACCAAAGACAAATCATACATATTAGAATATTATAATGAAAAGCAAATTGCTTACATGGTTGTATATAGTTTGGGTAGGTTCTAGATCACATCCACATTGGAGAAGATCGTATTGATAAAAATAGCATGTATTCATATATCTACAAAAAAAGAAAAAGAAAAATAAATTGTCCTATACACATGACAATATGTATGGATCTCCTTGCTAATCTCTAATCAAATAGGATTATCATTCTACTATGAGTGAACAAAGAGGATCATCATTTTACTATCAATGAAAAAATAAATTCACTAAAGAACTCTCTCAGTTTAGAAATACTTTTCTATCAAACAATGTCTTAGTGAATAATTGAAGATAAATGAGAGGATTCTAATTTCCATAACAAATATTCCTAAATATGTTGATTTCATTATATTGATTTAAATTTATTAAAATATAAATATACTCCTTAGGAGACTACTTTTGATGATACAATTTGCAAATCTTGATTAATAGGACTTTCAAACTTGAATCTTGATTACCATCATTGATTTCCCTCCCCCTCCTCCCGTCTATCAAGTGTGATGTGAGAATGGCTTTTAATGGATATAAACTTCCCCCTCTTCCCCTCTATCAAGTGCAATGTGAGAATGGTTTTTAGTGGATATAAACTGGAGGATGGGATTCTTTCCTTTTTGACTTGCTGTTTCATCACTATAATTCATAGTTCTCACTGACCACTCATAATTGATAATGATTCCATTATACTTCATCAATGTACTCTCCACCTTAAGCTATAGAGAGTACAATATTTTTCTCATATCTCAATTCAAATAAATGTAAAATTTGGCGCCAATCATGTTCAAAATCTTCATCTATAACCATTATTTGAAGGCCTTTTTTAATTTTTTATTTCATCATGAAAATATGTATTTACATGTGTTTAAAGCTGATAGTAATTTTCTTCAACAGACTTCATTTTAATCTCTACTATTAAGGAGTCATCCAACCATATTGAATTCATTCTCTACATTTATCTTCATGTGGAATTTTCCTAAATTATAATTTATTTTCCCATAATGATGACAAGAATGTAGATCAAAACTAGATTAAAACAGATTGTGTTCATATGGAAAACTCTTGGGAATTACTAGAAATTATCAAGAATTCGATAAGTGATTTTATCATCAATTTTATCATCAGTATTATTAAGTTCTTAATTTACTTATTGAACCTTCCATTTTTTATGAAGAAATCAAGCACTAATAAAAAAAAATCTAGTTCGGAATAATATGAAATATGAAATTTGTTTCCATTGTCATTTCTCAAGACACATTTGTTCTGGTATCAAACGTGTCATGAGAAATGCCAATTGTTTTCCTTTATAACTTTAAATTTATATTTACTGCTACTATCACTTCATACTTCTCCTCATGCTTCATCTTTAATAAAATTTTCCATCATTGACTCAGTGCTAATGAATAAGTACATATCATACCCTTCTGCGACATCATCAACCAATTTTTTATTTTCTTCAATCAACCATTTCCATTATTTCAAATTTTCCACAAGTTATATGAACCTTTTGTATGCTGTCATTCATAGTAATTGTTTTACAACCTTATTCTCAATTTTCTACTCAACTTTTATTGATTTTAGTAGAAGCACTTCAGAGAAATTTTCCTTTCGATTAGTTTTTTATGAATTTCGATAAACAAATTGTTAAATTTCACGTAAGGAGTCTTGTATTTCCTTAATTTCTTCATTATCATTTGGAAATGATTTTCTCCTTTAAACACTCTTTATTTGTAGTTTTCATGATTGCTTGTATTTCCTTGTCTCATACATTGGAGTAGTACTTGCTTGCTCCTTTCTAACTTCTGCATGTAATTTATTACGAATAACACATCCCAAAGTATGTGCATTCGATTTTTTGTAGGCAATATTTTTTTAACAATTTTCACAAGGCTTTTGTGAGTCTACCATTAATTCAATGACTTAATCTTTCTGATTTAAGTATCGACATTAACATGAATCAATTGAATATCAGACAATGTTCGATGAGGATTAGAGGATAAAACAACTACTTTATCCTCTTATTACATGAGATGGGATACTTGCTTTTTGTATAACTAAGTCATAATCGACGACATGAACAGTTCTAAAAATATTGTCCGTGTCATGATTAAGATTTAGAAATAAACGCAAAACCAAGCATCTAATAAATTCATAATTTCTTTATTCAATTTTATCTAATAAATATTTTATCTCTTTATACAATTTTTTGACCTGTTAAAGGTACACGCAATATGGAAACAATTATAATTTCTTTGTTTGTGTGATACGCTTACCACTTAACTATAAGTGTAATTATTTTCGAGGGAAAAGTATCCATGGGTTTAAAACCAATTTTTATAAATTTGTTCTTTCACTTGGCCAAAAATAATTTATCTTATGAAATTTGCAAGTTTTTTTTGTGATCTCTATTAAACAATTGTTTCTCTATGTTTCTCTATGGGAATCGCCATATGTACAAATCCATTCACAAAATAGAATGCCCATACCTCCGTGGTCCTTTCAACCAAAATTAATGCAAATTGGCATTCAGTATAATCAATGGAAAATTGGCATTCATTATAATTAATGTCAGTTCCCAACTATAGAATCAACAAAGCACTACAACACAATTTTTTGATATAAATAAGAAACTAACCAAAGAATAATTTCAGGTGGGAGAAAGTTACACCACCTCTCGCACTATAAAATACCCCATTTCTCTTTCTTGTTGGCATGTGTTCTTAGATTAATTTTCATTGAGGTTCATCTTGCTTTTAGTTGTGTGTGGGTGTTGGGCATGTGCTCCTTTTCTTGTTTGATGCTAGGATTACCGTAATGCCAAGATCTAGGTGTAAATTATATTTGAATAAAATTTCAAGTAATCAAATATTTTACCTTTTTATTTGAATGGAAAATTATATTTTAATATGTCCCCCTTTATTTATTTATATATATATATATATATATATATATATATATATATATAAATTACATGTTGAATTTTTTGAACCAACCCAACTAGTTATATTTCTCCTATTTCCATATAATATAATTGTTTCGGTATTTCCTTAGAATGTTGTAATTTAATTGGGAATAGAATAGAAGGATATTTTCCCTCTTTCTCATTATTTTTTTAAAACCAAACTTTCAACCATCACTTCTTCCGTATTGAGTTCTTTGATATGTTAGTTTTAGATCATTAATGTTGATGGAGATATAAGTACTTATGCATTTAGTGACCATCATGGTTATTGTGACTAGACTCATAGATGTGTGATTTCCATGTTATCCCAAATGATGTCTTTACTAATCTGCACAATTTCACAACTTGTGTGGTAAGTCTTTATGGACTACTTGTCGATAAATAAATATCGATCAATATTTAGAATTTTGGATCAAGTAAATATTGATAGAGGGATTTGATTTTTACAAATTTATCATATAGGTATGGCTTCCATGTGATAACTCTGTGTTATAACGTAATTCCACCAATAAGCGAATGAGATTAGGTCAACGGAGGAGATTGAATAAACTCAGCTGAAACTGTCAAATCATCTAGATTGATGGACAACATTGGCGGAATGAAGAAACCTTGATAAATTTGTGAAGAAACCTGGGAGTAGATCTAGATCAACCAATAAATAGATCCATAGATTTAACGGTCATCACGTGGCTACAGACGCTGAGGTTTAACTCCGAAAACAGACCCAAGAAATCATTAAAAGGAGTTTAAAGTCTAGAGGAGATCGGACAGTCCGTTGAAAGGCGATCGGATGCATATCGCGTGCAAACAAGCGCAGTTGTTAATTTGAAAAATGGACATGATGAGGATTTATATAACAAGTTGAGTTCCGATCATCCAGACCATTCATTGGGTGTCTGCCAGACGGTAATCATGCTCGAATGTGCATGTGGGTTAACACACTGGGCAGACCTGATGAATTATTCAAAGAAGTTTAACTTCTTTAAGTTTCAGCGGAAATGGGTTAAAGTTGGAGAATGCGCAATAGCCATTGATCTGATGGAGTGGAATCAACCGCGTGGATTGAAGCCTAACAAATGTAAAGGTCAAAAAAGGATCGGCGTTTGATTGGTTGGTTTGTGTTCTGTGGATTATGGGTTTTTTTGTAAAGTCCATCTATTAAAAAGCTTCTGATATATATGTGGGCCCATAACCCACAGGTACACGCAAGTAACATGTAAAGATGCAACTTTCCTGCATAAAAGTGGCTTAGTTGTCATCATTTTTGGTATCAAAGCAGGGAAAATATTTCCTATGAGAAGGAGTTTGTGAACAAAAGGAGGAGGTACAGTTGTATCGAATGTTTTAGAGTTTATGGTCTTTATATTTTTGTGCAGGTAATGACAGAAGAAGGTGAGAAGACTTGCAACAACCTAGAGCATGGAGTGCTCATATGGTTCCGAAGAAGAGATAACCAGAGAGATTTCAAAAGACTAAACTCAGAGGAGAGAAGCTTGGTGAGGTATCGTGTAGCAAGGAGGACTTGTTACTGTAGAGGTTTCGTTGCAGCTCACAGAAGATCATAATGGAAATTCCACAAAAGATGTGGGTAGAATTGCTAAGTGATGAAGGAGAAGCATATGACCAGGATGTCATAAATTTTTCTACCTTGAGAGTGTGATGCAGGAGTATCCAAGCACCCTTCATTAAAATCAAAATCCAATGTTGTAAAATAGGAAACATGGACAACCACTATAAACCAGGGAAAATTCAGTTTAAACAGAGCTAAATTGATGGAATTCATAAGTCTTTAGAAGACTCGATTTAATGTAATTATCTACCATGTATACGTATAAAGAGATTTAGGGGTTAGTTTGAGTGATCTTAGGAGAAGATCATGGATCTAGAATGATCCATGATTCTGTAGTTATTTCTATAAATTGTGTAACTGTGTGTTGTGAGAGGGAGAGATAGGATACAATGTAGCTGCAAGGGAATTTGTGACTAAGGCTGAGATGCCTTAGACTGTAATTGAGTTGCGTATATAAATGGAATATACATGCTATTATATATCCGCATATTATTTGAGTTTGTGTGTCTATGTCTTTATATATATGTTCTTTACGGTAAGTTAATGAAAATGTGTGTGCGAGTGCAAAGGACAAAGTTCCTATGAGATTCGTGTTAAACAAAGTATGGTAGATAACTTTGTGTTATAACATAATTCCACCAATAAGTGAACAAGATCAGCTCAACTGAGGAGATTGAACTAACTCAGCGGAAACTGTCGAATCATCTAGATCTACAGATAACATTCGTGGAATGAAGAAACCCCAATAAATTTGTGAAGAAACCCGAGAGTAGATCTGGATCGTCCAATCAACAGATCCATAGATCTAATAGTCATCGCGTGGCTACAGACGCTAAGCTCTAATCTTGAAGACAGACCCGAGAAATCATTAAAAGGAGTTTAAAGTCTGGAGGAAATTGAAGTGTTCGTTGAAATGCGATCGGATGCATATCATGTGAAAACAAGCGATGTCGTTAATTCGAAAAAAGGACGCGATGAGGGTTTATACAACAAGGTTAAGACCTTGTTGAGTTCTAGCCATCCAAACCATTTTTTGGGTGTCTGATCGGATGGTGATCGTGCTCAATTGCGCACGTGGGTTAACACACTAAGTGGACCCGATGAATTATTCAAAGAAGTTTAACTTCTTTGAGTTCCAATGGAAATGGGTTAAAGTTGGAGAACGTGCAATAGATGTTGATCTGATGGAGTGGAATCAACGGTGTGGATTGAAGCCTGACAAAAGTAAAGTTCAAATAGCGACCGACATTTGATTGGTCGGTTTACGTTGTATTCGTTGTTTGTTGAGATTCCATGAATTATGGGTTTTGTTTGTAAAGTTCACCTATTAAAAAGCTTCTGATATATACATGGGCCCATAACCCACAGGTCCACGCAAGTAAAATGTAAAGATGCAACTTTGTTGTGTAAAAGCAGCTTAGCCATCATCACCATGACAACTTGTTACATATCATGGAGTATTGAGCACATAGTTGATTATTAAAATATAAGGGTTTCACAAAGAAAACCAACGTGATTCTTAAAGAAAATTACTTTTCCCAATAGACTGAATTGTAGCTTTTAATCTTGTACCATTAATAGTTGCAAATACATTTTTAATATGAAAGAAAAGATACAAAGGAAAACACACAGAATTACATATATATTTTATCATGGAGATCTAAAACTAGGAAAACCAATAAGCATTCTTCTGATTATATTTCCTATACAATACTACAATACAATGTATATCCTGTGCCATATGAACCAACAATCCAGTTGTAGTTCCAGAACAAAAAATACAAAACCATGGTAAAAACCACCATTTACCACAAAAATCTTTTTACCAAAAATCTTTTGTCAAAAAATGACCAAATGCTTAGATAAATAATTGGGAAACAAAAATTCTCGGGGTGTCTTGATGGTGTTGGACCCACCAACATATCAAGGGATCTCCCTAGTAAAAGTCCCAACTAGACCTCAAATCGTTTGGAGTAGGAATCCCAGCAGTGCCTAGTAAACCTACACCTTGACTGTGGTAGTGCACAAAGGTAAGAAATATATCTTTGTTGGAAGAAAGTGTGTGACCTCTCTGTGAGTCAGGAGAGATGCATGGGGAGGTTCTAACACACGAAGGGGGAAAGGAAATGTGTCCCTTAGAAGCCTGTAATAGTACGTAGCCTGAAAGGAACACACAAGCAGAATGACATCACGGGTTGGAAGCAGAATAATCCACAATCCAGGGTGACGAGTTAAATCAACAACACAATTCCAACAAGATTCATACAATCATATACAAAGTAGTTCATACATGAATGCGTAAGTTAAATAACGTACATTTCTAAAGCGACCAGAATAGTCCAATTACAATAACAACATACGCATGAAAATGTGTTGGCTATCTTATATTATAAAGTGAAACTTCCATCCATACATACAACCATGACAACCACTAGCCCCAACAGTGGAAGGTTATAGTCAACATCGCTTGGTCTTCCAAAGATACGTACTCACTCTGCACTGTGGAGAAGCCAAGGCTCATCACAATACTATCCAAGCCCTCTTTAAGCACTGCCTAGAAAAAGCTTGGCTCCCAAAACATTTCTCTATGAGTTATGAGTTTCTATATATAACAAAATGTGGGGTGACCCTTGACATTCCCCTTTGACTCTTTGACTACCATCATGACTCTTGAACTTGATTAGATATAACTCTTTACATTACATATGATTTTATGCATTCCACTAATGACACTTGGAATTTCACTTTACATTATATTGGATTACAACAGTTATGACTCACAATAGTGAGGTGGCCAAGACAACTCATAACACAACTCGACATGACACTATTCACATGTACTGACTAACTATGATGTCCATGTCAAGTTGCTGTGTTGTTAAGTGTTGGATGTGTCCTCGAATGTAGTTTGTCTTCATCTCCGCATAGCTTGGTGTTGTGGGATCTCTAATGGTCTTGTTCTTCACAGGATGGTTCCATGCACATGTTTCTTTTGCTTATTGTTTTATGTGCTTCATGTGTCATTCAATTGCAAACAAGTCTTCTAGTATGTGCTCCTTCTTTATCCCATTCATCATCAGAACATGATCTATCACTGTACCTGTTACTACAATTTAGTCATGACAAGGCAACATCAAATCTAAAAGCTGCTAGTTTGGCATGATGCACTATTCTCATGTTTTGGGTCAAGGAGACTGGGAGGGACGAGAAGACACTGAAACTGCATAGAGCACAACTCAATATGGGATGAGAGGATCCATAGGACTATCGGGAAAAACTGTGTATAGGTCACTCAGAGGCAGATTTGTGCAATCCGGGACAACAGTGAAAGCTACAAGGTAGAACCCAGTTAGGTAGGACTGCACAGTTCCTGGGAGGAGGACAAGATAGGCTGTCTGAGGGAATTGCTGGACAGTTCTGTGCAATTTTCAAGTTGAGGATTGTGTAGGTCATCTAAGGTCTAGCTGGGAATCTGCGCAATTTCTCTAAGAAAGATGCACTAGCAGGCAATTCTACGCAGTTTTCTAGAGTAGGGCAGGGTTGAGCTATGGGGATTTATTCGTCACAACTGTGCAGTTTTGAGGGATAGTGCGGGATAGCCAGCAGGGGCCTTCTCGACACAACTATGCAGTTTCTGGGATGAGTACAGAGTGGGGCAGCAGGAAGCATTCTAGTCAAAACTGTGCAATTTTCATAGACATGGCAGAGAAAGCCAACAAGGGGCCCAGGAACTACGCAATTTTTTGGAATAGTGTAGTGCTAGGCAATAGTGGCATAACTCACATGTCTGCGTAGTTCCTGGAGGAAGTTTCATGAAGGCAATTGGGCATGTGTTCACAGTTTTAGGGAGAAATGTAGCTCGGGGTCACAATGCAATTCAACTTTTCGGTAAACCAGAGGGGGTGTTGATGAGTGATCTTGTGGGAAGCGGAGATTGGATCAGACTTGGGAAAACTTTTGCATAGTTTTGAGAGACAGTCAGATTGCTCATTTCCGAGATTAGGTAGTGCAGGATACCATGGAGGACAACCTGAAGCTCTGTGTGATTCTGGGCAGTATAGAAGGGTCACTAAGAGCAGAGATTGCATAGTGCAGCTTAGTTGAGGTCTAGTTGAAGGAGGGTTATCCGGTCAATAGATTTTTAGGAAAAACGGCTAAGTGTGGGAGAAAGAGAACTTGTGCATACATGTTTGTCTTGCTAATTTGTGCATACATGAAATTATACATGAAAAAGAATTTCATTTCCCTTCAATATGTTTATTGTGCAAGTCCCATGTGAAGGATTTAAATGATCTCTTCCTCGGATGATAGTTCTCCTCTCAGATCTCGAACCAACTTCCTACCATCTCTCGACAATCTAATCTTATCTCAAACATGATCACTACCACTCTTGAGAACTGGAAGTCACTTCCCTATGGTGGCCCTATCCTCAGTAGGGTCTAGTACCTTCTTGTGGGCTTCCTCATTTGGAATTAATGGAAATAAAGGAATGCATTAATATTCAAGAGCAGGTTTTCCTCCCTAGAAAGGATATGGAATAAAATTCTCATGCATCTCCAAGAAACAATTGCCTTAACTTCTTGGATCCCCCAGGACCAAGATTATCCTCAAGGAGGAATAAGTATTCTATATGGCCTAGGGATCGTCCCCTCATCCTATCTATACCTAGAAAATTCAGTCACTCCTAAAGCCAACAACCCATCATCTTGGTCCCCTCCTATAGAGAGATTATTAAAAATGAACTTTGATGGAGCCTCTAGTGGAAATCTAGGGCTCACCAACTATGGGGGAGTTGTTAGAGATAACACAGGAAGCATTCTTTACATCTATGTAGGAAAGCTAGGAATTCTTACAAATAACAATATAAATCTCTCGGGCTTAGGAAAAGGCCTTGAAGGGGATCTTACTAAAAATGGTCATCAACTTCGGATCAAAGGTGACTCTATGCTAATAATATCCATATTAAATAAACTACAACATGGCGAAACATTTTCCAAGATCTTGGGAATTTGGGGAGTTGAATCTCACATTTATAAAGGGGCATATCTCCTTCAACAAATCTTAGCTCTGTTGATATCTTATGTATGCAGGATTGGTAAAAAACATTTAAATCATCTATCCAATTATGAATTAGACATAGAAGACACACCATTGGTGACTCATTGGTCCCATTCAATATTAGAGAATTTAAGAAGTGCATGCAAGACCATAGTACTCCATGATCTCAACCCCACCGACGGTGATCATGCTCAGTTATGTGATCTTTTTGTGTTCTACACTTATTCTTGATGTGGATAAATACAATGTCTAGGCAATTAAATGAAGGCTTGTTGAAAATTGTAACTAGGTTCAATGTTCATTGTAATCATGTCATTTTACATTCTTTATAAAATAAAGAAAAAAGAATTATATTTTATATGGAGTATGTGTTTCATACACAAGTTTTATTCAAAAGAGTGTTCTTCATGCTTTTAGGTCTTCTATGTCTTTCTAGGATAAATAATATTACTTTTCATGTATCAAAGTCCCATTTGGACTCATTTTGATGAAGGCAAATATTTTTTTTATCTAGAGAAGCCTTGGTAAAATCCTAGACGAAGTCAGCCCAAGAGAAATATCACGTCATCTTATTGGAGGGTCATTCACCCTTCGAGAAGGGCTATAAATAAGAGGGATCTCAACCATATTTGGACACTCAAATCAAGAAATATTAGATCATCACATCTGAGTATTTTAATGAAGGTACAGAACTGAGCTGAAGGTGAAGAATAGGCTGAAGGTATAGAACTGAGCCGAAGGTGAAGAACTAAGTTGAAGGTGCAGAATCCAATGAAGATATAGGACTGAGCCAAAGGTGCACAACAAGACGAAGGTACATAATTGAGGTAACACACCAAAGTTACAATAGTTAAGTTTCATTATCAAAATTGTTCTAGAAGTAATTTAGAAGAAGATCTTGCTAGGGGTTGGCTTGGTTCTTGGAGGGTCATTTGGCTTCACTTTTTTGGTCTTGGAAGTCTCCTTGTAAGTAGATTCTAAGAAGTAGAGAAGCATTTTTTGGGTTTTCCCCTTGGAGGGGTTTTACCGTGGCTTGGAGCCTATATCTTTTGTACTCTATCTCTTTGTGTTCCTTATTGTTTTGGTTATTGATTGATGATAAGAAGTTAAAAATTAATAAAAAACCAACTAAAATCACAAGTAATTATCAAGATAAGGAAAATAAGTTATAATCTACAAGACTTTAGATTTTCCAACATGGTATCATAGTTAAGGTGTAATAAGGAGACTGAAGATCACAGTTTAGTTGCGACTATGAAAAAGGTCATGAATAATGGTTTCAAGTTTCTTTGGAACATCACTACATCCATCAAGGATTTCTTGTTGATCATCATCTCCAAGCTAGAAAAGAAAGCATTAGATAGAAGTGTGTTCTCCACTTTATATGGTACCTTCAAAGATGACAATGCATGGGTTATCGACAATGGTGCCTCCGGACATATGACAAGAGCAGGAAATCAACTTTAAACCTCATCTAGGGAAATTCATCTCATTCTATCAAACTTGGAGAAAACAATATATATCGAGTGAAAGGCAATAGGTCTACATCATTAGAGCTCGAGTCAGGTTGAAGCATTCACTTCAACAACATTTATATGTTCTAGGTTTGAAGAAAAACTTCCTTTATATTTCTTGTCTAGAGGATAGGGATGATACAGTTGCATTTTTTTATGGCAAGGTTTTGGTTTGAGGTAAGGGTTATAGTATTAATGAATCAAGGGTCATTGGGATTAATGAAGGGACATTGTATAGACTCTATACACATCTAGGTCAAGCCTTAGTTCACTTGGAAGTGAGTCCTTTTGAACTATGGAAACGAAGATATGGACACCTTCATTTTAAGGTTTTTCCATCTCTTAGTCAAATGGTAAATGACATCCCTGAAATAAAGGAATATCATTAAGGAACTTGTAAGGGATGTGATTTAGGAAATAATGTAAAGAAACCATATGGAAGTACTCATATCAAATCTAAGGAAATTTTATATCTCGTACACTCAGATGTATGTGGACCTATGGCACTCAAGTATCTTGGTGGGCATAAGTACTATATAACCTTCATTGATGATTACTCAACGAAGACTTGGTTATACATCCTGAAGAATAAGGACATGGTATTGGGAAAGTTTTAGGAGTTCAAGAATGAAGTAGAAAACCTAACGGAGAGGAAGATCAAAATTGTAAGGTCAAAAAATGGTGGAGAATACACCTCCAAAGAATTAATATCTTTCTAGAAGGAAGTAGAAGCAACAGCGAGTGCATTGTTCCTTATAATCTTGTATATAATGCTATGATAGAAAGGAAGGGCCATACTATTAAAGAATGTGCCAAAGCTATGATACACCATCAAGATCTCCATCAACTCCTATGAGGAGAGGCGTGTATGATTTTTTTTTACTTGTAGAAACAAACTCCTCACAATATTCTCAACAACATTACTCTGGAAGATGCCTTTATAAGAAAGAAGTCAAGTGTGGATCATCTTCGTATATTTGGGTTTCCTATGTATATTAATACACCCAAGGACAAGAGAAAGAAGCTATATCCTACCAATTTAAGGGGAATCTTTGTTGGGTATAGTGCTTCATCTAAAGCATGTAGAATCTATATTAAGGAGGATTTTCGAATTGAGGTAAGCGATGATTTCATCTTTGATGAAAGTATAACTTACAAGAAATCAAAGGATGTTCTAGTTGAATTTGATGAGGAAGAGATACCCATCCTTGAGGATATCTCTAGGGCCAATAGTTTTCAATATTTGACACCCACTCAAGAATGTAATAGCCTTTGTGAAAATTCCATGTAATAAAAGTTAATAAAATAAAAATTAATAACCACGATTGATGGGACACTTATTCCGAGCTGAATGTTTGGTAAGACATCCTAAGTGATGTTCATTTGATTTATTATGTCTAAGGAAATTGGCAAAGGCAATGTCCAAGGCTTTGGGAAGGAAAAATGGCATTTTTGGCAAATTTATTTATGAAAATAATGGAAATTATGAGGAAAGGATGGTGAAAGGTCACGGGTTTAATCTTAGAAGGAAATTGAAGGAAAATAATGGAAAATGAAGAAACTAGAGGCCCCATTCATACAAAGGCCTTTAAGGATCAGTTGGTAACCTTTTGTTAGTTGAGTTTTGGAGATCTCTCATTATTATCTCTCTCTCTCACTCTTGAACACTTATATTTTTGTTGGAGCATTTTGGCATTGGAGCAAGAAAGGAAAAGAAGGCAAGAGGAAGCAAAGATCAAGTAGGGAAAGGTAGGATCAAGAAGCTACAACAGGATTCATTCTAGGTATCGATTTGCATGTGTATTTTCCTTGCTCTATTTGGCATGCATGGTATTACATGTGGTTTTTTTCTGTTGTGGCATGGGTTTCTCCAAGTGTGACAATGTTTTCAGCCTAGCCTTTCCATTTCCAAATAGCCATGGTGTGATGGGGTTCTAATGTTATGGTTGATTTGGATTACCAGATGGATTTGAAGCTAAGTGGGGTGGATCTATGGATGATAGAGAACATGACCTAGTGGTCCCTGAACCGAACCATGGATCACGGTAAAGCCACTGGCCTAGTGACCCCTGAGCCAGACTGTGGGTTGTGGTAAAGCCAAGATTGTGTTGCCTCAATGGACCTAAGAATCCTTGCTAGTGAATGACAAAATATACGAAAAAGCCAAGAGGTGGTTTTCTCTCCATTGGTCCTAGTAATTATGGGTTTGGGATATGCAGTAAAGCCTAGAGAGTGGGTCTTGTTTTAGGGCCTAGTGATCTGGGTTTGTATTGTAGTAAAGCATGAGACACTATGAGATAGGAAAATTTCTCACGGTGTAGGTGGAGAAATCTGGTGGTGTCCACAGTTGTTTGGCCTTTGATCGATTGGAGATCACAGTAAATCCTACTATGATGTGTTCACTGTGTTGGTATAGTGATCTAAGATGGATTATGGTAAAGATTGGTTTCTATTGATGAAGGTGAGGTGGTTTATCCTCAGTATGCCCTGGTTGATTCTTTCGGTTCGAGTCCCACGTTCATGCTTGGAATATGGCATGGGGGTGAATGGATGAAGAGGTATTTGGCTCAGCCATTCTATGGTGGGTGGAACGCAGAAGTCCCATCCCAGGTTTGGTCATTACATCATTATTGAAAGGTTATTTATCCTTGTACTTCTATGAGAATTTTGATAAATTATATGTGTTCTATATGGTTGTAGTTTCATGTGTATTTATGTTGTTGTTATAGTGGTTATATGTGTGTTTTATGACAACAACTATGTATATCTTTCAACATGTTTTTGCTTGTAAATAAATGGATAATGTATCTATGGCCTAATAGATGGTAATGCGGAAAATGGCATGAGGGTAAAATGTGTCATAGTGATTCTCAGATAATTATTATGTCCCTACACTTAATTATCTCGTTTACACCTGTAAGATACATGTTCATGATATGTTTGACAAAATTCCTAGCATGGCTAGTAGGGGTTTGATTAAGGTCTTGTTTAACTTATTTCTTTTACATCATTGTTTCCTTACTATTTGACTAATCTTCATCTATCATTCCATTTTCGGTAGTGACCTGGGCTCTGGGTGATCCAGGTGGATGTTGGTGGCCACCCACCTATCCCATTTGGACCCCCAAAACTGTCTCTTTCAACTTTTTCAGTTTCCTAAATTGTAGCACAGTTTACTATTTTTAGCAGTTTTTCGGGTCCTGAACTTCCAGAGCCGTTTTGAGGCCCTAAACGATGTTTTTTTGGGTAATATGGGGCAACATGGGTCCATGGACCGATGTTGCCCCCCAAAGTGGTAGTGCTCGGATAGATCTTTGTAACGAGCTATTGTACACGTCAAACGGAGATCGTATGCCAAAGTTACGACCCCGGGAAATTGATGTACCAATTTACCCAAACAGGGCGCACAATTTGGCGTTTCATCTGCTAGGGTTAGGTTTCGGGATGTGAAAGGTTTTCCATTGTTTCTCAACAATAAATAGGCCTTCGAGCCTCATTGTAACACAGTTCAGAGGCATGTAGCCACCACATCTCTTCTCAGAGATAAGCTACCATCGCCCTAGCTAGTTTATTTCCATTCCTGGTTGTAAGCATATTTCAGTATTTTCCATTAATGAAATGAAGTATTATTTCCACTGCATCTTTGTGTATATGGTTATCTCTGTAATTTTTTGCATTCCTGTTTAAATCCGGATCACTGGGCCTAAAAATGTGGCTCAAATCCTAGGGTCATTGGCATAAAACTAGCAAATCAGTTCCGTGGACACTGGAAGACAAGATTATGAGAGAGAATTAGGGTTTCTAGATGTTTTCATGCCTATAGCATGAGAGCAACTAAGGCTTAATATGTACAAGACATTAGTGCGACCCACGGACAAGATGTTTGAGTGGCTTACATGTCTTTTGAGGTTTATGTTAGTGATATGGATAGGTTGGTTGACGTGCTCCATTGATTCCACTTCCTTAGGGTCACATATGAGGTTGCTTCTAATCATAGTAGCCCCTCATCACATGTTTACCTGGTTGGCATGGTTACATCGATAGATGTGGGAGGAGGCTGTTACAAAGAAGATGTTGAAGGTCCTTGTGAGCCTATACAACCAGTAATTATTCCATAAAATCAGAAGAGGCCTATTTGGTTGAAGACTACTCTTCAACAAGTAGAAGGAAATACAACATCGGGGACCTCCAGGGAAAGTAAGGGACCAAAGAGGAATTTTGAATACGCTACATTCATGATAAAGTTGATTGAAGAAAAACCTTCCTCCTACGAGGATGTAGCTAAGCATCAAGAATGTAGGAGTGCAATGCAGGAAGAATACTAGTCCATAATGAAGAACGTTGTATGGGATATTGTCCCTAGGAAAAGTGACATATCTACAATCACTTCAAAATGGAATTACAAGGTAAAACACATTATAGATGGGAGCATCGATAAATAAAAATAAATATTTGTAGAAAGGGACTTCTCACAACAAGAAGGAATTAATTATGAGGAATCATTCTCTCCCATGGATAGGTATATAATCATAAGATAACTTGTTTCGTTGGAGGATAATATGTGATGGAAAATCCATAAAATCGATGTCAATACAACCTTTCTAAATGGGACTATTGATGATGAGGTTTATGTTTAGAAGACTGGACGATTTTAAATAAATTAGAGGGAGACACATGTCTACAAGTTGAATAAATTTCTATATGGCCTAAAGCAAACACCTAGAGCTTGGTACACTAGAATGGATGCACACCTATTAGTACTTGGTTTTAGCAAGAGTACTGCAAATCCATACCTATACATCAAGGTGGTCTAGGGATAATCAATTATCATACATTTGTATGTGGGTGATATAATTACCATAGAATTAGAGCATCATATTCAAGAATGCAAGAAACAATTAGTAACTGAGTTCAAAATTAAGGATCTTAGGATAATGCATTATTTCTTGGAACTAGAAGTTTGGAAAAGGTGAGGTGAGATATATTCTAGTTAGGGTAAACATGTGATCAAGATTCTTCAAAATTTTGGCATGATGGATTCCAAGTCTATGATGACTCCTATGATTAAAAATTTGAATAAGTTGAGGAGTGCAAAATCTAGTCCAATGGATCCGACTTGCTACAAACAATTGATTGGGTCCTTGTTGTACCTAGTAAAGAAAAGACCACTTAAAGCATGATAATTGGATTGTAGCCAAGTATATACTAAGATATTTCTGTGGGACTATACGTCACTACCTCTGGTACACTAGTAATGAAATCCAACTCATGGGATATATAGCTTCACATTGGGTGGAAGTGAGACAAATGGGAGAAGTACAACAGGTTAATGCTTTAGCCTTGGATCAAGCACAATTTCATGGATGTGCAGAAAGCAGGACATAGTCGTTTTGAGAAGTGATGAAGTAAAATATATTGTTGCAAGTGAAGTCTATCGGGAAGATGTTTGGATGGGAAAACTATTAACATATTTATTTGGAGGACTCATCAACCCTACACATATACACTTAGACAATGAAATTTGTATCATATTGACAGAAGACCTAGTTTTCCATGCTAGGATGAAGCATATAAATAACAAGTACCACTACATTAGAAGCCTAGTACATAATGATGTATTAGAGTTGCACTCTATACCTATTGATGAATGGGTAGAAAATAAATTGACTAAAGAATTACCAAACAAGAAGCTTGACTATTTGAGAGACAAGATTGGTTTGGTTAATATCTCTTCCCTAATTGAGAAGCAGTGATATTGGATAGTTCTTGTCTTTATGGGTAAGGAACTAGACTAGCACTAATAACTGTAAGTCTTAGTGAAGGCCATAAAGAAATAATGGATTCCATAGGATTGGATAAGCATATAGATTGAAAATTCTTATGGATTAGAGAATCCATGGAAAGAATTTTTCAATTGATTCTCTTTGAGGATGAGGTAGGGAATCCAAGATAAAAATAGTTGAACATGACCGATATTCTTTGAGGATCTAAGTTTGGTAATCCAATATAAGAATAGTCCTAAAAGAACATATCTTATGAATAGTCAGATGGGGTATGTACCTCAATAAGTAGTGTGGAATCTCACGTAAATCCTCCCAGCATAATGCTCATAAATATAGATGAGCTTGTCCAATTAAGGCCTTCAGTGATAGTGATAGTTATGATAAAGACACTTGAAATAGATGACTTATCCATCATAATATTCTTATGAGAATGCTTCAAGATTGAGATTCCTTATATAATCTATGGATACCTCCCTAGTTAAGGGGGAGTGTCGATTGTAACTAGGTTTGGTCTTCATGTTAGAAACAATGGAAACCAAGACACTACTGAGAGGGGGTTGAATTAGTATTGTGGCCAAATTAGACAAATTTTCACAAACTATAATATTCAATCACTTTAGCAATTGTTAATGGATCAAAAACACAACTCAATCATGTAAAAAATAAAATAATCACCAAAACATGAGAAATATATACATGATACACTAATTTTCCTTTTATTACAAGCTTCAAATTTATTACATTAATTCCCCATAAGCTACTACTTTTAGATTTATAAGCTGCTACTGAAACAAACTTCTATCCTTGATCCTTTATTAGTCTTCACTAAAATCGATTGTTGCCTCTACTCAATTATCATCCTCTTCTGAAAGAGACTCTTTCCCCTTCTTGTTTAGCAGTTACTGAAAGTAATTGTTTCCCCTAAGAATTTACTAGCACCCATTGGAAGGAGATATAACCCCTCATATGCAAGCTACCACTTGCTAGACCTTTTGATTAATTTTTTAGCCATTTTCAAACTATAACAAACATACCTCTTACCTCATAAACAAACAAATTTTTGCCCTACACTACTCACCAAAAGCACCTTACAAAAACCTTCAAAAATCTATGAATACTAATAAAAACACCATCACCTTCATTAATTTCTCATTATTGAACAAATCACCAAACTATATGCACCAACAAGATCAACAAAAAAAGTCACATTTTATGAACACATAAAAGCAGTAACCACCAATTCATCATTCACATATTAGATATCAAATATGATCTTGTATTCATCCTTGATGCACAATGCATTTCATTGCAGCAACAACCTCTCATTCACACCAAAAAATGTTGCTGCTTGAACTCTACTTTTAAAGCATTATTGACTGATATTTTTGTAATTAGACTTTAGTTATATTTCTCCTTGACATTGCATGGATTTATTATTTTTTTCCTTTTTCCTGTTCATTACAATCTTCCGGATCTACTCTTCAATTCTTATTTTCCTCCTCACATGTTACTACAAGAAATTCTCAATTAAATTTTTTCTTTCATTGTTATTTTTAGCATTCTCGACCCTTAACAAGTTTTCGAGAGGGTTTTCTAATTGTAGCAACATTTAACTTTGGCTTAAATGCTATATGTGCCACTAAATTGTCACCTTTTAAGAGTTTCCAACTTGTTTTGTTGTTATCCCAATGTGCTGCCAAAATAACTATTGATTCATTGACCAAAGGGCTTTAGTTATAGCTTGAACCCTTTTAATATAGGTCCACATTCCTCTTAGTATGCCATTGCTAACCCATGTTGCCAAATTAAATTCCTCAGCCTTTTTATTTCATTAAAGAATCGATGACAAACTTGTCGAATTTGGATTTAGCATCTTTTTCGCTGGGACCTATCTATTTTCCTACCATGGGACTGAGTGTGGTGATGAGTCACTCAATAATTGAAGAACTAAATTAATTTTGGTTCTTGGTAGGGTTATCTTTCCTTATAAAACTCAGCACCCTTGATTAGTCTGAAGCCCTCAATCCTAGTGCTTAAAATATGCCTCCATGTAAATCTTCTGGGTTGGGCCTTGCGGTCTTAGCCGTCTTGAGGGGTACTCCTAGCACCTTTGATATTGGCTACTTCTCTGTTAAAAGCCTCACCAACTCGATGGCTTTTTTCTAGTGCCTCCTCTATGTACATAATTCAACATCATCCAAATCCCTTTTACAGGCTAATTTATTTTGTGCGGTCCATGATTGCAACAAAGAGGCAATACAAATTCTCATGGGATTCATTATCTCTGACACACACACATCATCCAAATGCCCCTTTCCTGGTTCTTTTGTTTTGTGTTTCTCTTTAGTCTTTTGGGCTTTGACCAACAGGATGACGTCACACTAACATCATTGCTGTTATGTTTCGTTTACTAATTGGTCAACATGTCACTCAAGGATGGGCCATTTTGTTTCTGGGAAAACTAGTGTCTTTTTGAACGACTAGCCCTCTAGGTTTGGCAGCTACCCTAGAAACAACAGTTTAAAGCAATTCACAATTTCTTCTATTTATAATAGATAAGAGAAAGACAATGGAACCAACCTGGAACTTCCGCTTAATCCCTTGGTTGATCTCTCTCCCACTTGACAGAGCTTGCAACTCCTCTCCATACTTATCCCACTTGGAGAGTACCTGTAGAAACACAGTAACAAAGAACCATCAAAGCATCTTAATCTATTATATCATAATCATTATGGAATTAGAAATATAATGAACATACAATGGCATTCACAAATAATAATATTCACAATTTCATAGTTATATGGAAGAAAACTCGAAGAACTTTATTATATAGAAGGGAGAATTATAACCCAGTTGTCTGATCTAGCATCATCCTCCCAACAAGAAGCCCTCTTCACCCCATGAGATAGCGAGATCACGCCAGCAATACAATGCTCTTTCTCAAATACAAACTATCAGCACTTGCTTGCAATTCACAAAATTCCAGCCTCTGGATCTCTTAGATGAGGGATCCATTTATAGATGTGTGCAATGGTGTGAGTCATCTCTAGGTTTCAATTAGTGTCATTCCACTTGTTACATTAGGTTCCACAAGAGAAGAGGTAACTGAAGTTTAGATCTCTTACTCATATTTGGGTGAATTCAGAGAGGCAAATGTCATAGGAGAAGTTTCTAGAAGATTCCATGAGCCTCCACTTAGCAAACTATATCAGAAATTTGTCCTTCCTCGCCCATCATACCCTATAGAAGGCCTAAATAGTATGCATCGCACCTGGCCAGTGTACCACTCAGTATGGTTCAGTTTAGGCCATTTTTGGATGGTTTTTCAGGTGGAAATTTTGTGGAATGTTGTAATCAGATGACCGTGTTCTTTTAGGGTACGAATCAACTCTTTTATGGGCTTATGAGCCCTAGTTTATTGACATATAAGATTGGGGTTGAAGTGCCAAAATATGTCTATAACAGTTGCCCCCTAAAGCATGAATTCGTAAATCTTGATGTCGGGTCAAATGCTTTATCATGAGGATCTGAGGTTTTGAACTGGAAGGTGACCTATATAAGACACAATATAATACATCATCATAATATAATTTTTTCATGATCTAGCTGAGGCAGGCATTCCCATGCTCAGCTTTATAAATTAATTTCATGTACATAGACTAGATAGTTGTCTACAAATGCAAACTGGTGATTCTTCAGGTGTAGAGTCATCATCCTTGGTCTGGATGACCATCTGTGTAGTGTCCTTGTACATTTGATGTTTTTATATCCCTGAATATATCGCAGCCTGGATGGATGAAACTAGATCCGGGGTCTTCAAACTTGTTCAATCTTCGCCCGATGTACAAGTCAATCCATGTGAAGAGATGTTCTGAAGTCGAACATGGAAAGACATTGCTTGATTACCAGCCAATAATTTGAGCTGTTAACAGATGCGAGAGGAATCACTGATAATGATAATGACCCTCAAGGTACTACAATACAATTCACATGGTTTGAATATATGATCCAATGTTGAACACCACGCAAAATATTTCGGTCAAAGGCCATTGATGTCAACCTATCGTTGGAAGTGAGAAACTTGCCATTGAGGCATGCAAGCTTCAAAGTACTGAAAGGGTTGTTTCTAAGTCAGCTTCTTGGATAATGAGTTGATGTTGACAAGAAGTCACTCATTGTAGGAGGGCCTTAATTTATCCCACATCTACGATGTGAAATGAAGCAAATGATTTTCTGGAGCTGAAAACGATCGACAACACAAGGTTCAGGAATGGCGGTCAGGAAAAATGGAGGTTGAAGGTATTGCAGTGGATGAGACATTAACTATATGGTGAGTTCTCGACTGAATTACTTCTCTTGAACATATCGGTGACATTGAGATGAATTGGAAGTGTTAAACCCAAAATATGGATGGTGTGAAAGACCAATGGTGAGATGACCGGTGAACGGAATAACCCAACCCAACTCAATCGTGGAGATGAAGTGAAAGTTTCATGTTCAAGAGTGACTTGCTACCATAAAGTTTTCAAATTTTCTTCCCTTTTTCCCCAGTCTTTGCTAACCAGTACCTCTTTATTTTTGTCAAGCTTGAGGAGTATAACATATGCTTGTTCTATAATTTGCCCTTCGGACAAACCTGTCACTATGTTTTAACGAGTCTAGCGACAGTGAAACTCATTCTTGTCTGGGTGGACAAGTTTGTTTCTATTGTTTTAATGAGTTTAACGACAAGGATAACTCGGTCTTTTTCATGTTTAAAGAGTTTGAAAAAGGACGAAAAGGAAACTCTGTCTCATCCAGGAATGGACGATTTTTCCACTATTGTTTTAACGAGTTTAACGACAAGGATAACTCGGTCCTTTTCGTGTTTAGAGAGTTTGAAAAGGGATGAAAATGAAACTCTGGAAGTTATTTTTCATAGCATAATCCCTTCAGTCTGAAAAGGATTAATATAATACAAAAGGGATGACTTTTTGATCACTTTAATGAGCCGAAAAAGACAAGCGCTCGAACTTTTTCGTGAGATAATCCCTCAGGTCTGAAAAAAATTAAAATCTACAAGAGGGATGGCACTTCCAATCACTTTAATGAGCTGGAAAGGCTAATTTCTCGACAATATTTTAATATTTAACGAGTCTGAAAAGGGTTTAAATAAGGCTCAATTTTTAGGAACGAGTGGTGTCTAGGGTAGCAATTGGTTCCGAGTAAGTTTGGAACTTCTCAAAACATGGTGATGTGAAGAGGTTGACTAATAAGACCACTCATTGCGACTGTTCCTCAAAAAGGTAAACAACCAAGTGGAAGCATATGATTAGACAAAAGAATGAAGGTGATGGGAGGTACACAACCAAGGCTCAAAAGGCTGATAGAATGGCAATCACAAAGGGTATTTACTTGAAGGTTCTTTTTTTAACGAGCTTGAATCTCGGGGGAACTATGCTCGATTTCAGTTTCATTTTTTTACAAGCTTAAAATGGAAATATATGCTTGAACTAGTTTCTATTTTTACGCAAGCTGAAAACTAAAAAGGCTAGAAAATGACAAAGCTAAAAAGCTAGAAAATGAAAAATACAAATAAAAAATGAAAAATTTGCATGCCCCCAGCATGGTGAAAAGGAGAGTGTCCAGTAGCTATATGGAAACTTACTGTGGTTATGAAGGATGGTTTCGTCCACAGAATAGACAAAACACTTCCTTGGCTTCGTCCACAAAATAGACAAAGGAGAATGGTGTGTCAGACCAATCACACAACCTACAGGGAACTTATCTTTTCAGTTGGGTCTGTCCGTAGAATAAACAAGGGTGCATGCCTCCTAAGCTTCGTTACATTCACCAGACTACTCATGGCAATTAGGCGGATGGAATGAAGGTTGAAAAGACACCATTGAAAGGACCATTTAGGGATGATGATTGACTTGGAACTATGCTTGAACAGGGAAATGAAAGTTGTTCAATGGTGACAATTTTTCCTTCATGTGGGAAACACATCACTCGGAAGAGTGTTGAAACAATAGCTTCCATGTTATAAACATAGTCACATCCAAGGAGTAGATTGTAATCTAATGGTCCTGGGACTACCATCACGTTCATATGAATGGTTTTCCTTCCCAAAGTAATCGGTAATTTAGGAAGCATCCCTAATGGTCATTTGGTTCCTTTGTTAAAGCCTAATAGATTCTGTGCAACAGGCATAAGCGATGGTGAACCAAGTGCTTTCCAAGTAGTTGAGGAAAGGATACTCACTGATGCCCCTTCATCTATGATAGTGCCCGATACGATCATTTTGTAAACTTGTAGTATGATTCAGAAAGGTACATAAGAAGGAAGGTGGGATCTTTCTAGTCGATTCCAGTAAAAGGAAGTGACTAGACTGCTTGGAGGGGGTACCGAATAAACGGTTGAATTAACCCCTTGAGTTTCAAGAATTGGAGGATTTTCCTCCTGTTGTGAAGGAACAGGTGGATTGCCCCCAAGTTCATCAGATTCTGATGTAACAAACAGAATTTGAATAGTATCGTTCTTACTCTCCTCGAGAAGGGTACGATTTTCTGAAGGTAAATCTGGGTCAACTGTCACCTCGACCTGTTGACTTTGGTCTGGTATAGACTCATAAGTTTCACTTTTAGAGAGAGTGGTTTCGACCGACGGTTGATCAGTCGATTTTTCAACCAGTGAAGGACTTGGGGAGAGTTTCTGGTAACCAGATGGAAGTCGTTGCGATGAAGCAGGACGTTATCTAATACTCTTCTGGCTTCATCCAAAAAAGGACAACGGTGAAGGGAATTATTACCTTCACATAACCTACATGGAACTTTAACCTTTCCTTTCTATCTATTAACTTCACTATCACTAGTTGATGGTGTATTACCAACATGATCACTAGAGGTTGATGACACCAGTTGGTGCGAATGGGGTGGCCATTCTCTCAAAATCCGAGGAAAGCAAGGATAGTCTCGATGAAAATGGTCTCCTATACAATTATGCATGGAAATTTGGGTTTAGGAGCTTTAATGTGCATATTTTCACCAAATGAAGCATGGTTGCCCCCTTGCTGACTTTACTTCTTTTTCTTTTCCTTCCCTTTCTTCTTCTTCTCAGTCACCCCGTTACTAGCATCACTACTTTCACCAAGCGAAGAGGAAGATGGCGAGGGATAAACAAATGAAGAAGAAGGTGAAGGGTCAACTTCAGTACCAACTGGATGTTAATTTGATTGTTGAGGAATCACGGTATTTTGAACCACAGAGGTCGAGAACAGCCATAATGGCAGGCCAATGGTAAGTCCTAGAAGGGACAAAGTGGCGATATGAGGAGCACCAATATTTTCGCAAGAAGTAAAAGGACTGGGATTCCCCTTGATAGTTATTCCTTGATTGGTGGACTCCATATATCTCAACATAAGATCAACTAAGGAACAAGGATGTTATTCTGAATTAATAAATTTTAATGATGTTTTGACACAACTTTTCTTTTCAGTTTTTAAGAGTCGAGAAAAAGCTAAAGATGACTCTAGTCCCCTTTGATTTTTAATGATCCTGAAGTGACAAATGCTCAGATAGACCTTTTCTTTTAAAGAGTCGAAAAGGAACGAAAGTTACTACTCTAGAAATCTAGACAGAGGGATTACCAAACCAATCGCAAAACTGCAAAATACACCTTGGTGATAAATTAAAGAGAAATTACCAAGGACTTATGTACAACAATCAATCTTCACGAATGCTGTGTTCAGTGCATTATGATCAATAAGGTGGTAGACTCAACTTCCTATGGATAAAGGATATATGCCTATTGTTGTCTCCCAAAATATACGTGATAGTATGGAGAGCGCAAGTCTGTGCTAGCACTTGTCGTATCAAGGAGGAGGAATCACCCAACCTTCAATGAAAATGATAGTTACTAGATTTTACGACGTAGGAACACGTCTCAAGCCTAAACCTCTAGATGTGTTGCGTTAGGTTCCAAAGCGTTGTTAAGTTCATTAAAATTTATTTTAAAGTTGATCTTGTTTAAAGTTTCCTTTTCAATGGTTCACCACGTGATGATGATTTTGAAATTCCTAAAATGCAATCTATAATGATAAACAATCTTTGTTTATTTTGACCAATGAAAATCTTAGCTACTAGGGAAAGAAGATTACAATTCTTTCAAACAAAGAGCAAAAAAGCACACACTAGTGCGTTTTCCTAAATCATTTTTCTCACCCAAAATAAATGCAAATGAAAATGCATGTATTTGTTTTCGTTCTCTTTAATGTAAAAAATTCCAAAAAATAAAATTAAATGCAGCAAACATCTGAAATATTTTACTCAAAGAGACATTTTCAACAATTTCTTTTTCAAAATAGAAAGGAAGAATAAACGACACTTTTAAATTTTGAATAAAAAATGCTTTCGACACTTTAAATATCAACAAATCAAATCAAATATATGACAAAAAGTTCGATCCACTATCCAGGGAAGGAAGACTCCATGACACTTCTCTTTTGGACAAAAACGACAGTTACAACACTTTTTGTACCAAAACGATAGATCGATTTAAGCAACTTTTCAACAAAGGATTGTAAATGATGGAAAAATACATAAAAACATTTACTAATCCTAATCAATGGACGTTGATCTATGTGATGCAAGCAAGCTTCAGTAATGAGGTACTATTCATAAGCAGAAAATACAACTAAACAAAGCTAAAAACAACGAAAAAACCCCCAAATTTCAAGAATGGAAATAGGTTCAGTTTGTCATCGCACCTAGGCTTCACAAAAATAGGAATGCATCACACTTTTGAAAATTGAGAGTTGCAATGCATACTGGTTGACAGTGACAGACAGTGTGATGCGAGGGAGTGCAACTGAAGTGGGTTTTGGTTCAAAGTTGTAGTTGTTTTCAGTGAGTGAAGCTGAGCTATGATGGACAGTGAAGAGAAAAGTACAGAGGAATGTCTTCAGAGGTTACTGAGCTACCAAAAAGGCATCTAGAATGCTTGTAAGTCAAATTTTTAATTCATAAACTAAACTAGAGATTGACTGAAGCAGCATTCATCTACTATGTAATTGCAAAGAAAGAGTAATTTGAAGGCTACCTGGCTAACTTCATGCTCTGTCTATAGTTTATAAAACAAAAAATAACAACAAACAAACATCTATTCGATCCATAGTAGATCGCCAATTTGTTTATGGGAAAACTAGTGTCTTTTCGAAACGACTAGCCCTCTAGGTTTGGTAGCTACCCTAGAAACAACAGTTTAAAGCAATTCAGGATTTCTTCTATGTATAATAGATAAGTGAAACAACCTAGAACTTCTACTTAATCCCTTGCTTGATCTCTCTCCATACTTATCCCGCTTGGAGAGTACCTGTAGAAACACAGTAACAAAGAACCATCAAAGCATCTTGATCTACTATATCATAATCATTACGGAATCAGAAACATAATGAACATACAATGGCATTCAGAAATAATAATATTCACAATTGCATAGTTATATGGAAGAAAATTCGAAGAACTTTATTATATAGAAGGGAGAATTACAACCCAGTTGTATGATCCAGCATCGTCCTCCTAGCATGAAGCCCTCTTCATCTCATGAGATAGCAAGATCACACCAACAACACAATTCTCTTTCTCAAATACAAACTATCAACACTTCCTTGCAATTCACAAAATTCTAGCCTCTGGATCTCTTAGATGAGGGATCCATTTATAGATGTGTGCAATGGTGTGAGTCATATCTTAGTTTCGATTAGTGTCATTGCACTTGTTACATTTGGTTCCACAAGAGAATAGATAACTGAAGTTTAGATCTCTTACTCATCTTTGGGTGAATTCAAAGAGGCAAGTGTCATAAGAGAAGTTTCTAGAAGATTCCATGAGCCTCCACTTAGCAAACTGTCTCCGACATTTGTCCATCCTCGCCCATCACACCCTATAGAAGGCTTAATCAGTATGCATCGCACCTGACCAGTGTACCACTCAGTATGCATCACACCTGGCCAGTGTACCACTCAATATGGTTCAGTTTAGGTCATTTCTGGATGGTTTTTCAGGTGGAGCTTTTGGGGAATGATGTAATCAGATTACCATGTTCTTTTAGGGTATGAAACAACTCTTTTAGGGGCTTATTATCCCTACTTTATCGACATATAAGATTGGGGTTAAAGTGCCCAAATTTGTCTATAAAACATTTAGGTACCTAAAAATAGTGAATATGACTTCCATGTGTCACACTACCATTAGTTGGTGCTAACATCATCATCCTTTGCCATCTGGTCAAATAATATGCTACCATGTGTCACACTGTTAGAGAGGCTAGAGAAGGGTCTCACGACCTTGTTTTGCACCATATTTCCTTTATAATAGAATTAAAGGGTCCTATCCATTTTTATTTGGAATACTCAATCCTTCCATCGGATTGACCCTCCTTTGCACTCTACCTTGAAATCCTCTGGGGTCACCTTTGCATTGGTCTAAGATCTTGCAGGATTAGATGTCAATTGTGTGGGCCTCTTGGTCGAGTCTCTATCAATCAACTTCCTTCCCTGCACTATGTTAGGGTCACATTTTCCCATGTAATTCTCCTTATGTACCTTAAGGTTTCTCTGAGGTGTTATCTCCAGGCTACACCCACTAGGATGATGTCATATTTTGGCATCATCTCACCAATTTTATTTGAGAATTTTTTGCAAACCTCTAGGGCACATCCATAGGGGTGCCTTTGGAAGGTTATGTTGTTAAGTGGGCTCTGTTAAGTTCCAATAATAATTATTTTCATTGTTATGTTGTGCATTTTCATGTGGTTGGTGATATTTATGGAAAATTTTCTATACTTGCCGATGGGTTTGACACTTCTTCTAACTTTAATGAAGTCCCAAAACGAGTCTCCAAGCTTCTTTATCTCTGTTAACTTTGACTTGGAATCCTACAACTTTGACTAGCTCCATAATTCAATCCAGGAGGCCATTTTCAAACTCTCTCATATCACTAGAAATATCTTTGAGATATCTTCATGTCTAAGTTGGTTTAATCTACATCAAAGATGATTTTTTATACTAGAAATGGCTCCAAAGTATTTGCAATTATCTCACCATGAATGTTGATCTTCATTCTTCTTATAACTGATAATGAATACCTATGTAATCGTTTTCCATCCATTTCAAAACACCATCACCAATGCTCTGCAGGTACCATTCTTTTCCTTTGCCATCAATATTCTCCTTTCCAATCAATATTTGTCTTTGCTACCAATATTTTCCTTTGCCATCAATGACAACATATTTATCAATGAATTTGTAGCTTCCATTTCCTTTACCTTTTCCATCAATGACAACATATTTTCAACATTATCCCCCTTTGGAATTGATGGCAACACCAAGATCAAACAAAACATCATCACCAATGATTCACTGACAATCAAGCAAAGATAAGTTTACTTCTATTCTTTGTCTTTTATGTGTCTCCCTGTGTTTTGTTGGAGATCCTTCTTCCCTTTGTATGAGGTTATTTAACATCTTTGGTTTGATCAGAAATACTTCTCCACATTTGAAATGAATGAAAATGGTAGTAACATGCTCCCCTTTCAAAAATATACCTCTGTATTTTAATCCTATGGACCTGCCAACTACTTCTTCTTATGTTGAAACCCTTAGGTGCCTATGATCTGACCCAAGTAGCTTCCTCTTTTTCATGTGAAGAAGATTGAGTTGAAGGGAAAGGAGTAATTACTCCCAATCTCTGCCTCAAGAAGGAAAGAAATATCTCTTGCTAAAACAACACATGCTTGTGCAATTTAGCCATGATAAATAGTTACTGTGGTTTGTGTCTCAACTAGGATTGCACTCATAATAGTGCCTACATAGACACATACGATTGACCTCTAGGAATAAGAACAATCTTTCCTATGTATGACATCATCAATTTATCAACTGATGAACAACAAGGTACAACAATTTTGAAAAACATAGAGTGACTTTCACAAATGCATGTCTAGACCAACAACTCATCTTATATTTCACCTGGAAAACTTCTAATGGCAACAAACTCACCATTATACATTTGACTTATTATAAACAACATTCATATAAATCACAACATGCCTACTAACACTTGAACTTAAAGCCTCATATTGACAACATGAACACCATACTCTGACAAAAATATTATGACTCTAAATACCAATTGATAGTACGTTTGATGCCAATTGTTGAAATGATGCAAATTGTTGAATTGATGCCACTAGTAGAAATTATTAATAACTTGACAATTAAGTGTCCTCATCCTTTGATCATGCTCGTTTCACCACAAAGTTTATTCCTGAAAAAAAATTACCAACATAATAACATCACACATCAATCCATTATGCAACAAACACCACTAGCCTTTTTCTTGCAGCAAATAGTTGATACCAACTAATGATAGCAATTATCAATGTGTAATTTGATACTCAAATATTGACTTGAGTATACTCCTCCTATGGCTATGCTCCCTCTTTGCATTAGGAATTTGTAGACAACACTTGCAAAATAAACTTTAGCAGTAAACATATCATCACCATATATATATCTATATCTATATATATATATATATATATATATATATATATATATATATATATATATATATATATATATATATATATATATATATCGATATACTCAAACTATCAATTTGAATTGACAACAACATTGAATACTTCCTATGTACCTCAGATGCAATCCTTAGCATGTTTCTTTTTTCTCCTTACACGTGACCTTTCTAGATTCTCTTGAAGCTATCCTCTTCTGTTCAATGAACAGGAAGAACGGATCTAATCCCCTTGAGTAAATTATCTCTCCTTTTATTCCACACCCAGAAATGTTAAGTTTGGTTAATACCATAAGCTCACTACCTGCACTAGTTTTCCTAACTGGGTGAATTTCTACTAAACCATTGATGTTTCCTCTTGTTAGCATCAATTAAAACCAATATAAAATTTTCCTCATCCTCTTCCTTCCAACTGTGTTTCATTGGAGATCTATCAGGGTTTATGTTCTTTTAACTGATTGGAGTCTCTGTCTATTGTGGGTTATATAAGAGAGATCAAATATAGCAATTTTAGAGTCTAATATATTAAATCTTTGTTGATTACCTTCAAAATACAACATTGTTATGTGTTTCCTCCATGCACCAATCTATTTTCCTTTCCTATGAGCACTAAAATAACTCTTGCGTAGTTCCATTCTCTTGATCTCGTTATGATCCATAGCTCTATTTGCAATGTTCTAGAAAGAGGCTTTCTTCCTAAATTTTCATGTTGTTTCTTTATGCCCATACTTCTTACACATCTGCATCCATCACTATTCAAATAGGGGCAAAGGAGTTATTGTTCTTACCAAATCTTCTGCTTGTTCAATTTCTTGGATCGTTATACACTTTCTTACTATTATTGGGCCACTGGTAATATTTACTTTGACGGGAAAAACCCCTTTGTGCATGACTATTGAAATGTCCCTTCTAAGGAATTCCTAGTTGTTGCTAAAATGTCATGTTCCACCTTTGTTGATGCACCTCCTTTTTCTTGTAACAACCATGGTTAATAAAATCATGTAAAAATATATAAGACCATGGTCATGAGATGCATATTCCAACTTGAATGGAGGGCAAAACACCCTAGTGGGTGTTCAATTGGTTTATTATGGCTAAGGAAATTGGAAAATGAAATGGAAAATGATTTGGAAAGCCGTGAGGCATTTACTGTCATTTTATTTATGAAAATAATGGAAATTGGGAGAAAAGGGAGGTGAAAGGTCACAGGTTACATGTGAGGAGGAAAATGAAGGAAAATAATGGAAAATGAAAAAAATAGAGGCCTCATTGATAAAAAGGCTTCTGAGGATCAGTGGGTAATCTTGGTTAGTTTAGTTTTGGAGCTCTCCTCTATTCTCTCTGTCTCTCATACTCTTGGACACATAGAATTTTCTTAGAGCACTCTTGGAGGGTGTTGCATACTTAGAGGTTTGGAGCGAGAAGGAAATGGAAGAGAAGGAAAGTTAAAGAGGACATTAGGATGAGCAGCTACATTAGGTTTTTCTTGCAGGTACTCAGTTGCATGTATGTTTTCCTCACTAGTTTTAGCATGCATGGAATATGCATGTAATTTATCGGTCGTGATCTGGCACTCGCATGGAGGATTACCTGGATTGACAGTGGATTTCCCAAGCCTTTCTATTCACTGGATAACCATGGTGTTGTGGCTTAATTTTCTTTGTTTTCTAGTTGGTTCTCATGTTTCCTTAAGATGGGTTGAGTTATTAGTTCCTGGAGCCATGTTTGGAAAAATTCTATGGAGCCATGTATTAGCCTGGGTTGTGTTATTAGTCTTAGAGCCTTGGTTGGAAAAACATTTTGGAGCCCTCAATGGGTTGAGTTACTAGTCCTGGATCTTTCGTTGGAGAAATGATCTAGAGCCCGACAAAAATTGTGGGTTGAGTTACTAGTCCTGGAGCCTTGGTTTGAACAAATGCTTTGGAGCCCTCAAAAGCATAGATAGAGACCAATCTGGTGATGGTTTCATGATGTTCGAACATGAGGTGGAATCATTGTTTGATGGGTTGAGGTGGTTGGCCTCTTGAAGCCCTGGATGGTTTTGGATTCATGTGTTTTATGAGATCCCACATTCATGCTTGGAATATGGCATGAGGGTGAATGGCTAAAGAGATATTTGGCTCAGCCATTATATGGTCAGGTGGAAAGTTGTAGTCCCATACGAGGTTGGCTTTTGCATAACTAATATGAGGTTATTTCTCCTTGTTACCTCACGAGCATTATATTGGTTTATATGTGGATTTTATGGCTGATGTTTCCTTGGTATTTATGTTGTTATTATGCTGGTTATGAATATGTATTATGATAGTGGATATACATGGCTCCCGTCATGTTTTTACTTGTATATGAACTAACAATGTATCTATGGACTAATGGATGAGAGTACAACTAAATTGATAAGGAAACAATGCCTGATAGAGAATCTTAGATAAGTATGAAACCCCTATGCTTAGATCTTTCATTAACACCTATAGATTTCATTAATGCCAAGTGTTTGAAAAAATGCTAGTCCTAGTTGGGGATGAATAGGCCTAATCTTGGAGTTAGTTTTTGGTTTATTAGTCTTGTCATAATGTGTTTAAAGGATTCCCAAAGTTACAGGAAGTTCTGGGAAGTTTCCAGAATTATAGGCTTGAAAAATGCCTTAAATTCCTGGACTTACGCATAAGTTTGCTGGAAATAGTCCCTGGACGCAGGCATACAAGCTTGTAGGAGCATCTAGAGCTCTCTAGACACTGGCATGCCCATAGAATGGGAGAATTGAGAGGTAAAAATAACTTAAAAAAATAGTGGGACTTAGGGGCTAGTTAGCAGAAAGGTTGTAATGGTTCCTAAGAGTCCTATTGCTGATATTAAAAGTTTGTATGGTGTGTTTCCATCAGTTCCACTTCTTTAACATGACTTAGGAGGTCAAACCATATCATAGTGACTTCTCATGACATGTTTACCCCTGTTGGTCAGTTACTTGGGTAGATGTAGGATGCGGGTGTTATAGAGTGGTATCAGAGCATGGTTCACCCCTCGGACTGGATAGGCAGTTTGTTGGTCATGCATTCATGTTAGTTGCATATGTGTTCCTTATGCTTGTATTCCATGTTCTTGTTGCATTTGAATGGTGTTGATCATGGTTGTAGTGATGTTGCCATGTGAAGGATCGTGGTGTTGTTGTTAGTATGTGGTTGTCATGAATGCATGTTAGTGGTTTATACATTTGTTATGCATGTTGGTATCTATATTTTATTATGCATGAATTTTCTTTGTTATGGTTATGCATGTATGGTAGTTTACATGTGCATTGTGAGGTCATTGTATGCAATTAGGTCTTCATGATGATATTGGTATGTTATGATTTTAATGTGTTGGTTGAGATAGTGTAGGAGATGAAGATCATTAAATTGAAGTTGCATCATTAGACCTCGTGGCAAGAGCATGTTGTCATACATGTTTGTATGTTGGTTATGTAGGTATGTAGGTTAAGGATTGTTATATGCATTATGGTCATGTGTATGCATTACATTCTATTGATGTTATGGTAACATACATCATAGATGCTAGTCAGGAATGATAGTAACTTGTGGTTGTATGCATTGCTATTGTTGTTTTAGGTTATATAACTTGATGATTATGTCATATGTTGTTCACGTGCATGTTATAGGTTAAATTGTTGTTGTTATATGACAGATAGCTTGACTATTAGGTTATATGTTGTTGATGATCAAGAAATGTAACTTGTTGATATATGCTAGTAACCTCATGACTAGGGTTATTGCATTTAAGATCTTAATGTTATAAGTATTGGGTTAACTAGGATTGGCCTATGCAGATGGTTATGGTTATGATATTTAGGTATTAGCTGACACATTTTGTGATATGGTGTTGTACTAATCTAGATTGACTTTGCATATGTGATTGTTATGCATGGATGAAAATTATTTATGAGTTTATGATGTGAACATGTTAGCTAGTTACTATTATGGATATCATGACCTTATTATGGTTGAGTAGATAACTGTACTGATTGTGGATACAAAATAACCTCCCCTAAGATACATTAAGGTATGAACTTGATTATGTCATCTACTTTATGCTTGACTATTTGATTATGATCTCTATTTGGTGTTTGAGTGTTTGATGTCTATTATTTCATCTAGTTAATTTATTTAACATGGTATGTTTATAAGTTGGTTGAATGTTCGATGAATTGCATAATATGAGTATGTGTTCAAATGATCTTGTTTTAAGATGATTGTACTAACACATATGTGTTGAGATAGCTGATATGTACTTCAAAGTAAGTAGGTGACAGTTGTATCATAATGTAAAATGATTATGATTGACTATGGATTATGACATGGTTTTGGATTTGAGAGATTTGTGGTTTTTATCTTTTGAATTGACTGGAGAATCCACAGTATAAACATTTTTGTACCAACGTTTCAAATCACAAGAGAGGAAAACGCTTCTATTATCGCAAGAGAGGAACACCATCAAAGACGAAAGATCAGAGAAGCTCTTGAAATTATGAAGCATCCTCAGAATCTGAGCAGAGACAATGGTTTGGAAATTAGCGGAAGCTGGCTGCCCTTGATCAAAGAAGTTAAAGGTCGCCAACCCATCCCCAGGTAATGCGTCCTCAGGTATGTTGTCCCCTCTGTTATTCTATAATAATTTAATTTCTTTCTATATATAGCTATCAATTAATATATTTATTATTATATTAGTTAACTATAAATATTAACTATTTATGTTTACTAATATAATTTAATAAATATATTAATTTATTTTATATAATAATTATAATAATTATTATATTAATTAATATATTAATAGTATATTAATTTTATAATTAATTATTATTATAATATTTAATTATTATAATTAATTATTATTATTATAATATTTAATTATTAATAATTAATAAGATCAAATATTTATTAATTTAATTTATTTAGATTTTAAATAGTTTATTATTATTATTTTAATTTTATATTAATTTATATATTAGTTATTTTATTAATTAATATATGAATTATTATATTAATCTATTTTAGTTATTAAGTATTTATATTTTCTAATATGATTTAAATAAATATATTAATTAGTTAGTATGAATTAAATTTATTATTTAGTTAATTATTATATTAGTTTGTTGTAAATATTAATCATTTATAATATGATTTAAACATATTAATTTAATTAATAATTATTATTATATTATTTAATTATTATTATTTAATAATAATTAATTATTTATTATATAATAATTGATTATCATCATATTAATATTATATTAATTAATGTATGAGTTATTATTATATTAATTTATTTTAAATGTTAATTATTTATAATATTTAATATGAAATAAAAAAAAATAATAATAATAAAATTATATAAAATTAAAGATTCTAGCCGACAGTGTGTTCTTCCTTGAAAATTTCTTCCTCATTAGTATTTATTCTGCCTTATTTCTCTTCTTTTATCATCATTCTTCAACCCTGATGTTGGATCCCTCTTGGGATTTGAAACGTTGGTACAAAAATGTTTATACTATGACATGGTTGTTAGACTGAGTAAAGGTTTTTTTCAAATTGATATATATGATTGTATTGATATTTGGAACATGTGGTTGACATGTGCAAACTGATGCAGGAAACATGCTTGGTATTAGTGTGACAAGGAAACAATAAATTTGTTTATATAACTAACAATTGGGCTATGTGACAATGCATAGTAAGCCTTGATTGCAACCACGTAAAAATGTAAAAGAAAGGAATTTGGAAAGAATTCCTTTGGCTATGTTTGGAAACCCTAATTCCAAAAGAATGAGTGCTTTGCATACAAGAATTCTTCTTAACCTTAATCTTGTATAACATTATGTGGATATGTGCTATATTCATGAACATGTACTTGGGAATTATATTAGCTAGTTTCTAGTTATACGTGGATCTCTCAAGGTAATTGGATTCCCTTGAGAGATGGAATGGACGTGTTCAGTTGCAAGCAATGTGTTTGGCACAACAAGGTAAGGTAACTAGTGTATTGTTATGTTTATTTATGCACTGATAGTTATGTGTTGGTGGGATTATGATGGAAGGGATTGCATGGAAAACAAATTGCCATGAAATATTTAAGAAGGCTCAAGTTGAGCCTTCCTTTCGAAGTACTGGGAACCATCGATATCAAGTCATGGTGTATGTTTTCAATCTTGTGCTTTTGGTCTTTTAGTGATTTTCTTGTGCTTGATTTGCAGTTTTGTTATGTCTAGAGAATGATTATGCCACTTTGTTTGTGGTGTCATATTATTAATAGTTTTCATGGTTTTATTCTTGTTTATTTCTTGTTCTTTCCTTTTAAGTTTTGAGTCTTGGGAATTGGTTAGAAAAGAATAAAGTTAGTGGAGCTCAGAGAGAGCTGAATGAAATCTAGTACGCAATGTAAGATTCAGATGAAGCAAGTGTATGTATAAAGGAATTTGAAGGCAAGAGTATGACAACCAGTTGGACTGGTTTGGTCCATTGGTGTTAATAGATGATAACGGGACAATCATGGAAAATGTAATCAATAAATTTTAGGTGAATGGGTTTGAAGCATTGTATGCCTTGGCTACATTGGGAACTGTTTTTCTCAATGTTGCGTATGTGTTGCATGCATAAAGGGAGTTCTCTTAATCTTGACCTTATGATATCTAGTAATTATGTCGTGATCATGATTATGTTCCTGTCTATATGTGTATAAATGTATGTATGTATGTGTGTCATGTCTGACAGTGTCATCATGGATCATGAATATTTTATGCTAATTCTTATATGTATCTATATATGTATGTCATTGACTAAATATATCATTATTATTTTAAGTTTATGTTTATATGTATGTATGTGTATGTATGCATATTGCTGCTTGACAATATCGTCATTGTTTATGGTAATGTATATGTGTATGTATCTATGTATCTCTGTCATTGTCTAGTAGGGTCATCAGGGATAATTCTTGTGGAAGAATGATTGCTTATATAGGTGAATGGCATGAAAAGGTTCCTGGTCATACAAGGAATCAGTTGGGAGGAGTAGCCCTGACAATCTATGAGGTTAGTACCATGTGGTTATGAGTTGATATTATTTGGTTATATTATGTTTATGTTATGGACAGACTATACTATGGGATACACCATTGAAATGAAAGTAGCGTGGTGTGCGGCATGCTGGGACATGCGTGGATAAGACTTTGGAAGAAATTTTCCTTGGTAGAGAGAGTGTGGTTTTGGATGTGTGGTACTATTGTTGTGTATATGTTGTATATGTTGTACATGTTGCATCTGTGATGTTGTGCGCATGCATTGCTATGTATATATAGTGTGTGTGTATATGTTATTTATGTAATGTTATGCATGGGGTGGTATCAATAGTGTCATGGGAGTATTGCATGTGTAGTGCTCGGTATAGATGGTGCTATGTACATGTTGGATACGTGGTTTTGTGTACATATTGTACTGTGTGCATGATGAATATATGGTGTTGTGTGCACATGATTTTGTGTGCATGTTGGATATGAAGTGTTGTGTACATAGGGTGCTATGTACATGTTGTATATGTAGTTCTATGTACATATGGTGTTTTGTGCATGTTGTACGTTTGGTACTATGTACATATGGTGTTGTGTGCATGCTTGTACATGTTGTATTATGTACATGTTGTACATATGGTGCTATGCAGGTGGTGTTGTGTACATGTTGTGCATATGGTCTTTTATACATGTGGTGTCGTGTACATTTCGTGCATGGGGTGTTATGTACATATGGCATTGTGTACACATTGTACAAGTGGTACAATTTACATGTGACGTTGTGTACACTTGTGCATGCGGTACCATGTACATGTGAGGTTGTACACACATTGTGAAAGTGATACTTTGTACAAGTGGGAATATGTGCATGTTGTACATGTGGTACTAGCGTACATGTGGTATTATGTGCATGTCATACATGTTGTGTTGTGTACATGCAATACTATGTATGTGCATTGTGTAGTCATGTTATCGTGACATGTTTACTCATTGTGTTGTATTCTATGTAGCATATGTATTGTGTTGTGTTGTATGCTAGGTGTAGGTACATGTGTTGTGTGGAATTGTACATAGGGTATAGATGGATTTATTGTTTTGTAAACAAGTGTAGTTGTAGGCATGTGTTTTGTTGTACCCTATGTGTAGGTGAATGTGTGTTATGTAAGGTGTAGGTGCATGTATTGCATGGTGTTGTATGTTGTGTGTCATTGTATGTGAGTGATGCACATTATGTATATGTGCACATGGTTGAGGAGGAGGCATTGGGTGTTTGTCAGGTGTGCAAACTGATCCGAAGTGCATACAAAAAAAGAACAAAGGTAGAAACTAAGAATTGATTAAAGGTGAGTATCAGTATTTTATTTCAGTTTTATTATGCATGAGATTTATGATTATAATCTATGATGATTGTGTTTTGGGCTAATGTGCTATGTTTATACATGATGATTTGGTCAAAGATGCTAATTTGACTTATTGTGACATGAAGTGAATAAAATTGCAACTGTACCTTATTGATGGGCCACCAATTAGGTATGATTTGAAGTTATTTCACTTTATTTTGAACCTAATGGAAATTATGTGTTTGGCATAGGAGAACATGAAATACCATGTTTTGTGGTTGAAACTGACTACAAGAATTAGCAACAATAGCGAAAAAAATTGGAACATGCAACAGTATGCTGGTAAAGTATTCAGGAGGAAGACCATTGTGGGACACTGGTACCCAATAGTGTCCATTGATTTTCATGAGCATTCTATGACTGGTATGATGGTTTTAAGGCAAGGATGCCTTGCTTTTTGTATCTTCCAATGCGAGGAAGTCTTGAGAAGGGATGGACTACCCGAAATGGGGGTGCTAGTGGAACTTGGAATGCATGTGACTACATGGAAGGGGTGACTGGATTTCCCGAGAGACTGTGTAGAAGAGAAGGGAAGGTCGGGGATATATTTGTTTTGGCCATTATAATTTACAAATGGAATCAGATGCACATTGGGAATGTGCCTTGGAACAATGAGCCGGTAACTGTTCACTAAGAGGACAAGTGGCGCAAGATTATAGCATTGGAAATTGGATGAAGATTTGACTTTGACAGTAGATTCTGAACTTCTTAGGCAGGGGGTAAATCCTAGTATTACTTTGAGGGTGGAGGTGTGGGCCTCTAGATTCCCTTGTTGTGGATGCATGCATCATATCCTTTTATTTTATGGTTGAGCATGTGTGCATATGTGTATATGTGTGTATTATTGTAAATATTGTATTAATCTGGATTTATAAAGCTCCATAGATAGTATGATTATTTGTTGGGTGAAGAAAATGTGTATGTGTGTATTTGTGGTTATTATTGTAAATATCATAACGACCTGTGTTATAAAGCTCCAATACACAGTATGCTTGTCATATTTTAGTAGACTAACAACGTAATCTTTGAAACAGGAACTAATATTGTTACCCATTTCATAGAGATAGCAAAAAATTGACCCAATTTTGAAAAGGGGCGATGTAGAACACACATATTTTTTTTAGAGCATAGTTTTTGGCACTTTAAATAACCGATACGATTACCCTTTTAGTAGGGGTAGTAAAAACGTGACCCGATTATGAAAAGTGGTGATGCAAAATATATTTCCTTTTTTTGGAAACATATTTTTCATACTTTAAATTTTCTTATGTACCAATTATCAATCTTTGTTTTTAAATGTTAGTGATTTCCATGCTCATTTTGAAACGTGTTGATGCAACATAACTTTTTTTTAGAGGACTTATTTTTCACACTTTAAAATTTATTATGTCCAATTTTTTTTGAAATTATGATTTCTTAACGGATTTTCAAGTTGTTTTATTTTTCTTTTTTTAAATGTTGATTACTTAAAAAAAACAAATATAAAAATATATATAAAAAAAGTGTTTAAAAAAATATTATCTCGTAAACCATAAAAGAATTTGAAAAAAAAAACAAAATTAAAAAAATATATATAAAATTAAGTAAAAACAGAAAAATTAAAAAAAATATTAACACTAGCAAAAAAAATAAAATTAATTAAAAACAAACTATATTAAACAATTATAGAAAATTAACAAAAAAAAATAAAAAATTTAAAAACTAGTAAAATTAATGTTAAAAACATTAAAAAAAGAGAGTAAAAAAACAAAACTAAACTCAAATTTAAAAAAAAAAAAAAAAAAACCAAAAAATTATGAAAATTTAATATATATATATATATATATATTCAAATAAAAAAATAAAAATAAATTAAAAAACATTTAAAGTTTAAAAAGAAATATATATATATATATATATATATATATATATATATATATATATATATATATATATATAAAGCCTACCTTTTTTATTAAAAAAATAAATAAAACAATCTTTTTACCTTTGCTTGCTCGGTTGACTATGGTGGTGCGGCCCTGGGTAGAGGGTCTGCATGCAGACCCTCTAGCCAAGGCCACACCACCACGAGCAGCCTGGCGGGGTGTAGGTAAAAAAAAATTATTTTTTTTAAATAAAAATAAAAATTTGTTTAAATTTTATTTTTAAAATTTTAAAATTTAATTTTTTTTTGTTTTTAAATAAAAAAGGTAGCCTTAAGAGATCTATATCTATATCTATATCTATATCTATATCTATATGTATATCTATATGTATATCTATATGTATATCTATATATATATATATATATATATATATAGATATATCAAAAATACATATTTCCTTTTAAACTTTAAATGTTTTTTATTTCTTTTTTTAATTTGAAAAGATATATATATATTTTTTTAATTTTCATATTTTTTTGGTTTTTTTTTTTATAATTTGAGTTTATTTTTGTTTTTTTAGTATTTTTTTAAAATGTTTTTCATACTAATTTTACTACTTTTTAAATTCTTTTTTCGTTAATTTTCTATTTTATTTTAATCTAGTTTGTTTTTAATTTCTTTTTCTAGTTTTTCTTAATGTTTTCTTTTTTCTATTTTTACTTACTTAATTTTATGTTGTTTTTTAATTTATTTTTTTTTCCAAATTCTTTTATGGTTTATGAGATAAATTTTTTTTAACATTTTTTTTGGGTCTCTTTTATATGTATTTTTATATTTGTTTTTTTAAGAAATCAACATTTTAATCTTAATTTTAGTAGTTTTTAATTTTAATTTTGTTAATTTTCTATTTGTTTTTTTTAAATCTAGTTTGTTTTTAATTTTAATTTTCTTTTAGTTTTTTGTTAATGTTTTTTAAATTTTTCTATTTTTCCCTACTTAATTTTATAGTTTATTTTAATTTTTTTTTCTTTCCCATATTTTTTTTTCTTTTGCCATTTTTTTTTTTTGTTTAGCGTTTACAAGATATTTTTTTTTTTTTCCATTTTTTTTAAAATATGTTTTCTTACTATTTATTTGTTTATAATTTTTAATTTCTTTTTGTAGTTTTTTAATTCTTATCTTTTATAGGCTAATTTTGTTTTTTCTCTTTACCTTTTAATGATTGATTTTTTTCTTGGTCTTTTTTTTATATATATTTGATTTTCTTTTTTTCTTTTTTAGTATATATTTAAGTTTATCTTTTGTTATTTTTTTAAACTTTTTTTTGTTTTGTGTTTTTCATTGCTTTAATTTTTAATTTTATTTTATGTTTTCATTATCTTTTTGAAATTTTAATGTTTTTCAGGATAAAATATTTTACGCCATTATTTCGAAATGTTGAAATTTTACCCTTTAAAAAAAAGCGTTATCCTAGCGTCAACATTTTTCATTTTGCGGGTGTTTTTTGCACAAAATTTACCATTGAAAAAAAAAAAGTGTTATTCGAACATCAACACTTTCCATTTTGAGGGTGTTTTTTGGACAATTTTTGCACAAAAATTTGTTTTCACCACCATGTTTAAAACATGTTGAAAATTTACCCTACAAAAAAATGGTGTTATACCAGCATCAACACTTTTTCGTTTTTAGCACTGTTTTTGATGTTTTTACGAGTTTTTTTGCCAGAGTTCCCATTTTGAGTTTATAGTTCACATTTCAAAGTTTACATTGTTAAGATGGTCATTGTAAATACTACAACAAGTTATGTTATAAAGCTCCATTGGCAGTATGTTTTGTTTTCAATGGTCTTCCTTGTTACAGGTGTCATCTAACACCGAGGACAATGTTCCCCCAAGGGGGGGGGTTCTATAACAACCTTGGCTAAGAAAATTCATGTAAACATATATAAGGCCACGGTCATGGGACACGTATTTCAAGTTGAATCGACGAAAAAACATCCTAGTGGGTGTTCATTTGGTTTATTATGGCTGAGGAGATTGGAAAAGTAAATGGCAAAGGCTTTCGAAAGGCATGCCACATTTATTGTCATTATATTTATGAAGATAATGGAAATTGGGAGAAAAGGGAGGTGAAAGGTCACAAGTTGCATGTGACGAGGAAAATAAAGGAAAATAGAGGCCTCATTGATAAAACGTCTTCTTAGGTTTAGTGCGTAGGCTTGATTAGTTTAGTTTTGGAGCTCTCTTCTATTCTCTCTCACACATAGTCTTCGACACAGAGTTTTCTTGGAGCACTCTTGGAGAGTGTGGCATACTTGGAGTTTTGGAGAAAGAAGGTAAAGGAAGAGAAGGAAAGCACAAGAGGAGATAGAGATTAGAAGCTACATCAGGTTTTACTTGTAGGTACCGGGTTGCATATATGTTTTCCTCACTAGTTTTGGTATGCATGGCACATGAACGCGGTTTATTGGTCATGATCTGTCATTTGCATGGAGGATTTCCTAGATTGATAGTGGATTTGGCTAGCCTTTCCATTTCCCATATAGCCATGGTGTTATGGGTTGATTTTCTTTGTTTTCTAGTTGGTTCTCATGTTTCATTAGCTTGGGTTGAGTTACTAGTTATAGGATTCTTGGTTGGACAAATGCTCTAGAGCCCTGTATCAGCTTGGGTTAATTCATTAGTCATAGGTTGGAAGAATTCTCTAGATCCCTTGGTAGGTTGAGTTACTAGTCCTGGAGCCTTGGTTGGACAAATGCTCTAGAGTCTGGCAACAGTTGTGGGTTGAGTTACTAGTCCTAGATCGCGGGTTGAAAAAAATTCTCTAGAGCCCTGGAAGGATTGGATAGAGACCAATCTAGTGATGGTTTGTTGATATTCAATTGTGAGGTGGAATCAATGTTTGATGGGTTTAGGTGGTTGGCCTCTGGAATCCCCGGATGGTTTTGGATTGATGTGTTTTATGAGATTGTACATTCATGCTTGGAATATCGCAGGGGGGTAAATGGCTAAAGAGAGATTTGGATCAGCCATTCTATGATCGGGTAGAAGGTGGTAGCCTCATACTAGGTTAGATTTTACATCATTGATATGAGGTTATTTCTCCATGTCATCTCATGATTATTGTACTAGTTTATATATGGATTATATGGCTAATGTTTCCTTGGTATTTCTGTTGTTATTATGTTGGTTATGAATATGTATTATGATAGTGGCTATGTATGGCTCCCATCATTATTTTACTTGCATATGTATGAAAAATGTATCTATGGCCTAATGGATGAAACTGTTGCTAAATTGATAAGGAAATAATGACTCATAATGAATCTTAGATAACTATAAGACCCCTATGCTTACATATGTCATTTACACTTGTAGATTACATTGATGCCAAGTGTTTGACAAAATGTCAGTCCTAGTTGCTGATGGTCAAGCCTAGTCCTAAGGTTAGTATTTGGTTTATTAGTCTTTTCATCATGCGTTTAATGGATTTTGAAAGTAACGAAAAGTTATGGGTAGTGGCTGGAATTATAGGCTTGAAAAGTGCCTTAAATTCCCTGGACTCTAGCACAGGTCTACTGGAAATAGTCCCTAGACATACATGTACAATATTTTTGAAGCATCCAGAGCTCTTTGGACACTGGAATTCCCATAGCATAGGAGCATCCAAAGGCTTAATAGCTTAAAAATGCAGTGCGACTGACTGGCTGGTTAGCAGAAAGGTTGGGATGGTTTCTAGGAGTCTTATTACTAATGTTGAAGGTATGTATGGTGTGTTTTCATTGATTTTACTTCCTTAACATGACTTAGGAGGTCGATTCATATCATAGTAACTTCTTGTCACATGTTTACCATAGTTGGACAATTACTTGGGTATATGTGGGAGGAGGGTGTTACATTTCCTCTCTGGACACTTGGAGGAAAAGTTCCCTACATTACTACAATAGGAACATATGATGGGTTTCATAGCTTTGTTTTAATCCTTGGAGGTCATTTTGTCTCCTTTATGTTCAGTTAGTTTCTCTACCACTATAGTGTTGTCAGATCTTCCTTTAATGCTTCAAAATTCTTTGCGTGCTTTTGAAGATTCATCATCTACTCATTTAATGTTTTATTGTTTTCTTCTAACTTTTTATATATGGCTTTGAATATCTTTATCTCATCAAGAGATGATATATGTATCCTCTTTAAATATGTATTTTCTTCAAGATATTACAAGTCAATATTGGAGCCACTGGATTCATGAAAAATTGCAATTTAACTCTCAAGGGTTTGTTCCCTTGATGGCTCTAGGGATTATTTTGCAGAGACGTGAGATGTCCTTTATTCCTCTTAACTAGATTTGAACCCAATGTCATGTTGAACAATGTCCGTATCTTTTATTGTTCCTTCACTATAACTAGATGAGAAAATTTCACTTTCACTAGTACTTACAGCCGAGCAGTTTGAAGATAAATAGCCTATTGTTCTTCAACAAAAAGAAAATAATAACTTAATTGTAGGTTTCATCTCCTTTGAGTGTTGATCCACAATTTTTCCTCTTGTTATAGGAGAATCATCCTCTGAAACGTGATCTTCAATGCTCCTCAAATATTTAACTACTCCATCCTCCATGGAAAGCTTATTGACATCACATGTGGCTTGCATTTCTATATGATAGATGGACTCCATTTTATCCCATATTTCCTTGGGTGTCTCACAATATATTACTTTCTTAATATCTACTTAGACAACCATCTCATGATTTCCTTCCTATATTTTTTATCAAATTTATAATTTACTACTTCAACTTCCACAAATAGAGATACATCTAAATCAAGAGCTTGCAAATAGATTCTCATCCTTACCCTCCAAGTTGTATAATTTGAGCAATTAAAAGCTCCATCTGAGTTAATCAGTTCCTAGTTTTCCATCATCCCTAGTCTTCCTTCCTGTTGTTAAACTGATCCTGAAGGAACCTAGATCTAATTCCAATTGTTAGAAAGGGGGGTGAATTAGTACTTTGGCCAAATTATACAATTGTTCACAAATTATACTTTTCAATCACTGTAGGAATATTAATGGATCAATAACACATCTCAATCATGTAAAAATAACACAATCACCAAGCACATGAGCAAGATATACACAAGACACAAATATTCATTTTATTATAAGATTCAACTTGATTAAATCAATGCCCCATAAGTTACTATTTGTAGCTATATCAACTTATACTGGAAGGAAATTCTATCCCTGCTTGATTATCATTATTCACTAAGAGGTATTGTTGGCCCTACTCATTTATCAACCTCTTCTGAAAATTAGTCTTTCCCATGCTCGTTTAGTAGCTACTATTGAAAGGAATTGATGCACCTAAGAATTTACTAGCACCCAGAGGAAGGAGCCACAACACCTAATATTCAAGCTACCACTTGTTGGCTCTTTTGATTCGTCTTTTATCTATTTTCAAGATAGAACCAATAGATTTCTTACCTCATAAAAAAACAAAATTTATCACTACACTATTCACTAAACTAACTTACAAACACCTTCAACAATTTTTTATTACTCATAAAAACATCATCACCTTTAGTAATTTCTCATTACTGAAAAAATCAACAAACTATATGCACCAACAACATCAACAAAAAAAATAAAATTTGATGAACAAATAAAAGAACTAATCACTAATTCATCATTCACCTATTAGATATCAAATTTGATCTTTGATTCACCCTTGACGCGTAATGCATCTCGTTGGACAAACAATCTCCCATCCACACCAAAAAACTTTGCTGCTCTAATTCTGCTTTTAATCTTGACTAATATTTTTGAAATTAGACTTTAGTTATCTTGCTCTTTGAGTTTGCACAAATTTCTTATTTTTTTCCTTTGTCTTGTTCATTCTAGTCTTCTAGATCTTCTATTGAAGTCTTATTTTATTCTTGACTTGTTACTTCAATAAATTATGACTTAAACTATTGATTTCTTGCTTACTTTTAGAATTTTCACCTTTTAATAGATTTTAGCGAGGCTTTTCTAATTTTAGGAGTAGTGAACTTTGGCTTAACTGCTATATGTGCCACTAAACTATCACCTTTAAAAAAAAATCAGTGGTTCTGCTGCTAGCCCAATGCACTAAAAGAATAGTTGTTGACTATTCACCTAAGGCCTTTGATTATGGCCTAAAGCCATTTAATATAGGCCCAAAGGCCTTTTAATACATCATTGTTGACTTGTGCTACCAAATTAAATTCCTTGGACTTATTATTTTCTCAAAGAATTAATGCCAAATTCTCCAATTTGGCTTTAGCACCTTTCTCACTAGTACCTTCCTTATTTCTCACCATGGGACTGAGTGTGGTGATCAGTGGCTCAATATTTTAGGAAATAAAATAATTTTTAACCTCCCTAATCTTATTTCTCCTTATAAATGTCCATTACCTTAGTATTCATACCTCACACATAACCTCATATAGGTTATTAGTTTGAAGCCCTCAATCTCGGTGCTTAAAATATGCCTTCACATAAGTATTCCAAGCTAGGGCTTTTGGGCTTAGTTGTCCTGCGAGGTCCTCTTGTCGCCTTTCTTATTGGTTTTTTGTTGGCTTTTGTGGGCCTCACCCAGGTTCAACGTTAGTTAGCCAAACAAATACCTACACTACTGGCCCTTTTGGGATCAGCCCATAGAGTGCGGACTAAAGTCTCACTCGAAGAAGTATGGGGGGATGCTGGAACCAAGTTTCTACACCCTTGATATGGTTGTATTGTTGGTTTATTTCAGCTATAACTACCTACACATAGGTTGCTTAGCCCTCTGTTCCACCCTTCAGTACCTTCGTGAAAGAATACAATCGCCTTTCATGCAGCCCTAACCAGGGGTTGATATACTTTCGCACTGCTAGGGCAATGAACTATGATATTTCCCAAACCAGGTTAAGTGTCTTACTTATCTTATTAACATATCTTAGTTAGCTTCGAGTAAACAGATGTTCTTACTTACGTTCACTTAACCAACATATTTACATACATTTGTGCATCATATAAGCATTATAAGTAAAATTCATACCCAATATAACAGATGCATAAACAAGAAATAACGATGCAGAAGTTGTAGAATACTTCTCTTTGTTGATAATTCTGAACAATTACAGACTCGACCTGCCCTATGCACTCAGCTACAGGGGTCCATGCACTCAACTATGCACTTCTAGGCCTCTATGCACTCAGCAACAGAGCCTCTACCTACACTACAACCCAAAACTTAGATTCCCACTTCAAAGCTATCTCTCATAGATGTTTGATCTTAATTACTTCCCTCTAACTACTTAGAGATTAGCTCTATTTATGCAACACATGGTCCGTGGACCATGGGTAGATCTTCTACAGCTGACATTTCATTTCCAAAATAATGGTGGACAACCCCATGACTCTTTAAAAGCTACACACTCCACGACCACAAAATGAGGAGTCTTTACATTTCGATTAGAAAATTGGACCAAAATATGGGCTTTAAGCCCCAAAATGCCCTTGGGGGATCCCGTGCCCAATAGGCCCCCGACACAAACATCGTGACTCACCCTAGAGTCACTCTATAGGTCTAGAGATCTTAGCGTGAAGACCTCCCAACTCTGTTTGGATCACCGCAACTTCAATAGCGCACTAAGCATCCACCTACTAGACTTCTTCCACCCACTGCTCGGTGACTACTGCTGAACTACTGCCCTCAATCTTTTGCTGAGTTGCCTGCAGTTTCACAGGCTTTCCTTCAATGGAGGCTATGATCGCGTAATCCACATCTATCCATGGTTGTAGGTGCACTTTTAAGACTAATTCTTTATGTCAAGCAACATCCACCTCTCCTTTGAGTGCCTTTGTCTCCTATGTCTGTGCGAACCTCTATGTAAGGGAAACCATTAGCGTTTTCCTTTTCATCTCATCATACATCTATTGTACCTTGTGCACCTTTGTCTCTAGGCGCTCTACATTCGGGTCCTCCTACAGGGTGGTTAGCACCTCAAATGACTATTCAAAAAGCTGCATCTAGTCTCCCACTGCACTGGCAATTGCTGTTATTGCTGTTGTAATAGCAGTGGAATGTTGTTCCTGGACTTAACGCAGAGTTGAAGGCCGCGCCTTCAACTACAATTTTGTGATCTATAGGTCCAAATCTAGCTGAATCCTGGCCATCTCTACTCGAGCGTCGCGCACCCTTGTGGCTAACTTGCGGATGTGCACCTCCATTGGTTCTTCTGCCTAAATGTCCAACTCTGGGACCATCCAGCAACCTTCCTCCACTACATGCATTATTTTCTTGTTCTGCTCCATTGCCTCATTGTGTTGTAGGCCCAACTGCTCGATGTTGATGCGCTGCTCACTTATCACCTGTAGAGGGCGACTCTCCCAGGCCCTGAGTTCCGCAGTGAATCCATCCTGCAAGAGGTAGAGCGTCTCCTAAGGGAGCGCAACCATGTTCAACCATACCCCTTTCAAATTGCTAATCGTGGGCTTGTCAACCTCCTTCTCTATAGTAAATGCCCCATCTGGTAGCACTATCATGTGGGTCACCCTTGTGCGCAACATCTCCTCGGCAGCTGAAGTGCTGATCGCGAGGCTGGTGGATAGTGTGCCAACCTATGGAGTGCATACCTACAACTCCTAGAACTCTATCTAGAGAGCCCCCAATACCAACTCTTGTTGTTTTGTGAACTGTTGGAGGGACTCCACAGTGAGATCCGTCACCGTTTCACTAGTATCATGAAAATTCCCCTCAGTGAGGGTGATTGGGTCAAAAGGTGTCTCTGATGCCTCTTTTTTCTTTCATGTCACTGCTTTCTCTCGTGGTCGTGGAAACTTGAGTTGCATGGTTGTCGTCTATGGGTCCGTGCCACCTTGTTCTATCTCTGTTTCTACTTGAGTTCTAGGTGAAGGTGACTTCCTTCCTTCATGTTATTCTCCTCTTGTTTTTTTTTGTTCTTCCATTTTCACGGCATCATGCACTAGCTGGGCCTTAGCCTCTGCTTCCTCCTTTCTGCACTTCTCCACCAGCTGTGCCATTTAAAGCTTTCTCTCTTCCTTCTTGTGCTGCGCAACGGACTTGTTCGTTTCCACCATGGAGCTAGTTGGAGCGCACTACTCCAGCGACCAAGACTCGAGAACTGCGAAAATTACATCATCAGTCACCAAGTATGGTAGGTTATGCCATTTATTCATAGAGTCCTTCCACGCCCTAATAAAAACATGGTGGAAATCTGCTTTGAACTCTGCAAAGCTATGAAAACTAGCATATATTGTGGGCAACAACTGCAGCTTCCTATTGATCCCCATCTGGATATTCATCTCCATTAAGACCCAAAAGATATTCCTTTATTTTATTCATTGTGCATCCTTGGTCATCTACAGCAAGTGTACTTCGCTGCCTTTGGAAGTTTCGGCATGATCAAAGGGAATTGGCTATCTTCAGGTAGCTCCCATTCCACCAGTATGATCGATAACAGGAGCCACACATAGTGAAACTTTTTTCCCTACTCTTACGCCTCACGACAGTTCACAAGGAACTCGCCCTTTTGATAGTTTTCCAAGTTGAAATGGACTCCTTACGTGCACTGGGTCGCTAGTGCAATCACAGGCGCATGCACCTCATATGCACGACACTTCCGCATCACTTCCCCTGCTAGTATTTGTGTTGTGACATGGATTGTAGGTTTTTTAATGCTGGAGATGGCATATCCTCACTTCTTCTTCTCCAACTTTAACTTCCTCTTCATTACTTCCACGAGGGCCAACTCACCACCTTTTTCTTCTGAAATTTTGGTTGGATCCTCCCCTGAGTAAGGTAGCCATGTGATTTGATGAATCAAGTGGTTTGTGATGGGAATGGGCTCCTCTAGCCACAAACACCCATCATGCACCAAGCAGAGCAGCGGCCTGATGATGAAGGCGGTCACTGGGGCATGGTGGTAATGTGGCACCCAGAGAAGTTTTAGCAACTTGAATTTCTCTACACCGTTGAGCCATTTGCATGGATCCAATTCAATCATTCCAGTTGTCGCGTCAATCCACCAGTGCATTAGCTGCTCCATCGTTAAATGTGGGAACTTCTCATGATTTGCAAGGTCCCAATATTGAAACTTTAGGATAAGAACTCACCCTAAGTGTATCCCCTCAAAAAAATATCATCTGGGAGCAATAGGGTTTGCAGGGAGCTCTTACTCTCATCTATGTCCTTCGTCACCTTGGCTTTGCCCTTACGCGGACGAACATATTCTAGTAGCCTGGTAATAGGGTCTACACCTTGGGTTTCAACTTTCATTTCCACGTCCTCCTCATCCACCAGGATTTCTTTAGATTCTCCCTCGTCAGCCTCTAGATTAATGGCCTTCCCCTTTTCTTGCAAACTCCAACACTCTCTGGGGCTTCTACTACCACAATTTCTTGTGTAGCTTCCTCGAGTGTTGACAACATTCTATTCAAGAGGTCTTGCGTCTCCTTTGGCAACGTTTCAAACACTAAAATTCCTCTCAAAGCCTCAAAATTTGAAAGGTCCATACACACTTGATAGTGCAACAACTGAGTTTTCAAAATGCCAAGTGTTTTTTGTTGGACACCCACTTGTAATTTATAGGGCCTTTTAAATTTGAATTTGATCGTCCCCCCAACATTTGACCCATTAATGCTAGATTGGTGGCATATTTTCAAGAATCTAGCCCATAAATATCACATTAAATGTTTTCCACCCAATCCATTTGGCCTCAAACCAATCATCAAATTGTGAATAGTAACTTTAACATTCACTTTCCAGCAGACCTTTGCACTAGTGCAGCTGTGTTCATGTTGTAACAAACCTGGTGACATGTCGCTGCTTCGCGCAGTCTTGAAATCGCGTAGATCCCCAACTCGAGCAGTGTAGTTTATAGTCCCTCAACTCCTTTCAGCTACCTGGAGCGCTAAGACTATGATTATATCAGCTAGTCAGATGGGCGAGACACCTGTGTATGGCTTCAAATGACTTCCATTCAATTTTCTTGGGAAGGGATCTCCATTCAACTTAACTAACTAGACTGCGCCACCATTGGTAATCTCCTTAATAGCACTCGGCCCCAACCAATGCATTATGAGTTTCCCTGGAAATTTATCAAGCTTACTATCATACAACAGCACCAAGTCATTCACCTTAAGGGTGTGCAACTTAATATGACAGTCATGCCACACTTTTTCGTGCCACTTGTGGACCTATTGATGAAATCCAGTCAAACATATCTCTTCTTCCAGCTCATCCAACTGCGTGAGCCTCTCTTCCAGGGCTCCATGATCCATCATACCTATGAGAGGTGCTATGCGCATACTAGGTATGATGTATTCCATAGGCATCACCACTTCAACCCCATATACTAGCCTAAAGGGTGTTTGTCCCATTAACCGCTTGCATGTTGTCTGATAAGCCCACAATACTGTAGGTATGCATAAGTCTGAATCACTTCGTTGAGCATTGCATACCTTGGTCAGTTCATTTTCAAGCACTTTGTTGAACACCTCCACTGTCCCTTTAGCCTATGGGTGATAAGGTGTGCCCTTTTGGTGATACACCTGAAATTCCTCTGTTAGTACATTGATCATCTCATTCAGAAAGTGCATACCATGATTCTCATCAAGATCTTTGGACATTCAAATTGCGTCAATACATGCTCAAATAGAAACTTCACGGTAGTCACTCTCGTGCAATCCTTCATTGGCTGCACTTCTTCCCAATGAGTCAAGTACTATGTCGCAGTGATAAAGTACCTCGTGCCTATCTTTTGTTGGGGCTGAATAGGTCCTACAAAATCTATTGCCCACTTGTCGAAGGGTTGCAACGTTACTTATGCATTCAAAGGAATTTCATCCCTCAAAAATGGCTTGCCTTTTCACTGACATACATCACATGCCTTGCAATATGCTTTTGAATCCTAATGAAGGGTTGCCCACCACAACCTGGGGCATAGAATCCTCTCCGCATTTTCTCTTCCTGCATAATGTCCTCTCGTGATGCCCCCATGAGTCTACAAGGATGTTGCTTTGTTCAAACTTAGGTACATACCTTCACATTATTTCATTAGTCCCCATCTTGTATAGATTCCCAACAATGATAGATAAGTCTACCACACGCACCAACAATTCCTTCTTCTGCTGGACAAAGTATCCTTCCGACCCAGTTCCAGCTGTTAGAAAGTGTATTATGTCCTTGAAATTTCCATCCGCGATGCGCACAACAAAGATTTGCAAGTCAAGTAATCCTTCCTCCAATCGAGTAGGTTCCCCCCTGTCTTGATGTGAGACAGGTGGTCAGGTCCCGCGTTCAATCATCCAGCCTTTACAAAAACTTCAAAATCATATTCTTGGAACAATAAAAGCCATCTACAAATTCGCCCCCCCAACACAGGCTTGCTGACCAGGTACTTCAACATGGATTGGTCTATATACATCTTAAATTGGCCTCCTAGCAAGTAGTGTTAGTACTTCTGGAGCACATACACCATAGCTAGCCCCTCACGCTTAGTGGTGGAATAGTTCTTCTCCGCTTTGGCCAACTATGAGCGTGCATCAAACTGTCCATCGTACTTGTTTTTTAGTCACATCTTAAGCTTCTCAAATCATGCTCTCATCATCCTCCTATATTCATGCCAATCGTCAAAGCTTCCCTTGTGCATACCCCACCATCTTGTGGGAGTAGCGCACACTACCAAGTCCAAGGCTTGGAAGCATTGCTTTTCTAGTACCTCCCTTTCAAATGCATCCAAAAAGGTATCTACCTCAGTTAGACCATCATAAGTAGGAAGATTCCTTTCCTCTGATGACACACAGCGCAGCGACCGGGTCGTCATATTGCAATTTAGCGTAGTTACTTTGTGTAACTGATTCTGCCAATGTTCGATTTCTTCATCGAAATCTAAAGTGTAGGAACTCTTGTGCTTCCATGTAATCCATCCATCCACATGTTAGGTTGTGTTATATTCTTTCCACGACTAGCCCACGTAGTTAACTGGGGGTTAGAAGGGGGGCAGATCCCCCCCTTCGTTGCACCGATTGCGTAGCAACGGGAATCACAGGGGGTTTGAGGGGTGCAGGTAATCCAACATGGTTTTGTGCATGTTTTTCCCACATGGTTTTGGATGCGATGGCTTTTGGTCCAGGGTTTTGGATGAGATGGTTTTTGGTCCATGGTCTTGGACGCGATGGTTTTTAGTCCATCGCATTGGATGCCTTGGCATGTATAAATATGTATGGTAACATTGAAAGGAACATAATGAAAAATCAAGATGGTAGTCCCAGTTTTGGGATCCAGAGGAAAATCTCTATGTATATGTGTTTTATGTGTTATGATCTCACATTTTCTATTTTATTTTTCCTAGAATTCATATGCAGGTAATTTTTGTATGGGGTTAAAACCTACATTTGGTATCGAAGTTGTTTTGGCTTCAAGGGGATGCCTTTGCTGTTGACGGGTTTCCCTCAGGCCTGTGGTAGAATCTATTCAATGGGAGATCTATGGGATTGATTCTAGTGGTGAAAGAGGATGGCAAGTAGTGTAAAGCTAGAGATTGAGAAATTCAATGGTCAGATTTTTGAGTTATGGAAACTCAAGATGGAGGATCTATTGGTGGATAATGATCAGTTGATTGTGGTAGTCCGTGTACTAAACTAATGGGAGTGTCTGCTGAAGAATGGAAGAAGTTGGATCGGAAGAAAAAGAGCAAAATACGATTGTGTGTCTTAGATTTAGTATTGTTGAATGTATTAGAGGAAGCTACGGTGAAGGCTATCTAGGAAAAGTTAGGGACTTTCTACCAATCTAAGTCTTTGGTGAATAAGTTGTTCCTACGGAAAACGGTGTATAACCTAAGGATGAAAGATGGAGACTCAGTGACAGATCATCTGAATGTGTTTAATACTGTGGCAAGTCAGTCATCGTCTATTGATATCAAAATTTTAGATGAAGATAAGTGCATTAGTTTGTTGTGTTCTCTACTAGATTCATGGGATAGTTTGGTTATTGCAATAGGTAGCAATGCAACTGCCTTGTAGTTTGATGAAATAGTATTATCCTTGCTGATGGAGGAGATGAGATGGAAAAATATGGAGAGCCAGAATGGTGATTCCTTGTCTGTACGAGGACGATCCCAGAACAGAAACAAAAATAAGTCATTGAGTGGGATATCTAAATCTAGAAGGAGATCTAAATCTCTAAGAAAACCTGTAAAGGTGGTGTGCTGGAAATGCAGAAAGGAAGGGCACTACAAAAGGGAGTGTAAATGTAAAGTTCTTGAAAAAGGAAAGGGATCTAATGATGCTCCTTCTATAGAGGCGAAAACCACCTCAGATGAAGGTGGGGATGTGTGCTTGGCTTCTTCAAGTACAAATGTAGATCATGAGGCATGGTTGATTGACTCAGGTGCATGCTTTTACTTCACTCCCCATAGAGAATGGTTCTATTAGTATGAGAAATATGATGGTGGTGATGTCTTCTTAGGCGATGATGGGAAAGATAGAATCGTTGGTCGTGGAAAGGTAAAGTTGAAGTTGCAAGGTAGAAGGGTTAGAACACTTTTAGGTGTTATACATATTCTTGCATTGGCCAGAAATATGATTTTTGTAAGCAAGTTAGATGATGCAGGTATAAAAATAGTGTTTGAGAAGGATACATGCAAGATGGTTTCGAAAGCACTGGTATTGATGCAAAGAGTTCAGATTGGAACTCTATTCAAGCTGCAAGGTAACACTGTTGTTGATGGGTGCAACAGTTCTGTGGTTCCTGAAAGTGGAGTAGAAAATCTAGTGGTCTCTAGAGAGAAGACCATGTTGTGGCATCAAAGGCTTGGACATATTGGAGAGAAGGGCCTTTGAATACTTCATGGTAAAGGTATGGTAGAAGGTATGAGTAATACCTTCTAGTGGTAAGAGGGCGAAACAAATATTAGAGTTTGTGCATAGTGATGTGTTTGGACCTGTGAAGGTTCCATCACTAGGTAAGTATGTGTACTATGTATCATTTATAGATGACTTCTCAAGGAATATATAGATATATTTCCTTAAGAAAAAATCTAAAGTCTTTGATAGGTTTAAAGAATTTAAGGCTCTAGTGGAAAACCAGACAGAGAAGAAGATAATGGTGTTGAGGATAGATAACAGTGGAGAGTTTTGTAGTAAGGAATTCGAAGAATTTTGTAAGAAGTTTGGTATAGAACGACAGAAGATTACTCCATATACACCTCAGCAAAATGGAGTTGTAGAAAGAATGAATAAGACGTTGATGGAAAGGGCAGGAAGCATGCTAAGTGGTGTCGGGTTAGGACAGGAATTCTGGGCATAGGCAGTGAAGACAACATGTTACCTGGTCAATAGATCACCTTCATCATCGTTGGAGGAAAAGACTCCAGAAGAGGTATGGACTGGTAAGAAACCCTCTCTTTCACATATGAGGGTATTTAGATGTGATGAATATGTACATGTTCCAAAGGAGAAATGAACCAAGTTGGATAGTAAATCTGAAAAGTGCATCTTTATTAGGTATAAGGATGGTTTAAAGGGTTATAAGCATTGGAACCTAGTAACAAGGAAGGTTGTGTACAACTGAGGTGTGGTGTTCAGAGGGGTAAAAGATGTTATTAAACATGAATTCCAACCAAAGGAACCTGGGAAGATAGAGTTTGAGCTAAAGGATGAAGAATCAGACTCTACAGCAGAGGAGGAATCACAAGATGAAGAGCCACACACTCCGAGTGTGAGAAGATTAGTCTGACAAAGAAGGCAGCCAGAAAGGTATAGTCCATCTACTTTCTGTTCAAAATTTGCTTTATCTATTACAGATGATGATCCCAAGACTGTAAATGAAGCAATACATTCAGAAGATAGAAAACTATGGAAAGAGGCCATGGTTGATGAAATGGAATCTTTGCACGAAAATGAGGCTTGGGATCTGGTGGATTTGCCAGCTAGAAGGAAACCCATTGGCAGCAAATGGGTGTTCAAGAAGAAGACAAATGTAGAAGGAAAGGTGGAGAAATACAAAGCTCGGTTGGTAGAAAAAGGTTATTCCCAGGTGCCAGGAATTGATTTTTGTGATATTCTCTCCTATTGCCAAGGTAACTTCCATTAAATTACTTTTATCTATTGTTGCTGCTTTTGATTTTGAGGTAGAACGGATGGATGTGAAGACAACATTTCTTCACAGGGATCTAGAAGAGGAGATCTACATGAAGCAGCTTGAAGGCTTTGTGGTGAAGGGTAAGAAAGAACTGGTATGCAAGTTAAAGAAGCCTCTGTATGGGTTAAAACAGTCACCAAGGATGTGGTATCGGAAATTTGATACATTTATATGGGGACTTGGCTTCACCAGAAGCAAAGCAGATCACTATGTGTATTTTAAATTAATTGGCGATCTTGTTATTTATCTGGTCTTGTATGTGGACGATATGTTGTTGGTTGGAAATGAGAAAGAAATTATCCAAGATTTGAAGACTAATTTTTCCTCCAAATTTGGCATGAAAGATCTTGGTGTTGCAAACTATATTTTTGGCATGGAAATGAAAAGAGATCGGACAAAGAGGAAACTCTGGTTAAACCAGGGGAAGTATGTCGAGACAATATTGCAGAGGTTTAATATGCAGGATAGTAAATCGGTGAAGGTTCCTATTACTATAGATGTGAGGTTATCTGTTGAACAATGTCCCAAGGCACAAGAACAGGAAGAGGACATGTCCTGTGTCCCATATGCAAGTGTAGTCAGTAACCTGATGTATGTGATGGTATGTACTAGACCAAACATTACACATGCAGTGGGAGTATTGAGTATGTTTATGTCAAAACCAGGGAAGGAGCACTGGACAACAGTGAAGCGGGTTTTAACGTATTGGCATGGCACTAGTGATTATGGTTTGTGCTACCAAGGATGACTAGGATTGGACAAAGTGTTGGATATTCATGGCTTTGTTGATATAGACTAGGCTAGAGATCTGGATCAGAGAAGATCTACAAGTGGGTATGTTTTAGACTATTTTGAGGTGCAGTCATTTGGATGAGTAAGAAATAATCTGTAGTGGCACTATTAGCTACAAAGGCAGAATACATAGCAGCCACTCATGCAAGCAAGGAAGTAGTATGGTTGTAGAGAATGTGTTCAAGTATGGGGTTAGTATAGGGAGCTATAACGATAGAGTGTGATAGCCAAAGTGTAATATTATTGGCAAACAACATTTTTTATCATTCAAAGACAAAGCACATTGATGTTCAGTATCAGTTTGTGAGGGATATAATAGAAGACAAAAAGGTGTTGCTAGTAAAGGTGGACACTTCGAAGAATACTGCAGATGCATTGACAAAAATCTGTGACCTTTGAGAAGTTCTCTTGGTGTAGAGAAACAATGGGCATTGCAAGGCTGGATAAATGACTAAGCTCTCTTATGGCCACTGTGGAAAGAAAACGACAAGTGGGAGAATGTTTGGTTGTGTTATATTCTTTCCACGACTAGCCCATGTAGTTAATAGAGGGGTTAGAAGGGGGGCAGAGCCACCCCTTCGTTGTGCCGATTACGTAGCGAGGGAAGTCACAGGGGGTTTGATGGGTGCAGGTAACCCCACTCTATGGGGTCTGGGGCAGCATCCCAGAAAATTTTGGTTTTGGACCCTATATTAGATTGGGCGGACCTACCTATGGTTTTGTGCATGTTTTTCGCAGATGGTTTTAGACGCGATGGTTTTCGGTCCACGGTTTTTGACATGATGGTTTTCAATCCATGGTATTGGATGCTTTGACATGTATAAATATGTATTGTAAGATTGAAGGGAACATAATGAAAAATCAAGCTGGTAGTCCTAGTTTTGGGATCCAGGGGAAATATCTATGTATATGTGTTTCATGTGTTATGCTCTCACATTGTTTATTTTCTGTGTTCTAGAATTCGTATGCAAGTAATTTCTGTACAGGGTTAAAACCTACACCGTGGTGGGATTCACCTAGTCTTGGTCTCGTGTTGTTATCTTATATATCTAGTCCAGAACATCATCACTTTCATAGTCGCAAATGGGTTCCGTATAGCGCGATCCCTCAACAGGATCTAGGGGTATTATTATGCGCAATGATTTATTCTCAAAGATCATCTTCTACTTCTTCAAATTGATTGCCACGTTCATATCAGTAGCCCAGTCAATTTCCAGGACTACAAGCTAGGGATTATTGTCATCCACAATATCTATTACTTCAAAATCTTCCAATGTGCTCACTCCATCAATATCCATGGTCACTCCCCGCAGCTGCCCCATGGGTATGATTTTATGTTGATTCATCATCCTTAGCTGAATCAAAGACCATTGCATCGCAGTTCGCCCCATTCGCTCCCAAGTCTACTTTGGTAATACATTCGCATTTGATCCCAAATCCAAAATAACTTGATCCATTTCATATTCTCTGATCTACGCAGTGAGTCTCATTTCACGCCCCGTCCTTCTCTTATGCTTTCCGATCTTGTGGACTACACATGGTTCACCTGGTGCATTCCTAGCACATCTATTAATAAGTTCCTGTAACCCTTTCACAGCCTTACTGTTGTGTAGTAACTTCATACAACTTTCCATGAAGGTACTGAGCATAGAGGGATCCATCTCCAACTTCGGTTTATCCATGCTTCCTGAAGTGGAGGCCTCGGTGAAGCTCTTCTTAGATTCCATGAATGTTTTGCAGGCATGCTCCAAATCAAACTCGGCCTCTTTCACCAGGGCTTTTCGAACCCATGTTCTATCTTCCGGTTGTTTCCCCTTGTCATATCCCACCGCGATTCCACTTCGGAGCACTATATTTATGTTCAAATCTTCCTCATGCAGCTCAGACCTCATCACCTACAAGTTTTGAGTTGGGGGAGGTAGTAGCACTCGTTTGTCACGTATCCTGTCTATTAGCATAGGACAATCTTCTGTTTCATGATCAAACAACATGCAATACTTGCACGATGGGTGTGTTGGATTAGTGCAATCACGAGCATAGTGTCTTGGCCCTCCACAATTATAGAAAATCTACTATCTGTGATCTCTACCAAGTCCTCCTCTGCCTCGGCCTCATCCGCGCCCCTGAAATCCTAAATAGGCCATCCCTACATTCTAGTAAAGGGGTTGTGTTTCAGCTTGAACTCTATAAGTAGCCATTGTATCCATCATCAATTCATAGCTCCTGAAAATAGGCTCATCATGTCCCACCGATCTAAAAAAGTTGCAAAACAATTGTTGCGGAGTTCACATATACTTCTGTAACAAGTGATAGTTGTCCGTGGCATGTTTTTTGGCTATTTGATAGATAGTGCACCAAAAAGTAGGTGCCATGCTAGGTCCTGCTTAAGCTTCCAGCCTTAAAGGCATCAGTCCTCCTCCTACAAGGTAATTTGTAAAGACCAAGGAGTGGTCTTTGTCATGACCATTACTCTTTCATTTCACACACCATACCTCTTCGCGTACCTCTGGCTGAACCATCCTATCCTGCTTCAAGCTTTGCATCTCAAGGCATATATTTTCTAGCTCTGTCTGGATATACTGAACTCCTAGATTAGGATCTCGCATTGGGGTCTCATTTAGTCTCATGGAAATCTCCAAGGCCTCTGCCTGAGTTTTTATCTTCTGTGGTAGTAGCGAAGCCACAAACCACTTGCGATGTTGTCCATCTGTCAAATTCACGCTGGCTTTGCAGATTGTACATTTCAGCCTCTAATCTAGTTCCAAAGGTGTCTTTCCCAGTAGCATCGTGATCTCTTTGAATCCCACAATCGATTGTGCTTCAAATTTACACTTGCTAAATTCCTTATTAAGTGCTGCTTGGATGTCCGCTACTCTAACATTCGGGTTATCCTTGAAGTACTTAATATACTAGGTTAGCGCATGATCTTGAAGAGCACTAACAAGTGTTGCCTTCTTTATATGGTTAGTTGTAACACCTTTAGCTTCCCATATAGCCCTCACAACGAACCAAAATTGGTCCGAGTCCTCATTTCGCAAGCCTTTGAACAAAGCCAACTTCACTATGTTTGCCATACTGAATCGCAATGGAGGTCGAGGTGGTACGAGTGAAGTTGGAGGCGATGGTGAAGATGGAGGTGGTGTGGGTGGAGGTGGTATTTGCAGAAATCCTTGTCTTATCAACTGAATAGCACTTTGTGGAGAGACCTTCGCTATCCCTTCTTCGTCCCTTCACGGTGGTGAAATCAAGGGGATATACTCCAAACCCTCATTTCCTTCATTTCTGTAACTTTTTCCACTTCATGTAGTTCCAAACATCAAGGTAGGTAAATAACCTATTTTTTGCACAACAACATTTTAATGCAAGTATTCAAAGATTTTACATAGTTACCTTGTGATCCCTTGAAAAATCATTTCTCTACCTCACTATAGCTGACTGAGGTGTCGACTGCGAGCTCAGTAACAAATCCTTCTATAATGCGATCGAGCCAATGATCAACGATGCGTGAGATCTTATCCTCTAATTCTTCCAACCTCTGCACTAGCTATGGTGTCCACACAAGAGGTCCATCAAATTTCCACCTTCCTTGGCTATCTACTAGCTTCATGATCCACTTGTATAGCTCAGTAGGGAAGGACACAAAAAATATTTCGTGGATCTTCGTATAAAGGTATCGGTCCAAGCATTATTCTTTTCATAGTCATGGGTTTATATTTTCTTCTGCCACGAACTCGTGAATTCTTCTGTCCAACTAGCCTTCGATTTCTTTCTTAGTTGGATTCGAGTGATACAACATTGCACATCTCTATGCAGATTCTAGTCCCAGTAATGGAACCATTTGTTGGTTTGTGGGGGCCTAACCTAGATTCAACGTTAGTTAGCCAAACAAATCCCTACACTACTGGCCCTTTCGGCATCAGCCCACAGAGCATGAACTGAAGTCTCACCCAAAGCAGTATGGGGGGATTTTGGAACCAAGTTTCCGTACCCTTGAGATGGTTGTGATGTCAGTTTATTTTAGCTATACCTGCCTACGTGCAGGTTGCTTAGCTCTCTATTCCACACTTCGGTACCTTCATGAAAGGATACAGTCGACATTCACACAGCCCTAACCAAGGGTTGATATACTTTCGAGTTGCTAGTGCAACGAACTGTGATATTTCCCAAACCAGGTTAAGTGTCTTACTTATCTTATTAACAAATCTTAGTTAGCTTCGCGTAAATAGATGTTCTTACTTATGTTCACTTAACCAATATATTTACATACATTCGTGCATCATATAAGCATTATAAGTAAAATTCACACCCAATATAATAGATGCATAAATAGGAAATAAAGACGCAGAAATTGTAGAATACTTCTCTTTATTGATTATTCTAAACAATTATAGACTCAAACAACCCGGTACACTTAGCTGCAGCGTTCTAGGTCTCTGCACAATCAGCTACAGAGCCTCTATGTATGCTATGATGCAAAACTTAGACTCCCACTTCAGAGCTATCTCTTAGACACATTTGATCTTAATTACTTCCCTCGAACTACTTAGAGCTTAGCTCTATTTATACAATCCATGGTCCGCGGACCATGGGTAGATCTTCTAAATCTGACATTTCATTTCAAAAATAAGGGCAGACAACCCTATGACTGTTTAACAACTATGCACTCTGCAACCACAAAATGTGGAGTCTTTACAATTGGATTACAAAATTGGACCAAAATATGGGCTTTAAGCCCCAAAACTACCCTTGGGGGATCCCACGCCCAACATTGTTGCTCCATCAATAGCCTCGTCAACCCAATGCCTTTTCTGTTAATTTTTTCAACTACAGTAAAATTCCACGTTGGACAACTCAAATGACCAAGATAATGATTGAATTATATTTCTCTTTTCATGAGGACCAAAATCAACGTAAATATCACCCAATTTGGTTAAGTAGAAGTTGAGTTATGAATTATTTTATTCACACATGTATTATGGAAAGGTTCAACCCTAACCATATAAGTAACTTCCTCGGCCAGTATTAACCCCAAGGGATCCCTTAGGAAATCCTATCGATAGAAAAGACCTCAAGATCGTTTCTATCTTGTATGTGTTTGCATAGGTTTGACGGAAGGAGTTCACTCAAGGGTCTGAAATCATAGGCAAAAGGTTCACTCTGGGTTATGGTCTTCTGGATCTCAGTCGCTGGCGTAAAACATGGCATTCTAGTCCCTAGTCATTGGCACACAAGCCTATGAGAGATACTATAGACCCTTCGACATTGGCACAAAGGATTATGGGAGCAACTTTGGGTTTAGAGGAAGATTGGAAGGTTCTGGTCCCTGGTTCCTCGCACCAAGTACCCCTGGGAGTGACCCTATCATCATGGTCGCTCACACAACTCAACAAGGGTGTGACTTTGGCTTGTCGGCCACTCACACAACTTGGCAAGAGATCGAATTTGAGTCTTTCCAGTTCAAGGCCAAACTCACATGTATACAAACCTCATGAGAGTGACTCTGTAGTTACAGTTTTTTTCAGTCTCACACAGAGAGTTTGGATGAGAGAGAGCCAACTCAGATCTAGGGTTTGACATATTAGCTTTAGTCAACTTCACTAATCAGGTAGATCTAGGTTCCTCTGCAAACATATGTATTGGGATCATTGACAGTTACAACGTTACTCAGTAGTATTTGACATAGTGACAGCTGTATTCAGTAGTATTTGACATAGTGACAACAATATAGAACAATTGACATTAGTTTGTGACAACACATTACAACCATCAGTATGAGGATTTTGATTCCTAGTATGATTAGATTTGTTTCATGGATATCATTATCGTTTTTCTGCATAGATAAAGTTATGGATCATTTTACTCTCTTTTGTTGTATTATTTCATGACGATCTAAGAAGAATAAGATTTTCAAGGGTTTTCCCCATAGTGGGTTTTACCCTGCTCTCAGACCAATCCTGGTGTCTCTATATGTGTGCATGCTTTCTTCTATTGTTTCGTTTATTTTCCACTACATTGATGATGATGGTGATGTTATTTCTTTCTATGTTATTGCATATGTTGACGTATAATGATTTGGATATGAGTAATGTAATTATGGTATGGGGTGAGCTTAATGTATTAATGATGGAATGTAACTATCATAGGAAAGAACAATGTCACCCTATGAAAAATTAACATGGCATAAGATTTGGGTTGAAGAAAAGCCATGGATATCACCCAAATGATGACATCATTGATGGAAGGAAGAAGAGTATGGTTGAGACCTAAAATAATTATAGGGTATGAAGAAAACCTAAGGCATCTTAATGATTAGGGTTTGATGAGTTTTATGAGGTTAGGGTGGGAGAGAAAGCCGTGATTTATGGAAACCATAGAAGATAAGGAACCATATGGTCAATGTGAAGATGCTCAAGCCCTATATAGGATAATCCCTAGCATATTTGGTTGGATACTTGAAGACAACATTGGTATGTGGACCATGGAAATTGATGGCTCTTGAAGATTGTTTCAAGAGGGAGAGGATCACCTCTAATTGAAGATTAGCATTTCTTGAATTATGATGCTTCTTACTTGTTAGACTTATGGATCTAATGGTTATGCCTATTACTTCCTACATATTTATTTGAGTATATGGGTGTTTCTAACCTCCTTGATGAGATGAGATGTGTAGATCCTTCTTGAATATCATTTTGAGATGCATATCCAAAAAGAGACAAAGAGGTACTTCATGAAAATATGAAAATTTGTTTCAAGTGACCTATGTCTAATGAGTAGGTGATAGGTATTTCAATACCTCAAGGTATGCATGGCATATTGTGTTTCAACTATTGGCTCAGTAAGCCCTATGGTATGATGAGAATGCCTCTTTCTTTAATGGATCATACATGCATATGAAAGTGACTTGGATATATGTCTTCTATGATGAAATTATGCACTTAGTGTTGAACATTTTGACCTTCTTGAATTCTATGAGGCTATCTAATGTTGATACATTGATACATTTGATGTTTGGAAAACATCTATGATGTATCCATTGGATATCTTGATCCTGTAAAGAAGGTTAGCACCTTGGCTCTAAAAAATGATACTTTTCATGATGGATTTCATATAAAAGGATAGTTCATTGACTCCTATACATGAGTATGTTGGTAATTCTTGCTATAAGAATGATGAAAGCATATGCAAAGAGATATTTCCACACATGTTGTTTTGATAAATTTTTACTGAATGAACTAATTTGATCTCATTGGTCATGAAGAGCATGATAACCTTGATGTGAGAGGTATAACTATAAGATTGATATTTTAGACCTTTTACTATATGTGGTATTGCCTTGATGGAATATAGTTAAACTATATGCAGTAACTTGATCGAGTGACTTGATAGAAAATGTTATTGTGTTCATAATATTTGAGATATGATGTTGCACCTATCTACTGATTTGAATCTAACCTTTAACAAAATATTGATGTCATGATTTTGATAGCCATATGTTTATGATATAACAGATCTAATGTAGACATGTTTCTTACATGAATGAAGATGAATGATGCAGATCCCCAGTCAGAGATAGAATCACTTCTCAAGATTCTTACCCTTATTACTATTTGTGATATATATTGTTGAAGTATGATTTATGTGCATTTGCCAGTATTGATCTGCAACATGGTCTTAGATCTAAAGAACATTCATAAATTAAGGTTTCTTCTCTGGTAACATTCACATATATATGAGATTTCGTCCCTAGTCGTACGCATGCTAAGGCCTAGACAATGACCATGCAACTAAAGTCACTCTCATGATAACCTGAAGAGAACGACCAAAGGTCTGACTGTTGTTGACCATCATTTGAAGGTTTCTAAAGCTGTTGAGTTAAATTTTTGATCATATAATGATGTATTGTGAATGAAATCATATGGTCACCTGGAATATATCAGTACCACAAATGTGTTTCAGATGGCTAGATCTACTAGTAGGAATATTTTCCATAACATGAACATGTAGACTAAATGTGTGTTTTCAGGTGACCAAGACATAATTATAGATATGTCACCATGAGGTTGGCATGATATGGATTAATGATATATATGAATAATGTTTTTTCATGATTCTTGATAATAACCTTGAATTGATGATTGAGAAATGATTCGATTATAGATCTCTCTATGATAGAAAAATTGGACTTGACCTAATGTCTAGTGATCTGATTTGACGATCGTTGATTTTCCCTGATATAAATACTATGTGGGCATGATGACTTACATGGGTTGGCCTCCTTATTCTTAGCACAATGGCTTGAATTATGATAGTTGTGATTTAGCATGAAAAGTGGAACCTGCATGACTCATCCTTGATGTATTCATTTGCACCTAGTGACATGATGACCTATATTATGCTTATGAGAATGACTTGATAAAATTCAAATTAATAATGATGACTTTGATAATGGTCGTAATTTGGCTTCTAAACTCTGATGATTTGACTTTTTTGTTGATGGTACAACATTGATTTTTGTAAGGATGATTATGTTGGCTTAGAAAGTCATCATGCTTAGAGCATTGCGATCTAGATATGTTGATATTTGACAATTATTTGATGAAGTGAGGGTGATGAGTTCCAAGGTATTGCTTTTATATTAATTATGGTTTTGGTTTTATATCCTAATGATCTACTTGTGACGGGTGATGAGCTTGTGATGATCTAAATCAGAGGGAGATGGCTTATGAAGATCAAAATGATCTTTCATGGCATGCTAAATCGATTTTTGGAATTTGGGAAACAAATTCCATATTGCAAAGCTATTGGAAAATGTTTTTGAATAATGAAAAGGAAAATCCTTGGATACTCTGATTTGAAGCTCAAGATGTTGTTGAGCTTGACATGGCATCTGACCGTTGAAGCATTGATGTTCCATTTTGAACATCCATTTGAATATGTATGATGTGCATAGAACCTTAATGAATTCATGAAGGAGTTGCTTCACTCACATAGAGTTTCCACCGAGCATGCTTTGAAATATTTGATATTTGAGATTGTTGTTGATAAGAATATTTGGATTCTTATTTAATATGTGATCTGCCATGATATCTTGTATGAGAGGTCCATAACATGAACAAGGTTGATCATGATATTGCTAGCATGGATAACTGTGAGGTAACATATGAAAGCTCCTTAGGGAGTTGTTTGAGCATGACCTGGATATGACATGGATACCATGGATACACTATGATGATATGATTGGCAGTAAGTCACATATTTATAGTTGGGAATGAGATAATCTCATATGTTGAGCCAATTGTTGGGCGTAGGATCCCCCAAGGAAAGTTTTGGGGCTTAAAGCCCATGTTTTGACTAAGTCCGATGTAAAGACTCCACAATTTATGGGCGCGGAGCACGAAGTTGTAATTAAGTCATAGGGTTGTCTGCCCTTACTTTTGTAATGTAACGTCGGCTTGAGAGTTCTACCCATGGTCCACGAACCATGGGATTTTATAAATAGAGAAAGGCTCTAAGTGTAAAGGGACATATAAGAATCTAAGAAGTCTGTAAGATCTAATGATGAGGAATTGTGTCTCAGTTGAAGCGTTGAGTCATGTCTTTGGGTAGTAGAGTAGGAGAAGGATCTACAGCTCAGTGCACAAAGGCATAATAGTTCGTAACTGAGTGTGTAGACCCCTACAGCTGAGTTTGCAGGGTGTGTCGAGTCTATAACCGATTGAAGTATTAATAAAGAGAAGTTTTACTTCATTTCTGTGTGTCTTTTTCATGTTTTATGCATTGAAGTATATTGGGTATGAATTACAAATTTACTGTTTATTTACTGCATGAACTTATATGAATGTGATGAATAAGCAAATATAAGATAAGCATCTGCTTACGCAAAGTTAACTAACGTTTATAAGAAGATAAGTAAGATCCACATTGTAACTTAGGAAAAGAGAATAGATTGCTACTTTAGCAGTGCAAAATCACCTCAGCCCCTAATTAGAGCTGCGCGAAGGAGAGTATAATAGAGTGCGAAGGCCTCAAAGGTCTAGAAAGTGGGAAAAGTAACTTGTGCAAAGGTATTCACAGTTAGACTAAATCGAACCCTCAAACATATCAAGGGTGTGGAAACTTGGTTCCAGTATCCCCCATATTGCTTCGGGTGAGACCTCAATCCGCACTCCGCAGGCTGTTACCGAAAGGGCCAATAGTACAAGGGTTTGTTTGGCTAAATAACTCCAAACCTGGGTAAGGCCCCATCAAGCCAACACTAATGCAGCTATCAAAACAAGATCACACTTGTGGTTGGATCCTCCATGAGAGGGAGGATTATTATGGTATCCTTTTGTGATTCATATGATTATATATGATTTGACATGATATTTGATTTGAAGTTCTGTATGAAAAAGAAATAGCTTCTGTTGAGAAAAAAATATTGATAAGAGCAATGGTAATTGAGGACACTGAGAAAACTCTTCCTACCCTACTTGAGCTCCCAGGGGGAGGAATAGAGATAGAGGGCTCCTGGGCTTGAGGAAACTCTAGACAATAGGGAATTAGCCTATCTGTTACCGAGGGTAGAAGAATGTTTCTCCCCTATCTTTATATGGTCAGAGAATGTTTCTCCCCTCTTGGTCTTTGCAGAGTACACCCAAGTTGGCATCATACCCTCAAGCATGAAAACTTTATGGGAATACCACTCCTCGTTTTGGCCAATGAGTTGAGAGTGTACTTGGGGTGTACAACCCAAGTTGATTATGATGCAGGTGTTCTACCACATGACTATTCTGAGTTGTCGATGGGAAGATCAGTAGGAAATAGAATGGGTTGAGATAACTTGATATGATTTTGGGTTGAGAGTAAGCTCCCCAATGAAATTCTAGGGTTGAGGATGTATTCCCTATGTGATGATTTATCGTATTGCTCGATATGGGTGGAATTTATTTCTCCCCGATGTGGTTCTAGGTTGAGGCGTGCTCCTTGATGATATGCTCTCCGATGATGATTGATGATGATATTCTAGGTAGCAACCCACTAGTAGAGATTCCATATAGAATCCTGATGGATAGAGTATGGTAGCTTGAGCTCCCCTCTGGTAACAAATTCTTCTTCTTCTAGATCTAAGAATGTTCAACATATGAGCAAGAGAAATCAAGAGATAGGAAGGAATACAAAAAGGATAGATCAAGATATGCAATGATGATTTGTGATGGTGAGACACTTGAGATGGACATGGAATGATGACACATGATGAAACTCGAAGATTCTAGAATGGCATATTGTTCTATGGACAAATATTGAAAGGTGGAATTCTCCCTAATTGAGAGGGAGTGTTAATTTTTTCAACTACAGAAAAATTCAACCCTGGACAACTGAAATGACTAATATAATGATTTCATTAGATTCCTCTTTTTGAGAGGACCAAAATTGACCTAAAGATCACCCAACTTGGTTAAGCAGAAGTTGAGTTATGAATTATTTTATTCACATATGTATTATGGAATGGGTCAGCCCTAACCACACGCGTAACTGATTAGGTCACTCTTAACCCCAAGTGACCCCTCAAGAAATCATGTTAATAGAAGAGACCTCAATATCATTTGAACATGTCTTCTCTTCTCCTTTGTCTTGTTTCACATAGGTTCGACAGAAGGAGCTCACTCAAGCACCTGAAATCATAGGCGAAAGGTTTTCTCTAGGTTAGGTTCTTTTGAAGATTGGTTGCTAGCAAAGAAAAGGGCATTCTGGTCCTTGGTCGCTGGCACACAAGCCTATTAGAGAGGCTATAGACCCATGGATGTTGGTGAAAAGGCTTATGGGAGTTACATTGGGTTCAGAGTTAGATTAGAAGGTTTCAGTCCCTAGTCACTCGCACCAGGTAGCCCTAGGAGCAACCCTGTCATCTCAGTCACTCAAACAACTCAGCAAGGGTGCAACTTTGGCTTGTTTTTCACTCACGCAACTCAGCAAGAGAGTGAATTTGGGTCTTTTTAGTTCAGTTCCAGAGTCGCACGCATAGAGACCTCCTACGAGTGACTCTGTAGTTACACTTGTTTTCAGTCACACACAAACCATTTGGATGGCAGTGACCCAGTTCAGATCTAGGGTTTGACATCTTGGCTTCATTCGAGTTCAGTGATCAGGTATATATGGGTTCCTCCCTATTGTTATACAGATATGTAGATATGATTTGTTAGTTTCCGCTGCACACATATGTATTGGGCTCCTTGACAGTTACAATAGTACTCAACAGTAGTTGACATAGTGATAGGAATATTCAGCAGTATTCGTCACAATGACAATAGTATACAACATTTGACATTAGTTTCTGGCAACACATTACAACCATGAGTATTAGGATTCTGATTCCTAGCATGGTTAGATTTGTTTCATAGATATCATTATTGTTTTGTTGCATAGATAAAGTTATGGAACATTGTACTCTCTTTTGTTGCATAATTTGATGATGATCTAAGAAGAAGAAAATTTGCAAGGGATTTCCCCATATTGCTTTTTTCCTTGGTCTCAAACCAATCCTGGTGTCTCTATATGTGTGAATGCTTTCTCCTATTATTCATGTTATGTTCCACTGCATTGATGATGATGGTGATGTTGTTTTTTTCTATGTTATTGCACATGTTGATTTATAATTGTGTAGATATGAATAATTTCATGATGATATGAGCTTAAATTAATGTATTAATCATGAAATGCAACTATCATAGTAAAGAAAAATGTTTCCCTATGAAAAATGACATTTTCCCTAGTTCTTGATTTGAATGCATCAATAAACATTGTCAAATTCCCCTTTATGGGCTGAGTTGTTCGGTAGGGTCTGCTATTGTACTCAAGAACCAATAGAAATTCTTCTAGGATATTTCAGCTCTTGCATGCTCATGTCATCCTCACACCCGTTTCCCAGTGATTTTTTCCTACACTACTCTTTAATATTTCGGGCTTTGACCAGTGGGATGATGTCACGTTGATGTCACCTTTGTTAAGTGTCATCCATTGATTGGTCCACATGTCACTCAAGAGGGCCATTCAGGTAGAAAGAAATGAGTGAGAACGATTTCGTGGCCTTGTTTGTACCTTATTTTCTTTATAAAATTTTTAAAGGCTACCGACCTTTTTTATTTGTACTACTCATCCTTTCACTAGACTAACGATCCTCTGCACTCTGATTTGAAATCATTTGGGGTCACCTTTGTCTTGGTCTAGGCTATTGCGGGCTTCTTTGTCAATTATGGGGGGCTCCTAGTTTAATCCCTAGCAATAAAAAAAAATCGATGCACTATGTCATGGCCACATCCACCCATTTCATTCTCCTTCTGTGCATTAAGGTTTCTCCAGGGTATTACCTCCACGATACATATGCGAGGATGACATCATCTGCTAGTGTCATCCTACCCATGTTATTTGATCTTTTCTTGAAAACCTCTGAGGTTCATCCATTGGGTTGCCTGTACAAGATTAATTTATTAAGTGAGATCCAACAAGAGCTAATAAGAATGCTTTTAGCTACTATGTTGTGCATCTACGTGCACCTGATTCTCTTTATGGAGGTTCCACTATGATTTCCATTTGGTTTGTCACTTTTCCAACTTTAATGAAGTGCCAAAAAGGGTCCCTAAGCCTCTTTATCTATGCTAACTTTGACTTGGGGTCTTGTAAATTTGACTTGCTCTATCTTACAATCCAGAAGGACATTTTCAAATATTCGCATACCACTAGAAATGTCCTTTAGATATCTTCGCATCTAATTTGGTTCCATATTCATGTGAGATGATCCATTGTGCTAAAACTGGCTCCAAAGTCTATGCACTTATCTCATTGTGAATGTTGATATTCATTCTTCTTGTAAGTTATCCTAAATAACCGTGTCATCCTCTTGCATCCCCTAAAATATTTTTCGTCCATTGAGAAACACCATCACCAGTGCTATGTAGTTTCCATGTTCTGCCTTTTCCATTAATGAAAATATACTTATCAATGCATTTGTAGTTTCCATTGCTTTCCTTTGCCAATATTTTCCATTGCATCTACCTTTGTCATCAATGAAAACATATTTGCAACACTTCATTGTAATCATGAAATTGCATATTCTTTATAGAATAAATAAAAAGAAAGAAAAAGGAATTATACTTTATTTTTGGAGTATGGGTTTCATACTCAATTTTGAGTCAAAAGCATGTTATTCATGCTTCTAGGTATTCTAGGTGTTTTTAGGTATTTCTAGGTATTTATAGGATAAATAGTGTTATTGTTCATGTTTCAAAGTCCCATTTAGACTAATTGTAATGAAGAAAAATATTTATATTTTTTTAGAAAAATCCATGGTAAAACCCTAAACCTAGTCAGCCCAAGAGAAAGATCTAGTCCGCCTACTGGAGAGCTATTCAACCATTAAGAAAGGCTATATATAATAGGTAGCTCAACCTCATTTGGGCACTCAACTCAAGAATGAACTAAGCCATAGGTGTAAAAAAGGCCAAAGGTACAGAATTATACCAAAGGTACAGAACATGTCGAAGGTATAAAAGTGATTTGAAGGTGCATAAGAGGAGGAAGGTACATAAATGAGATAACAAGCCAAATTTCCAAAAGTGAAGTTGTAGTATTGAAGCTATGGAAGTAGTTTAGAAGAAGATCTTGCTGGGGGTGGGCTTGGGACTTGGAGGGTTGTTTGGATTTGATTTTTCGATATGTAATACCCCCTCCTCCCAGGTCCACCTAAGGAGCCAACCAGTCAAGAAAACATGTGATGAGAGATATTATTATAAGGAATTCAATCTCCATGGTGACCTTAATGAAATGGAATCAATGAAACTCAGAAAAAAACCCATCCACAACAACAATTACACCCATAGGAGACATTCCAACCACTAATACATAATGTCCCTAGGTCCCACTAATGTTTTAAGCCTCTTAACCAAAATTCATTCGAATTATATAGGTAAGACAACAAAAAACAAATCAAATTCGCTCTCACAGGCCATTGCGCTAGTGACTGTGGAATTTTCTCAGTGGACCTGTGGTAACAACCTCAAGGTTTGAGCCACCTCTCTAGCCCAGAATCTTGGCTTCTGCCAAAAAATTTATACAACGTTCAAAATACATTAAAGAGATGATAAAAATCCTAATAAATCAAAAATCAACCACATGATTAGGCCTAAGGATCCCCAACCGGTACTAACATTCTATCAAACACTTGGCATCAATGCAACCTACAGGTCTAGGATACAAGACAGAGCATAAATGACTGAAAGAACTTATGAAAAATGACGGGAAGGTTCACCTCCTTCTCCATTGGACTATTATATCATTAATTAGGTCTTACATCCATCCATTTAACAATTACAAGTAAATACATGAAATAATCATGACATGAACCAATCACATAACCATGCTTATAACCAGCATTAAACCATACAAATATCAGATATATGCCAACCATGAAATCCACATATGAAAAAGTACAAAAGTAAGAGAACTTAGATTTTATTAACCATAGGTGAATCTGACTAGGTTTGGGACTTCCATGTACCACCCGACCATAGACATGGTTGAACCAAATCCCTCTTTCAGTTAGTCATCCTGTGCCATATTCTAAGAATGAATGTGGGATCTCATATAATTACCAACCCAAGAAAAAATAATGGAATCGAGAGGTTAAACCAAATCGACCCTCACCAAACCATGATCACACCAAAACGAACCCTCTGATCACAATTGAACTAAACTTGGAATACCATCTGGAATCCATAATTATCCTTTAGGAATTTTCTGTCTCCTTGTCTCTCAGGCCTTACCGTAATCCAATCCCAGATCACTAGGCCCTAAATTGAGACCACTGTCTCGGGATTTATAATATTCCAAATCCAAATCTCTATGCCCTAAATTGAGACTTCTCCCTTAGGATTTACCATGTATTCCGCCAAAACCAGTCAAGGGATTCCTAGGCCTTCTGGAATGAACCTTGAGGCCACCTCCCCTCTATATTCTGAAATCCATCTGGCAAACCAAAGCTCAAAAACCTAAATAGACATCCCAACACCATGGCATCTAGAAAAATGCAAGGATAGGTTGAAAATCATTGTCATAACCCAACAAAACCATGCCACCGACAACAAGAGAACCCTACACCAACATGTAAAGCCATGCATGTCCAAACCAGCTAGGAAGTCAGACATGAAAAAGTTTACCTACAATTATTACTACTGAATCTTCTCGATCCTTCTATTCTTCCTTGACCCTTGCTTTCCTTCCTTTCCATTTGCTTGCTTTTCCTTCCTTGATCCAAAGCTAGAGTGGTCCAAGAAAACTCTAGGTGACTGAGAGTGTGAGAGAGAGAGAATAATTAGAGAGCTCCAAAGTTGAACTAAAAAAAGGTTATAAAAAGCTTGCCCACTGATCCTTAGAAGCCTTTTGATGCATGAGGCCACTATTCTCTTCATTTTCCATTATTTTTCTTCAGTTTCCTCCTCACATGTAACCTGTGGCCTTTTACCTTCCTTCTCTCCTATTTTCATTTATTTTCATAAATAAATGTGCCAAAAACGCCTTTTTTCATTTTAATTCCTTTGCTTTAGCCTTTGCCAATTTTCCTTAGCAAAAGAAAACATCCAACAATGCCCACTAGGATATCTTTTCCCAACATTTAGCTTGGAATAAGTGTCTCTTGACTGTGGTCTTATTTCACCTTTATTAACTTTTATACATGAAATTTTCACCAGGGTTGTTACAGAACCCTCCTCCTTGGGGAACATCGTCCTCAGTGTTAAACCACACCCGACCTTTGAAAAATTGTTGAAAATAAAACATACTACGCATGGAGATTTATAACTTAGCTTTTTGCATTATTTACAAAGAAAGACATGCTCAAAAGAAAAACATCATGACAACATGAAAATATAAAAAATGTAATAACATGACACCCATACCTATTATTGAATCTTTATAACTTAGCTCGTGGTAGTATTTACATCCATATACATATACACACGTATACAAAAACATCAGCAAAACATATGCCAAATGTATACCAAGATCAAACCAAAATTACTTTGCCTGAACTAGAAAACAACGAAGGATACAAGGCCTGCATCCGATCCGCCATCTCCCATGTAGCTTCTTCAATCCCAAAGTGTTTCCATTGCACTTTAACTTGTTGTATGGATCTGTTCCTAAGCATGAGATGCTTCTGCTTTAATGTGCACTGAGGCTCTGGCTGGAACTATCCTTCTTGATCCACCTGCAATATAGACCAATCAATATCATGATCAACATACTTTATATACTTATTAAGCAATGAAATATGGAAAAAATCATGGAACTTCACTGTTGGAGGTAGTTCAAGTCGATATGCCAATGGTCCATTCCTCACAAGGATCTCAAAAGGCCCGCAATACTAAGGTGCCAACTTGGCACATGAACCAATCCTCCAAGACTGTTTCTTGGGCTTGATGCACAAATACACATCCTCCCCAACCTAAAATGCCTTGAACACCCTATGTTAATCCACATAACTCTTATGTCTATCATGTGTTGCCTTTAGATTCTTCTTTATAAACTACATTTCCTACCCCATGTCTGCCAACATGTTTGGTGCAATAAGTACACTATTTAGTGGATCACTCCATCTCATGGGAGTGTTACAACTCTGTCCATACAATGCCTTGAAAGGACTCATCCTCAAAGACTCTTGATAACCATTGTTGTATGTGAACTCAACCAATGGAAGATACTCCTCCCATTTCCTCTGTTTATGCATCACTTACATCCTCAACATATCCACTAAGATCTTTTTGACCCTCTTTATCTTCCAATTTGTTTGTGGATGATAAGTTATGCTGAAGGCCAACTCTGTTCTGAAGCCTAAAAATAGCTCCCTCCAAAACTTGGAAGTGAGATTCACATCCTTGTCCGACACAATCTTCTTTGGAACATCATGCAGTCTCACTATCTCTCTGATGAGCACTTGTGCTACCTCACTCGCTGAATATGCAATCCTTACTAGAATGATGTGAGCTACCTTTCTCAATCTATCAACCATGACCATAACATAGTCATGATTCTTAACTGTCCTATGAAGACCTGTGATGAAATCCATGGAGTTCACCTCCCATTTCCATTATGGAATCACTATAGGTTGTAGAAAAACCACCTGGATGCTTACATTCCACCTTGACCTGCTGAAAATCTAAACATATAGCCATGAACTCTGCAACTTCCTTCTTGAGATTTGGCCACTAGTAGGACTTCTTCACCGTCCTCAATGTCTTCTATTATTCTAGATGAACTGAGTATGACTTGGCATGAAATTCACTTGAGATAAGCTTCTTGAGCTCACTGTAATTGGGCACATAAATCTTGTATCTAAACCTTACCAAACCATTTTCCGTGAGATGATAGTCTGTATCCTGATCACCTATACCTGTACCTACACTTGTACTTGTACCTATACCTATACCTATACCTGTACTTGTACCTATAGCTGCCCTTTGATGTAATCTATGCATAATCTCAATGTATTTTTGATCCCGCTATCTTGCCTACAAAATCCTATCATGTAACTCTGTCCCATAAGAGCTCATAGTCACTATATGATTTACCTATACCTTCATGCTAAGAGCATCCGCAACCTGGCTCTCCTTCACTTTGATGTATCTGATCTTGAAATCAAACTCACTAAGGGTAGCCAACCATCTAGCTTAACTGGAATTTAGGTTCGGTTGATCAAACAAATACCTCAACCCATTGTGATTGCTCACCAATGTAAACCTCCTACTAAGAAGACAGTGCCTCCACATATTCAATGCGTGTATAATCACTACTAGCTCAAGATCATGCATTGGATAGTTCTTATCATGCTCATTCAATTTTCGTCACTCATAGCACATTACCTAACCTTCTTGCATGAGAACTCCACCAAGTCCTCTCTTGCATGCATATGTACACACTACAAATTCCTTGTCCAGATCTGTAATCATTAGCACTAGTGCATGTGTCAACAATTGTTTAAGGTGCTCAAAACTATCCTCACATTCTTCTATCCATTCAAACTTTTGCATTTCCACTACAATGATGTGATATGATATGCAATGCCTGAGAAGTTTTTGATGAACCTCCTATATTTTTCTGCCAATCCCATAAAGGATCTCACCTCATCCACATTCTTAGGAGATACCCACTACATAATAGCCCTTATCTTTTATGGATCCACTGTTATGCTACCGTTGGACACAACATCCACCAAATAATGTACCTCCATCTGAAATAAGTTGTACTTGCTATGTTTGGCATAAAATTGCTAAATGCTCGACATGTTCTTCCTCATTCTTAGAATATACCAGTATGTCGTCAATGAATACATTAATAAACTTGTCCATATAAGGATGCAACACAATATTAATCAAACACATAAATGTAGCTAGAGAATTAGTCAAAATGAATGAAACAACAACAAATTGATAATGCCCATACCTAGTCTTGAATGCAGTCTTGAGGATATCCTCTTCCTTGATACATATTTGATGGTATCCTAATCTAAAGTTGAACTTAAAGAAAAATGATGCTCCCTTCAACTGATCAAACAAATCACCAATCCTTGGTAAAGGGTACCTATTATTAATTGTTACCTTTTTTAGCTTCCTATAGTCAATACACTATCTAGGAGTACCATATTTCTTCTTCAAGAAAAACACTAGTTGGACCCAAGGCGATACACTTGGCCTAATGTACCCCTTATCAAACATTTCCTTTAGCTTCAAATTGAACTCAACCTACTTAGGTGTGCTCATCCTGTAAGGTGTTTTTAATGCTGGAGTTTCCCCTGGCACCAACTAGATAGAAACGTCTACCTCCTTGTGAGGTGGAAACTCTGTAATATCCTTAGGGAATACATCATGAAACTTCTACAAAAATTGGTACCTTCTTAACACATTGACGTCCTCAACCTCTGTACCCTTATCACTAGAAATGTGCACTGCAAACATCAAACAACCTTTTCTACAACTGTTCTTAGCCTGCATAGTGGTAATCATCCTCAATGATGTAGGCTTCTCCTTCCCCTGCAAATTCCTCTCTTGCCCACTATCATCCACACACTCAATGGCCTTGTAAAAGCAATCCACTTTGGTTCTATGAAGGTATAACCAATCCATACCCAAAATCATACTATACGATCCCAATGGAAATCCATTCAAATGTGTTGCTATAGGCATACCATTTAACTCAAATGAACAAGCCCTTACCCAATGCTGAACTCCCTTCTCTATATCTGTAGCCAACTATACCAACCAATATTATGCATGCACCTCTTTTCTCAAACCACACTTATCCACCAGGTTAGGGTTAATATAACCATAGTTAGATCTAGGATCAATAAAAATAGAAACAACTTGATCACAAAGCTTATTATCCATCTCAATGATTGATGCATGATGATATGCATTCCTATTTTCAAAAACTACATAGATCTGAGGAATGTTATCACCAACATCACCAACTGTATGCGCCTCCTAAGCACCATAGATATGGGCTCTACCAACACTCTAATACTATGGACAATCCCTCTTACAATGGTCCTTACCACATATCCAAGACTACAATGGTTCCCTACCACCACCTCTATCTTGCTACTCTCCATGTCCCTTTTTAATTGTATTGAATCTCTTGTAAGGAACTGCACTTTCTTTCACACTTACATCTTAAGGTATTTCTCTATTTTTTGGCCATTTTCCTTTGGCTTTCTCATTTCTTTTCAAGTCATTCTTAGGCTCAAATTTACACTTCACTTGCTCATAACAACGCTTCAACATTTGGATGGCATCCTCCAATGATTTAGACTCATGAAACCTAATATGGTCTCTTTATGCAACCTTGACCTTCTCCTCCCTGAGGTATGTCACATATCTCAACAAATCAAAAAATCTGTTGGTATACTCATCGTCAATCATAGAACCCATCCACAACTCATAAAACTCCTTAGATCTGTCATCATAATACTTCTCTCACAAGCACTTCTTCTGGAAGAGCCTTTTGAATGCATGCCAAGTCAAATCCTCCTCATGTATACCTTTGACATTCTTCATGTCTTCCCACCAAATATTAGCTTTACCTTTGAGACTGAAAGTGGCTATCTTTGCTTTCATTTTTTTAATAATCATGCAATCAAAAGAATTTCTTCATACCAAGAAACCATGTTTCTACATCGTGTGATTTCTTCATCTCTCCATCAAAGGTAGGTGGCTTTTCCTTCTTAAACTTATTCAAAAGGTATCCCCTACCACTCCTCCTATAAGAATAATGATGATGATGATGATGTCTATCCAAACCATAAGTGGAATAGTACATGTGTCAATCACCTCTCCTATCTGGAGTGTCCAACATCCTACCATCTCTGATCATGTTAAATATAGAATACCTGATGCGATATTCCCCATTATTTCTATCGTCATGTCCATGGCTGACCTAAAGTTGTGCCTATCACTGCAAATTTGACAAACTTTGAAGTAGTATCACATTCACCTTTGCTTGTTTCTCTTGTGCCTGTATGATTTTGTCATTGTCTACTTTGAAACTCCTTATTTCTTCCTTTAAGCTTCTCAATGTGTCTGCTAGGTCAGAAAAGTGCCCCACACCATGCTGCCCATCCTATGCATAGGGAGATTCTATGTAGTCTACCACCTTGCTAGCCATCTGATCTCTTTCCTACAAGGCATACTATGTCAGCAAAACCAAATCACAACAAACCAATGTACCTTAGTATAATTTGGGGATGATACCTTGTCTGCAATATCATCAAATCAACATGATACATGTATAACATAATCATAACAACATATAGACATATATAAAATAAGTGTATCAACGCATAAACACCATTATAGATATGGTTCAATCATCAATTCAAGGCCATATCAACAATGCATGTTGTGACTACTTGCATGACAACAACCATTACTCCATTGCACACATTGCCACATGCAACTATCAACATGCAAAAGTAATGTCTAATCAACTACACATACGCATGAATACATGTAGTTGAGCATAAGTGATCCATTCTTGTAATCAACCTACAAGACTAATGCATGTAATCAAAACATTCAATAATGCACCTATAATCAACATGTAAGCGACATAGAACCATATGCAACCAGTCATAAAATTTCGACGATGCATCCACAAAATCACATCAGGCTCTTCATGAAAACTTTACTATAATCATGATCAACATGATGCAATGCAACAAGCACATGGAATGCATGTGTAAGAGGCACACATGCAACTGACATGCATGCATGACCAAGCACCTTCACCCAAGGAGAGTGCAACCATGCTCTGATACCAATGTGTGACACCCCCCCCCCAGGTCCACCCAAGCAACCAACCCACTAGGAAAAGATGTGACAAGAGATGTTACTGTAAGGGATTTAATATCCTTGGTGACCTTAATGAAATGGAATCGACGAAAATCATCAAACAAACCCATCCACACCAGTAATTATAGCCCCACGAGACATATCACCCACACAGACATGCTGTCCTTGGGTCCCACTTATGCTTTAAGCCTCTTAACCTAAAGTGTCTCTCATGCTATAGGTAATATAGTGATCAATGACTCAAATTCACTCTCATAGGCCTCTGTGCCAACAATTATGGACCTTTCTCAACATACCTGTGCCAGTGACCTTGAGATTTGAGCCACTTGTCTGGCCCAAAATTCTTGCCTTTGCCCAGAACTTGCTACAACCTTTAGAATCCATCAAAGTCTTGATAAGAATCTTGATAAATAAGAAATAAGCCTCAAGACTAGGCCTGAGCATCCCCAACCGGGACTGACATTCTGTCAAACACTTGGCATCAATGCAACCTATAGGTTTAGGATACAAGAGATAGTATAAATTACTACAAGAAATTATGAAACATAACTAGAAGGTTCACCTCCTTCTCCATTGGATTTTTATATAATCAATTTGGTCTTGCTTTCATCCATTTCACAATTACAAGTAAATACGTGAAATAACCATGACATGAACCAGTCACATAACCATGCTTATAACCAACATTAAACCATATAAATATCAGAGATAGGATAGCCATTAAATCCACATATAAACAAGTACAAAAGTAAGAGAACTTATCTTTTATTAGTCATAGGAAAATGCGACTAGGTTGGGGACTCCCAACTACCACCTGACCATAGACATGGCTAAACCAAATCTCTCTATCATCTAGTCACCCCCATGCCATATTCCAAACGTGAACATGGCATCTCATAAAAAAACCAATCCAAGAAAAACCAAGGGAACCTAGAGAATAAAACACCTCCACCCTCGCTAAACCGACCACTCTAAAACTGGTGCTCTGAGCACAACCAAAAAGAACATGGAATTCCATGTAAAATCCATCACTATCCTTGAGGAATTTTCTATCTCCTTGTCTCTTAGGATTTACCGCAATCCAATCCCTGATCACTAGACCCTAATCTGAGACCAATCTCTTAGGGTTTACTACAATCCAAACCCAGATCACTAGGCCCCAAATCAAGGCTTCTCCCTCAGGATTTACTGTGTATCCCACATAATGGGTCAATGGATTCCTAGGCCTTTGTGAATGAACCTTGAGACCAACTCTACCCCAAATTTTGAAATCCATCCATAAAAACCAAATCTCAAAAACCAAAATAAACTTCCCAACAACATGGCATCTAGAAAAAGGAAATACTGGGTTGAAAACCACTTTCATAAGCCGGAAAAACTATGCCACCGACAGTAAGAGAACCATACACTAACATGTAAAGCCATGGATGTCCAAACTAGCTAGGAAATCACACATGCAAAAGGTTACCTACAAGTATTCCTGCTGAAGCTACTTGATATTGCTCTCCTTCCTTGATCCTTGCTTTCCTTCCTTTCCCTTTTCTTGCTTCTCCTTCCTTGAGACAAATCTAGAATGCTCCAAGAAAACTCTAAGTGACCAAGTGAGAGAGAGAGGGAGAGAATAATGAGAGAGCTCCAAAATTGAACTGACAAAATGTTAGAAAAATCTTGCCGACTGATCCTCAAAAGCCTTTTTATGAATGGTACCTCTATTTTCTTCATTTTCCATTATTTTCCTTCAATTTAATCCTCACGTGCAACCTGTGACCCTATACCTTCCTTTTCTCCTAATATCCTTTATTTTCCTAAATAAATGTGCCAAAAATTCCTTTTTTTTCCTTTGAATTCCTTTTCCTTAGCCTTTACCAATTTTCCTTGGCCAAAATACACATCTAGTAATGCCCACTAGGATATCTTTTCCCACCATTAAGCTTGGAATAAGTGTCCCTTAACTGTGGTCTTATTTTTCCTTTATTAACTTTTATTACATGAAATTTTCAGCAAGGTTGTTACAGGGTATTTGTAGTGTCCTTATAAGTAAATAATTCTAAAGAAGAACATAAGCATTTTTTAGGTTTTCCCCTTAGAGCGGATTTTCACTGGCTTGGAGCCTATATATTGTGTACTCTCTCTCTTTGTGATATTCAATGTTTTTGAAATTTCTTGATGATAAGAATTAAAGAAGTAATAAAAGACCAACTAACATCACAAGTAATTATCAAGATAAGGAAAATAAGTTATACGCTACAAGTCTCCAAATTTTCCACCAAGGTTTGCGTGCCTATCACTTCGTGAATATTGTATGAAACAATTTTGTAAAACCATGTGCTCTAATTAGAAGAAACCTCAACAATATGAAGACTCCAAATTTGTGTTATTTGAATTGTTTTCCCATCAGGAAGACTAGTAACACAAATCCATGTCCGATGTAATATTTTGTTGATATAATGATGTGAAAATTGATAGAAAAAAACTCTATGTTGATCCATTATTTTAGCATATGCAATATGATTAATGTATCATTTTGATCAAAATGTTTTACATTTGTGATATGATGCTATGTTTCACATTGTACAAACTTCAACATTTATGATATAAGTTTTATATTGCATAAGTATAAGTTTTAATGTTTGCAATATGTTCTAACTTTGCTTCATGTATTAGAAAAAAACAATGTTTCAATGATTGCAACACTAAGACACACTTCCTCTAAAAATATATGTCATTTGTTGTATGGAAATAAATCATGCAATATACCCTCTATTGCATGAAAAAATATTTTTATTTGGCACACATTTCTGTATTAAGTTTCACTAAGAAATTCTCCAAATCATTTTATGTTCTTCCAAAAATTCCCCAAATTTTTTTCACTATGGAGAAATAGTTCCTTAAGGCCCTTTTTCTTATTCACACCCTATAAAAACTATATTATGATGCATATAGTGTTCCCATTGATGAAAAAAATTGTCATTTATGTCAAAGGGGAGTCCTAAGGAAACAACATTGTCATTCGTGAGTCATAGGAAGTGGTATGAAAGTTTAATCTCTTGCATGTCCTCATCAAATAAAGTAAAAGAGGTTTGAAGTTTTTATAGTTTTTCTCCAAGTTATAATGTGCTAATGAGTATATGTATGCTATGGTTAGATAGTTCTATCTGAGACCTTTATAAAATATATCACTTTGAAAAACATGATCATTTAAAATTGGTAGTTGTAATGAGGAGAAAAAACACCAACTTTATGTAAAGTCACCAAATTTTTTAAAGATCAAAGATGTTGAGGTGGATCCACACATTGAAAAATAAATGAACAACTCTAGGTGCATGAACTTATGCATTTTTTAATGTAGTTAAACGACATGCATCTTTTGAACAATCCGATGATGGTCAAAAGCTTGTAAGGTGGGTGATATGCAAAGATGCACAAAATTTAACGTCCCCCCATTGGACCCATCACATGTTAACTTGTGGTAGGAATCTAGTTCATGTAGAAATGGTAGATACAAGGGGTAGTACCAAGATAGGCGACATATTGGGATAGGTCCACATGGTAATGAAGGATGACATGGAATAATTTTGATGATGTGACACCATACCAAATGGCATGTCAACAAGATCTCATGGTTAACCAATAAGTATGACTCTTGATGACACACGACCCTGTCAAAATGATTAACATGATAAGTATGATGTCATGATGAGATAAAAAGATGATATTCCAATGACTCATAACCTCTAAGTTTTGTGGCATGGTCCTATGGGAATTAATAAGATATATTAGTCCTTAAATCAAGGGGATCGTTGTGTATATATTAAGGCATGATTTTGGGTTCTAAACGAAATAAAAGGTGAATGATAAGAATAATGGATAGCTTGGCATCTGTAGATAGACTATAGTGATTTTGCTCAGATGGTCACAATGTTGAAACCATGGAGTGTGTCGAGGGAGAACATTTTTATGGGCTCGATATTGTGACTATGATATTGTCTCGGGCTCAGACTGATTGGATCAACTATATGACTATGATATTATTTTGGCTCAAATATATTAGATTGACACTTTGACGTGAATATTGTTATGATTTGGCGTGTGTTGAGGGAAAAAAATTTATTGGCTTGACATTGTGCCTACTGTTTCTAGCTCATACTGATTGGATCGACATTGTGATATTGATATGGTTCTAATTTGGAGTCTCCCGAGGGAAGAATTTTTTATTTTTACAATTTTATGAGTGTGATATTATTATTCATTGGCTCTATGTTGTGATGTGGATATGGTTATGATTTGGAGTGTTCCAAGGGAGAATTTTTTTATTGTATCAATGTTGTGACTATGATATTGTCCTGTATCAGACTAATTGACTCGATGTTTTGATTGTGATATTGTTCACACTTAGATTGATTAGCTTGAAAATGTGATGTGGATCTAATCACTTGGCTTTGGTCATGTGGATTGGGAGTGCCCTCTGAAAAAAAATAGGGATCCCTCCCTGAATGACATATGTTGTAGCATAGTTTGTTGGAACATGGGTTGTCTCATGTGAGGTCAAGGGTTCGAACCTGGTGGATTCTTGATTATTTCATATTTTTTTATCTTTCCAATGGATACCCATTTTGTTGAATGGCTAAGCCAATAGATGGTATATTTGTTATATAATTCCTTCTAGACCTTGTCCATTTTATAGAACACATGTTGTAAATCATTATTTTGTAAAATGATTATTTTTTCCTAATGTTCTTGGGCTCAATTTGAGTTCAATTTAATTTTGCAAAGGGTTGATTGGTCGTATTTATTTTTAATTTGATGAAGAGGAGAAGAATATAATTATTGAAACTTATGAGATCATGATTATTGGTAATATTATCAGGTGAATAGGTTTGTGATATATGAACAAAAGGAAATTTTATGATTTGATCTTGCAGATCTGGTTTGAAATATTATGAAAAGTGGTCAAGAAGAAGTTGAATAAGGAGATGGTTGACTCCACAAAGGATGGTGTTTCAACCAGGTTGAAACCTACAATAAGCTAAACCTTGAAAATTTTTGAAGTTGGTTCCTCTATCTGGTTGTAGCCTATTGCAAGAAAGTGCCTGCATATTTTTGAGTTTGGTGCATCAAACATGTTGTATCCTATTACAAGTATTTTCTTTCACGTATTAGGGTTGGGTTCTTCAAATTTATATGTGCCTAAAAATATACGTAAATGAATTAAGGAAGAAAAAGAGAAAATTTAGTTTTCTTTTGAAATATTTCCACATAAAATCTTGTGATCTCTTGTGTTTATGCGATTATGGCTTGATGATGTAGAGTTTCATTCATTGTTGTAATGCACATTGTTATTATACATTACTACATGGTTAATTATTGATGAATTATTTGAAATGATAAGTTTTTCATTACACTAATTCACACCACTCTCAATGTGATCTTCAGTCCAACAAATGGTATTAGAGTAGGTTCATTTAGGATAATTAAATCACTAGAAGGTTGATCTCAGGGAAAAATGCTCTTTATCATATCCTCTAGAAAGCCTCCTTAGTTTGATGGATCCATCTATTCCTTCTGGAAGATAAGCATGGAAACCTATCTAGTTTTCTTGGGAGTTGATGTTTGGGAAATTGCAAAGATCAAATATAAGGCTCATGATGCTCATATTGTTACAATTGATAAGGAACTCTATACATCTAATGCAATACCTAAGCACACCACTTTGAGTGGTCTGTAAAAATTGAAATTTGTGTAGGTAATATATTCTAAGTTACCTCATGACTTATGGAATAAGCTTAAAACTCATTATGAATGGTACAAGAGGGTAAAATAAAACATTATACAATACTAAAGATATTAACTTGAAAGTTTGAAAATGAAAGAATATGAGGATATTGATTCACGTTTTGTTTTAGTAGATAAGATTGTCAACTCTATTTTAGGTTTCAGTCAAGAAGTAAATAATGATGTTGTTTCTCGAAAAGTATTGAGATCTCTTCCCTCAATATTCAATACAAAGGTATCGACCATCATAGAGCTATTAGATATGGATAAGCTAAATATGGATATGCTTCATGGAATACTCTTAGCATGCGAAATGAGTATAGAGAAGGACAAGTCAAGAATCAACGAAGAAATATTTCCCTCGACCAAAGAAGGAAGAAATAAAAAGAATCAAGTATATTGTTAGTCATTAATATGATGAAGAAGAATCCACATTTTCCAAAATGTTGAAGAGGGGAAAAAGAAAGTTCAAAGATAAGATTCCTTTCAAATGCTTTGAATGTGGAAGAATACAATATTATGCTTCTAAATTTCATTATGAAAAAATAAATGATAGTGATGATGGAGTATGATTCAAGTCCAAGAATCAAAAGAAGAAACGAGATGCCAAAAAGGAATAACTTTCTCTCAAAATAAGAAAGTGATTACAAGAGAAATTAAAGTGTGAGTGATGATGAAAGAGGTGAGATATTGTTCTTCATTGAAACAAAATAAGATGAAGTAGAAATAGATTATGAAGGATAACATAGAAGTGTGTTAAAATAAAGGAAAACCATTAGAAAGAGGCTTGGTGAACTAGAGCAACAACTCCAAGAAAAATATAAAGAAGAAGATTCATTCTTAAATATTAAGGTTGAGCTAAATGAAGCCAAAGGATAAAGGAGTTTTTCTAAAAAAAACTAAATAATAATGAAGAAAGTTCTCAAATACTAAAAGAATAAAATGTTCTCTTTAAAGAAGAATTAGAAAAAATCAAACAAAACTTAAATATTCTCAAAGGTTGATATCTGTCTTTTGGATTAATCACATTGTTACAATTAGTCGACACTTCAAACTAACTAATGTGGTTCATCCTCGGGATTGAATCTCTAGATCATATTATCATCATTCAAATATCTCCTCTTATCAAAATAGGCCTTGGTTACCAGGAAGATTGTGAGGCATCCAAACATAAGGATTTTTCAAGAAACTCAAATAATAATGATCTGAAATTCATTTCATCCAATAAAAAATCATTTGAAGATCCCAAGAAACTGATGAATCAACCCAACATTTTTGATGATCCTTAAAATAATTCTAGGTGTTAGTAAGGTGCATATAGTTCTTGTGTGAAAAAGAATTAGGTTGAAAATATGAACCCCTATTCCCCCACCAGCCCCCCATGATATAAAATATTTAAAAATTATCCACAAGAAAAAATCGAAGAGAGTCAGAAATAATTAAGGGAATGAAACTCATCTAAGGAAAAACTTTATAATATATGCCATGCTAATATCCTCTTATGCCACTAGGTATCAAAACAAGTTCTTCGGTTATTATTTTTCATGAAATATTTTTTCCCCAAAGCACAATATTGTAGAAACTTTGATGTTATTATGTATAGAGGATATGATCAAGTACCTAGGCTCACACATATGGATCAAATTATAAAAATATCATATGGTTCATTTTGTAATATTCCTAGAAACTATAACTAGAATTCACAATTTTTATAATATGAAAAGATTTGATGTGTGACCATCAAGAATTAGTTCAGTTTCCTAAAGCTTGTAATATTTTATGGGTTGGAAAAATAATTGATATTCCACCTACTCAAAAGAGAAATGCACATTTTATGAAAAGAAACAAAATGGGGAAAGAATTCTAGAATATACAGCTATCCGTTGGTTTGAGGTTGTGAAATAATTTTGCATCAATGTTGAATGTTGGGTTCTAGTTGAATATTTTTTGTATCTTTTATGCAAATTATTCTGGAGTTGTATTTTGGATTTAAGTGAATGGTGCGGTGCAGAATGTAGGGCAAGGGTAGGTTAGAAACGAGGATGCTTCTGACCCATAATATTGTAGAGAACCTACAAGCTAACTGAAGGGTTTAACAACACTGGTTCTAATTTTTTTTATTTTGAGAATGAAGTGTTGGGTTTGACTTGGCTAAGGCACACGCCATGATAATAATAGCTCAATGGAAATGTTTCCTTTCTAGATGAATTGTATTAGGTATTGAACTACCCATTTCAATTACAGTTGGGAATTTGGGTAAAGGGGCTATTGGACATTAATGAATTAACTTGGCAAGTGCAATCCACATATTTTTCCACAAATGACAGGTTTGATGAAGTTAAATATTGGGTTGCAGAACTTGAAGTTACATGCTAATAATTTTATGCCCCTGCAAGGAAATTCTTTTCTTTTGATGGGATATTTCAATCAGAGAGTTGCAGGAAAGAATTGTCCATTTGAGAGATAAGTTAATACTTCTATTATTCAAAAGTTTTGCATAGTTTTGTCACATAAAATTGTAAGTTAATCATGTTATTTTCTTGAAAAGTTTTTGCATCATTCCTATCATAAAAAGACAAGTTAACTGAGTTATTTTATTGAAAAGGTTTGCATAGTTAGTAATGTTATTTTCTTGAAAAGGGTTTGCATGATTCTTATACATAAAAATATAGGTTAACCATGCTATTTTCCTAAAAATGTTTGTATGGTTGCTATGCAAAAAAATATAAGTTGACCATATTAAAATTCTTGGAAATATTTCCATGGATTTTCATGCACAAAGATAATATAAGTTATAGGAATTTCTTTGAAAAGAACACAAAATGTTCTTGTGCTCCAAGATAATAACTATTGGGATAGTTTTTTCTACAAAATAATGTTGGGATATATGCACATAAATAATATCTATTATAATAGTTTTCCCAAGAAAAGGATATGTGGTTATAAGCACACAGATAATAACTATTTTTCTTGAAAAATAAATGTGTTTATTCTACTCATTTTCTTGGAAAAAAATATGTATTTATTTTGCTAGTTTCCTCACAAAAAAAATGTTCTTATGTGCACACAAATAATAGACATTATGTTAGTTTTATTGAAAAATAATTTGTTTATATGCATAAAAATAATAGTTATAGTGTTAGTTTTCTTGAAAGAAAAATATATGTTTAGATGCACAAAGGTAATAGTTGTTGGGCTAGTTTTTCTTTTTGGGAGAAGGATATGCATTTACATATGAAAAAATAATAGATATTGGGCTATTTTCTTTTGGAAAAGGAATATGTATTTATATGCACAAAGAAAATAACTATTGTGATAGTTTTTTTTAAACAAAAAAGATATAATAAAATAGGGATAGTTGCGCTGTTGTTTCCTTATGAAAATTAATGTGTTGTGGTATGAAGGAATAAAAGTAGTTGCGGTGATTATATTTTGGAAATATTTTCCCCTTATTTTGAAAAGATATAGTGTTAAACATGGGGATTATTTTAAAATATTACCCTGTTCTTATGGTTAGAGGTAAAATTTAACTATTATTGTTCTTATAAATCATGTGAAGTATGTATATATGGGCATGCCATGGAAGCCTTTATGCCTTTTACTTTATGGATGGTATATTTTCATGGTTAGATATGTTTCATATTCATATGTATGCATAGGTAAATAGACGTGTTTTTGAAATTATTTTCTTTTAATTGATTCATATGTGGGTCAATAAAGAGGCATGCCTCAATACTCCTCATGCATTTTATTTATGCATGTCCCAGAAATTGGTTCTGCACTTCAGGGTATGTCCAAAAGAGAAAGACCAAGACAACTTCTAATGTTATTATGCATGGAAAAGAAAGTGGAAAATGAAATTGTGTTCAAGAATAACTAGTATAGGCTAACTATTCGGATTTGATAAATGGATATGTCATATAATCATGATATCATAGTTTGCAGATGGTAGTAAGTTCAAGAAAAGAATTATGATTTATGCAAAGGATGAATTAATAGAGTCTAACCAATCCCTTATGAAACAAAGGAAATATGGAATATAACTAACACTATGAGAGGAAATGAGGTCATTATTCCTGCCTATTGGCCCTTTGAGAGTGAAGGATCATGAAAAACAGGATAATCCACAAAAGGAAATAACTAGGGTAGAAAGACACACTGCTCGAGGAATTCTAGAATTTTTTTTTTTTGAAAAACATGTTATCGTGATTATTGTAATGGCCTTTAAGTTTCTTGGTTTCATAGAACAATTGATATTTTGATCCAACCATGGTTCCTAAAGTTTAACCCTCTCATCATGAAATCTATGTTTGTTCTTGTGTGGGATATACTTATAAATTTACCCCTTCAATGGATTTGGGGAAATCCCTTAGAAGATATTGGATATTATATAGGTTGATTCATTAAAGGTTATAGAGATACATAAGGAAAAGGGATCATCACCTTCATCCAATTTTGTGTTGAAGTGGAATTCAAAAAAGGTTTACCAGACAAAATCATCCTCAAGTGAAAAAGTAAAGATTATATTTAGCTATTGGAATACGAGAATACATATTTCAGGTGCAAAAGGTGCCAGCAGCATGGACACCTTTAGAATTCCTACCCTCTCATGAAGAGATGTTTCAGTCCTAGGTGTCAAAGAATTCTAGTTTCAGATGGAAAGTCCTGAATCCATCTATTAGTTCTAATAACTTCGCAGGTCGTAAACTAAGGGTTGTTAGCAAAAGAACCCACCATCAAAGAACTTAGCCTCACTAGGTCTAGTTTTTCCACCTGTTGTAGTGAACCATCCCTTCGTAGAGGAGAACATACTACAAGGAAAATACCTTCTAGTGGAGGTTTTTCTGAAATCCCCTATCAAAATAGCTCAAAACTCCATTTGTAGTGGAGGTCACTAGTAGAGGTGTGCACATGGGTGTTTTAGTAGATGTATTTTGGATGGTGCATCTACAATATGCAAATGCACTAGTGATTTACTATCCATACAAGCACCAGTTCCTTATAGAACATGGTGCACTATGGAAAATTTATTTTTATAAAATAAAAAAAAACGTTATGCTAAATAACACAAAACATCAGTGCCTGAAGAATCGATAGCATCAAAAAAATGTTTCTTTTTAAAAAAATTGGTGCTATATAAATCCACAACACCGGTGCCATTCATCTAGTAAAACGCCCTACTACATATCAAGAATGAGCATGCTATAGTTTTTAAATTTCAAAAAAATGTGCTATTATTTTCCAATGATTTAATGGTGCCATAAATGTACTAAAACACCCTGGGGCATATTTTGAGGAGCACCGCTAGGTGCTTCTTAATTAAAAAAAAAAAGAATGGTGCTATATTAAAACAAACCATTGATGTGGTACTTGTATTAGAATGCCCCAAGGTGTCTTAAAAAAAGCACCGATTTATATTTTTTAATTTAAAAGAAAAATGGTGCGATTGGATATCTTCAACACCAGTGAAGTTACAGTAATGCACCGAAGGAGGGTTAAATAAAAAAACCCTCGTGGCTGTATATGTGATTTTTACCATCTGCATTGCAGGAGAGCCCTGAAGCACTGGTGCCACTCTTGCATCAAGCAAGTGCCTTGGTGATGGTGCTTATCTTACTCATCATCCTTCCATATTCTCCTCATTTCTTCACTTTTCAACTCTTTCAAGCCATGGTAAAAACAAAAATCTCCACTATATGTCAACAATGCCTCCCTGGCCCCCAAATGTCTAAGTAATGTTAATGTTTCTCTCTAATTTAATTTTTTAGCAGATTAGAATTGCAAATTATCTTAAAAATTCCATTGTCTTTGAAAAGAAAAATTCCCTGCATGGTCTACTCGATATGTTCATCTCGCACTGAGGATAGTCCAGCCTGTAAATTTATAGAGTGCACCACAGTTCAATGCAACACACCACTATTGTTACAGTG